>OY720456.1:17160466-17870466 GCA_963082715.1 Harpalus rubripes | reverse complement strand
TTCATGTAAAATGCATGAGCACATAATACAGTATATAAAAATTCATTAATATTTATATTCACTTTTTACAATTTTCTCATCATTTAATAATTGAGATGTAAAACATTATTTGTTTTTTATTCAATCATATCATTACCTTTTACCGAGCCTTTTACCAGGGCCGCTCCGTGCGGGTGGGCAGGTTGTGCCCCGCACAAAGGCGCCTGGCTTTGAGGGGCGCCGTTTCAAGACAATAAAGTAAATAATAGTATATTTTTATCTTCTATTCGTAAAGACAAAATTACTATACATCTTACAAATTATAAGTAAATTAATTATCGTTCCAATCGGTCCCTTATTTTTCTAGCATTGTTATATTGAAATAATAACTGTGAAAATGTTGATTACAACAAAGAATATATTGATTATAACTCAAGAATATTGATTACAAAAACGAATCCTACAATTAATCCAATATTTAAATACCTACTAGCATTTTGCGAAGAATCAAATGCTTTATGATTTACATTAAAAATTAAAAAGTAAAAGGAATATCCTGCCAAACGGATAATTTTCTCTCATTGTTATATTTCAAACTATAACTGTAAAATTGTTGATTACAACAAACGATTTTGATTATAACCTATTGATTACAAGAATGAATCTAAGAAAATTTCATCATATATTAAACCTAGCAGTTTTGAAGAATAAAAGGTATACTTTAAACTTTAATTTGCAAATTTTACTTGGTGGGGGGCGCTAAAATATAACTTTGCACATAGGCGCCTTATACCCAAGGAGCGGCCCTGTCTTTTCCTTACATCTCTGAATGACATAATTTGGAAAATGACGATGTAAAAATATCATTAAATTTAAGAATAATTATTAACAGATGAATTTCAAAGATATTCATATATGGAAATGAAGAATATTCTTCCTACGATTGTAATTTTGAGACCATGAAATTTAAACTTGAACTTTTCGTTATTTAGTCATTATAGGTTATTGTTAATGGTTCTCACAAACCAGGTTCGTATTCATCTGAAATAAATTATTCTCGCGAATTTTACTTTTATGCGTACACTTTCTTTAAATGTTACAAGTGCTTCTGAGTTCTGAAAAGGCTTATGATAACAACTGCTGACATCTGAAACATCATCGTCATTGTCGAAATTTACATATCGCGACTGGTCAATGTATTCAGCATTAAGCAACACGCACCTTGATGATTTATTTAAGTATATTCATTTACCATATTCAAAATAAAATGACTGCTATTTATTGGGTCACTGAATTATCGCACCATTTCTATTTTAGAGATTTATTTTAAAACATACATAATAAGCTAACTATAACCTAACCTAACCTAACCAAAACTTAACCATAACCTAACCTAGACTAACTTGACCATAACTTAATGTAACTTTCAATAAAATATTTATACTACTGACCTTTTAATTTACAAAATATTGACCATGATTATATTATTAATGAATGAAAATACTAGCCAAATAAATACAATTGATATAAAATTAAGGTTAAATTTTTAAATTACTATTTTATTAATATTATTGCAATGTGTAAAACAATTACAATGTTACAAATTATAATATTAAAGAAATTAACAAATATAATTGAAGTATTTATTACTCAGGAATTTAGAAAATATGAATTCATTTTCATTTTATTTTATTTCACCCATAATTTAATGAGGAGTGCATTCGTGATTGTGATTCGGGTGGTCAGGGTTCGATTCCGACTGGTCCGACAACTGCACTCGGCGGTATACGAGCTCAAACTCATAATAATTTGGCCGGTTTACATTTTCAAAAATTTATAAAATCTACATAAATGGTTAAAAATCTCTACTTTGAATATTAGGACTCGCAGAATCCGTTGGCGGCGCTGTAAGCGCACCTGTCATGGCGGCCAGTAGGACATGTCATTTGTTTACATTTAGAATGAGCGCTTTCTAACCCATAATATTGATATATGTTAAAATCAGCACAATTTTTAAGTTTGTTCAGTCGAATCCTTTATCAAGAAACATAGTTGAAGGGTAACAATTCATAAATCCGGATTTAATTACAACTTGTGGCGTAATTTGACCTATGGCAATTCTGACCTGGAACTGCAATCTACAGGGACAAATATTAATGAAATCAATGAATCTACATATTTTATTTATCAATACTGTCAATGGTTGTATTAAAACTATATTTATTGATCAGATTAAAGTTTTGCGATATACTTAAATTTCTTTTCCGTACGTTCAGTCGATCAACTTTATCTTCTTTGCCAAAAATTATCGAATATGTCTTGAATTTTTATTGTACTCGTACACTTTTTGGTGTGTATTATGTTCATTTTCTTTAATTCGCTTGTTTTTCACACATTTTGAAATGAAATTATAAAATCTAAGCGTGATAACATCTTTTTATGTTAAATGAAACGATGATTTTTGACGTTTACATAATTTGGCATGTCTTACTGACCGCCATTAATTTAGTTCCCTAAAATTACGCTGATGTCGTATGCTATTCTGCGGGTTCCAATATACTTAAAATTATAAAAAAAACTTTTTGCCAAATGACTGATATTTTAAGAGTCATCTTCAAGTCCAGATTTAGCTTTAATTGAGACCCTTTACTGTTGGCACAATGAAAAGCAACTGCTTTGTACACAGATATCGGTAATGATGAAATATTTGCACCGTGCGGGCGGTTACCAGGCGTCACCTCACGGGCACTCATTGCTGGCGTGGAGAGCTCGGTGGAGAGTGCACCACAGTGGTCAATTTTGTGACATTTAAAATTCGAAATATTTGGCGTCGGTCGGGATCGAACCCGGTTCTCCAGATTCGCGACCTGACACTCAGTCACACTGCCACGATACCCCATAATCTGTTTAAAATTTATATTTTAAACTAGTCGAAAGAAATTTGTAAAAATTTCGCACCAATGGACCTTTTCAATTTAACGGCTATCTCTTTTTATCGCTGCAAATAATAAGAAAATGGCGCGAACGACTGCCAGTTGGGCTGTCAAACGAAACGTCAAAAATATTGCAGTCATTAAAATACCTGCATTCTCAGTGAAAATTTGCATCGTTAGACATAATAACTTCAAAAAAAGCTTTTGTAACTTATTTCGATAAGATTTTGTTAAAGTTATCTGAGATATTCTCACATTTTACGTTTATTTTTTTTTAGAAACAAACGCCATAGAACTCAGTTGTTCTTACTATGCGCAGATCCCCATTGCGCATATCTTCTATCTCTTTAAATTGAAAAGGTCTATTGCGTATAGATTTTATAATAATTATAATATTAGTTTGGGCTCGTAGACATACATAAATCATTACCGAGATCGAGATATGGTACGATGATATAGTTTCTTACCTATATATTTATCAAATAATTAATTTAAAAAAATATATTCATTCATCCAAATAATATATTACAAAATATTATCGCAAAGATAATAAAGAATATAACTGTTCTTATTTCATTGTTTAATTCATACCATGAACTACATTTAAAAAATAAAATACACTTAATATGTCACACGAAAAATATCATCCTTGGCGACTGAAATTTACATCATAAATCTCAAAGATTCGTTTAATTTATAAGGATATCATAACCTAACATTGTTGTACTGGTTGATTGTTGCCACACGTGACTGTTGTATCTGTTGTTGGAATTGGTCAACTGTTCAGTGACGTGAGCGCGCAAAGTCACATGGCCAAGCGCGACATATATGAAACCGGTAAGTTGTATTCTGAGCAACAGTCAGTTTTCGACACTTGCTATAGATGTATCACTGTAGCTCACTAGTGAAAAGTTTACCGGTCATGTGCAAGAAAAAATAAACACATACGATAAACAGTTGTTGAGTGTTCGTTAAAGTATTAAAAGTATTATTTATTTAGTTGTTATTTATTCTATTTATTGATCAATATGAGGGGAGAAGGCGTTAATATTAATTGGTAAGATTTTTCATTTTTATTATAATTTAATTTAGTTTTAAATGTGAAATCGTTTCAAATTTTTAAAGTAGTAACATATGTATTGTGATTTGTGATACATTTTACGTCTAAATTATTTAATTTTACATTTCTAAAAATTGTTTTTCTAAAAATATTTCTATATTAGAATAAGTTTATGTATATTTAAATAACTATTAATTATAATCAAAAACAATAATTTCAAAATAATGAAAATCTTCAGAATCGATATATATTTCTTACAATAATTGGAATTAAGAACCGTTTCCACAACGATCCCTCACTTTAGTTTGTTTTTTTTTTTGGTTATACATATTATTTTTGTAAAAATTATGATTTTAATTGTACATATATGAATATTTAAAATAATTTCAAATTCTCTAAATATAAAATAAGGAATGCAAACGACATATTTAAATGTAAAGAAACCCTTTTTCAAAACTATTTTTCATCATAAATTTCCAAATAATTTGTTCTTTCTTTTCAAACTTATACGTATCTTACCATTTCTTCCTCAAATAATACAATTTCCATTTTGGTGTATCAATCAACTGTCAAACGTTTGGAAATGTTTACTGATTTGGCTGTAAAAAGATACATATGGTTAAATAATTCCAAAATCAAGATAGGCATTGCTTAGTCTTTCGTGAAAACGTAATTTTGCGTAGGTGTGGTAAATACTGATTTGTAAACATAGGCATTAGTTAAATTTTAAGAATTGTTGAAATCATGAAATCGGCCATAAATATTGTAATTATTTAACAATGGGAAAGTAATTTATTTATGATTCCATCAAAATTTATTTAGAAAATAAAATTATATTTATAATATTATAATTTATTATTATTCATAATATAATTTATATCTTTTTTAAATGTTTTATGTATTTTTATTCTGATTAAACTCACTATACATATATCAATCAAAAATTCCTAACATTTATTTAACCATTTCTTAACTATACTAACCTTATAATCTACATATACAGGGTGTTACACGAAATGCGTGCCACAGGCGTTAAAATGGGAAAACAGTTTTACCTTGCGCGTTGCTTCCCAAATTATTTTAGAAAACAACACTTCATATATAAGTTGTACAGAATTCTTTTCGTATCTTGTGTAATTACAGAAAATAGATATGAAATTTACAATAAATTACAATTTAATAGTGTTTGTCATTAAAATAAAAAGATAAACAAATGTCTGATGCTTTACCTGACAAATATTATGACTATTTGCCAATAAAAATAAATGAATTATAACGGATCTACAGATCATACATTTGTTTTTCCTTTTTGCTTTTTCATTATCTTCGAGTTTGCGAACCTTCTTGAATACTAACGAAGAATTTTGCCCAAAAAATGAGGCCTATTACAAATAAACCAGGCACGTAGCCAGGGGAGGCGCTCGGGGGGCTGAAGCCCCTCCCGAAATTCTAATGAATTTAGTGTAAATTGGTACATAAAATACTAAATTATAAATTTTGTTTGTTCTAAACTTTTGTAATAATCCGTGTTTCATTTTTTAAGAGCCCCTCCTCCAAAAAAGTTCTTGATAAAGGAAAATTATAATAAAACTCCTCCTCTCCATTTCCTAAAATTTCGAAGCCCCTCCCGAAAAAAAATCCTGGCTACGGGCCTGAAATAAACTAAAGAAGTATTATTTATGTATTATTTATTTTTGGAATTATATTTTATTTATTTCTTACTCTTTATTATTTCATTTGGACTATTATGAAAACAATAAACCAGAGATTAATTACCCCGTAATATTATTTGTTGAAAATATTTGCAACGGTGTTAGTATTATATTTAAATTTAATTATGTGTTGTAGTATTTTTAATTTACATTTTTCCTTGAATCCTTAATCAAATATCAAGTTTAATTTTCATCCTCCATGAATTAAATGATTTGTAATAGATTGACCCTCAATTTTCTTCATTAGTATTATTGTGATTCGCTTGCAAGTATAATTAAAAAAAAAAAATTATGGTATGGTGCCTGTAATTTGAAATAATATTTTCAGTACACTTAGCTTCAAGTAAAACACTTAATTTGAGAAATAAGTATGAGAAATAAGTGAAATCATTCTCATAATTGTTATTTTTTATTCATAATTTGATATGGATATATGCATATTTTGTTATTTGAAAAGTATACATTGTTTTGAATTTTTATTTAATAACAAGTATATTAGGACTTTCGAAGTAGGTACTTATCTAAGATAATAGTTTGATGAGACAATAATAATCGAATTTCAGTGATAATGTATTTGTCGCAAGTCGCTGTCGACGCCACAAGTGTAGTGAGCACGCTTCCGACGCCACCATGGGCGTAACTAGAGAATTTTTCTAAGGGGGCAGGCCCTCTGAGCTCGAAATGCAAAGTAGATTTTCTTCATTAGTATTATTGTGATTCGCTTGCAACTATAATTTAAAAGAAATTATGGTATGGTGCCTGTAATTTGAAATAATATTTTCAGTACACTTAGCTTCAAGTAAAACACTTAATTTGAGAAATAAGTATGAGAAATAAGTGAAATCATTCTTATAATTGTTATTTTTTATTCATAATTTGATATGGATACATGCATATTTTGTTATTTGAAAAGTATACATTGTTTTGAATTTTTATTTAATAACAAGTCTATTAGGACTTTCGAAGTAGGTACTTATATAAGATAATAGTTTGATGAATTTCAGTGATATGTGTATTTGTCGCAAGACGCCACTTAGTTTAGCGAGCGCGCTTTCGACGCCACCATGGACGTAACTAGAGAATTTTTCTAGGGAGGGGGCAGGCCCTTTGAGCTCGAAATGCAAAGTAGATAGAAAATCTCATTTTGTCGCATGTACGCATTAAGGAATGTTTCTTGAAAATCACTGTTCTAAAATATTCCAAAAAAATGTTGAATATTTCATTAAATTGTAGAATATTCCGGAAAATTCTAGAATATTCTAGAAATTTCTGGCAATTTTAAAAAAGTATATAAAGTGCGGCTGAGCTCAATTTAGTTTTAAATAGCGACAAAAACAAATAAAACTCTCTGGAACTTCTAAAACGTTCTGAAACTTTATTGAAAATTCCAGAACTCTCTCGATATTATGAACTTTTTGGAACATTCTATAACTCTCTGGAACTTTATGAAAAGCTTTCTGAAATTTTTATGAACATTTTAGACTATTTTGGAACATGTTAGTAACTTTTCGAACTCTCCGGAATATTTAAGTATACCTATAATGTGGATTGTTTTGAAATTTTCTACGCGAAAACTCCTGGGAATCGCCGGGTACTTTAAAATATAAAATAATTTCACTAATATGTATTTCTCCAAAGGGGGGGGGCATTCTGGGGTGGGCCGGCCCCCCCCCTGGTCCACCCCTAGTTACGCCTAAGGACGTCTGTAAACGAAACGTTCTAGACAGGTCGGCGGGCTAATAGACCTTTTCAATTTAACGACCCTTTTTATCGCTGCAAATAGCTTACTAATGGCGTTGAGTTAGGCTGTCAAACGAAACGTCAAAAAAATTGCAGTCATTAAAATACATGTATTCTCGGTGGAAATTTGCATGGTTAGTCACTTTAGCTTCAATAAAAGAATTTATAACTTCTTTCAAAAAGTATTTTAAAGTTGACTTTTCTCACATTTGCGTCTAAATTATTTAGAAATAAACGCCATGGATCTCATGACAAGCGCGTATCCATGACTCTCGTCATTTTTTATTACTATGCGCAGATCCCCATTGCGCATACATCTTCTATCTCTTTAAATTTAAAAGGTCTATTACCGCGTGCAGCCGTGGAAACTGGAAATGTTCTATAATAATGCAGAGGTATATAAAGCGACGCGGCACTGTGCGAGGTATTTCAGTTCAGTTCAGTTAGTGAAGTTATTCGAATCGACGAGTAGTTAGTCCATAACAGTCAGGCCGCAACTTACAGTCGTCAGTGACCCGGATACCGAATTGGGTGTGAGATAAATGATGATATGTATAAAATAAATTTAAAAAAAAAACAAGTTAGTCTACAAGTTAGTCTGCAGTCTAGTATTTAATAATATTCTTAGTCTTTAATTTGTGTTTATATTTATTTATTCAAAGTGTTCGTTATTTTTATTATCTTTTTCTTATTTATTTATCATTTAATAAACTTTTATTTTAATTATTAATATTTCGCTGCTTTTTGCACCACCCAAATAAATAAACTACATTATTTACTACTAATTATTTAATTTTTAATTGACTATTTAGGCTAATAATATTTAACTGTGCAAATAACATTCAATCAAGACGAAAAATGTTTAAAAGTAGCGCTTTGATTTTTCTGAACTTACCTAAATATAACCTAACCTTACATATAAAACTTATCCCTGTAAAACTAAAACTGGGAACTGCATAATGCTATCCTAGGCCCAAGTTTTGAAGGCGTTGTACGTTAGGATAGGTATAGGTTATGTACACTTTTAACATTTTTTTTCTGGTAATTAGAAGTCAAAAATATATCTATTTCAAAAGGTCCCTTTTGGAGGTCATTAGGTCAGAACGCTCTTTACCCAACCACAGTTCCGTCCTATTCCATTTACCTAGGAAAATATAAATGAGTATTAGAAAGCTATTTGCCATGTAAAAAACTATTTTCATAAAATAACTATTTACCTGTGACCTGTGACATATATTAGGTACCTACTTTTCAACTTTATCTTCTTGAACATATACTGATTCACACATAGTAGTACGTAGTTACATGCCAAAAATAGATATGTCACGTTTCGGCGATTTTCTGTTTTTACATGTTATTTGTTATAAGTTAGGTGTGTGTGTGTGTCTGTAAATCTGTAATTGACCGTGAAATAGTTTAAATTCAATAATTTTTTAAACCCCAGTTTTTCAATGCCTTTATTTTTTCAAAAACACCGAATACATTCATTTTTCTTTTTCCGCACGTTACATAATTTTATTTTTGTTTAATGATTTTTTTGTAAAAAAGTACTTGTCTGCTACGTAACAATACCGACATAGTGTCCAATGCCACTTTATTATGGACTTATGTACAATTTTACTTTCTAGTTTGTATTGTATTTTAATTTCATGATAAAATAATATACATAATGTCCGTATACCTAACTAATAAAAATGCAATGTTATCAGTAATTACTTAATAATATGTCAAATCTAAGGGCAAATCTGATTTTTATAAGCAGTTAAACTTTAAATGTGATCTGAAATATTTGAAATAGTTTTTTTCCGGACGTAATCACAGAATAGTATATTCTATAACTAGTATGGAATAGATTATTTCCGTGGGAGCGAAAAGTTCTATGGATTCGCGAGCGGCGCAAATACTAATCCATATAGTTTTACTATACTTTCTGTACCAATATTTTTTTCAAATATTTTCTTCCATCATTTGACATTTATGCTAAAAATAATAAAATATTATAAATACGTTACAAAAGCAATAATTTGTTTTTTAACTTACCCTGTAAAAAAAAGCTTAAATCAAGACGTATCATTAATTTTGCAATCATTTATTTTATAATTTGACAGTTGGGTTAGTTGAGGTGACAAAATTAAAGAAACACGGCGCAACAAAGCCGTCTTGATTTTTAAAACAATTGCTTTTTCCCATGTATGTATTTTAAATAGGGTTGGCCTGATTTAAATCATGTGATTTAAATCGTGATGGTAATATAATATAAAAATATATACATATATACTTTTTTTATGGACCATAGGAAAAACAATGGAATTTTTTTATTTATTTGTAAATTCTGCCCTATTAATTTTAGAACTAAAGTGTAAATACAAAATTCAGAATTGAATACTGCATCAAATAAATTTATTGATATAATAGGTTCTTGTAGTGAGATACACGTAAAATAAAATATCCGTTTTAAGCCTTTTACAGAGTGTCATGCAAGACATATTTTGACTTGTTTTATTTAGGTAGGCATGGTTTAAGTTTAAAAAGGCGCGCGTTATATATTATATACTACGTATAAGCAAAAATTCAAATGCATTCTTTGGGGATTTATTGCAGATTTCGTTTTCGTTTATGAAATAAAATATTTATATTGCTTTTAAAACAATTAAAAAGTGCAATAACACCAACATGTCTTTAAAAATAAAAAAAATCAAAAAGCATGATTTTTGTCAACTCTGATTTTAAATAGGTGTATTGAAAAACTAGTGGGCTTTGACTGCCTGTTACAAAATAATATTCTGTAAGTGTGACAGAATGTGCTCATTCTGTAACAGCTTTCAGTTACGGAATGTGTGATTTCCATAGTAGTGTTAGAGAAATGTATTTTTTTTTCAAAATTCGAAAATTAAGTTAATTTTAATAGAAAATAATAAATGATTTAATTATTAATTAACTGATTTTGAATAACAAACAAATTAATTTATTATAATTTTTATTTAATAAAAATTTCGTTTCGGCTCTACATTTCAAAAACAACGTCATTAATTTGATTGAGAACCTTTTTTTATCACCCTGTACATAGAAACGAAATATCCAACTATGTTTCGTCGTAAATAAAATAATACAATTTTAAAGTATTAATGAAACAGACAATATTTTTTTTATATGTAGGTAGAAGATTTGTTAATCTGCATTAAAATTTAAATTTGCAAATTAATGCAGTGAAATATTTACTTGACTTGAACTTATTTTCTTCAATTATACATAAATTTGCATATCCCTATACCGAATTGCTTGAAGCTATAACATTAGCAATTCAACATTTTTTGAATTCTGGAATACATCATGTGACAAACAACGTAATATTCTGGAATACATCATATGACAACATTTCACTATTGCGTCACCCTTCTTAATTTCATATTCATATTCTGATTATTTATATAACAAGTAATTATATTTGACATGAAAAACTGTAATAATCTAACATAATGAATTATTTTTCTAGTGGTCCCGACAAAGACACAGAGTTCAGCAAGTCGGGAGCATATATCAACCATGGACTTAATGTTTCCACCGCCAGTATTCAGACTCCTAGTGCACTAAGAGGAAGCGATGAGTTTATGTGTAAGTTCATCATGAGTTAACATCACCCTTTTAGCCATATTGCCTCGCCCCTTTCCCGTCTCGTGTGTTGAATCAGTGGCTACGTTTACACCGTGCATATTATTCTGATACGCAGACCATGCAAGTGTATACTAAAATTTATCTTAGTATGGTATGTTTACACCGGTATTTAAATAAACATACTAAATATTTTGGTACGTTATACGCGCTTGCGCAGATTTAACTGTCAGAGTCACCCTAACCTAAAATTACTTAATAAGGAAAAATAGTTGTGAATATATGTAATTTACATCGGCACACTATTAAAATTGTAAATATTACTAAACTTTCACAATTTCCCTAAATGTTAATACACAATTTA
The DNA here is from genome assembly GCA_963082715.1 of Harpalus rubripes. Taxonomy (NCBI): domain Eukaryota; kingdom Metazoa; phylum Arthropoda; class Insecta; order Coleoptera; family Carabidae; genus Harpalus; species Harpalus rubripes. The sequence continues at coordinate 17,859,069 of OY720456.1, read as the reverse complement.
ATTGAATTAAAAGTAGTTATAGATGGCAGAAAAATCGCATTGGTACGCTTGCTGTTTGTACCGTGCATGAGTAAGGTCTGGTACATCCCCTTTTGAACGTACCAAAAATGTGTACCAATTACGTACCAAAGGTTTGGTACATAGTGTTCACACCATTCGTCGCCATCTTGTTACGTCAATTGGTATGCGGACTAAATGTTTAGTTGATTGATTTGACAACTAAAAATCCTTTTTTTGTAATATGTCAACATACTTGATTGGTTAAAAATTTTATCCAATAGTTATTGATTTGACAACTAAAAATCCCTTTTTTTGTTATATGTCAACCTACTTGATTGGTTAAAAAATTTAACCAGTGGTTAAATATTAACCACTGAGATATAGAATAGGCCCCAAAGAGCCCTATTCTGTAACTCGGTGGTTAATTTTTAATCACTTGTTAAAATTTTTATCCAATAGATATTGATTTGACAACTAAAAATCCCTTTTTTTATTATATGTCAACATATTTGATTGGTTAAACAATTTAACCAATGGTTAAAAATTAACCACTGAGTTACAGAATAGGCCCCAATTAAAGTTAATAGACAGTTTAACCTGAGATCAAAATACCGTGCCCTGATATTACATGTAAGAAGATTAGTAATGTTCTAATAAATATGCGTCGTACAGTTTTATTCCCCAAAAGTTGTCATACTCGTTGCATAATAGCAGCATAATTCTGAGAAATTTAATTTACGTTTAAATTTAAAATGTGCTTTAGATTATATCATAACTAGTTCAACATTTCTGATAAAAATTCTGTCTTTTAAGCAAGAAACGATTTAATTTGAATCTCATTAGAACTAAGAAAATAATGAAAGATGGTAGCATAGCACACAAATTGTGCTACACAAATGCTTATAAAATTACAGTCCACAATGTCGACTGGAAAATTAGCCGTATTTTAAAATGCGTAGGCGTTTAAAACGACGAATAGTTTACAACCACATTGTAATATTATTTTGGCTTGCAGTTTTTCTAAATATATCAATAACCGTTATTTTTGGAAAACTCGGATCAAATTTTGTGCGTTAGGTTAGGTTATTGTTTTTATATTTAGACCCACTTCTACCACCTCTAGTTTAAGTGACAGTTATGTTGCAAAATTGTTCTTACTACATTTGATTAGAGCTAACTGTAAGTTAAAAATGTTGTTCGCATCGCTTCTAACTTTAATTTAATTCATAACTAATCGTTAGTAAAAATAGAGGTGGCAGGATCGCGCTTAAGCCGGGACCACACATTCGGCGAATTCCAGGCAACATTCGCCAAATGTCGAATGTATAGATGCGCTGCTCGCTGCGAATATTCAGTGCTCGTCTGTAATCCGCTTCGAGCCAAGTCAAAGTAAATGAATATTTACCTATGTAGTTGTATATAACCCGCTAATCAATGATCGGTATGATACACCTCAAAACAGCATGGTATGTACGATCCTATGCGTCAGGGAAGGATTAGCAAAATTTTGGAAAACGATGTAGAGGTACTTTTTAAAAATTCCGCTAATTAATATACCTGGTTTTATTTAAAATTTGTGAAAATTTGGTGTATTGTCATATTCTATGTTCTGTATTTCTTAAAATTCAAGTAAAACACTATATTCCACACAAATATTTCGTGTGCTGTATTTTAAATATTTTGTTACAACTCTGTCATGTTACCCATCAAGCCCACTTAAGAAGCCACCCGCTGCAAATATAAACTACGCATGTCTGTAGATATATTCTTTACCAATTGGCGAATACCGAATATGTGGCCCCGGCTTTAGTAAAATATACAAGCTAGTTTATACGAATAGTTAGATTGTAAATCATCGCTAAGTCAACGAAGATTGGACAATTTGGCGGCATTTTACAATATAGCTACGACATATACATAATATATAATCAATAGTTACAGTCTATAAAAACTTTTTATTATCATTATCTATATAATCAAAAAGACAACGATGATGCTCCCTACGCAACCAACGTTACATATGTTTACGGCAAGCAACTGATCAAGTTATTGTATTCGAAATTATGATTTTAACAGTTTACACACTTGTTTTGCTGATAGAGTCGCTATGAGATATATATATATATATATATATATATATATATATATATATATATATATATATATATATATAGTTTTTTTTTTAAACTCCAAAGATCGATATGAAACAATTAAACGACCTTAGACTATGAAACTACAAAGAAATCTCTTACACTAAACTTTAAGTTTGTAAAATTTGTACAAAGACACAGAGTTGAGTTGGATATGACAAAAAAATATCCTATGAATGCTTTTTATATATTTATTATCATTACGATTTATTGCGGCTAAAATCAATAACACTGTTTGACGGCGAATGGGAACGTACAACTCTGTGCGAACCTAATAAAACTAATACAGCGTAATTTATTTAAGAGAAATTAAGAAAAAATATTGAAAGCATATGCTTAATAATAAACATTAATAAACGACATAATTGAAATACTTCGGAAATAAGAGATTTTTTTGTTATAGCAGCTCGTTACTCATATGAAATCTATATATATTATTTTGATTGGCGACTCAAAGACGGCCTATAAATATATAACGAATACCCAGTTAAGGGCGGCGCCTACTACCAATGGAAGTAGAGAAATTAAAATAGCGGAGGCGGGGCTATCAGTCCAGTAGTGCAAGTTTTTATTTGAATATAAATATTTTGCATTTAACTTAATAATTTAAATACATTTCCAATTATAAATCATACAGACTTGTACATTATAATAATATTCATTTATATTTTTATAAATATAATTTAGAAATAGATATATAATATTCAAGGTCATTTGTTCGAAGAAAGAATACACATCACTTTACAGCAGTAACTTAGCAACATAAAAACTTATATTCGTGACGTCACATCTATATTTTCAAATTTCGGAGGACTATAACTCGCTTATTATTAAGAATTTTTTCTTCGAATTTTCACCAACAGTCTTAGTTTTACTTATATATTCAGATGAAATTATATTTAAAAAATGGTGGAATCCCCTATTGCCGTGTTTACATTTTTATTTACTGCGGGTAAAATTTTAGAGTATCTTTTTAAACTTAATTGAGAGACGATTAATAATTTCATGGTGATCCTTTTAGTTTTTTAAAAAAAACTATTTTTCAGGTTTGAATATGGTTGATTAAAAAAAATGTTGTGCCAAAGTTGTTCAAAACTCGCTTATGGCCAACCCAAAATAGAAATTAATTCCCACTATTAGTAAACCATTTACTATCAAATAATATTACCCAATTTCAGTGTTTGGAGAGAGAAATTTTAATTTGTAGATACCGTGTAGTGTAGAATTTGTAGCTTAGAAATTATCATTTTAATATGAAAGTATTTTTACAAATGTAATTCTTTTCGTACAAATAAAATTTTTGAAAAAAAAATATTATTTTATAGTTGTATTTGGACCTAGATTACCTTTTTTTTTTACTAATTCTACTTTTCTGTAGAAAGATTAATAGTATTAGATCATTTCTAAAGAAATTACATCAGTAAGAATATAAACTTTTAATTATTTATTTTGAAAAACATATTTGTATACTAACAAATAATAAATGTATATGCGATATAAAAGATAAATAAACAAGTTTTTATCATACTATTTATTACTTCGTACTTTTTATTATTTGTAATTTATATGATTGTTATTACTATTAGTAACTTTATGGTTTTGTTATAGGCGTAAGCAGGTAATCTTATTCCATAAATCAATAAAAATTGCGATATTCGAATATCAAAAAAAATATAAAATATCTTTTTATCAAATCCGGATGTAACAAAATTTGATTCTGTTGTTATTCTGCTTTAATCAGTATTATTATATGCTTTTTATACATTATAACTAGATGTATTGAATACATAATAAGAATATAAAAATATGGAAACATTTATCTTTTTATGCAGTATGTAATAAATACAAAAAAAACTCCATGTGTTTCAATAGCAAATTTAAGAAAAAAGCTGTCTGCCTATTCCATTTTTAAATTTTTTTAAAGAAACTTTCTATTTTTGAATGACAGCCATTAAATTTTAAGGTAAACAGTCGGTATATTATTATGGAATTTGAATAAAAGGCAACTTTTCAATTTCTTAACGTTTCACTTTAATTTAAACCATTATCAACACAATGCCCGGTTTAAAAACGTTTATGAATTCTTTGATTAATTAACGGAATATCAAAATGAACAAATTTAAATCAGTTTCTTTGTTCTTATGACAATTAATAGACCTTTTCAATTTAAAGAGATAGAAAATATGCGCAATAGGGATCTGCGCATAGTAAGAACAAATGTCCATGGCATGCCATTTGTTTCTAAAGAAATTGACGTAAAATGTAAGAAAAATCTCAGACAACTTAAAAAACTAATCGAAATAAGTTACAAAAGCTTTTATTGAAGCTAAAGGTTCCAATGATGCAAATTTTCACCAAGAATATATACATATATATATATATATATATATATATATATATATATATATATATATATATATATATATATATATATATATTAATGACTGCAATATTTTTGACGTTTCGTTTGACAGCCCAACTGGCAGTTGTTGGTGCCATTTTCTTAATACTTGCAGCGATAGAAAGAAATAGCCATTTTCAATTTAACGGCTATCTCTTTCTATCGCTGCAAATAGTTAGAAAATGGCGCGAACAGCTGCCAGTTAGGCTGTCAAACGAAACGTCAAAAATATTGCAGTCATTAAAATACCTTTATTCCCAGTGAAAATTTGTTTCGTTAGATATTTTAACTTCAATAAAAGCTTTTGTAACTTATTTCGATAAGATTTTTTAAAGTTATCTGAAATATTCTCACATTTTACGTCTAATTTTTTTAGAAACAAACGCCATAGATCTCTGTTGTTCTTACTATGCGCAGATCCCCATTGCGCATATCTTCTATCTCTTTAAATTGAAAAGGTCTATTGCTGAACGTTTCTGCAAACTGGCATCAGAGAAAATTGTTAAAAATCATACTAAGTAGTTTAAATAAAACTATGAGATTACAATAATATTTTACAAAAAAAATCAAACAAAGAGTTACAAATTCGCATTGTAATAAAAAAAATCGAAAATGTGTTACAAAGTTACGAGAATACAATGTTCACAGACCGCAGACTGTGGATTCATGTTCAAATTTTATGAGAAATATTATTTTGTTATATTTTAGTATAATCCAATAATACCCCATTTAATTTCGTATTATTTCTGTGTAGTAGTCGAAGAAGAAGAAAGCAAATGGGAATGCCTGGTGAAGAAACCTCTTGCATGGACGCGACGGAAAGCGCAAGGTGCCTGCACGAAGAAAATGCTATACAGACGCCTGCCCGTTTTGAATTGGTTACCAAAATACAATGGTACAGACGCCTTGGGTGATCTTGTGGCTGGTGTTACAGTCGGTTTAACTGTCATTCCGCAGAGTTTGGCGTACAGTAATGTTGCTGGCCTCCCCGCACAAGTAAGAAATTATTTTATTTATATTATTATTTCCACCATTTAATATAATTTAGGGCAGAGCTAAGTTCAACTGCTCGTTTATAATATCGACCCTCTCGTCGGCCTTATAACAATGGGGTGCTCCACCAGTGGCTTACCCAGGAGGAGGGCAATGCCCCCCCCCCCCAACTAGACCTGCACATATTTTTTTATATCAATCATATTTCGAATTAGTTGTCATAAAATTGCTCCAAGTTTTGTTTATTTACCACGAAATTTCTTCTAATAAGGCACCTCACTTAAGTATCGTTCACAATACAAAAATTGCTACTTGTTATTAAGAAAAAAAATTGGCGTGATGAAAAAATTGCGGTAGAATTTCTAGGGAAGAGAGCCATTTTTAAGAATAAATCATGCTATTAGATGACAGATTTTTTTCTTGTTTAATATTACTAATATTTTTAATGTAACGTTCCTATTAAAAAAGTCTTTGCTTTTATTAATTTGCTTATTTCCAATTATTGACCACATAATATATTTTAACATATTTATAGATACACATATTTTTCTAGGTAAGTTTTGAAAAAGAACAATTTATGTCAAAAGACTGAAATGTCAAACGAGCGTCAACCATAACCATTAATTAAAATAAAAATAATAAATTTAGGCTACGTATTTGTTAAAAACGTTTGTTTTATTGTACCTATTGTATATTATTCTATATTTTGTTTGTATAATGTGCCACAACCATGAAAAGTCATGATTACACGCAATAATATCTGTGTATTCTTACAAAACTCTGTCCATTGTAATACGTACTTGGGAGAATATCCATCTGCTGCCATCTATGCTAAGCTTTGCGTAAAGGGCTTCATTATTAGCGAATTACAATGTTTGAGAAATCATCTCTACGTCACATAATATTCAAAAAATATTACGGCGTAACGAATATAAATAAGGACTAAGGACTTTCTAAAACAAAAAATCGCTTTCAGCTTAGAAAGATGAAATTTCATTAAAATAATTTAAAAAATAGCGAAGAACCCCATTACCATCAAAAGAAAATTGTTAAAATAAAATATGTGTAAATGTGGAATGATACAATGTATTGCTCAAAAACATTGCACTCGCTGATTTGTAAAAATCAATATATTCAAATTGTTTCCCTCATATAATTCTTTATGAAAGTTACAAAGCACAATAAAAATCAACATTTTATCATATTTTTCCCACTGTTTATCTTTGCTTCCGTTAAACTCGATCTTCTGTGGAATAAAACGATCAGCCAAGTCGTCAAACCAGATCAATAATTAATGGTAATTAGCTGTGGAAGAATTTGCAAAATATTTGATTTGGAAATTAGTTTCTAGTAACGTTATACAAAAATTAATAGAAAGATTATCTAAAGTTTGTCAATCTGATATCATATCTACAGGTTTTTTCAAGGAATCGAAATTTTAAATTCATTAATGTCCAGTTGCATCAACAAAACTTATTTTAAGCGAAAATGTAAAACGAAATTTTAACAGCAATGCATAACAAATGGTTTGACATTCCATTTCGATCCAATATTATCAATAAATCTTTTCAAATATATAATTTATGATATTCTCGGAATTATCAGTTGTACCTTCCCATATTTTTAGTGGTATTGTAGATATAACAATGGCTTAAACATTAACCCTGTAGTACAAAAGTTAATGTCCAGTTCTACTGATTTTGAGATAACTGCGTTTGAATAATTCATTATCACATTATGATTATACTTTCATTATTTGTAACTTACTAGTACTTGTTTTTAAATTTATGTACATACTAAATAATGTAATTACTGTTTTAGTAATTTTAAAACTGGCGAAATTTGCTGAACACGGCGAATATACAATAATAGTAATTTATATAACAAGTGGCTAAACAGTGCTTTTTTCATGAGCGAGCCGTTTAAAGCACGAGCGATAGCAAGTGTTTTAAAGCTCACAAATAAAAAAGCACTGTTTAGTCACGAGTTATATACATAATTTTTTGCAACATCACAATCTACAGTTAAACAAATTTAAAATAAATTTTAAAAGAAAAATAGCATTTCGATGAAAACGTCAAGTTACTTCAATGTATTCACTATTTACACTTTATTTACTCAATAATACAATTTAATACTTACAACTTTTTAAACTACAACCTTGAGTATAACAATGAACTTCGCAAAAAGAAAAACATATAGTCTGAAATCACATTGTGACGACAGATGTCATTAGTGGTACTATTTCACCTGAAGAAAAGGAAATCCCACACCCGATTATGGGTAACAGGGGTGTGGAGAAGAAGAAGAAGTTAGGGTTATTAACAAAATGTATTTTAATATTTTTTGCTATTATTTAGTTCTTCAAAAATGAGATTATTACTGATATTTATTATTTTACTATTATCAGTTAGTAAAACTTTAATATTTAATATTTTTAGAAACTTTTCGGCGAAAATACAAAATACGGGTCTAATATTTTTATGTACAGATTAACATATTAAAAAAAAACAAGCATCATTATTATTGTTTATATTTTCTAAAAATAAAATAACTTTATATGTCCAACCCAAAACTAAAAATATATTACATATATCTTTTATAAACTGACTAGTGACTAGAGTAGACTAGACTCTAGGAGAATTGTCACACCGAAATGTAGGTAGAAAGCGTAACAGCGTGTCATTATTTTTATATTCATGTTTATTTATGTATCTTTCATTTCTAATTCCATGAATATATTTTTTGTTAGTTTATTTTTAAAATTTTTGCAACATTATCAACATTATAAAACAATTACTACGATTACTGACAGAGGATTAAATTACTTAACGGATTTTTTTACTACATAGGTCAACAACTTGATAGCGAATTTTTAACAGTTATAATTTGAAAATTGGGTCAAGCATTTGCAAATTGTAATTTATATTTGAAACTGTGTCATCAAAAATTCAATATTATTTCTATATTGATTTCTTTTATAATGGGGTCCTACGTCTTAAACTATTTAATTTTTTTTTATGAAACTTACTTTTCAAAATATATAAATACATACATATATTTCAAATAATTTTTGTAATTAATAAAATAATTTATTTAAAAAAACTACAATATATGAGATGTATGCTTTTTAAAATCAAAGGAAGAACAGATGGAAATCTGAAAAGAGGATATTATTCTGTGCGTCTTACAGAAATGTAAATAATTAACAAAATGGTAACGAAGCTGCCACTTATGTAAAATTTTATATTAATCAACAAAAATAGATGTGTTTTTGTCAATTTTTTACAGATCCGTAAGCCATAAGACTTACAGATATGTTTAGAATTGGCCTATAATTTTCTAAAGAAAGTTATGTGCGATAACAATAGTGATGATATACCTATTATTATATACAGTTAAAAGCATAGTTGTTAAATGATTTGCTTAAAACTCGATATTACAATCTCTGATAAAACATAAATTTTACATAACAGATATATATTTTATTATTAGATACATTTCTGTTTGTAATACAGAAAATATTTAATTTTTTTGTTTTCTTCATAATTTTTAACTGGTGTAAATTTATTTTATTTCATTCTTGTCATTTGGCAACATGGTGTCACACACCTAATGATTCAGAAAAATTCTGCTAGATGGCGTATCTAAAATGACGTCACTAGGGTACCTTTATAACCAGGGTATGGCCATGGGCCAAGATCGCCGCCATTGTCGGTAATTCATTTCCCTATTTATTTGTAATAAATGTGATATTATATTATAAAAGAATATTAAATTGTCACACTGTGAATTTATAAAGGCAATAAAAATTAATTAATTTAAGAGATACACAATTATTATTAAGACATACATTTAGAGGTTATGTAGAATATATGATATGGGTTGTTATTATCACATCTAATTTAATATCTTTAGTTCTTATTTACATAATAATTACATATTCTAAACTTCCCTTTAAAAAATTTAAATGATTGTGCTTAATATTGGTAATTTATAGTTGTTTTCAATATGTCAGTAATCGTGGTGGGTATCTTAACAAACTACACAAGTAAATAAAATATATTACTTACACTTTAAATACATATTAAAATGATAATTAAATGTGTTTTTCATTAAAATAAAACAAATAGCCACGAAAATAAATAATAATTTGCGCAAGAACAACACATATAACAGATGGTCCGGTAATGGCGGACGAAACGTGAGCCACGCCATGGCCATACCCTGGTTATAAAGGTACCCTAGACGTCACAGAGTCATAAAAATTTAATAGGTCCATTGGCGATTCAAGTTAAGCAAACTTTATTTGGTGGCTAATTTTTGAACTAAAAATATGCTCAAAGTATATTATTTCCTTTCTTTCGTAGAAATTTTCTGGAGTTTGCAGGCCATTTAAATAATTTAAAATATTCTTTAACACGAGTTCCATATTTTTAAATTTCTCTAAAAAGCGTAAAACGCAGTATCAGTGACAACCTAGTAGTGACGTCACAACAGGACTACACATATAACGGCGGAAAAAGTTAATTTGAATCTCCAATAGATTTGAAAACCAAAAATCCAATTTTTGTTACATATGATATCTAGTTGATATCTAATGAATTTTGTTCTTCTAGTATGGCCTTTACGGGTCCTTCCTCGGCTGCATCATCTACATCCTTTTGGGTAGCTGTAAAGACGTCCCCATGGGTCCAACTGCAATAATTTCCCTCCTAACTTATCAAACCGTCCACGGAATGGGTCCAGAATACGCCGTCTTGCTTTGCTTCCTGAGCGGATTAATCGAACTTCTCATGGGCCTTCTTGGCCTTGGTTTCCTCATCGATTTCGTCTCAGGGCCAGTGTCTTCGGGTTTCACGTCAGCTGTAGCTCTCATCATTGTCACATCGCAAGTCAAAGATATCCTAGCGATTACAGTGAAAGGGACGACGTTTATCCAAATGTGGACATCAATTTTCAGCCAAATTCACGGAACTAGGATGTGGGATACTATTTTGGGAATTATTTGTATTATAGTTCTTTTAATCATGAGGGTAAGTCGGAAAAATTTCACACTAAATTAAAAAATGTGAGTTCTACTATTTTTACCTTCTGCTACCCTTGGTAAGGGTGGTATATGGATCGTGCTAAAAATCGCATATCGAGATTTTGGTAAATGACCACGTTTTAAGGTCCCTAGAATGCAATTTTAACATTTTCACGATGATGTCTGTGTGTGTGTGTGTGTGTGTGTGTGTGTGTGTGTGTGCGTGCGTGGGTGCGTGCATGCGTGCGTGTGTGTGCGTGCGTGTGTGTATCCTCCACTCTAACTCAAATATACTATCATTCGGAAAATTTTGAAACCTTATATTTCTACCTTATTCTAATATGGGAAGAAGCCATTTTATTTTGGTTTATATCAGATAACCGAAAATGGTACTTTACTTGAAGCTCAAAATAGTTTTTCTTCGAAAAATACCTTCAAATGTTGTGTATACTGTGATTTAGTAAACAGAAGAAGTTTTTTAATGTACATATTTACCTTCAAAAAATGAATTCTAAATCCTATAAGTACGGAGTAGTGAAAATAAAATACAGATAAACACTAAAAAAATTCTTATGTTTACAAAATATTTACAAAAGTACTAGATCGTGGCGTCATGAGTTACAAGAGCGTTTTAGCGGGAAATTTGAAACAAAAATTTAAAAACCTGATTTTAAATGTATTACTGATTAAAAAAATATATAATAATACTTTTGCATATACCGGATATAGAAATGAAATGTGGCGCATAGCGATTTCAATGTTATTTTTTTAATACTGCTATAACTCTTTACTTATTCATTTTAGCGTAAAAAGGGTAGGAATATAAGTTGTTCAGAAATTAAAAAGGCATTCTATAAAGGCAACTTGCTTACTTAATCATTCATATTTCACGAGATATTAATTAAATAAAATTAAATGTTCTTTTAGAAAAATCGTAAGAGTGCTTTAAAAAATGAAACAAGTAAACTAAATAAAATATTCACTTTGATATTTGTTGTATAAATTCCAAACAAATTGAGTTTATACCTAAAAGAAATTATACAACAAATAAAAAATGATAAAGTGAATATCAGGTTACTTGTTTTATTTTTCAAGGCACTCTAACAATTTTTCTTTTATTCTTTTTATTTAATTAATATCTCGTAAAATATGAATGATTATGAAAGTAACTTGCCTTTATAGGATGCATTTTTAATTTCTGAACAACTTATATTCTTACCTTTTTGCGCTAAAATGAATAGGTAAAGAGATAAAGCAGTATTAAAAAAATAATATTGAAATCGGTATGCGTCACTTTTCATTTCTACACCCGGTATAATTAGGTGTATATGTGCAATTTAAAACACTTTCCCAAAATTTGTCATATACCCTATTTACAATAATAATTTGATCTTTGTCTTAAATTCTATTGTAGTATATTTTTTAACTCGAAACGATTAAACTACAAATCTCTTAACCCTTACAATAAATTTCTTGAAGTCTAGTGATGGAGAGTATGAAAATTATTCTCTTTATGACGACATAATAAGTGTAGTTATTATTATACAAATATCATGTTATGTTAATAAACTTATCCTAAGAATGCATTTTATTTAATATATTTATTATCGTTACCATTAGCTGCGACGAAATTAAATAATCGCCTGACGGCGTGATCGTGTTTGAATTTTTAATTACTTAATGCGAATTTTTGACGATCCTAGAACTAGACTAGTAGAATACCTCATTAATATAATGGAAAGAAGTACTGATAAATTTATATGTCTAATATTTTAATCAATAATTATAAAATGTCGATATATTTTATATAGTTTATTTCTAAATTTAACGATATTCCCGGACACGGAAAGGAAGGAAAAATAGTTTATTACGTCTAAAGTAATTAAATTTATTATAACTTTTACTTTGCATTGAGACAGCTTCGTTATTGAAAGAAAGTTTTACTATATTTCAATAAATTTTGCGCTTATAATACATAAAAATGATATTTCTCTTAATAAATATATATCATCACGGCATATTACCCATTGCTGGGTGTAATGATGACGTATTTGTACCGTGCGGGCGTTTACCAGGCGTCACCGCATGGGCACTCATTGCTGACGTGGAGAGTGCACCACGGAGGTCACTTTTGTATCAGTTAAAATTCGAAATATTTCTTTTTACGTCGGTCGGGATCGAACCCCCGTTTCCCAGATTCGCGACCAGACACTTAGGCACGCGGTTCTTAATAAATATGCCTCAATTATTTCTTCTTTTGATAATACTCAAATTTCATATTTTTTCTTTGTTATAGGTGATAGCTACTGTTAAAATTGGACCATCTGAGGAAGAAATTAAAAAGAATCCAGACAACCAACCAAAACTCTACCAAAAAATAATTAACAAACTCTTATGGCTAATCGGTACATCAAGAAATGCCATCCTTGTAATTGTTTGCGGTCTTATTGGATACAATATTTCTATTAACAAAGAAGATCCTGTCAGATTAATCGGTAAATATATACTTACGAAAATTGAAAGACAAAACACACGTAACAAAAAATTTATTTTCGTTTCTTTTTTAGGCGAAATTCCTCCTGGTCTTCCAACATTACAGGTACCTCCATTTGGATTTACAAGTGGCAATACAACAGTTAGTTTCTTTGATATGTGTTCTGAATTGGGATCAGGAATAATTGTTATTCCTCTCATTGCCTTACTAGAAAATATTGCCATCTGCAAAGCATTCGGTAAGTAAATATTATTTGAAACTCTACATGTATTTCAATAATAAGAAATTCAGCACACTATATTTCTAAGGACATTAATTCAATTCAACTTCTAATTTGAAAACGATCTGTTCTAAAAGAACAATATTTTTTTAAATATTTATGACCAAGATGTTATTGATCTATGTGAACAGTTATAAAAATATATAAATATGTTTAAAATAAGTTTCGTGAACAATACTTGCAAATATGCACAGATAATGAGCAATAAAATTAGTAATAAAAGACTAAGTATATTATAGGTATAGATAGTACAGCTCGCGCGCTAATTTGAGACTGATCTATTATGCGCTTATGCGCAGAACTATCATGGGGTCCAACTGTAATATTAGGGGAGTTGCGTATATTGACGTTTAGCCGAATGTTTCAAATAATTGTAACCTAATTATTAGTAATTATTATATGCTGTTATAATTATAACAACAACAAATGGTATAGAAGGGAAGGGAATTCATTTACTAGCCAAAAGAATTATAGTCTATGCTTACAGATTGGCTAGTATGCGCAGTGTCAGTCTCAACTAAATGCGCGCCAGCTATCGGCGACTGAAATGTCCTATAGAGGCGCTGCGTTCATTTAAGATGGCCGACTTAGGAGCCTATTCTGTAACTCAGTGGTTAATTTTTAACCATTGGTTAAATTTTTTAACCAATCAAGTATGTTGACATATAACAAAAACAGGGATTTTTATGGATTTTTATTTGTCAAATCAATATCTATTGGATAAAATTTTAACCGGTGGTTAAAAATTAACCACCGAGTTACAGAATAGGGCCCTTAGTTGGTAATTTTCTGAGGTGTGATTGGCTCTATTACCAATCCGGAGGGTTCGCAAGTTTGCCGCTTGATGGCTACTGGTTAATTTCATTCGCGAATACATGTTCTGTTTGCCACTGGCAGCTGATTCATTCAACATATCGTTTATTTTCATACAAATATACTTAGTTTCTGCCTAGCATGAAATCGTAAATTCAAACAAGAGTTACTTGATTTACTTCATTTTCTTCATTTACTTGAAAATGGATTCCGGATTTTAAAAATACAATAGAAGCAAGCTTGAAAATAATAAGAATTTGGAATAGAGTAGTTGTGCGGGTAAAAGAAGTGAAGAGAAGATCTCTCAAAATGCTATGACGTAGATGTTAAAGGCATTAAAAACGCGATTACTTTAAAAACTAATAACTTTTTTAACTTTGATACTATCATATCATTTTAAGGTTTGGTTTTAATACAAATGAACATTTCTTTTTTAAATTTGTAACTATGATGGAGGATCCCCGAACAAAATAATTGTAGATACGAAAGAATAAATTGATTATAATAATGATGTTAATTGTAAAATATTTCTTTGTTTAGCAAACGGAAAACAAGTAGACGCCACGCAAGAACTAATCGCTATTGGAGTAAGCAACATCTGCAACTCTTTTGTTCAGGGCTTCCCTGGAACTGGGTCCCTGTCTCGTAGTGCTGTGAACAACTCTTCAGGAGTACGAACACCACTTGGAGGACTTTACACCGGTGTGTTAGTCATCGTAGCTTTGCTGTTCTTCACTCCATACTTCTACTTCATCCCCAAAGCTTCACTCGCGGCTATTATTATTGCTGCAGTAATATTCATGGTGGAAGTGAGCGTTGTTAAACCAATGTGGCGTACGAAAAGTAAGTCAAATTTTATTTGTCTTTTCATTAAATATTACACATGTTGTAGAAAATATATTTTAATGAAAATATTTTTATTTCAGAAAGTGATCTAATTCCTGGACTGGGTACATTTATTGCTTGTTTGGTGCTACCTCTTGAAGTTGGTATTTTAGTTGGTATAGGCATAAATGTGGTATTCATCTTATATCATGCTGCTCGACCGAAGATCTCCATAGAAAAATTAACTGTAAGTTGCTACAAACGTTTTTAGTCCTACACTACATAATCAGTTATACAAAGTAGAAATCAAGTTGCATTAGCTATTTGTGTATGAAAAGAGCGCAAAAAGGCACATTTTCGATTGTGAGGTTGTTGATATTCTCTCGAAATCGACAATGTACATTTGCACTCGAACACACATGATTTTTTGTACAGCCGCCACAATAAAATTAACATTGTTTAGAAACCTATTCTTATTTACAGGATATAAAAAAATAATTTAAAATATAACTAAACGACTGGTAACACATGAGATTAGGTGTACACAGGAATGCAGTCAAGTTTTTTGAAATTTATTTATTTATTGACGAACATCGACGTTTCGTCGCCAAATGCGACTTTTTCAGGATGGCTACAAAAGTAAGTACAATATAAATATATTTATTTATCGTGAGCAATAACAATATTTACTTACAGTCAATTAGTTAATAAAATAATAATCAACGGCTATTAATTTTTCATTTTATTAACTAATTGACTGTAAGTAAATAGTGTTATTGCTTACGATAAATAAATATATTTATATTGTACTTACTTTTGTAGCCATCCTAAAGAAGTCGCATTTGGCGACGAAACGTCGATGTTCGTCAATAAATAAATTTGAAAAAACTTGACTGCATTCCTGTGTACACCTATTCTCATAAAAAAAATGTTTATTTGCTGTCACTGGTTGTTATCGCAGCATTCAATGAATGTTTCAAAAATGATTAGAGTTAAAAATTCCGAGAGCGAGCGTTTTTTTCTGTTTTGTTGAGCATGAGCGACAAAGTGACATTTAGCCTAGACAAATGCGAGCGCAAATGCCTACTTTGTACTCGTATAATGACGGTAAAAAAAATTATTTAAAGTAATCATAGATAAAATGTACAGGGCACAGCCCTCAAACCTCATATACAATCATTTACCTCAAAAATTTTAAATTTCCAATTTATTAAGATACGTCTCAAAGCGCGGATTCCAAATTTTCAAATTGCAGTTAATATTTCTTTTCGTTCTCCAAATAAATACATTTTAACACAAAAATGGGTGGTGACACGACCTTAGTGACTTCTCCATTCGATTCTATGAACAAAATTACATAAATGTACAATTTTTCATAGAATTTGTTCCATTAGTCCAGTTTGTAAAGCGAAAAAATCATTGAAAATTGCCAAAATATTAAAAAACATCAAGGGGTACAACTAAACTTAGATTTTTGGTCAGTTTCTTATTTTTTTCTACAAATTGCATCCATTGTTCATATTGTTGTTTGGCAATTTAAAATCGCGTTGAAATGTACAGAAGTAGGTGTAACTAAAATAGGTAGAAATAGAGGCTCCTGCGTATCAGCAAATTAATTTGTGGGGGGCCTCCACATTCTCATTGCCCTGGGGCCTTCACTACTAAAATTCGGACTCTGTATAGATAAACCTTTCACTTACGCAAATATGTACTACATACAACTTTACATTTATATTTTTATTGCAGTCTCCCGGCGGTACGGACTACTTAATGCTGACACCGGATCGTTGTCTGATCTTCCCATCTGTTGACTACGTCCGCAACCTCGTCACTAAACATTCTATTCGTCAAGGAGTTCCTGTAGTTATTGACTGTTCTCATATCTACGGCGCAGATTTCACAGCTGCTAAAGTTATTGAAATCCTCACACAAGACTTTTCTAGACGTAATCAGCCGCTGTTTTTCTACAATCTCAAGCCAAGTGTTAGTAATGTTTTCGAAGGGCTCGCGCCAATTGACTTTGTTGTTTATTACAATGATGAAAACCTAGATGAACTACTCAAGAATAGAAGTAAAGAGAATAAGTTGAATGTTTGAAGTACTTATTGTTTAGTGTTCATTTTTTACTAGCGAGAATTTTTAAATTAGTTATCAGATTCTTGTATATACTCATATTTACAACTTTAGAATCTTGCCATGTGTGTATGTGCAAATTTTATGAGATATTATTCCGATAGACGTTATAAGGGTGAGCCAATGAATCATACGAATATTAATATTAAATCCTTTCTCGTCTAAAAGTGCCGGGAAATTATGGAGTAATCTAAGGCGCATTTGATAAAAAATAAATTTGTTGTCAAATATTTCAGAATAATGCTGCTACATGTAGCGAGTCTGAAACATAATATACTCCATTCACGATAGCGAGAGAATTTGAAGTTAATTCTTGAAGACAAGTGGTTCTATTGGTTCGGCTTAGTTCCAAATTCTGTCGCTATCGTTAATGGAGTATAGAGCTTTTCAATATATAAGTTGTCTCTATCTCTGCACATATTAAGTAAAATGGCGTTTGCAACTGTCAGCTGGGCGAAAGGAACGTCAATTCCAGTCACTAAAATACTTGTATCTTCGGTGAAAATTTGCTTTGCATCGTTTGACATTTTTCGAATCTTCTTTTAATTTTTTTTAAATTTGTCAGACATTTTGCGTTCCACCATTTTGCTTAATATTGTCTATCTCTTTTAATTGAAAAGGTTTACTGTATTACAGAGATGGCTTTACCAATTTTCCTACATATGTTATTTAATCAGTGGTTTTATACATTTTTCGAGTCTAACCGTTACAACTTTATCTTCAACAAAGAAATTTTTCATGTTCCGTATCCAGGTTGAATATTGCACTGCAGTAGTTTAGAAACAGCCGTTGTTAACCCGTCCAGTATTATATATAAGTGACTAGGGAAAAATTATATCTAAGATTGTTTGTTTCAATGGTGCACCTCTACATAAAAGGATTTTTTTTTTGTTAACTCATAAATTTAGGTATTATATTACTTAAGTATCGTAGGGCTCCAGAACCAGAATACAGTAGTAACACTAGTAACTATATTATACTCTTATAGCCATTTAATAGAAAACTTAAATTTTAAGGATTTCACTGTATTTAGTTGACATTCCATTTCTATATTGTCAATTTAAACTTAAAATTTAAGTTATTAGGGTATAAATGGCCATTATAAAGAATATACTTAGTTAGGGATGATCTCTAATTGAAAAACTACACTTATGTACATATTTTAGAACTTATTGAAACTGTGATAAAAATTTTATAAGAAAGATATAATAAATATTTCATTTAAAAAAATATATTATTTTATTCTCCTTATGCCCGGTATTTTCATTTCATCTCTCGTTAAACAGTCTGTTAATTGTTAGAAAAATCAAACATGTGACAAATTTTCAATGCCACATTGGCCTTAAAATTATAAAATATACCATATAATTGGTAAGTTAAATAAAAAGAAGTGGATACAGTCTCGAACTCTGTACCATTTAAAATAATTAAAATCCCGATGAGGCGTGCTTTATTAAAAATGTCCGAGACAAACAAGAAATAGAAAACATGAACTTGCCTGTTTCCGCATATGCTAAGCTAAGTTTGGACTAGAAGATGATCCCTAAAATGCTGGTCGAACTATTATCGCCCGTCATTAGGCCCACAATTTTTTAAAAGTTTAAAGTATATATTTAAAGTTGCTGAAAGAATTTTGTAGATATTTCTAAACCATTTGTGTAGGTTTTATAATTTGTTGAAAGTGTAAACGGGCCGAACTATTATGATTTTGTGCTCGTGTAATACTTGTATAAATGAATAAAAATTATATGGTGAGAGACAATGTGTTTGCCACATCAGATTTTTTAATAATAAGCGTTTTCGTAAAGTCAATCGGAGCTATCCTACAGATCTGTTCGATGACGACACAGATATCAGCTGACTCGTCCGCCATTTTGGTGGCACTTTAATAATTCATTATCAGTGTTACATTATTATTAATCATAGTAGTTATGAAGAGAGAAATGATTATAATATTTACAGGTATATGTTTTATTACTTATACAATACATGTATTTTTCTCTAACCTCAAAAATTATAACGAACCTTATATTTTCTCGTTTTCTTGAAATATTTTGGTATACTAAATATAATATGACAAATATGGAAGTTATATTTGATTATGAAAAATAGTTACAGCTGTTTCGTCCACCATTTTAGAGCTACTTAAATCTTAAATGATTCAATATCAGCTTTACAGTATTATTAATCATAGAAATTATCCATAATGACGAATTGTTTTGCTCCAAATTGTGCAAATCATTTGCGAAATAGTTTAATTTTTACAGATGCTTATGCCATACATATATATTTCTTTACCCTCAAAAATCATATCGAACCGTATTTTTTCTTGTTTTATTATTTTAAATAAATATAATATGGCAAATATGGAAGTTATATTATATATGAAAAATAGTTCCTACATAACCTTATAAGAAATGTGCTTTTATTTCATAATTTACTGCGTTCATTTTGACACCAATATGGCTGACGAGTCAGCTAGTAACTGTAGATATATCGGAACCATCCGATTATCGAAGCTTTTACGAACGCGTCGGATCTGTATAATAAAGAATATAGCGCTTGTTTCCTTAGCTGTACTCTGGCTTGCAAAAAAATGCGTACATCTTAAAAATCAAGTAACCAAGTTTTTACCGTATTTAGCTATGTACATAATGTAAAAACTGACAATGTTGTCACTAGTTGATCTAATTTTAAATATGAGTGAGATTGAAAGACCACTTTCAATTAGAAACTGTTTATAGTGCTGCAATGTTTATAATTAGAAACATTTAAATAAATATATTTTCTGCAACACAAATATTTACAATTTTAAATTTACGCGCGCAATCTATACTAAACCTGCTCATGGATCAGGGTTGAAAATTTTAAATCGGATCGCTCGGTCTGACTGATCGGAGTGACTTACGAACGCTTAGATTACATCGGATTAATCAGATCGACTTTACGAAAACGCCTACTGTATGTTTTAAAAATATGGTTGGCAACACTACGTATTCCTTATTGATATGATTGGCAACAGTGAAATAATAACGTCCGCTCCACCATCTTGCGAGAATTATATTCACTAATTTTTAGACAGTGATAGTAAAAGTAGCAAGGTTGTGTTGTTGGAACATTTCGAGTTGGGTTATTCTTGTTTCACTTGAAGCATTTCATCATGTCAACCAAAGGAAAGCAAAATTCTGGTGAAAATGAAAATATGTGTGTAGTTTGTTTCAAGAATGTGGATATTTACTCCATTGGAATTTGTGATCATCCAGTTTGCTTTGAGTGCTCCACACGCATGAGAGTTTTATGTCGTCAAAATGAATGTCCAATATGTAGACAAGATATGCCAAAGGTAGTTATAAATATCTTGTAATTTATATTCGTTACATTTGTCGAAAAATATATAACCTTTATATTAAAAATTAGGCTATAATTATAGTTATGTAATAAGTCACACTTGTTCATCTGAAACTGACAGCTGGCATTTTATTTATAGTTAACTATTTTAAATGATATCATTAATTGCTCTTATCTGTAATTTACTATTTAGTCAAGTTTTTAATATCTATTTTAAGTACATTTACAAAACAAGAGTTGCCCATTATTTTGAAATTATTACCCTTAAAAGAGCCATTTTTTGTATTAGGTTATCTTCTGTCTTACCATACAACCATTCCGAAACCTTAAAGCGTACCATGCTAATTCACCGCTTATTGATAAGAAATTTGGTATATGGTTTGAAAATACGGATATCCAAAAGGCATACTACAAGTTGTTGGAACACAATTGTCGAAAATGTAGCAAACTGGAGCCCTTTAGGAACTTTAATCAGCTGAAAGAGCATATGCGCAGAGATCATGAATTGCATTATTGTGATTTGTGTGTGGCTAATCTTCGAATATTTACTTGGGAGCGAAGGTGTTATACTCGATCTGAATTGGCTCAACATCGTAGGAAAGGAGACGCCGACGATACTTCGCACAGGTAATAACATAAATAAAATGTAACGCTGACTGTACTTGTGTACTTCCCCTTTTTATATTTTATGTAATATAGTGAAACGATAACGAATGTTAGATTAGAAGATAATGTGGCTTGTTCTATGTATATTTTATCACAACAATGTGTCACATACAGATATCTAATTCTCATTATTTACAAAAATTCTGTTAATATTTTATTACACTTTTCTCTTATATAAACTTTTTTTGTTGTACAGTTATATTTTTGTTTAGTTTGCAATTTAATATACAAATATACTTTTGTACGTATTTGGAATACATTTCTGAGTAATTTATTTTTCTATTATGTTTTTAGCATCTACCTGTCTATTATTAATTAATAAAATATTTTTCATATATTTTTATTAGTAATTTTTCAGTATAACTAATTTCTAATGTCATGATTGCGCATTATTGATAAATCACAATCCAAATCTTTAATGGGGAATCACCGAATTTTGTTTTTTTAATAAATCAGTGAAAGTTAACTGAAAAGACAAAGAGCCTAGAATTGAATTATTTCTTATTCTTTATAATTTATCCTGTTAAAAATAACACTACAAGCTATTTGATTTACACACAGGATTGTTACCTGATAATTTTTGTATTGTTTCATTATTTGTTATTTTAAATGCTAAAAATTTATCACTTGAAATACAATCAACACTAATTAAATATATGTAATAAATGACAAATGAGTCTTTACAATTTTTATATATTTTAACATGGGAAATTAGTATTTTCTTGCACAAATATTATCAATTAATTCTTGACAAAAATGTTTCAAGTTAAACTTGTAGATAATTAATTTTATACATAAATCACAGTTTTTATTTTGCATGTTTTTACCTGTTAAATCGAATTTGATTTTTTAAAAATATTGTTCATTTGTAGCGAAAGAAATAGAATTTAAACAAAATTATTTTAAAATTTTACACTATTACTACATATTATTTTTACTATCGCTACATGTGAACAATGTTCATAAACTTCAAATTCAATTTTACAGGTTATTAAACATGCAAAATAAAAACTGTTTAGTGATTTAGGTGTAAAATTTAATTAACTATAAATTTCATTTGAAACATTTTTGTCTAAAATTAATTGGAAACTGATTTCCCATGTTGTGGGGTCTCGTGTCCGAGTGCCTGAGTGTCAGGCCGCGAATCTGGGAAACCGAGTTCGATCCCGACCGACGCTAAATATTTCCAATTTTAAATGGCACAAAACATCCCTGTGGTGCACTCTCCACGACAGCCATGAGTGCCCGTGGGTGACGCTTGGTAAGCGCCCGCACGGAGAAAATATTTCATCATTACCGATATCTGTGTACAAAGCAGATTAGCACACCCAGCAATGGGTAATAAGCTCTGATGATATATTTATTTATATTTCCCATGTTAAACGCCTGTGGCTCGGTTTTTATTTAACACCCTGTATAAAATCTTTTTATAAGGTGTAAGCCAAGTTACTCTTATTATTAGGTTTTTTATAAATATGAAAGTATTTTTGATATTTTTATGTAATTAAAATTTTTAAAAAACGCTTATTTTTTATATCTTCTAATTACGCTTACTAACGGATAAAATAATTACTGTTTTGGCGGGAAATATATTTAATTGGATTATTTTTTGATCCACAAGTTTCAAACAACGGAATCAGGCTGTCACGCTATTGTAACACTATCTACAGTCGTAATTAACTAAACTTATTCACGAAAGATGACTATTCAAGGTCATTTGTTCGAAGAAAGAATGCACATGACTTTATAGCAGTAGCTTAGCAACATTTTGTATTGGAAAGAGAAAGATTAATTAATTTATGTGGTGTGACAGATATACGTAAATAGTGGCATTACTTTATAACACACTATAGATAATAATGACATATGTCGTAGAAGTACAGATACCTAATTATCCACCGCACTGCCCTCTGTGCTAATATTTACCCAGTGGCGTTGACCTTTAAATCAAATTATTATTCCTTGGTTTTTAAGTTAAGTCTATGTTTTTGTACTTTGCAAAAACATAAGTGAAGAACATAAATCTTTCAGAGAGGCATTATTTAGAAAGAAACATAATTTTCAAATGAATTACTCTTATTTTTTCAGTTAAAATGTGTCCATAAATATTTAATGTTGCACGCCTATGTATACGAAACGCAATGAAGTTATCTGCAAGTAATATTATGTCAGATGGCTCACAAATGACCTTGAATAGTCATCTTACGTGAATAATAGTTTAGCTTCATTCATTTACATGGTTCAGTAGGTAAGTCTATTTTGACAACTAGAACACGCTTTGATAATGCAAAATATTCAAAAGATATAATTACTAATTATAGTATTTCTAGAAGTGCTTTCTATATATTTTTGTTTTATTTCATGATCGGAAATGATACAAAATGGGTCTTTTTCGCTCATTTTACTTATGTGTTAATTACTATCCGACATGTCAACAAAAACAAAAGCTACAGAGATTATTCCCGGGAATAATCTCTAGAGCTTTATTTTCAGTATAATAATGACCGGATTGGTTATAACGCAGACACGTGACACAAAATGGAAAAGTAAAAAAATAATCAAAGAAATTTACACATTATTAGGCTCTTTATTAGAAATATCAATCTTTCGCTTGACTGTGGATGTGCTGATTCGACTCCGACCGATGTAAAACGTGAAATTTTATTATTTTCAAATAGCATAAAAGTGAATTCTATGGTGCTCTCTACTCGACGGCGTTGATAACACATGAGGTGACGTCTGACGCCTCATAAACACCGTCAACGGTACAGATATATCGTCATTACCGAAATATTCGAATAGAAGCAGATTGGCACACCCAGAAATGGGTAATAAGCCATGATTATATTTTATATTTATATTTTCATTCCGTCCACAAAGTTTATTAATGGAAAATACACACCGTACAGATTTATTTTTGCGATAAATATTTACTTTTGGTTGAATGTAATCTTGAGTTTTTAATCCTACACTTAATAAAACTAAACTATACATGTTGTTTTTCTTATAGGGGTCATCCTCTTTGTGAGTTTTGTGACACGCGGTATATGGATAGCGACGAATTGTTTCGGCATTTAAGGAGAGATCACTTATTTTGTCATTTTTGCGATGCAGACGGTTTACATCAGTATTATCCATCATATGAATGCCTGCGTCAGCATTTCCAGGCTGAACACTATCTTTGCGAGGAAGGAGACTGTATTAATGAGAAGTTTACATCAGTATTCAGAACTGATATCGACTTGAAAGGTAAGCAGAAAAGCACAAATTAGCGGTAGTAAACTTATATTGTGAAATAGAGTGCTATTTTTATCTCGGTAAAATGTATCATTTGTTATATGACCTACCTTTAACTTACTTTCATTTAATTTTGTGCGACCTTCGCATTAGTTTCTGAATAATGCAATAAATGCTAAAAATGTATCATACTGTTTGTTTACACTTCCGCCACGCTTTACGGGAATGCAATTTATTTCTTCAATTCAGAGGTTGTTGAATTTATTACTAAAAAAGTTGCTCACCATATTAGGTATCTGGCTTCACTCGGGTCATTGTAGACTACAACTTATGTAACATCTGCGCTTTCAATAAAATGTCGATATCTCTTAAACTATAAATGCAAACTTCATATTGTAAAGGACTTTTTTATCTATATTAGATACTTAATAAACAATTTTTACTTAATAAACAATTTATTTCAGTAAGGATGGAGTGATCACTTTTACAAATTGTTGGAATGTTTTTTTTAGATTGTCATAAAAGCGCTTAATGTCGTATTTTTTTTAAAGATAAGTATATACTCGTGGACTTTTTTTAATAACTGTGCTCGGTAATTTTTCTATATATACATACATAGTTTACTCATACACTGGTGTCTCGTACTTCGATCGTACGTTAATCCGTTATTTGAATCAATTTTCACATTAGAAACAATAAACCTTGACAATACCGATTTCTACAAAACTAAACAGCGAATAAAACTAAATATTGCATAATAAAAAAAATAAAAAATGTGCGTGTCGGGACGCCCGACAGAAATGATTAGATGCTTTGCCCCGATTGGTTTCAGTTAAAGTCGACGTTAAAGTAATTTTATCGTTTAACTAGGTATTATAAGTTAAATGAGTTGGTATAAGGTTTGAATTAAATTAGTAATTGTAGTCGATTCAATGAAGGCTTTTACTTCGAAATTAAAAAAAAATGTTTATTATATTCAATTATTCAAAATCAGAAACATTCCAGCTGGGGCGCTGAATTATTTATATAGCGTGGCTGGATTTGGAAAGCCACCATTCGTATCTCGGAAACTATAAGAGATACGACTTCGGTTATATGGGACATGTCGTGCGCCTTTGGGGGGAGGGGGGCATCTTAGATGTGCTTTTGTTTTGCATAATATTCTTATAGGTTACTAGATAATGGTGGGCTACTGAAGTTGGTCGGTTTTTATCATTTTGAAATTATTACTAAAACTATCAGTAATCGAGAAAAATGTGTTAAATAGAAAAGTTAGATAATTTTAGTGTCTATCCAGTGGCGTACGAAAAAAATTGTCTATCTGCAATTTTTCGAGATATAACAGAAACTTACATTTTTTTAAATGATTTGATTTTTTACTTTGATAAAATAATTATATTTTATTTCTTTCGATTGATATAAAGGTTATTGTATCCTAATATGTTTTACCATTCAAACTTTAGATTTTTCACAATAAATTTTATAATATTGTATTGCTAATTAATATAAAATATAATGGAATAAAATGGTTTTTGTAATAT
This sequence comes from Harpalus rubripes, assembly GCA_963082715.1. Classification (NCBI taxonomy): domain Eukaryota; kingdom Metazoa; phylum Arthropoda; class Insecta; order Coleoptera; family Carabidae; genus Harpalus; species Harpalus rubripes. Next base: position 17,833,159 of record OY720456.1, on the reverse strand, counting down.
TATGTACTTTGTATCTTTGTGTACAATCAAAGGCCTACCGTTCCGATATCATAACATCCCAATATTAAGACCTGCGAACAAAAATTTTTTTTCCGGTTTCGTAAAGGTTGGTCTAAATATGTAGGTAAAATATAATAAAAAATGAAATTGCCGATAGAAAAATTATTTTTGTACGCCACTGAATAGACAATAAAATTATCTAACTTTTCTGTTTGAAACATTTTTCTCGATTACTGATAGTTTAGAAATAATTTCAAAATGAAAAATATCGACCAACTTCAGTACTCCGTCATTACCTAGCAACCTATGAGAATTTTTGGCAAAACAAAAGCACATCTAAGATGGCCTCCCAAAGACGCACAACATGTCCCATATATCCGAAGTCGTATCTCTTATAGTTTCCGAGAGCCCAATGGTGGCCGTCGAAATCCGGACATCCTGTTTAAATAATGTTTCTGATTTTGAATAATTGAATATAATAAACATTTTAAAAAAATCATTATAATCGAATCTGTTTTTGTGGTTTTAGAAGTTTTAACTATTTTTCCGCGTCATTGATTCTGCTATTGTTTTGTAAATAGTTATATTTAATAATTTATTTACAAACACAACAACGTATAAAAGTCGTAATCGCCAGGTATAAATTCCTTAGGGTGGATTGCATGAAAGTGGGTTCACGGGTTAACCCTCGTGGTACACCAATCCATGGTTACATATACAAACAGAAAGTTACCAGCCTATGGGACAGCTAACATCTGGTCAAAAAATAACTCACCGATTTGCACGGGTTACCCCACGAATAACAAATTGCATATGGGCGGCAGTTGTTATTTCACGCGTCATATTTAACACAATAATACTTTTTTTTGTGTCAAATACGACGCGTGAAATGTCAACTGTCGGACATATGCAATTTGCTATTCGTGAGTTGACCCGTGCAAATCCATTTTTTGCAAATGAACAAAGAAATACTTTAACTTTTACACTTCATGCCTTTATTAAACAAATATTTATCAAACCGGAAATAATTTAAATGATAATATAATAGTATTTTCCTTCATTTGTCTCAAAATATGAGAATATATTTTATTTTAATTTTTTATATTAGAGTTTCTTTATAAACAAGAATTACTCGTAGTAGAAACATTTGTGCAAAGTTGATTGTGTCTTATACACTGACGGGCCATTTTTTTTATAAAAAAATGTTACTGCTTTATTATTTTGTTATATCATTACATATTTTTATTATGGGTTTACAGACGACCATTTGGTATTATTAAATGAAAGATTAAAATAGCTAATAATACATACAATAATACATCTATCAATAACAACATTTTATAGAAATTACTGAAATTAAATGTTATTAGCATTTTTGTTACAAAAAAATGGCCCGTTTTTCGTGCCGGTCAGTGTAGTTGAATGAATATTAAAATATTTTATTGGTAGCTCACAGAGCATCGGTTCACGGGAAGCTATTGGGCAAGGCAGCTAGTAAACAGGCGCGGACTCTAGAATTGGAGTTTACATTAGCTCCTCGACCTCGACCTGAACCACCCAATGCGAGAAATAATCGGAAGCCTAACTCTGCAGCCCAGAACAATCAAACTGAAAGGTATGAAAACATTTTTTTTATTTATTATTTATATTAGAGTGAAACATTTAACAAAACATTTAAAATGTTTTGATTTTTGCGTCATATTATTCTTTTTAAATAAAACATATTTTATCTACTAACAAATATACATTGGATTATAAACATGATTGCTTTTGTAGGACAAAATAATAGAGAACGAAAAGTAAAAACAGTGGTAAACACAGACAAAAATATTTCTAATAGGTAACTTATATGTCAAAATTTTAATTAAGGTTATCTATAAAGAATATTTTTTGTCTGTGTTTTTACCACGAGATATCACCTAAATAAAGCCACTGAATGAATATAGATTATCATTTATTGAGGTGTTAAATATTGGTCGGTTGGTTTTATTCAGTATGGGTGTTTAATTCTTGTTCATTGTAGATCAATCATTTCTGCTTTTGTCGTTTTAATTCTAAGTAAATGTAAAAAATATACAAAAAAAACGGAAAATTGTTATTTATAAAGTAATAATTTATAATAACTTATAAATGGAAAATAAAGTTTTTTATTAGTATGCAATGTGAATTTGCCACTACCAAATTCGGTCAAATAAGTCATCAAAAAATAGAGCAAAAATATGATTTTTTAGTGTTCCTCTAATTTTGTTGGTATGTGTATATGTATTTTTTTATTATTGCTTTTATGAGCAATGTTCTAGATAATAATGCTGATACAAAAAAGACAAAACATAATGCGAACGTTGATTAAATAATCAATAGCTCACATGTGTTTTAATTGCAAACGAGGCATGGCATAACTTTAAAAGTACAGTGTGTTCAAAAAAATTCCTAACTCGGAGTAGTCTATGAACAAAGAAACGTATGTCAATTTAAAAATATTTAATTAAATGTCAATTTGACGTGAGATATTGTCAAAAATGTTATCTAAAGAAATCAACGTTTTTCTTCTTGAATCTTATTTTAAAAATAGATACAAATTAGAAAACGGCGAATGTGAACATACTGTATCCTTCTTTATTGTCTTTTCTCCTTAAAATTCAAGATCAATTTTGACAACTTGACTTTTGAATTGAATAATGATCAGACATACGTTTCTCTGTTCATAGCCTACTCCGAGTTAGGAATTTTTTTGAACACATTGTATATTTGTGTGATATTGTAGATAAATACACATGCATTTTGTCCATTGTTACACAGTTGCAAAGTTTGTTACACGTGTTATAAATCTGATAGGCCCCAAGAAGAAGGCGCAGTGGGTTACGAGACATATTACACGGAACCAGGGGGGCCTAGAGCCATAACTCTAACAGCTCAAGATTTCCCGAGCCTTGGAGGCGGGCCGGGTTCAGCCGCCGCGGCGCCGCCCCTGCGCCCCGGCGGCAATGTCACCATCCGTCACATCACCCGGGGGCAGAAAGGCCTGGCTAAAACTAACGAGAACTTCCCAGCGCTCTCCGCCGACTCTAGTACAGTGCGATTTAGCGTCAAGTAAGAGATTTTTATCTTAACATTTTATACTTTCTACACTTTTTGCCTGCTCTTACTTAATATAGAATTAAAAGTAGGACATTTAAAAAGCGGCTAAATATTGTGATGATAGCAGTATTATAGTTACCTCGGTATTTTAAAGGAATTGCCTTTATTGTCGACGTCGGTTCTGTTGAAAAAATTAAATAATAGCCAATGTGGGTTGCTTGATGCAATGAACGTATATTAAAATATGAGTTCATCGCGGCTGCGGATATGGGAACAGGTGTTTTGTGCGTTAGGTTAGGTTATATTAGAAAAATAGCCGAGTCAAAAATTAATTATTTTACAATTTAATAGACACTTACATGATTGTCGTCACACGCAAGAGAGAAATAGAAGATCTTGCTTCCAAATAAACTTCCTCTCGTTGCCTTACGTCCCTCTCCTTAGAACTGTACCTGCTATTTTGTTTGCAAATGTCAGTCGTGTTGTAACCTATACTTTATATTTCGTTTTGTTCGGTTTTTCTAAAAAAAAAAATGATTTTAAAACGAGAAAAGGTGCCTGGCGCAACTTTTTGTTTAATAATTGGAGAAAAAAATCAAAGTAGCTGACATCTTGTGAGAGATTTTTGAACGTAGCAAATGGGGAAAATGTCACTTTTTATCATTTGTTGGTGTAGCATATTTTGAAAATAAATATTTTGCACTATATCGTTTTGATGTTTACACTTTAAAATAAAAACAACAAATTATATCACTATTTAACTAGACAAAATGGCGGCCAAATGGGAGGATTTGTCGTCGTCCGACCTGCCATCTACAGTTCATTTTTTCTCCAATAGTGAAGATCATTCGATAATACAGCTAAACTGTATTTCAGATAAGAATAGACTTAGGAGTAAGATAGGGCGGCTTACGATTCCAGCTTTCTGATTGGTCTAAACGCAAACCAAGTTTACAATAGCAATATATAAAGAGGGTATATTATTTATTCTATTTTGATTTTATAATCTATTTAACAACTTTAAGTAACTGTTTATTCACTAAATAATTAAAAATTATCAAATTTTGACGTTTCGAGCTGTCAAATATGTCATACACGAAACAAAACTAATTTATAAGTTTTATGTGTGTAAAACAGGCTGGCTCAACAGCGCCACCAAGTCTATTCTTATTTGAAATACAGTATAAAACGATCGCTGGAGTGTAGAGGTGACAGTTCTTCGTTTGGAAGTCGTAGCTATAGCAACCATTAGTTCTATGCTTTGCCGCTAGATGCGCTCGTGCAAATTGCAAATAACTATAATTGTGTTGCATAAAGAGAGCAATTATTGCAATTTTTTTATTTTGCTATCACCGGCTGTCGATGTGGGATCCAGCGCCGGCAGCTGCCTAAAAACAAATTTAAAGCAAGCGGCTAAAAATTGGTCTTAACAGACCATTTTAATTTCATGCATGACAACGGCCCAAATAATTTACATTTTATAAAGGAAAGGCTATTGTATAATATCAAAAATAAGCTCAATCATCCTTTACAATAACAATAAAAATACCATTAAAACCAAAGAATTAAAAAAAAATTATTGGTGACCAAAAATTTGGTCTATTTAATTGCTCTTCGCTTAGTTACTGTTATAAAAGTCAATGGAAACCCAAGAAAATATTATATTTCATTTTAAAAAAATTAATTTATAATTTTAATGTTTTGGTTATTGTACGGATTTTATACTGAATTTTAGAATGTTATCTTTTCTAAAATAGTTCAAATATATTGTCGAACAGACTTTGACTGTACATCACTGTGTTTTTAAAAATGGATAAATTTAAGTATCATACTTCTCAAATTTGATAATATTTTTCTGTACCTATAATATAAGAAATTGTTTGAGTTTTTCATTATGTTTCAGTAGTAGTACAATCGGTCCCTCGGACCAAAGCAGCTCAAGTGCTCCTAACGTCTCAATCCACGTGAACCATCGGCCAAATGGTGCAATCACCACGCATATCAGCCAGAACAACCACCCGAATGCTGGTGCGAGTTCTGTACGGGTACGTCCGCGGCAAGACGCTTTCCCAGCTTTGGGCTCTAACCCTGTTCAGCCTCCAGAAGCTGCCTTGTGGGGCAAACAACCTACCGCGCCGCCTAAACCAAAAGTCAGTAAGGTAGCGCCTGCTCCAGTTCTACCATCGAGGGATTCACCAACTGACTTCCCTTCGCTGTCGGGTAAAAAATCAACGTCTGTGACGGTTCCAGTGTCTAACTCCTGGATGTCTGAACCTGAATCTAAGGAAAGTAAAAATAGTAAAGCTAAAAAGAAAAAATCTAAAAATGTGAGCAATAATAATACAACGGAAAATAACAAAACCACAAGTGCCTCGGAAATTAAGTCTACTTCAGGTACAACTAATAATAATAACAGTAATAAGAAAGAAATGAAGAAAGACAACCAAACAAAGCAAAATGGTGTAGTGAAAAAACGATCTGAACTTAAAATAGACAGCCTACAAATCAGTGATGCCAGTACATCGAATGGAGACGAAGATTTTCCTTCTTTATCATCCAATAAACCTCCCCCTGGGATTGCGATGCAACCACCCCCAGGATTTGCAGCTAACGACCTAACCTTTACAAACAGCAGTGGTCAGAGCTATTCTATCTTGCCAACACAATCAACACACCAGTTTTCTCCGCCGCCCAACTTCACGCAGCGCAATAAAAAATTAGTTGAATCCTTCATGACTACTTTGTCATCTCAGGAATCAATCCTCGAATTTAAAAACCTCTCCAGTATGTTCCGAAATGGTATGTATACAGCAGATCAATATTACGCTCACTGTAAACAAGTTATGAAGAATGATTTCACTAAAATATTCCCTGAATTGTTGGTGCTGTTGCCTGACATTGACAAACAACAAGACTTGTATGCGATTCATTGTAAAAATGCAGCGAACAAAAAAGGGTTGGAAATATGTGCAACTTGCAGACAAGTTATGTCTTCTGCAGATCTGAGGAGTCATTTAAGCACGCACAGTTTGCAAAATCACTTTCCCGCATTGGGTTCTCAGGAACTTTCGTCTGTGTGGAAAAAATAATTATGTTTTGCTTTATACAAGTTCTGATTAATTGTGACAAATTATTAAATTAAATAAGACGTCAATTTTCGTAATTTTAAAAGTTCCTAACAATACATATGTAGGAAATTGCGATACTTTATTTTTGTTTAAAATAAGTTTTGTTTGAAACTATTTTTATTCCGACAAAATCAGCTTTGTGATGAAAAAAGTTCAGTAGTAATAAATATTTATGTGTACAGTCTGTGAATATCTTTGTACATAGCTACATACGCAATAAATTTGTTGTGAATATGTTATAGATATAATTTTCTACTTTAATATATCATTTATAAGTAAAATATTGTATTATTTATGAAACTACAAAGTAAGTACATACATACTAGTAAGAGAAATTAGATTATTTTTAGATTTGCTGGAACGTTTTCAAATTAAAATTCTATTTTTCGAAAATGGTGCTAAATATGTAAAAAAATATAGTACCAAGTGAATTAGGATTAAATTCATTGTTATATGTGTACTGAATGTATTTTCTTGTAAGGAACTGTTCATTTTGATTGTTACCATGTTTATTTAAACAGGGTGGGGCCTAGAAATTTCTTTTTTAAGACGAATAAAATAAAAAGTATTGCTGATAGAAAATATTTAATTGTAGATGTTGAAAGAACATGATTTAAAGTTTTAAATCATGCATTTTTAAACGAAACATCTTTAAGGTGGTGGCCACCGTTCTCTAAGATACAACCGATTTCTGAAGCTCCTCTACATGTTCCTACATTGGGACTATTTCCTGCCGATTATAGGGCGATATTTAGTTCGATTGAAAGTACGATTTTTTTTTTTGGGATACTTATGGCAGAGGTTTACAAACACCGCCCTACAACCCTACTTCATTTGAACAATCTTATTTGACAGGAAATAGCCCGAATGTAGGAACGTGTAGAGAGGAGCATCAGTTCATACAGAACGGTGGCCACCACCATCAAGATGTTTTATTTAAAACTTGAAATTATGTTCTTCCATTATCCAAAGAAATTTTTTATATCAGCAATACTTTTTTATTTTATTCGCCTTCAAAAAAGGAGCCCGAATGTTGGAACCTGTAGAGAGGAGCTTCAGAAATCGGTTGCATTGTTACAAATGGAATGGTAGCCACCACCTTCAAGATATTTTGTTTAAAAGTGCATGACTTAAAATTTTAAATTATGTTATTTCATTATGATTATTCAAAAATAAATTTTGTCTATCAGCAATACTTTTTATTTTATTCGTCTTCAAAAAAAGATAGTTTCAAGACCCCACTCTGTACATGTTTCGATTTATTTTTGTAATGATTAACAACAAAACGTTTTAGTTTTTTTAAACTTCATTTATGTGGTTGTTAAATAATTCTAAAATATTAAAATCTTTGCACGTGTTACGTTATTTTTTAACTGTTTGTAAATATATGAAATCAAAAATAAGTTTATTGTATTAAAAGAAACAATAGTCTTTGTAATGGAGTGTATATTTAACATTTTTATAATATACATTGTTTTTAAAATAAAATATTGATTTAACTTCATTGATTAACAATTTCTACTACACGTTTTTGCAAAGTTACTTTGTTTAGCTTAATCCAGAATTATTTTGCTTGTGAGAAGGATAAAACAAGCGAGCATGGTAATGTAAGAGAAAGATGCCGCTAGTCTGTCTGAGCTGCAGGCACGGCCTTTCGTTCGAGCCAGCTGCCAGTGTAGTTGTAGACACAAGTCGGGTGGGAGGTGTTCTTGTTAACAGCTCCCAGAACAGAACAAATAAACCATCAACATGCAGAAATTTACCATAGTTAACCGTTAAAACATTAGTTTTAGTGATATAATAGTTCTCCTATATATAAAATACTCATTTTTATTTATAAGTGTTGCAAAGACTTCATAACCACACCATAAACATTGATCAGCTCATCTCATCTGTAAAGACGAAGGAGATCAACGAAAAGTTACTTATTAGGTATGTGTGAAATATTATAACATTTAATTTTACCCACGTTTCTGTCATGGTATAATTAGCTTGCATTCTTTTGTGTTCCGAGTGAACATATGCAACTAACCATCAAGTTTTGTTTGTTTACTAATAATATCATTGATCGGTTGCCAAATATTAATATCGTTCTCGACTGTGAGAATATATAAAATATAAAATCAAGTTTCATTTATTTACACTTGACTTGTCAGACCTGTTGGATTAAACTATGTTATTGATTTTTTAGTCACGTCTCTACAAGCAATTATGAATTTTAACTATTTGTATTCGTATAGTACTGCAGCGATGTCATTGACACTGAGTTATTATTGTTGTTGCGATAAAATATTATCCCTTTGTGGGTGGTATATCATTATTTTTCCTATTTTGACATTTATCTATGTTGCAAGCGGTTGCAGTGCTTATCGAAAAGGAACATATAAAACTGACAAAGACTGAAATAGACGTTCAACAAAACAAAATATTCATACTTATATCCGAAATATAACTGTGGTTTTCTGCCAAAACGAGATATGCCTCTTTTCGGCGATGTCCAAGAAAAAAAAATGAATTTTTATGTGGCAATACTGCTGTAGTCCAACCTATATTTTTTCTCGACTAAACGATGTAAATGATTAAACTTGTCTGTACTACGAAAATCTCTTAGCGCCCTTAACACAAATTGCATTGCCTATTAGATTTGAACAAAGATTCAGGTTGGATCTCTAGGTTAAAAATTTATTTTTACCCACATAATTCAACTTTAAATATTACGCATACTATTATTTACATACAAATATTATGTTATGTCAACAAACGCATCTTATGAATGCTTTTTATTTAATGTATTTATTATCATTAGCTACGAGTAATCTTAAATACACGGCCTAACGGCGAATGTAAACGTATACTCTGTCTCAACAAAACCCAAAGGATAGCCATAAACCTTTGAAACGCCTCTCATTTAAGGTGACAAAGAAACCCAAATTTCCGCCCTTCATAAATAAGATTGTGAATACTATCACTGCTTTGTATAGAGTTGGAAGGTACACCGCACAACTGTTACTTTGTATTTTTGTAGTATACGGCGATTTATGGCCATCTTTGGGTTTGCATGACACAGAGTATACAACCCGATAAACCTTGTGAAACCATAAGTTTTTTTTTTTTTAGGTAATTTGGATTTCTTTGTAAACGTAAACAGGCGTTTTACGACAATACTTTGAGTTTGAAAAAGGGCCGTGTCTATTAATCCCGGTATTGTAATTTTGTAATTAAGTCGTAGCCAGATTGTAAAATTAGCCATGGATAGACATTTTATACAATTGTAATTGTAAAATGGCTATTATTTTTGCTAGCAATTTCTCTAAATATAATAACAATAACCTAAACCACAAAAGTCACTCTTGGAAAACTCGGGGCGAGTTTTGTGCGTTAGGTGAGATTTTTGTTGTTATATTTAGAGAAATGAAATATACAAGCTAAGTCTACCCGACTAGCAAGATTGTAAATCATCGCTGACGGTGGCTTTAGACGATCAAATAAATTGAAATTTTATTGGACAAATATTTACAACATATTTTTTGATCAAATGGTTACGCTTTACACGTTCAAATTATATGAACATTATTTGCTTATAAGTGCGCTACTTAATTAAATTTTATTTTGGTTTGATAATTTTTCTGTGCGTTTGTTGTTTGGTTTGTCTCTAGTGTGAGTTTTTGGTTTTAATATTACGCGTTCATTTTTTACTTGAAATTTAATCAAAACAAGAACAATACCTAGGATGAAATAATCCCTCGAAGTCGAAGTAACTAAAATTTGAAGTAAATGACCTTGATATTTAGAACATGTTGGATTTTTTTGATCAAATGGTTTGAACATCAAACGTTCATATTACTTTGAACGTGAAAGTTCTAGAATATTATTTTACAGTGTGTTCAATAGCTTTAATTTTTTTAGTTAACATTTTTGAAAATACCTCGTGGCAAACTGATATTTAATTTTAAAAAATTTGAATTGAATCGTACTATTATGTGACGTGATGTCATTACAAAACCGGGATTAGTACGGATAACGTAATGTCCAAAGTAATTTTAGTTCGTGTACAATTTAATTTCTAGTTTCTTGACAAAACAAGACATGGCTGCCATATATGATATGAAACGATTGGTGTTGCCAGTTTATATTGTACGAGTATTTTAATTTCATTGCAAAATAATATGACAGAAGAAATGTATGGACAATTTTGAAGTAAACAACGCATTATTAAACAAACTAATGCCTAGTTCCTAGTTGCACCACTGACAAATAAAATTAAAACTCGGTTTTATGTAGTTATCCAAATAAATTGATGTTACTAGTAATTCCAAATAATAATTTTTTAATTGCTGTGTAAAAATTAACTCACTAACTAAATAAAACCTTATTTAAATTTTAAGTGTTATTATTCGCAATCGTAGATAAAATTTTCCCTCTAGTGGCGCAAATCAGTACTACGAAAAGCAATCGTACAAGCGCCATATTAAATAAGTGACAGCTGAGTTTATAGTGTAGTAATTAATAATTAAATATTTTAACTTATCGCCTACATATAAATAAGTTTTTAAACTCGGTTTGTATACACAGTCAACGAAACACAGTGAACAATATGAACTATCATATGTCAAACCCATCGTATGGCGGCCATCTTGTTTCGAAAATCAGCGCCTCTATCGTTTATTTCGATTGCGAATAGTCCGTTTTTAAAGTAGGAGGAGTAAATTCAAAATTTCTCTAGTACAATCCATAAGTTAATTAGCCACTGCTCAGCCGTGTTTACACCAAAACACAAATATTTTTTTCGTTTTGTCATTTAGTCATTATCCCATAACCTATTTTATTGAAAAACAGACAGTTTTTACAAAAACAATGGCTCGTAGTATGATCACGGTTTTAACTAAAACGCTGTTTTAAGAAATGTCAAATTCAAACTTCAATATTTAATTTTGCCCTGATGTTTATGTTTACAGAACGATTTTTTAAAAAATAGTCTTTTGAATTCAAATTGTTCTGCTTTAAAATCATATTTTGATGAATTTTATATTATTTATTTATTGATATTAAATAATCAAATTTGACATTTCTCAAAACAGCGTTTTAGTTAAAACCGTGATCATACTACAAGCCAAAGTGTGTAATATATTAATTTAGATTGAAAGTTCATTAACTTAAATTTATTGTAAATATTTTATCTAGTTTTTTTATTGCCTAGTTTAAAAATAGGGTAGGCTACATTTTAAATGGTACAAAACTGACACGTGTTGTGCAGTCTCCACGTCATTAAATACAAAGATTGGCACAGCCAGCAATGAGTAATATGCTGTGATCATATTATATTTTTTATTGATTACTTAATTTATATAAACTTTAAATTTGATCTCCTGAAATAACATAATATCTGAAAGTAACATATCTGCTTTTGCCATATATCCACAGATAAGTATTGCAAGGTTAAATGCTTTATAATTATCATAATTTCATGAAAATTGTTATTAAATCTTAATGATTATACTAGTTTCTATTATTTTTTGTTTGTTTTGAAAATAATTAATTATTTTATTAGTCTGGTAGCGTGAATAATTTGAAAAAGTAATTTAGGGGTAATTTTGTCGTTTTTAAACAGATAAATTAATTAGAGCCTAATCAGTGTTGCTTGTTAAAGACATATTTCTTTGTTAAGTTATAAATTATTGTATAATTACTCGTTACAATAATAAGTGCAAGTATTCTTATCAGCTAATAATGTTTTACAATGACATTTACAAATTAAGTTGTGAATAACGACTTATTAACATAAATATCTCTAAGTGTACAGTCAGTTCTTTTCAAAAGCAGATGTTCACTCGATTGAATTGTTTACTTATGTTGGGATGATGTCTGTCAGTCTGTCCCACACATGTTTTCTTTTTTATGTGAGATTCACTTTTTCACAATTGCGGATCTGGGTAAATATTTAAGAACGTTGCACTTTAATTACATCAAACTATGCTTCAATTTATTTCTAAGTCTATGAAATCCCAATGAAATCGTTACATAAAGTACGAACAGTTGAGTAATGTTACTTCCATTGAGTTATTCTATATAGAAATATATGAAGTAATTTAAATCAAAATTAATAAATGACGTCAGTGATAAAAATAGTTGAGGGACGCAACAACAAAGGATTACAGATGGGGGCATTATTATTGATTTTAAATATTATGTGGTTATGGTAAACATGATGCGAGCATAAATTGTTTTTCTTCAAGCTTATTATAATATTCATATTATGCTACTGGTCACACGCTATAGAAGATATTCATTGTCTTACTAGTACAAAAATATTGTTATTATTGTACTAGTAAAATAATGTTAGTTACTTAGTTTACCGCCACAGCAACACAGATCATATTGAAAATTGTTATTTGACAGTTGTATCGTTTGTGTTTTGTTGTGTACAAAGCCAGCTGTGATTGCAAACTCTACAATTAAGAAAAAAAAAATTAAATGTCAAAAAATTCTTTGAAACACTTGAAGAAAAAATTGTATGTGTCATTCGATGTAATACTCCCTTTTTGTGTTTTACCCAGCTTGACACATGACCGCTTTCTACTCCTAATACATAATATACTATTTTAATGTTAAAATATTTTGTTTGTTCTTTATTTACCTAAATTAAAGTTGATTATTTTATCATTTACTACAGTATGTAATTTTATATCGAACGACCGTGGGAGATATAGTAAAAATTGTATCAAGGATATATTTAAAACCGGAAGTAACCTAGGTCAAGTTTAATCATAGGTTATTTTACTTCATTTTCTATCATTAATTTTAACAGGCTTTAAATTGGTAAAAAAAATGTTACCTTATTCACAAATTGAAGTATAATATTTATTTTAAACTTATTTTTAGGAGGCAAGGTATATGGTATAAATACAAATTTTTATTGGTTTATTATGGTTTATTATTTATGTAAATTGAAAGTTTTCATTTACTGTTCTTGTCAATATTTGGAAATTTTTCGTGTGCAACTCAATTTGTTATCTTAGACATAACTTAATAAACACTGACTAATAATACCTATATACTACCAGTCTAAGTGCTTACTACAGTATGAAAAAGAAGAAAATATAATTTTAGAGTTACATACTTGCTCGTCGTCTTTAGTGCTTCATATATAATACTCGTATACTAACTAAAATAAATGTGGTGTTATAGGGTATATGTATAAAGGGGATTAGTGAAAAGTAAAATTAGCACTTGGATTAGTTGGGACAATTCATTAATACGATGATTGACGATACCAACTTAAATTGGTAGTAGATAATTTATTAAAGGGATCCTAAAACTTGTTATTGTTCGCTGATTGCTTAGATCTTAGAAGGTTTGAATACTCAAGTATTCTACCTGGCTAAAGTGATTATTGTCTTCAGATCTGAAATGAACTTGTTATTTACTACGTTTACATGCAGTTTTGAAAATGGTTTCAGTTTTCAGTCAAAATTATGCAAAACTGTTTACATGTAGTTTTCAAAACAAGTTTAAAAATTGATTCGAAATCAGTTTCGGCGCATGCGCATTTAGCTGATGTAAGTGACAGATCCTCTTCACTACAAATAGTTCGTTTTGCTATTATTCCAATTATTTTTTATACTTCGTACCACTACGCTCTAAAACTACACAACTGTCAGTATATTTGAAGGTTAGTAACACAAAGCGACAGAAACGTTATACACTGTACACATGCGCAGTATCGAAACTGAATTTTAAGTGTTTACATGAGTATTTTGAAACTAGTTTTCAAGTCCAACCCATGAATTTTAGTTTTGGTTTGAGATAATTCAAAACCGTTTTGACACTGTATACATGGCGTTTTCAAAACTAAAATCGTTTTTAAAAACGTTTTCAAACCTGCATGTAAACTCGGTAATTGTTTGTCGATCTCTATAAACGGTTTGAATTTGAAATCACTTCTATAGAGTGTTTTTAGATATAGTGAAAGCAGTAAATCATCGGTATGTGCGGGCCAGCCCCTGCACAGCGGGTATTTATTGCATTAGAGGACAGGGTGGAAGTATGCAAATTTATACATTTAAATCTAAAGATATTCTCCAAATATAAGACAATCTAGGATTCTTTAATCTCATGAACGGTAACATTTTGTAATACGTTAAGCTGATTGCTTTGTCCCGTGGTATGTTCGGGTTAAACACAAATTAGTGTCCGAAGGCAAATTAGTCAGTTATCGATTTAAATTTAAACCTGAATATATTTCCCAAGTATAAGACAATCTAAAAATTTTTAACATTATAGCAACGAGAACATTATGTAATACGCTTATTCCCAATTTACCTTCCAACAGTGTGATAGTGATGGACAATGCAAGTTACCATTCTCGCTTGCTAAGTAAATTGCCTAGCCAATCATTGACAGAAGTAGAGCTCTTTGAATATTTACATTCCATGGACATTTATTGTAAAGAAAGTTATACAAAAAAACAATTGTTAGAATTAATTAAGATTAAGCCTATAGTAAAAAATTATGTTTGTGATCAAATCGCGGAAAAATATGGTCATACTGTGTTACGTTTGCCTCCATACCATTGTATATTTAATCCAATAGAATTAATGTGGGGACAACGTAAATCTAATATTAGGCAAAATAATACCTCAGCAACAAATTGTCCGCAAATAATTGATATTATTAAAAATGAAACTATAAATATATCAAATGGTTGGTTTAAGAGCATAGAGCATGTAATAGAAATAGAAAATAAGTACATAGACATAAGTAATATTTATAATAATTTTATTATTAATTTAGGTGATAGTAATTCTGATATTGATAATGATGATGATGATATTGTAGTGGATTAATTAAATAAATAATAATGTACCTATATTAAATGTATCATTCATATTATTCGCAATACGTTCCTGTGTAATATACCTGGATTTTTCGCCCAACAATAGGATACTAAGCGAAGGCAAAAAGTGACAGTATTATTGCTTTCACTATATCTAAAAACATTCTATATATATCTGGCTAAAGATTCTTGCCCTGATGAGGTCTAAAATGAAGATTCGAATCTATAATTATGATCCGAATCGGAAATCAAGAATTGGATCGGGAGTAAGATCCGAATTTGGCTTCGGATTCGAAACTTAAATTTACGGATATACGTTTCAGTATATTTAATCCTCGTTGGTTCATAATTTTTCCGGATCCTCACAGTGTTATTTGAGAATATATGAAAACAAAAAATCCAAGTGTTGAAGTTATCATTTACTATGTTTACATGCAGTTTTGAAAATAGTTTCAGTTTTACGTGAAACTGTTTATGCTCTGTTCCATTTAAGCCATTCAGTAGATGGCACTGGCAACAGCGCAAATCTGAAGTAGCCGAAATTACATTGGGTAAACCTGGTTCTTGTCTCTAATTTCAGCCAATCAGAGGGGTCAAAACTATTCCTTATGCTCCGCAATACTGAATGGCTTAAACGGAACAAGATATACATGCAATTTTCAAAATAGGCTTAAATTGATTTGAAACCAGTTTCGGCACATGCGCATTTGGCTGATGTAAAGGACAGATTCTCTTCACTCAAAATTCTTCGTTTTTCCATTATTCCAATTATTTTTCCTACTTTGTACCACTACGCACTAAAACTACACAACTGTCAGTTTATTTGTAGGTTAGTAACACCAAGTAAAACAAAGCGACAGAAACGTTAGGCTGTGTACGCATGCGCAATATCGAAACAGAATTTTAAGTGTTTACATGAGTAGTTTTGAAACTAGTTTTCAAGTCAAACCCTTGAATTTTCGAATTGGTTTGAGATAACTCGAAACCGTTTTGACACTGTATACATGGCGTTTTGAAAACTAAAAACGTTTTGACAACGGTTTGAAAACTGCATGTAAACTCAGTAATTATAACGTAGATAAATTGCAAGTTTTAAAAATTATTTGAATTCATGTAATTAGAAAAGTTTGAAATTCTTCGGTTTAAAATGTGGCACAAGAAAAATTAATTTATCTATTATATTGATATTATCATTTAGTATCAATTTGATTATTAACTATATTACATAAAAATATCATATCAGCATTAATTCTTCTAGATTCGAGTTTCGAGTGTATTCAAATTACATTCATTAAGAAATGATTCATAGCTGGAATTACAAAAGTTAAACTTTTGTTAGCCGCTTTCGTTCGGACTGTTATTCGTGATAAAATTGAACAAAGTGAACATGATCAAGAAGAATTTTGTTTCTTCGTTCGTTATTCGTTATCCCCACTGTCTCATTTTATAATCAACACACGCCCCCTTTAGAATCAGTCTTTTCTCATGATTACTGTTATTCAAATCCCAGAAGATGGAAAAATGCGGAACAAACAGTTATAAGAAGATTGTTTATATTTCAGACGAATTATGAGAAGTACCAATACCACAATAATTCGTTGTGTAATGTGTAGTATTTCTATTCATTCGAAAGTAACATTTAAATTCTTTTTCCGAATAGTTAGGTATAACAGTTTCAACATAATTATTTATACAAGTTCTTCTGTTCCACAAATTCATATCTACATCAAAATCAGAACTATACTAACTTGAGTCAGTAAATTCAACATTTTACTGAGTTTACATGCAGTTTTGAAACCGTTTTTAAAACGTTTTTAGTTTCGTAAACGCCATGTATACAGTGTCAAAACGGTTTTGAATTATCTCAAACCAAAACTAAAATTCATGGGTTGGACTTCAAAACTAGTTTTGAAACTACTCATGTAAACACTTAAAATTCAGTTTCGGTACTGCGCATGCGTACAGAGCATAACGTTTCTGTCGCTTTGTGTTACTAACCTTCAAATATACTGACAGTTGTGTAGTTTTAGTGCGAAGTGGTACGAAGTATAAAAAATAATTGGAATAATAGCAAAATGAAGTATATGGAGTGAAGAGGTTCTGTCACTTACATCAGCTAAATGCGCATGCGCCGAAACTGGTTTCAAATCAATTTTTAAACTTGTTTTGAAAACTGCATATAAACACTTTTGCATAATTTTGACTGAAAACTGAAATCATTTTCAAAACTGCATGTAAACGTAGTAATTGATCACTATTGGTTCCGAATTTTCTATTTAATTAATAACCAACACAATAATTTTTGTTATTCGGGTACAGCTGACTTGTCACTTGTCGGTTTGTGCATTTGACATTTGAATCTACTTCGTTCGACGTTGTGTAGGTTTCGCGTCATTCGGATTAGTTTTATTGTTCGTTTGGAATTAAATTTAATCATGATTGGAAAGAATCATTCTTAAACGAATCACGAATTAGAAAATCACAATTACAGTCCGAACGAAAGCGATTATTTTAAAAGTGACACTGAATGTTTTCATTCGAACATTAAAACAAAAAGTAATCTTCTAATTATTATCTAATGTAATGACTACACTTTCATTTCACTATCACTGTCTTCTAATTCTACACTACTATCAAAACAAAACTTGCAAAACGTAGAACAAAGCGATGTAGAGCTCCTTGAAACATTTCCCGCTAATCGCCCCATTGCTATCGTCTGCTTTGTGGTCGAGCACGTCTAGTTGGCTTTGTCTCCGCGGCGTTAGCGGTTTCCGGTGCACCAACACATGGAACAAGCCCAAGATACGATATACGGAATACTTCATCAAATTGCTCAGGGATCTTTCATTGAAGGGAAAATAAAGAAAGAAAGGAGAAGAGAAGTTAAGGAAAGTTGGATAATGAACTATTGTGGAAGTGAAATTATGGCGGGAGTTATGTACAGACTTCTGGGATGAAAAGGAAATCTTACTTGAGAGAGAAATGATTATTTAATTTTTTCTAAATAAAAAAAAATCTGATGTGGCCAGCACATAACCTCTCGCCAGATATTTTACCTGGTTGTACGCATAAAACGAAAAATATTTTTAAATACAAATACATATATTCATGTCTCACTGCAAAATAATTCTCACATATATTTGCAAAATCTATGGGATATTTTAATGTACATTAGGTACAATACATACATTTTCATTATATTCAATATCCTGAAATTTTCTTTTTCTTTATATTCGTCATTTTTTCGAAAATTCCTTTTTTACGTATATTCTTTTGCCTTGTTGACTTTTTTTTTATTTTCATAATCTGCATAATGATGTACAATTTTTTTTGACAATGACATTTTATGTGTCAATTACTAACATTTGAATATCTTGCCTTGAAGTAGTTTGATCTGAGAATTTTTACATCAAATTATTTTATATGCATTACTGTATCTCTAAATCTATAGAAGATATAATAATGAATTTATATTTATCGAATAAAGAATTTAACGTTCTTTAATATAAGTATTTACATATATTTTCGATATATAATATCAGATAATTTTTTTCTTATAACTACTACTTCCGGTAGTCCAATTGTTACCAAAACTTAATCAACTCTGCCCATTATTGTTTGAGGAATCCGCAGTTAAAAATGTCTTAAGTCTTATAGTATTTGGGAAATCATGGATTACACACACACGCAAACGCGCACTCACACATCATTGTAAAAATGTTATAATCGGATTCTAGGGACCTTAAAACGTGCCTGAGCATGAATTCAATACCTCTCTTAGTGAGAGGTAAAAATGTACATCTAAAATACATTGACCGGTAAAAATACCGGCTACTTAAAAATATCTGTCTATATATTTTCAGATTTGAGACATTATGAAATCTAGCCTATATTAAATTACGAACTACGACTTGTCTGATTCGTTAACATCCTAAAATGATAACTCATAGGTATATGAAATTACCGTTTTTATTTAACTATAGAAATATAAATAACTCATGTCCACTTTTTTCATTGGACCCTTCCTTCAATTGAAAATTTCTATAGTGATTAACAATTTTGTCTCAAAAAATTAACTAAGAAATGTGTAAACGGTTTTGCTCTATAGAATAAATTCAACGCGTTACGTTTGATAATATTGAAGGTGACCGGTTTTCTTGCCGGTCAGTGTAGAAATATAAAATAAAAATTAATTATTTGTATAGGATATTTCAATATACTTAAATATTTATGTTGCAGCAAATAAAGCGTCTGTTGTCCTTGATTGGTCATAAAATACGCAGAAATGCATTCAGTCGTTTATTTAAAAATTAAAAAGTCTAAAAGTTTCACCACGATATATTGCAGCTTCTTGCGAGCGAAAGACTAAACTGTTACATATAATGGGTCATCTAAAGTAATTGTAGTCAAACATTTTGTTATTGTCAAACAGTACAAAAATAAACAAATTTAATCATTATTATTATTATATTACAACAGGTGGTCTCCTGTGGATCCCTGCGTACTGCGACCTGTAGATCTATTGTACCCTCTAGATTTACTACTATTCTAGGAGTCCTGTTTGTTTAATAAACTCCAGGGTTTTCTTCAGATCTAAGTCTTTTAGCATATCCTGCTGGATCTTTTCTGCCCACAGGATATTATATCTGCTGCTCATAAAAGCTTCACAGTGACAAATGTGCTGAGTGGTTTCTTCCTCTTCACCACACCCCCTGCATGTTGGTTCTTGTGTTAGTCCCATCGTGTGCAGGTGTTTGTTTAGTAGACAGTGTCCTGTTAGGAGTCCTGTTATAAATCTAACGTTTTGTTTGCTCATTAGGAGTAAAAGTTCCGTTCTTTTCTTGGTTGGTTCATTTAGGAAGAGTTTTGAGTGTCTCTGCCCTGGTGACTCCAACCAGTGTTTCTTGTGCCATTGAGTCAGCAATGTTTTTATTTCCAGCTTAACTGTCTCCGCTGAGATTCCGAAAGCCTGTTCTGGTCCAAGGAAAGGAAAACTTGTCCCTTTCTTAGTCAGACTATCTGCTACCTGGTTTCCTTCGATCTCTGAATGCCCGGGTACCCATATTAATTTCAATTTGTTTCTCGCTCCTAGTGCTTTTAATCTGTGGATGCACTCTAGAACAAGTCCAGATTATGTCTCACAAGATTTTAGTGCTTGTATTGCGGATGGCTGTCTGTTACTTTAGAGATTCTTCTGTTGCTATAGTGGCTCTCTAGTAGTAATTTGGCGCAGGTTAAAATTGCGTACAATTCTGCATGGAATACTGTCGTAAAAGTCCCGAGTCCAATCGACTGCTTGTGCCTCAGTCCTTTAGCTCCATGTATTCCTGCTCCGGTTACATTTGGTGTTTTGTATCCGTCTGTATACATGACTGTCATCTTTTTCCACCGGACTATTTACTTGTTCCCATGCCTCCTTTGCGAGGATTTCTACCCTATAGGTTTTATTGATGGTAAACTCCTTGCTGGTCCCGTCTGGCACCGTTCGAAGGATGGAGTTGTTTTTTATGTCTGAAGATTTTGGTGCGACCATCTCTCCATTTATCCTCTCTCGAGTGAATTCTCATTCTGTAAGCTCCGCTAACTGTCCTCGCCTTTTTTGTGTCAAAAAATTAACTAAAAAATGTGTAAACGTTGCTCTATGGAACAAATTCAACGCATTACGTTTGATAATGTTGAAGGTGACCGGTTTTCTTGCCGGTCAGTTTGGAAATATAAACTAAAAATTAATTATTTGTATACGATATTTCAATATAAATATTTATGTTGCAGCAAATAAAGCGTCTGTTGTCCTTGATTGGTTATAAAATACGCAGGAATGCATTCAGTCGTTTATTTAAAAAGCATAAAAGTTTCGTCACATATTGCAGCTTCTTCCGGTCGAAAGACTAAACTGTTACATATAATGGCTCATCTAAAGTAATTGTGTTCAAACATTTTGTTATTGTCAAACATTATTAAAATAAACAAATTAAATCAAGTCATGAATTAAGATTTTTAAATTGTACTCTTAACTACTAAGTTAACGATTGTATTTCTGCGTATTTTATTCTGCAATAAATATTTATGGTTCTATATTATTTTATAATTTATAGACTGAAACAGTTTATGAATTCCGTACAATTACGAAATTTGAAGCAAATTTTAAATTTGAGTCGTTTTGTAACTGAAATGTTATTTTTATTAGTTAATGTTTATTTTGAGAATTAATTTTTGAAATATGAATTATGGCCGGTCAACGTAAATGAATGGGCTACTTGCTTGCCATTTTTTTATTTAATATTTTTGAAGATAGGATAAAATCTTGCTACCTATATTTTCTTTTGGCAAAATTTTCATTAATTGGCCAGAAAAAAAAATTAAAGAAATTTTAATATTTAAATTACCGCCGTGTATGACGTAGAATTACGCCGAACCAATGAATGTCCGTAAAGCAATAACACCTCCAATAGCAACGGCATGTGCGGGTAATTTAAACATGACAGATCATCTGTTTGACGTTTGAATAATAGTTTGGAGGTTAATATTTTCGTTTGTCATTTTAATCTTGTACGAATATAAACTAAGTTAAAATCCTTCAAAATCCTGCTTAACAAACCGAAATACGTAATAAAAGTAACAGAAACCACGCAAATTGTAAATAATAAAGTAGAGAAACAGTGACAGAAAAATGAACTAATGTCAAAATCAAATTAAAACTCCCAGACGCTCGCCATCTGCAGGTTATATTCTTAAATATGCATACCTTTCTCCAGTTCAAAATAATGACGTCAAAGAAAATCTTCTTTCTTGATTTATTAAAAAACATAATTTTTTTAAAATAAAATTTATATTTTTACGTACATTTTCAACTTTACTTTAGGTAATGATAGATATCAGATTTTCAGTACCACGTAAGTAGCCTATTATAATATTCTCAAAAATTTCGATTTGCATTATTTTTTTAAGCTTGGCTTGAAAATTTAGCCCAGTTGGTGCACTTGGCCGATTCTATAATGAGTTTCAGTTATATATAAGTATAATTTCCAATATTTGCCTTCAATTCCATTGCATTAGAAACCTCCATTACTCAAATAACGCATTTCTAGTCACGGCTTTTACATATTGCTGGATGTGATGTGAAAATATAAAATAAAGTTCATATCAAATTTAATTTCCTTGACAAAGGGTAAATTAAATTATCTCTGTTGCCATTTTGGTTTCCGCAGGATGTACTAAAATCCACCGCAATGCAGAGAAAATCCTTCAAATTTTCCTCACCACGAAAATGAAAACGCAAATGTGCGTGCGTGTATGGCACATCGCATCACTCACATTGCACTACAGTTCACTGACTTACCGAACGTCACGTTAAACTTTAACGTTTGAAAAGCAAGGCTAACTCGATGTTAAATGTTAAATAATAAGCAAGTTGAATTAATCGTTATATGCGTCATTTGTTGCTCATGTTTCTTTGTAGGTTGTAAGTTGTTTTTAATTTTATTTACCGCAATTCAATAGAAAGATTTATATTTATAAATGTGTGAGTCATGGCAAATCATAAATTGTAAGACTTTCATTACCTTTGCATAATCAAAGCTGTTTTAAGAATATTAAAAATTTCCTTATATATTTCTTATGATGATGCACTTAATCATTCTGTCCTAGAAACAAAATGGAAATTTATAATGAATCTTATCCATACCCATGCATGATGAGAAGAATCCGTGACACAGGTTTTTACCATGGGGTAACAGTTTTTCTAAAATATTAACTGTCTCGAAAAACTTTATGGGATGTATTATAGGGTAAAGGCGGGTAAGAGTCTGTAAAAAAATTATTATGAAAAAAATACTTATCATTTTGAAAATATATATTGTTTGTACATTTGGCAACAAAATTAAAATTATTCTAAGTGGATTCATTTCTTCATAGTTTTAATATTAATGAAAATAAACAAAATGGGAAATGCGTACTCTTAGACGTACATGAATCTAAGAGAACGCGACTATTAAAACAAAGAGTACGCATATTATTCTGGTACACATTTGCCGCATTTAAATATTTTTTGGCCAGAATATGTGGTGCAAATTTCATGCCACCAAAGTTTGCATAATTTGCACTGTATCCAGTCCATTTCTAGGGGACCCTTGTACTTTTCTCCACATCCTGGGCAATAAAAATCTTTCCTGTTTCCATCGCATTATTTCTTAGTGTCACAGTCTATTTTTAAATTTTTCCTAATTTCTTGTAATTTCAATTCGTAGGGGGATGAAGTTAA
This sequence comes from Harpalus rubripes, assembly GCA_963082715.1. Lineage (NCBI taxonomy): Eukaryota > Metazoa > Arthropoda > Insecta > Coleoptera > Carabidae > Harpalus > Harpalus rubripes. The sequence goes on along the minus strand of OY720456.1, from coordinate 17,809,860 downwards.
AATTTCTGAACGTTTTTTAGAATTGGTAAAATTTTTGCCGGTGAAGTTTTAGTTATAGTATCTAAAACAAATATTTTAGTTATATACTAATTATATTAATATATTTACTATTACTACTATCGTTATTTGTTTTTGATGTTCTCGGCTTTTACTACACCTTTACTAATTCGATTTTTTATTTCCTGCATTAATTCAGGAGTAAATTTTAATTGTCGATTGCTTTTTCGTTTATAATTGCCCATCTATAGTGCAAAAAAAATCAAAATGCAGGATAAAATATTATTTTATTTGAGTAATCCAAAATAACAATATAGAACACGAAATTTTTGTTTCTTGTCTACTTTATAATTGTCTTACCTTAGAAAGAAGATTTTTTGTACTCAAGATGAACACATAAATACGTCTTGTTTTGACTGTTACACCAGCTGAATGATATTTTCTATTCCAAGATATTGATACTGCGTACTCTTAGAATGAGCGTACACTTACCAGCCCTTACCCTACATTAAGCCTGTTTGACACGGTCATAAATTGTTAACAAATTTGATAACAGTTTACCTATTCATTTATTCATTGGAAACGAATGTATGACATGATGTTCATTCATCTTTTCCGTCGCAAATTTCGGTACAAATTATGATATGTGTATATCTGTTTGACACGACAATCTTTTGTAACAAATTTGTTAACAAAATTATGATCGTGCCAAACGGGAACTCTATGCAAACGGGATTTAAATTTTGGAGAATAAAATTCAGAATTTTTAAAATATACACATGATGACCAAATAATCCTAATTAAAAACGTAGATCTAGTACGCTATTATAAAAAATGTACGATAAGATCCCACGTATCTCGTAGACCCTAGGCACACTTGATTAAAACTTAAAAAACTCTGGTGTGGCCAATACAATACCTCTCGCCATTTACAGCCCGAGTAACAAAAAAGATTAAGTTAATCCTTATTTTTAGATTAGCGAATATTACTCTAATTTTGACAGTTTATTTCTTAAAATATAGTCTAATCTAATCCAAGTAACTACCTTTTATAAACCCCTCAACAGGATTAAATCCCAATTACACAGTAGGTTCACATTCGCACACATTCATGCCTTAGTGGGATTCGAACCCAGAGCCCCGAGCGAACTCATGACTTGTGAGGCGTTGCTCTAAACATTGAGCCACCGGAGATATAATAAAATGAAGATTAAATATTGAATTCCTTTTCTATTGTTCTATTCACCTTTTTCTTTTTAAAACGTTACTAATATTATTTTGAAATGATTAGTTCTTTGTTTGATAGTCACATTTATCTGTAAGTTACATACATTTGAATAACTGCGTTTTGTTTGTTTAAAGCGTGGGAATGGGATTTAAATTATAGCTAATTTTATAAATTTATCCATAAAATATATAGAAAAAGTATTAATGCAAATCTATAGAACATTTAATATTCTTTAATTTTTATAATAACATTAATCTCGAAAAAATAACATTTAAAGGCATTTTTCGAAGAAAAACTATTTTGAGCTTCTAGTAAAGTGCCATTTTCGGTTATCCGATTTTCACCAAAATCTAATGGGCTGTTTCCATTACAGAAAAAGTTCGAAATACAAGGTTTCAAAATTTTCTGAATAATAGTAGTTGAGTTAGAGTGGAGGATCCACACACACACACACACACACACACACACACACACACACACACACACAGACATCATCGTGAAAATGTTAAAATTGGATTCTAGGGATCTCGATATGCGATTTTTAGCACGATCCCTATACCTCCCTTACTAAGGGTAGCGGGAGGTTTTGTCTACATCTTTTAAAATTATGGAGACGTATATTACTTTGTAATAATCTGGTAATGGATAAATTTTGGAAAAAATGGGCGTTCGTGCACTCAATGGAAACTAATGATTTTTCTTGTTGAAAACAGTAAAGAAAAGAGCTCGGAAAAGAGCAACTTTTTTACTTAGCAATCTTTTCTGCTCGATAACACTTTTCTTTTTTCTTCATACAAACACTTTTCTATTTAGAACTACCAAACTTTATTCTCTCCAATATTAAAAATTGTTTATTTACACGTCGTTTGCCATGTTTTGTTACTATTTATTATTATGTAATGGCAATATTTAATATTTATTTTTATTTCCATTAATTACACGAAAAAATAGCAAGTTCAACGTGCACCGAAAACTACCACTTTTCTGTATTTATTAAACAATCTACTATTTCTCAATCCTACTAGGTTTCTATAGATTGTAGGAAAAATCTATTTGAAACTTTTACTGAGAAAGAATAGTTGTTTAAACCGGATGTCGGGTTATCAGTACATCAACATCAACGTAAACCCAACCTATAATGTTGTAAATGTAAATATAGGGTGGTGCTACTGTTTCCTTTGTACATAAACATAAAACACTATACATGTTTGTACAGTACTGTTGACTTGTAGGCAATATTTTTGCTTCAAAATGGAAGGCGTGGTTATTTCTGTCGTAAAATATGAGAAATCATTGTCCGTTGATCATTTATGTATGGGATTCATTATGTATAGAAAATTATTCATTAATGGTCCCTATTAATGAATGATTCTCTATTAATAATCTATATTTTAGCATGCTTTGCACTAGGTACTTAAGAGGAATGGAACCCCTGCGTGTGCATTTATTTCAATATCTATACCAGTCGCACACACATACAGACATCATCGCAAAAATAGTAAAATCGTATTCTATGGACTCTAAAACGTGCTTATTCATTAAAAACTCACCATCAAATTTTTTGACCAAAAACAATACCTTACTTTCCTAAAGGTATGACGGAAGGTGAAAAAATACGGAGAGAATGCTGTTTTTACCTCCCGCTACCCTTGATAAGGGAGGTATAGGGATCGTGCTAAAAATCGCATATCGAGATTTTGGTAAATGACCACGTTTTAAGGTCCCTAGAATCCAATTTTAATATTTTCACGATGATGTCTGTGCGTACGTGTGTATTTGTGTATGTATGTATGTGTGGATACTCCACTCTAACGCAAATACTATCATTCAGAAAATTTGGAATCTTGTATTTCGAACTTTTTCCATAATGGAAAGAGCCCATTAGATTTTGGTGAAAATCGGATAACCGGAAATGGCACTTTCCTAAAAGCTCAAAATAGTTTTTCTTCGAAAAATACCTTTAAATGTTATTTTTTTTATTTTTATGAATAAATTTATAAAATTATCTATAATTTAAATCCCAGATTCTGCGCTTTAAACAAACAAAACGCATTTATTCAAATGTATGTAACTGACAGATAAATGTCACTATCAAAGAATTTATCATTTCAAAACAATATTAGTAACGTTTTAAAAAGAAAAAGTAAATAGAAAAGGAATTCAATACAGTTTCCAGCATAAGTAAATATGTAGGTATGTATTTACATTAATATAAATTTACTATTCACAAAAATGTTTAAGCAATCCTCATTTTTGGATTAGTGAATTCTATTCTACCCCGTATTTAAAATTTAATCTTCATTTTATTATAGCTCAGGTGGTTCAATGGTAAGAGCTGGGGATGTGTGTGAATGTGAACCCACTCTGTAATTGGGATTTAATCCTGTTGAGGATTTAAAAAAGGCAGTTACTTAGATTAGATTAGACTATATTTTAAGAAATAAACTGTCCAAATTAGAGTAAAATTCGCTAATCCAAAAATAAGGATTAACTTAATCTTTTTTGTGACTCGAGCTGTAAATGGCGGGAGGTATTGTGTTGGCCACACCAGTTTTTTTATTCTTTTGATCAAAACAAAGAAAAAAAAATTCTTAAAAACTTGAAAAGCGTGTATTTGACAGTATTGCTTAAAGTGATGGGGCCTCCAAAAGCCAACATTTTAAAATACAGTACAGTATTTTATTTGTTTGTCATTTTCCCTTCCTTTTGTTACCAAGTTATCTAAACTAAACCCCTGACTTCAAGTGTTGTTAATCCGCCCTGCTAAATAGCAGTGCACTCACCGTATCTACATCGTTTAAATAATGTTCCAGATACATATCAAAGTATAATTTCTCATGTTGAGAATGGGAATGTTTAAAAAACATTTGATATAAATGTTAATTATTCATTATTGTTATATTCTAAAGCAGAATATTACTGAAGCAAGAAATATTTAAATATGCTAGAAACTAGATTACAAATCTTTAGATGTGTATATTTTTTCTCGTGTGCTCTTGATCTGTGTAAATTTCCGGTACAGATACATACCCCGTTTTAATTTCTTTCGTCCTTGGAGCAATTCGCGAGTTAGCTTGGCGCCCACCTGCAATATCCAGACATTCCGTTTCATTTACTCATGACGTTCGTATTAATAACTTCTCAGTTTTTCCCAAACAGCAGTACTCAGTATTCTCTCTTTGTGTGGACACTGGCCACTTTTATTACCCTTTCTTTTAATTCACTATACTGCACGAACCCAAAGCTCATCTGCTTTGTTGTGGTGTGCAACGGACATGTCTCTTGTTTGAAATGAAAATGACAGATGCATTTAATGTTAGCTCTTTGTTCTAGCCACGTTTTGTTTGTACGTGTGCTTTTCATCTGAAGATATAATAGTTAATTCGCTTTTGAAAAGTGCAGTCGAAAGTAATTCTTTTTACTGTTACAAAAATATTGGAATATTGCTAAAGGATAACAGGGTTTTGTTTTTCATCAATTTTACTTAAATGAAAAGAATTCTTATATTTTCTTTTTACATCAAATACATGTGGCAATATGGCACGCTGGCGGGTTGCAATTCTAACACCCCGGGTTCGATTACGATCAACGATAAACTTGCCTTCAACCAGCGTCAACGTGGAATTAAAATACAGGGGGTCCCAGAACAAGTTTACGCTATCGTTATTTTAAAAACTATTCAATATTATTTTACGAAATTTGATATCTAGGGGTTTTCCGACATAACCGTTTCAACTAAAATAATTTCAAAGTGTAACACGAGGGGGTGCGGAAGATGATGATACTAATACTGATTAAAGTAACTAATGTTTCTTCTACTGCTTACTCCAACGATGATACACTGACTGACTTGTAATAAGGATTTCGTGAGAAGGAAGAACACACATACACTTCACTTGACACTGATTAACATTACGGACATGGACATTACTAACATATATTTTCTGATCAACTAAACGTTTTTTTTTACAATTAAACTAAAGTTTTTATTTACATGGTTACATTCCGTAACCCAGCGGGCGGGCGTTTAGCGCGCGCCCCAGAACTGAAACACTACATTCCGACAACAAACAACGTCTTGACGACTCGACGAACTAATCTAGACCCTTCCATGTTTACTCCATGAGTAACTAAATTCGATTATCAAAAACAAGGCGCTATCTTCAGGACAGGATTATCTTAGGGGTTCAGGGTGCATAGGCTAGGACATTCAAAGTCACGCACGTATACATAATAATTTCCAAACTTAATGATCAACAAATAAACGTCGTGACTATCGTAATATGATAAGAATTTCTTAACTGAATTTTGACTTAAATAGATAAACAGAGTTAAAGTATGAATATTGAAACTATAATTTAGAAAAGTTTATAAAAAGTTATTTATCTATTATTGCTCTTACCCTCGCCTTGTCACAAAAGCAATAGCACTAACTTTCTTATTTTAAATGGAATGTTATATTTTTTATTTTACCATTGAATTCAGCAAAAAAAATTTAGGATATTAATCCATTGTTTCCATGTACTTGGCCTTTGACCTTTAATAATTTTTTTAACATTTATAATGGTGTATTCAGGGTTTGTACCAATTTTCAGCTCTATGCGAAGTTTTCCGAAGTTGAATGTCTATTTTGACTGGACTATAAATATTTTGGCGTAGGAAGAAAAAGTAGTATGATATGTGGATCTAAAATGATTTTTTCAATTCATCTTTAGATTTTGGACTCGTTAAAGCTCATACGAGTACGTCAAATAATGTCAACAGATTCATCACAAAAAGTATCACTTTAGCTCTTATATGTACTAAAATCGGTTGTTCATACAAAATCAAAATCATTCACTAATATTGTTCTTAATAAACAATGAGCCTGTTTCACATTTTTCAAAAAGTATTTTAAATGAAAGTTTATGCAATATATTTCTTATTAATAATAATTTATTTTCGTAAATAATTAAATACGAATATTGGCGCCAAAAATAGTCCTAAAAAACAACCCCCCACTCCTGTGTCGTAGAAGCATATACATTACGTCATTCACATCCAATAGAAAAACAGTTTTCCATCACCTACATTTATTTTTGTTTAGTTAAATAAACGTAGGCGATAGTATGTCACATATTAATAACAAAATTCTAATTTGACATTTGACGCTGACATTTTCCATTATAAATGAGTATAATGGCTAATACAGAATACACTAAAGCTAAGTTGGACAGATTCCCAAAAATCGAAAGCTGGATGATGGCTAAATTTATATCAGAAAACGACTGTTTTACTGTTGCCGAAATAAGGTGTGTTAAAGAGTTAAGGTAAAATAAAATGTAAAAACCCAACCATCAGCTCTTCGACCTACTGCTTCCAGCCACAATTTTCTTTTCTTCGCATCTTTTGGCATATTTATAAAGTCAATAGTAGGTTTGTCCCTAGCGCACTTTTGCAAGAAGGCACAATACGATACTGTAAATTACGCATTTGATATTGAATTTTGTATTATCTAACACGAACCAAACTCAAAAATTTAACACTTGTTTGGCAAATTTGACAATATATTTATCGTAACACTTGTAACAAAACACAAAAAATGTATGTGTTGTGACGTCACATTCTACTTCAGATCACGTGACTTTAAAAATATCCAAATTTCAAAAATTAATTATTGTAAAATATCTAATGGATATTTGGTGATATTTTCAAATTTGATGCTATTTAAATAATGATATCTTTTAAATTTAATACATAGAAGGTATATAAAAATTCTTGCAACAGCCCTATTATCTGTACATTAATGACACCTTTTAATACTCTAAATTCTAAAAGATCAAAGAAAAATATGAATCTAAATCATTGATTTTAAAAACATCACTTGATAAATTATAACTCCAATCGTGATTAAAATCAGCAGACATTCTTTCTACGTAAATCCTATTGGATTTATATCCTTTTGTCAAAGAAAAGTAGAACTCGTTCGCGTATTCAAATTACCATGCCTATAAAAGTTAAAAGCTCAGGTATTTTATTTTGTCAAAGGATACTTCAAAAGAGACAAACAAATGCTATTATTTCAATTACTTTAATGTACCTAATCTGCATAAAAAGCATGAGGTCGCTTTGTACTGAATGATTTCTTTTGTTGCAGTTTTAATCCGACATCCAGCAAGCTTTCTGATTGGCCAGCGTGGAACCAGCATCGCGAACAGTTGAGTGTTGATGTGTTGAACCAGTCACCAATTCACCGTTCATTAGTTTAGTTACCTCGGTGCGTGCGTCGAAAGTAGACCATCGGAACACGAACACTTGCGATATAATCATAATAGTGATACGTTATCTTTTCTTATATGTCAATCATAAAAACTTATGATTCACTTTCAGTTTGACAGTTAGTGCGATGTTTAATTGTTGTTAATTGTTTCTCAGTAACCATGAAGCGAATAAAAAAGATTGCGAAGCCCTCTTCGCGAAGTGCAATGAATTTGACAAGTGTGCTAGTGACAGTAGTGTTTCTCAGCGTTGCCATAGTAACGGCGGATGTAACATTTACAAACAGAATCAAAGACATCAGCAGAGATCTCGGAAAAGCTCTCAACACCATCTTAAAGGATAGTAAAATGGAGTACAGTAACTTCACAGACGATGCAAATTACATCAGTAAAGTGGATTTTCATCCCAAGGGAATGGCAGGATTGTATAACATCACACATATTTTTATGGATTTCATTCAACCCAAAGAAATTTTTCCCAAAGGTGAGTCACTCTGTACTTTTTTGTAAACCGCAAATAAACGTTGGTTCTTAAACAAGAATAAGAGAAAAAGTAAACGGTTCAATGCTTACCGTTTCGGATTGCGTGTACGATTAGACAAAAAAATTGTGAGTTGAATAACTAGCATGTTTTAAATGGTACACAATTCGTTATAAACTGTTGGTCATTTGTAGAAATTGTAGATTACCTAAATATGAAATTGCATATTCTACTATAATGAAATTCATGATAAAGATCTAATTAATATTGTAGATAGATACACGAAAAGTAGATTGCATGTAGCACTAATCGGAAGCTGGATGGCGGTCATAAACGATCTGTCAACTGATATTTATATTTATTTTTCTACAGTCAATATATGCAAAGTAGACATTTGCGCTTACATTTGTCAACGCAAAATGTCACTTTGTCGCTCATGCACAAGAAAACAGAAAAAACCTTCACTCCGAATTTTTAACTAAATCCGAGACTAAATCAAACATTCACTGAAGGCTGCGATAACGGCCAGTGACAAATAAACAATTTTCATTTTTTTATAACCGGAACATATATACGCTAAAAACTTATTGTGGCAAGTGTAAAAAATCTTATGTACCATTTTGCTCTCTTAATACACAAATAGCTATTATTGTGATCTATTAATACTTTTTACAAATTTGACACAAATTATGTTAAAACTAATATCAATAACTGGTAGTTATTCAAAATTTTAGTCACCCTACCGAAACTAACTAATTAAATTACCATGCCTAACATTTAAAAATACATACATTGATATAATTACAAAACAAGTGAATTTGTTTTTTGAGTCATACCTTAATCAACTCTGATTAAGCTTAAATACTACCAGTCTGTTTTTAAACATTATTCAATATAATTCCCCTTTCCCCGTCTAGCGCACAACTGTCAGTTGTAATTGTATTTGTTTAATACATAGACAGCTTGGTATGCGTATGTATTTCTAAATGTCATCGGGGAAATATACGTCACACTCGTTAAATATCAAATTTGTAGTAATATGTAAAAAAATATTGTCGCTTAGGTAACTAGAATGGAAAACACCTTAAAATTTAACATTTGCTATTCAAGCTAGCTTCCTGACATGTTATAGCACTCATTATAGATATTTATGTTATAAGGATTGTGACGTCAATTACGAGGTCAATTATTATGTTACTAGTCTTGATCGTGAAGATTATTGAATGAAACACTAATAAAAAGTAAGGTGTGTGATGAATTTTAAGATTATATATTCTTGTAAATTAATGATAGTGATTGGTATAAATTATTGAAGGTTTACATTTAAAATTTTGACATCAATTTGGTTTGAAACTGTACACTTTCAATTATTTATAAAAAAATGTTTACTCTTAAATAAATAATGTAGATAAGTGCTCTTGAAGATGACGAATGTACATATTTAAATTGCAGTAAACAGTATAATCATTTAGTTTTTAGTTGTAATTTAATATGTTTGTGATAACGTAGTTCTGTTAAATGCTATAAAAATACTGAGTTCTTTATATTCATAACAGGAATAAAATAATTTTCTTTGTTGATGTATTTTAAGAATTACTAATGCAAATCGTGGAAATCTTAAGCTTTATCCTCGTCTACATCATATAATATAACACAATTTTTCTTATAACAACTATTCTTGTTTTTTATTCATTGCTGATTATATGAATCTGTTTAAGCTAGACTTTGACAATAACGACATATTTTTACCTTCCGTCACCTTTAGGTAAGGAAGGTATTGTCTTTGGTCAAAAAATTCGGTGGTGAGTTTTTGACGAATAAGCACGTTTTAGGGTCCCTAGAATAGGATTTTACTATTTTTACGATGATGTATGTCTGTATGTGTGTGTGTGTGTATGTATGTGTGTGTGTGTGTGTGTGTGTGTGTGTGTCTGTGTGTGACAAAATTTTCTAATGCGATAACTCTAATACTGCAATTCCAAAAATTATAATTCTTTCGTATTCCTCTTCGTTACATCCATGTGAAGAGCTGATTAGATTTTGGTTATAATTGGTCAACCGGAAGTACCCTCATTTGAAGATTTTAACAGTTTTTCTTGCAAAAACGATGTTAAATATCATTTTTTCACATTTAATGTTATTATAAATATTAAAGAATTATTTATTCTCTATACGATTTAAATGCATTTTATACTTCATATTAAATGGATATAGAGTTAAAAAATTATAAAGAAATTAAATATCATATATATTAGTCAGCTTTGCTATAACTCTGGAAACAGCTGCGATACATTAAGAATATTCTGATTGAAAGGTGTCAGTGTCAAGTGCAGTTGACAGTATGTTTATGTTATAATTTTACTGGAAATATAGGATCTTTTGTTAGAAACTTTCTGTATGGAATTAGTACAAAATACATACAACTGCCTTAAGGTAATGTACAAGAAATATAATCTTTTACAAGGAACCTTCTGTATGACATTTATACAAAATACATAGAACTGACGGAAGGTAATGTGCTGGCCACATCAGATTTTTTATCGTAAATGGCGTTTTACAAAACGCTACTTCGGGCGAAAATCTAACTGTTGAAGTCTGCTGTTAATTGACCCAATATCCAAAAGCCGATTTTAGTGTCAATTAAGTCAAGTGATCCAGTACTACGTACTACTTTAACTTGAACCTTCGATTCAAAGCAAATCGACTTCGAAGATGAATTTTTTTATTCGCACCTATTTTTAGGCTGCGAATAAAACCATACCATTGTAAAGTAATTATAGGTTGCTATTTAACCTACGGATGACCAGGTAAAATTTTGAAACACGGATGATCAAGTGGAGTCATCAAGTGACCCCATTTTTAAATATTGATTTTACTTACAATATGAAAGAAAATCAAGTTTTAGTTTGAACACTTTCAATTGAACACTAACATATATTTCTATGAATGAAATTAATGTTTAACTAAATAATAGAATGAAAAAAATTGCGAACTGAAGGTAGGTCGCCAGAGCAAATTATTTACATAAAATGATAAGTTAACTATAAACTATTATCATGTGTTTCAAGATATTTGTAAATCTACCTGCCTTCGTAATGACACAGTACACCGCAAAACAACATGGTATTTACGGTCCTATGCATCAGGGGATGATTAGCAAAATTTGGGTAAACGATATAGCGGTACTTTTTCAAAATCCCGCTAATTTTTATAACCCATTTTTTATGATTTGTGAAAATATAGTGTAATGTCATATTCTTGGTTCTGTATTTCTTAAAATTTATGTGAAACATTCCACACAAATATTTCGTGTGTTGGATTTCAAATATTTTGTTACAACTCTGTTATGTTACCCATCAAGCCCATTTAAGAAACTACCCTCTGCGTAAGTCGGGGCAGGTGCGTTTGCAAATATCTTGAAACAAACTATACTTCCATTTTATTATAGAAACTTGTTATTGTAGGTTCTTGCATTTATTATTATCGGTATTTATAATAATTATCTGGTCATAACAAAGAGATGATTTTAAATTTGGTGAATCCCAACAGTTTTTTTTTTTAAGATTAATATTAAATGTTTACGGCGCATATTTCTATATGGGGTAGAAGAAGGTTAAAACTCGAATAGAAAAACAAGTTCCTAAAAAAATTGCACGAAATAATAAACAAAAACCCGTTTTTGGGGTCTCTGAATAGGTCCACCTGGTCATCCGAAGGTTAAAAGTTGATAGTCGTATCTTGTAAACCTAACTTTATAAAAAAATATCTACATCTGCCTAATAGCTTATTTAAATAATAAAACTTTTATACGAGCCATTTTTTTACTTATAATAATAAAAAAGTTAAAAGGGAGAACATCTCAGACTCATCCTATATATATTGTCCCCTAAAAAAAGATATAACTTTCCGCTGTATATAATTCATAAAGTCGAAGGATCTGGTTATAATATAGAGGATCACTTGACACTAAAGTCGACTTCCGAATCAGTTGCCACGGACAACTGTGTTGAAGAATGTAACCAAGTTTTTTTTTTTACTTTTGTGTAAAAACATAACTTTTCTCGACTATGGTCCGCATTTAATGAATCAATTTTGAATGCAAATCTTGAGAATATAATAAAATCAGCGAGCGGCATTTTTAATTACGTAGAATGACGAAATTTTTTCATTACCTTTGTTCTCATGCAGTAGATGACTTCTTATTAAATCTGTTAGTAAAAAATCTTCTTTCATTAATTAAAATTTTAATTAATGATAGTGCTTTGCGTTTTCTTTTACTATTAGTTTTTGTCGAGCATGGGAAAACGTATTAATGAGTGTTATTTTGAAACTATAATTGTAAGATTTTTTCAATCTCTAAGAATAGTAGTCATTTGAGAAAGTAAGAGTCCTTATCACATAGTTTCTTATTTCATTGCAATTAAGATGCTTAGATTTTTTTTGTAGAGATTAGAGAATAAATTTTTAATCTCAACAAAAAAGTGTGAAGAACGGTATATGTCAAAACTTTTCATAACTGAACAGTATGTAATTCATCAATGATTTTCGTCAATAATAATTACTATAAATGTAGGTATCTATAAAAACAATAAATAAAATAATTTTTTCCTACAACCGTGCATGAAAAGTACTTTTCACGCACTCTTTATAGTGCGTAAAGTGTCACTTTTCAAGCACTAGTGCTTGAAAAGTAAATAAACGTTGCTAGGCAACAGTAAAATTCGGTTAATTTACCTGGCAAGTTGATAATTAGGGAGTAAATAATAATGAAAGTAATAAAATTTATTAAGAAATATTAATATACATTGGAAATGAAACAAATGTAATAATATTTTAACAGATTGAGTAGTAATCTAATTTTTAAGAACATTAACATTTTTTGACCTAACCTAATTTTTAATATTAATATTACATATACAATTTGTACAATAATACGAGTAGAAGCGACTAATCCACTTCTGTCTGACATTCTTCCAAGTGTTTAAGTTACATTTTGTACAGTATTATGAGAAAGAGCACAAACAGTTTTTGAAGATGCTGGATGCCTGTACACTCAGTATTATGAGAAACATCACTAACATTTCGGTTGTAGAAAAAATGTTGTATGCAACATGTGTGTAAAATAGTATTTTTTGCCTCGTGCTACAATTTCCGCATTCGGCTGCGCCCAATGCGTAAAACATCGCACTCGACCAAAAAAGTACTACTTTACACACTTGTTGCATAAATAACTATTATATACATATCATTATTATTTAGTACACAATGTACGTCGTATCATATATCTTATAGGTACGTGTGAAATAATGTAAATCATAGAAGTTCCTAAGAATATAAATAAAGTAAAATTTATTGATACTCTATATCTGATAACAGATAAAATATTTATATATTATAATTTTGCTTCGATAATTGTTATCATAGATATATGAACGAGGTGCGTTGCCATTTTAGCGCTTAAAACTTGTGACGTAGAGATATCCCTGCTGACGTTTCTCATAAATTTACATGAGTGTGTTCGAAAACTACATGGGGTCGTAGACGTAGATAATTTATCTATTTTATTTTATTTACAAAAAAAAAAACATCTAATTTTAACTCGAATAACCTACACTCACTCACAGGACAATCAATGTATTTTCCAAAATACAAAATAAGTAATGACATCTACACTACTACATAGAACTAACGCATCATCCCACATTGCGATTTCTTGGTGATCTGTACGTCTATAGATAAAATCAAGTTTCTGAATATAAAATATAATAAGATATATTATCTATCGATTATTATAGGTACATGTATTTTCAAAAATTTCAAAACAATAACATTTTTTTAATAAATTTAAAACTACTTGCCACTAAAATATTACAAGACGCAAACTTCTATTTTAATATTTGTTTCTAGCGGTTAAGATGGTAAATGTTTTTTGGGAAAAATCAGTAGGTAAAAAATCTGACTTAACGTCCCGTCAATTCCATGTTTTAAATAGCAATGAGCTTTAAGTAAAGTATCACTTCAGATTGATCGTTTATAAACAAAATCTAATTTCTCGTTCCAATAAATAGAAAAGTCTGTAATACGAAATTTTGGATTATATTTCATTATGTTTTTCCTCGAAAATCTGTTAAGAGCTCCAAATTAAGTACCACTTCCGGTTTATCATATAAGTATAGTCAAAATCGAGTTTTAAATACCAATTTTGATAAATTTTGGATCATGTTTTAATATATTTTTTCAAGAAAATCTGTTTATAGCTTTCTGTAAAGTACTACTTCCGGTTTATCAATTTTAGAAAAAAATGTAATATGTCGTTCTCATTAATATAAAAGTCTTAAATACCAAATTTGAAAGGTTTTGGATTGTATCAATATATTTTTCACGAAAATATGTTCAGAACTTCAAATAAAGTATCACTTCCGGTTTATTAATTTTAGCCAAAATCTAACATGTTGCTCCCCTTCATATAAAAGTATTAAATACCAAATTTGACAAGTTTTAGAATATATCATAATATATTTCAGGAAAATCTGTTCAGAGCTTCAAGTATCACTTCCGGTTTATCAATTTTAGAAAAAATGTAATATGTCCTTCTTATTAACATAAACGTTTTAAATACCAAATTTGAAAAATGGTGGTATATATCATAAAATATTTTTCAGGAAAATCTATTCAGAGCTTCAAGTAAAATATCATTTCTGGTTTATCAATTTTAGAAAAAATCTAACATGTCGTTCTCATTAATCTAAAAGTCTTAAATACCAAATTTGACAAGTTTTGAAATACATCACAATATATATTTTTCATGAAAATCTGTTCAGAGCTTGAAGTAAAGTATCACTTCCAGTGTATCAATTTTAGCCAAAATCTAATATGTTGTTCCCTTTCATATAAAAGTCTTAAATACTTTTTGAATATATATTTTTCACAAAAATCTGTTCAGAGCTTCAAGTAAAGTATCACTTCCGGTTTATTAATTTTAGCCAAAATCTAATATGTAATTCTCCTTGATATGAAAGTCTTAAATACTAAAATTGAAAAGTTTTGGATTATATTTTAATATAGTTTTTCATTAAAAACTGTTATGGGCTTCAAGTAAAGTATCGCTTCCGGTTGTCCAATTTTACCCAAAATCTAATCAACTCTATATATGAATGTAGAAAGTTTAAATACGTAAAATAGAAATTTTCGGAAGTTTGTTGCAAGAGTGCAGGAAAAAATCGTCACACACGACACAAAGACATCATCCTAAAAATAGTAAAAACGTGTTGTGGGGACCCTAATTCGTGCTTATTTACTGAAAACTCGCCATCGAATATTTGGACCGATGACATTACCTCCCTTACCTACGGTATGACGGGAGGTAAAAAGTCCATATGTAAGATCATTAAAAATGGAAAAAGTGGTAGAGTTATTCAACATAAATTAAAAGTTAACGTCTGGTTTTTCTACACTACACTTTATATCAAACAGAACAACGAAAGATCATCAGCAACGTGAATTTCAAAACAATATTATATCAAAAACTATGCATACACTTTAAAACTGGAAGAATCCCGAAATGAGTCACTGCTGAGGGCGACTTAATTTATGTTTTTAAAATTAAAAGGTCTAAGTACTATCGCACCTCTACAGATTGCTTCGCGGTAATATGATAATGTTTCAGGCCCATTTATATTATCCGATGCCTGATTTTAAACATTATTTAGCATAATTCCCCTTTCCCTGACTATTACACAACTATCTGTTGCAAGTATTTTTCCCTGTTAAACTCGGAAATGACGTTGTATTGTAACCATTTTTAAATGAAAATCTACGTCACAGCCTGGTAATTTAAAAAAATCTTTTTGCTTAAATAAAATAGAAAGGACCTTAAATTTTAAGTAGTAGAATCCGTGACAAACACTTATTAAATCGAATGACTTTGGCAATATTTTGCAATGGTATACCCACTTATTCATTAGTAATAGAATAGGTATTGCAGTAGTCTACCTTGAAACTACAGTATACAAATTTCACCACTAATAACGTCAGTAAGACTGCAAAGTTTTATGACGTCATTGTAAAAGCATTCCAAAATTTGATAATGTTGGCGCCATTGATTTGCAAGGTTTTAAAATTTGTCACTCTTATCTGATCTGATAAGAATAGGGTGCTTTTGTATTTCGCAAATAGTTTTTGTTTATAAGTTAATTACGTGTTATGAAAGATAAAAATAAATAAAGGAATAAGTATTTTTTTATATGAAAACATTCTTTTATGGGTTTTAAGATTATTTTACAAATATAATAAAGAATGAGTCATAAAAACAGTTATTTTAACGCGGTATTAAGATTAAAAAATTTAGGATTAATTTTGTTATTGAACAATATTCTCGAATTTGTTTGTTTTGTATGATAAAATTTAGGTAAGGTAATGAAAATATTACTTCAACTTTAATTATTGGAAATTTTTAGGTTAATTTCAATTTCATTTTAATTTAATTAAAAAGTATGAGTTAAAATTGTATCGAATTTGTGAAAGTGAAATTAATAGGTAAACTAATTTAAAACTGATATAAATAGAAAGCAATTATTTATATAAATGCAATAACGCCATATAATCGATGTACACCTCAAAATTCTTGAAATAAAATTTGAGGTAATTATTTATAACAAAAATCTAAAGTCTGTTTCCAGGAGTAGAACCCCACGTCATCAATCGTAAGCATATAGTTCAAATCGCCAGGGATGGGAGGGAATTGATGACGTCATGTTGTCGGGTGAAACAATGTGATTTCAAAGTATGTAATATAACTTATACCGTCTAAATATTGTTATCAAATTTCGATGTACGAAATTCATGTCCCATAATAAATCAGTTGAATAATTATGATGATGATGCAATGTCAAAACTGACCGTAAACCTATATTGTGTCATTTTTATTATTCATCAAAATTCGAAGTATAAATAATAGTTATTTAGCAATGATAAATGAATTGAATAAATACGATATATGTAAGTATATAATCAAAACTACCAACACACAACAAAATACAAATTAGCTACGCAAAAATCATCTTAATCACATGATTGACAGAATGACTTGAATATTCAAATAATTCAAATATTTGGAAATGACACTCTTGACCGCGGTTACAATACAGTTTCCATTTCATTTTTTGCCGTTGGTTAGACGGAGATAATCTATACCTCTCTAAAACACCCACGATAATGAGATAGCGAATGAAAGTCTCATACTCGTATATGCCATGTGTGTACGACAAAGATGCTTGATAAAAGTTTTGTAATTTTTGCATCAGAAATTGATGACGTAGGGATCAACTGGGAGATATTGAAAAAAAAAGTAACTGACATCTGCTGAGAGATTTGTGAACGTAACAAATAGGGAAAACATTACTTTTTATCATTTGTTGGTGTAGTTTATTTTGAATATAAATGATTTTGCACTAAATCGTATTGATGTATACACTTTGAAATAAAAACAACAAATGATATAGTAAAAAATTTTAGGCAGAGGAGTCACGTCATCAAACTTTGTAACTAGATAATGACGTATAATGACGTCACGAAAATAGTAGATTTACATGGTACACTAATTTAATTTTAGAAAATAATTGTATTTACCTGCGATGCTATTTATGTGATTAAGTTAATTTATTTAATAGTCGAATAATAATTGAATATTATTGTAAAATTTAATATATTTCCAATTTATGGTATTGAAAATTCGGTGTAGGGCACACAGAGTCGGATTTCAGAAGGAATATGGGGAATAAATGAAGCACTTGATAAAAAATAAGAAAATTAATGTTAAATGACATTAAATATATTTTTAAAAAATTGGAGGTTTTATTTAGATTTACAATTCTGTGGTGTTATAGAAAAGTACAGAGTAGCACTATAAATTCGATTTATTGAAAATATAATTAAAATAACATTTAAAAAAATATGTTATATTTGATTGAAAATACTCCAATATTACAATTTACAATTATTGAAATTAACCAGTGTCAGACTAAAATAAATTTATTACTTGAGTACCCAAAATAGGGTCAACTGTGACCCGAATTTTTTCGCAGAAATTTTATGTATAACCCCTTTGGAAACTTGGAGGCACTCTGAAACTCTCTACAAATAAATAATTGATTTAAAATTTCATACCAAAATATAAAAATTTATAAACATACCTCCCGAACAGCATTCAAAGGCAGCAAAGGTCCACCGTGGACCAATTCTCTGTCAAAATATGAAATCACATTTGCACATAGCTCTTGCGATTGTTTCGATAATGCTTTCGGCATTGTAAAACGACAAAACACCAATAAAATGAAAGAGACAAAACGAAAATCACAACTGAACACAGAAAGAAATGAACAGTCAGTCAGTGTACAGAGGTTATGAATAAATAAAAAAACAAAGAAACACAACTCGAAAAACAGTTACTGTTTGTATTGAAAAATACAGATTTGATACGCAACAAGGCAACAGTAATGGAATTCTGAGAAAACACAACAAACAACGTAGACAAAAATGTTAATTATACGAAAAAGTAACGAATAACTAATGACAGTCGACGGTTGACAATTCCGGGAGAAACATGTCATGTAAACGTTTAAATATTGAAATCCAATAGTACCAACGTGTGGTGAAAAAATGAACTACAATTATTTTAAATAAATTAAAACTCATTCAAAACATTATGTTCGACTTTAAAATAATTGTAAATTTAATTAAAATGTACTTTACTTATAGTATGCAAAAAATAGTATTTATTTTCTTCGTTTTCCTAAACATATACATCACTCGGCCAATACTACAGTGATTTTTCATTTTGTAATGAAATGATGACGTGACTCCTCTGCCTAAAATTTTTTACTATATCACTATTTTATTACACAAAATGGCGGCCCAATGGGGGGATTTGTCGTCGTCCGACCTGCCACCTACAGTTCTTTTTGTCTCCTGTAGAGTGTACTAATTCATAAAATTGTCATGAGAATTTGTCATATGCTTGTAATTCTTAAAATTTAGAATTTTGCGAGGATTTTTAGTGTACATATCAGGAGTGAAAGCTATTTTTCCCTGTTTTAACTTCCTAGCTGCCTAGCAGCCCTCGAGAAATATGCCTTGGTACGTAATATACTATTTTTAAATTTTCGTAATATATTTCAATTAAAATATATTTTCCTGACCCTAGAGTAGTGTGGGTGGCAGCGATGAATGTTTCCAGGTTCAAATCCCACGTATGATTTGATCTTTTCATCGTATTTTTTTATCTTTCATCGGTTTACATTATGATTAAAGTAGTTGCGTAGTCGTCCATAAATAATATTAAAAATTTCATGTTGGAATTACTTTTAAAGTATCAGTAATATAGAAAAATGTTTCAAGTAAAGAAGTTATATATTTTTATTTTTTATCCAGTGGGGTAATAAAAGGAACCCATATTTGATTTTTGCTTTCGATTGGTGTAAGGGTTTTGTGTTTTAAATAATTTTTAAATCATACCTGGTATACCTACTTACGTGAATTTGAAAATATAGAGTTAAAATTAAATTATGAAATAAATTATTTAAGTAAAATAAAATACTATTTTAAAAAACTAATGAAATTACTGACAAAATCTAAAATTCTGAGGATAAAATAAATTTAAAACACAATAACCCATATACCAATCGAAAGAGAAAATAATGAGTATTTTTTTGAGTAAAAATCAAAATCGGGTTCCATTTAAGAAAATGTGAATTTGTGTTATATCTCGAAAATATTCCTGTAGAAAATTATTTTCGTACGCCTTTGGATAGACAATGAAAACTTTTTTATTTGATACATTTTTCTCGATTACTGATAGTTTAGAATTAATTTCAAAATGAAAATATCGATGAAATTCAGTTTTCCGTTATTTTCTACTAACCTATGAGAATTTGGCAAAACAAATGCACATCTAAAATTGCCCCTCAAAGTCGCACCACATGTCCCAATTAACCGAAGTCGTATCTCTTATATTTTCCGAGATCCCAATGGTGGCCTTCAAAATCCGGACAACCTGTATATACAAATGTATTTCACCAGGTTTATTGTAAGTTTTATTGCTAGTCCAAAGCCGCACACCAGTAAGGTCCTTTGTTAGACGATTAATGTAATAATTGCTGCATTTATGGCAATGTGGTAATTTGTTTTGAAAGCTACTTACTACGCTTAATAAACAATTAGATCGATTCTTTTGTCAAAGTAATAATTCAAAGTTTATTGACACGTTAACTACTTTGCCAGATATGTCTTGTATCTTTGTAACATGCAGTGTATGGAAATTGGCTAGTATAGTAGTAAATAAAAAGTTACCTTGGTTTCCAGGCCAACAGAGATAGCATTTATTTGCATCCGAGTGAGATTTTGTAACTATGCTGGCTCCATACCGTGAAATATATACAATGCATTGTAACCTTGACATAGACAAACACGCCAAATTGTTGGGAAGAAAGAATTTTCAGTAAATTAATTTGTTTATGTTACACATACCATTTTAGCTATAAACTATATTTTATACGAGGATCGCACGAGCATTGTTGAGAATAAGACACATATGTTCTCAAAGTCGTTCCATTCAGCAATAATACACTTCACCTTTCTATCCTTCCTCTTCTTAAAAGCTACAGACTAATCTTCTTTTAGAATGCTTTCAAAATAATCATTAATTGCAGTATTTCAGTATCATTCTTTTCTTCAAAAAATGCTTTCTGGTTAATTCCACACACATGAGCTATAATATACCCTGATTTGTCCCTGGTCCGTAAGGCAATCTGCCGCTGAGGCAGAGACCGCATCAGCAGTGATTCATTATAAATTGAAACAAACTATATATTAATTTTATTTGCTTTACCTTTCCACAGAATATTATGTTAAAACATAAATTACAGAAGGCAATGTATTAGCACGAGTTACAAATTCGATCACGAGCGCGCAGCGGCGAGTGGGCGAACGAACAAGTGCTTGAATTGCCATCTGTAACGTGAGTTTTTTACTATTTCTCTGTTGAAGCATTCTTTACTTTATTTCTTTATAAAATATTTGACAATTTCCATTAAGGGAAATTTTTGATAGAATTATTAGGTTGGTGATAGTGGTTTTCATTTTGTCCGTTGCCTAGATATTTAGTGTATTTATTGCAATCATGCCAATCTCAAATAACAGAATATAACCAAAAATCGAAGCTCCTAATATTAATATGGGGTGTATTCTGTAAAAAAATGTTAATTTTAACATGCCTTTAAAAAATTATATTTTAACATGACTGTTAACAATAAATTCATTTTTTGGTATTCTCTACGCGAAAATTTGACACTGCTGTTAAAATCATAAATTTTAACATGTCTGTTAAACACCAGAATGCAGTGATCAACAAGACAGAAAAAAGGCACGTCTTTGCTAAAGTAATGTAGTTAGTAACCATAGCACAAATAAATAAACATGATAAAAGGAGTGAACAACTGTCAGTTTATGTGTCACTTTGAAATTTTAGAAAACTAATCTGTCATTTTGAAATTTTAGAAAAACGAATGGAAATAATGCTTCGGAAAATAAATAAAAATCTGCTACATAATCCTGTCTCATTTGTAGGTTTCATATTAAAAATGAATTACATTGAAATTGTAAATTATTAAGTTATTATTAGGTATGTAAAATTTCTTCTTTTTGATCCTCAGAATTAATAATCCAAAATGTTAAGTTACGTTGGTTTGACGAACAAGACATGAATAAGCAATTTTAACTGCATTTAATACCTACATTATAATAAAAACTATGTTTTACGATACATCTAAATCGTGCTCTCGGTATACCATTCAAAGTTCAGTTTTTCTCGAATTATGGTAATTAAATATTCCTACTGGCAACACGGTGTGATACACAAAGACATACGATGGAATGGGTGACCGTGATTAAATAAAATACTTCGTAAAAGAGTATATTTTATTAAATAACACCTAGATATTTTTTATATTCATCCATGGTATTTTTGTTTAGTTTTCTATTTCATTTTCATTAATTAGAAGTGCAACATATTCAAATTCTGTGATAATTTTGTTGTATAAACAGAGGTTAAAATTTTAAAGGCATCGATTTGAATGACGTTAAAATATACAGTTTTAACACCACACGGGTGTTAAAATTTTAACAGAATTGATAGTTACAGAATAGAAAATATATTTTAACAGCAAGTTTATTTTTAACATACTGTTTAAAATTAACAGTTTCCTTACAGAATACACCCCATTGTGTGCTAAAATGTGACATTTTAATTCTGAAACATTATATTATTTTAGTAAAAAAATTTGAATTATTTATTTGTATTCAAAGCTTTCACATATGACATTGCATCGTGAATTTTGGGAGCTGTTTGTGTTTTAAACACATTTTAAAAAGTACACTAGAAGTTGGTATATTAAAGGACTGATTGAAACGGGAGTGTAATAATTTTTTATCTGTAATTTCGATACATGTTATCAAGGTTTGATAACACCTTATCTTTAATTAAACATTTCAATATAAACAGGGAAATAATTTATAATTAAAAATTTTGATAACTGTGACGTCAATATATGGCCTACAATATTTTTACCTTTCGCTACCCTTGATAACGGAAGTATAGGATCATACTAAAAATCGCATATCGAGATTTTGATAAATGACCACGTTTTAAGGTCCCTGGAAACCAATTTCAACATTGATGTGTGATTTGTGTGTATGTACATGTGAATCCTCTTTACACTCTAGCTCAAATAGGACCTATCATTCAGAAAATTTTGAAACTTTATATTTCTACCTTATTCTAATATGGAAAGAAGATATTAAATTTTGGCGTAAATCAGATAACCGGAAATGGCACTTTACTTGAAACTCAAAATAGTTTTTCTTTGGAAAATACTTTTAAATGTAATTTTTCGCGATTTATATTATAAAAATTAAAGATTATTTAATTTTCTACAGGCTTGCATTAATACTTTTTCTATATGTTTTATGGATAAATTTATAAAATTATCTATAATTTAAATCCCGGACTCTACGCTTTAAGCACAACTCCTTGGTCACACAGTTCAGATCTCAAATAGTAAATAGACTAATAGTTATATGGGAAGGAACTTAATACAGTTTCCAGCAAAAGTAAAATAGCGTTTTCAGCTTACACAGTGCAAATGCGCACTGAGTGCAACATATCACGTGACCACACTGAACGAGTTCTGCCCTCATCCGGTTTAGTTGCCATATTTGCACTGACTCTATTGCATTTGGCTAGGGAGTCAGTGCACAAAAGTCGCACTGAGTCAGTGCACGGTGCAACTTTTCTTAAGCTGAAAACCCAACAGCTCACTAAATTTTGCACTCAATGACAAGCTGATAACGCTTAATGCAAAAAAAGTGCGCACCACTTGTAAGCTGAAAACGCTTTAAGTATGTAGGTATGTATTTAAATTAATAAAAATTAAATGGCGGGAAGTATTGTGTTGGTCATATCAGATTTTTTATTATAGCGTTTTCAGCTTATACTGTGCAAGTGCGCACTGAATGCAACATATCACGTGACCACACTGAACGAGTTCTGCCCTCATCCGGTGGCAGTGCAGTTTAAGCTGAAAAATATTTTGTTTAACCGCCATATTTGCACTGACACTATTGCACTTGCCTAGGGAGTCAGTGCACAAAAGTCGCACTGAGCCAGTGCACGGTGCAACTTTTCCGTAAGCTGAAAACGCATCAGCTGACTAAATTTTGCACTCAATGACAAGCTGAAGACGCTCAATGCAAAAATGTGCTCACCAGTGCGCATTCGACTTGTAAGCTGAAAACGATTTAAATATGTAGGTATGTATTTAAATAATAAAAATTAAATGGCGGGAAGTATTGTGTTGGTCACATCAGATTTTTACCTCCCGCTACCCTTGGTAAGGGAGGTATAGGGATCGTGCTAAAAATCGCATATCGAGATTTTGCTAAATGACCACGTTTTAAGGTCCCCAGAATCCAATTTTAACATTTTCACGATGATGTCTGTGTGTATGTATGTGTGTGTGTGTGGATCCTTTACTCTAACTCAAATACTATCATTCAGAAAATTTTGAAACCTTGTATTTCGAACTTTTTCTGTAATGGAAAGAGCCCATTAGATTTTGGTGTAAATCGGATAACCAGAAATGGCACTTTACTAGAAGTTCAAAATAGGTTTTCTTCGAAAAATACCTTTAAATGTTATTTTTTCGAGGGTAATGTTATTATAAAAATTAAAGATTATTAAATTTTCTACAGATTTGCACTAATACTTTTTCTATATATTTTATGGAAAAATTTAGAAAATTATCTATAATTTAAATCTCGGAGCTTGCTCTTTAAACAAACAAAACTCCTTGGTTGCGCAGTTATTCAAATGTATGTAACTGACAGATAAATGTCACTGTCAAAGAACTAATCATTTTAAATTAATAACAGTAACGTATTTAAAAGAAAAAAGTAAATACAACAATAGGAAAGGAAATCAATACAGTTTCCGCAATAACTAAATATGTAAGTATAAATTAAATAGCGGGAGGTTTGGTGTTGGCCACATCAGATTTTTTTAGTACTTACTTCATTTAAATTTTATCCTACAGTAAGTTTGAGGCACTACATTTTTTTAAATAAACTTAAAAATACTATTTAGCATGCAAATATCTCAATTAACATTTTACAAGTGCAAATTCCTTCCTTTTACTCACTTTTTCAGTATTTTTTTTTAAAGAATGTTTGGAAATCAAATAAATTTGAATTAATTGCAAGTACTTGTTTAGGTCTTATTAGAAAGGAAATAAATTGGATAAATCAATTAAATTTGATAGTGACATCCTATTGGAAATTTATAATATAATATGGCTTATTCTCACCTCAAGATAATATAATATATAACGAATGACAATAAGGGGGTCGTGTAATATTCATATCACTATCAGACATTTAGATTTGATTAATGGGTTGTTTAATAAGCTTTATAAAATACTTGGTGCACTGATTATAATTTAGTCCAGTATAATGTAATATAAAATAACAATAATAAAATACGAGTAACTTGGAATAAATGCACAAATACGAAACTAATGGACAGTTCGTAAGCACGCTTCTCTTCTCATAATCTCAATCACAATGATCAACCCTTCATCTTCCGCTCTCAAGATTGTAGATCTTTCCCCGCCTAGACTCCATCCCAAGCGTGTCGAATAGTATAAACAATAATATAATATTTGGATGTTTATTTGTTCGGCACGCTCGCGTTTCGTTCGATGCGTAACTCTCAAGATCTCCGATATATGTTATGATATATAACACCCAACGTCAACATTTCGTTCTTTGGGAATGAATAATTTAAAGTCAAACTGTCAGTATGAATCTGACATTCTTCACTATTAATTTTGAATATAAATATCACAAACTTTGTGTTCAGGCTGTCTTTAGAACTAAAGCCCTTCGAGATTTTACTAACACTTCTCAATTGGTTATTATTGCAAGAAGTATTTCCATGTTTTATGAAATAGAATTAGTTCAATTGATGCCGATTCTTTTGGAGTCCTTTACGGTTAGAGTTTAGCTGTGGTGTATAAAAATATAGCGGTTTTTGAAGCTAATTATATGACCCATTTTATTTTGGTCAAAAATAACATTGGTTGTTTATTTGTTTGTTTTGAAGAATTTATAACCTGCCTCAAACTTACTGTCTTTCAATGTTTCAAAGCAATAAAGTATGGTACATCTTGTAAGCTATAAAACCATAGTGTGGGCTTGGAGGTATATAGGTTAATTAGGAATTGAACTCTGTTGTTCTTGATTAATGATAAGAGTAATTTTATTGTCATCAAACAGTCGTTTTTCACGATACCTGTTGATTGATGTTAGATTTGATACCGTACATGACAGAGCAAATAGACAAATATACATAACGGTAGTAGGAATCTCGTAAAGAGAATCGTTACTGTCATGCTAACCACTAATTTTATATCGATTTAATTTCTTGTATCAGGGTTGTCAAAAACACGGGTTTTTTCGAGATATGCCCAGCCCATTGGGTTTTTGTGAAAAAACTCAACTTATTTCTGGGTTTTTTCAAAATAAAAACAATTATTACATTGTTCATGTAATGCAAGTTAAAAATAATTACAAGAAACATTAGTTTATTATATTTCAATTACAATATAATGTAATACGATTTTTACTTAACCGTACAAGTTTATTCGTGATATTTTCATGCGTATACTCTTCTAGGTTCTAGCGAACTTGTAAAAATCCCAGTTATTATAAAAATTTAGGCATGTTAAAGAATTTATTAAAGAAGTGTATAAGTTCATAAAGATGGATACTGGTGGCAATTATTGGATCATTTCTGATATTTGATCACCCGTCTAAAGTTACGGAACAATTTTCATTTTTTAAATGATTTGATAAATCTCGATTGACCGTATTTGCTGCTTCGTATAGTAATTTACCTCCTAATTTATGGTGAGTAGGAGTATTATACCCAGGTCGTAAAGAATTGATCATGTTCTTAAATCTTTTGCTGTTTGCAATATTAAAAGCGATGTTATTGCAATAAAAGAATAAAGTAACATTATTATCGATTTTGCATTTTTCTATTTGCGATGTCGTTACAACAAAGTTAGATAAATTGCACTGACGTTTTTTAGGTTTTTCTTCTATTTCACCTTCCGAATCAGCCGTCACTAGTATTGACGGCAATGATGAACTTGCACTTGTCACTATTTTTTTGTACTTTATGCAATTTTGTATATGTTTTTTAACTTTTTCTATTTTTGAATTTATTCCGTACAGTAATTCCGACTCGAGGGTTGCTTACACTTGAGACGAACGAACTAGAATTTGCGGTATTAATTTTTTTAAATACATCCCTGAATTCTGTTGCTAAGGTCATTTTAAATGCCTCCTGGTAATGAGTACAATTCTAATCATCTGTAACGGAATACATAAGGGTCAGTTTCCTTTCAAATCAAATATAGGGAAATGTTTTAAAAAGAAACCACATCTATTAAATAATTAGTGATGCACGCGAGGCGATACAAGACGAGAAATATAAAATATCGATCTCGTTTCGTTCTTGGATCTGTAATCTCGATCTCGCTCTCGTTCTCGCACATTTTTTTGGGTCTAGTCTCGTTCTCGCACGAGAGTCTCGCTATAAAAATAAGCGCTTGCGCATTACGTATTTACGTAATAGTTTAACTACAAGAGACAATTTCGCACCAGTCTTCCATGTATTTGCAGTCGTATGAGAATAAATATAATAAAGAGACGAAACACTAAATTCTGGTCACCAAATTATTTCAATACGAACATAATGTTTATTCATTAACGGTCACCAGAAAATGTAATAAGTTGGTAAATAATTTAATTTACCTGTAAAATATCCAGTTTTTCACCAAATTGTGATCTCTAAACTATTTCAATACGAACATCTGTTAATACATTCTGTCATCGGTAAAACGAATTAAAACATTAAACAATTCTTTTTTATAACATTGTAAACCGCTACATTGGTAACCCGCCGGCAACCAATCACTCCGCTTCTCTTCGTTTTGGCTCCCATTGATGCTTAATATAACATCCTTTACTTTTCAGCGGCGGCAAGAAAATGTTAACCGTGGTTTTAACTGGGGTGAATTTGGGACTGAAATATTGGAGAAAACTAGTTCTATTGAATGCAAAACCGATTTTGTTTTTATTTTGCATTTCCTCGCTCTGGGACCGATACTAATCGACTGTACATAGACTCAATAATACAGTGAATTCATATAATTCTCACATTTACGTATTCTATGCACGAATTATTAGCGTTGACTCCACTCCTTGTACGGTGCATTTTTCATAGAATTTATGAGTCAAAGTTATAAAGTCAGAGACTTTTCATTGCTAGACTCTCGCGAGATTTCTCGCTTCTCGCAGTTGTTATATCGGTCTCGCCTCGAATTTTAAACTATAATCTAGCTCTTGTTCTCGTCTCGCATAATGCAACGAGACGAGACGAGATTCGAGAGTACTCTCGCCTCGTCGTGCATCACTAGTTTTAAAAAGAAACCATATCTATTAAATAATCTAAACGTCAACTTTGTGACAAGGCGAGGGTAAGAGCAATAACAGATAAATAACTTTTTATAAACTTTTCTAAATTATAGTGTCAATAATCATATTTTAACTCTATTTATCTATTAATGTCAAAATTCAGTTTAGAAATTCTTATCGTATTATGATAGTCACGACATTTATTTGTTGATAATTAAGTCTGGAAATTATTATGTATACGTGCGTGACTTTGCATGCCCTACCCTATGCACCCGGTACCCCTAAGATAATCCTGTCCTGAAGATAGCGTTTTGTTTTAAGATAGTCGAAATTAGATTGTCGCGTCGGGCAGACGTGTTTTGTTTTGAACATGTAGTGTTTTAGTTTTGGGTGGTGGCTCATTGCCAGCCCACTATATAACCATGTAAATAAAAACATTAGTTAGTTAATTAGTAAATATAAGTTATTAAAAATCAAGTAGTGTCCATGTCCGTAGTGTTCATCAAGTGTAAACAGTAAGAAGCAGTAGTAGCAGTTATCAGTATTAGTAGCATCATTCGACTCCTTCCCCCCTCGTGTTACAACTTTCATTCGCTAGTCGTACTATACGATCCCTTCCTCATAAACTTGAAAACGTTCTCTCCCTTAACACACTCATAATTCCTTTAAAATGACTCACAGGTATACAATTTTAATACACTTTTACTTTCAACAACAATTCATGCCAGCCCTTCTATTCACAATTACTTGCTTTCTCCCTCAACGCATCACTATTAAAGTCCCTCTTTTATACACGCACCCTTCCTCAACCCTTTTACAATTACTCATACGCATTTTCCCTCAACATTCAACATTTTCATATTCCTCGCAGGAAATGCGTGGGCACGTGGTGAAGTGATCAATATAATAATTGGTTGCTGCAAAGCAAGGTGTGCAACACAGGCAGCAGGCGCTGGAAGCTTTGCGTTGCTTATTTGTTTACTGCGAGTGAGTCACACATGTATGTATGACAGAGTAGTCGGCGAGTGCCAACATCCGCTACACCAACGGCCTTTGTTCACCTCTAATACCGTTGGATGGCCCTGAGCGAAACCACGAGTGATATGATACAACATGCATACATACATAAATATAGTCAAATAATATACAAATGACATAATATGGAGGGGAGGCAATAGGGAACACCGCTGCTTCCACAATTTAGGGGCAGATTGTAAAATCGTCTAGTAGTTTTCAAAATGACTAGGTGAATTGTCTTGGTGTTAATTAGTTTGGATATTTCTCCTAGCCTAACGGACAAAACTCGGCCCAAATTTTACATGAGAGGCCCAGGGCCTCCATTACTACAAATCTAGCCATAGTTATAGTTCAAAATTTTCAAGCCGCACGTCGATATCAATTTTTGTTCTCGATATATTTTCATTACAATGGGCTACTTCCGTGCCATTTTTACCTCCCGCTACCCTTGGTAAGAGTCCGTAGAATCCAATTTTAACATTTTCACGATGATTGTCTGTCTGTCTGTCTGTCTGTCTGTCTGTGTGTGTATGTGTGTGTATGTGTGTGTGTGTGTGTGTGTGTGTGTGTGTGTGTGTGTGTGTGTGTGTGTGTGTGTGTGTGTGTGCGTGCGTGCGTGTGTGCGTGCGTGTGTTCGCGTGTGTGAGTGTGTGTGTGCGAGCGTGTGCGCGTGTGCGTGTGTGTGTGTGTGTGTGTGTGTGTGTGTGTGTGTGTGTGTGAGTGAGTGTGCGCGTGGATAACCGAAAAATGCACTTTAGAAGCTCAAAATAGTTTTTCATCGAAAAATACCTTTAAATGTTATTTTTCGAGAATAATGCTATTATAAAAATTAAAGATTATGTAATTTTCTATAGATTTGCATTAATACTTTTTCTATAAATTTTATGGATAATTTTATAAAATTATCTATAATTTAAATCCCAAAGCCTACGCTTTAAACAAACAAAACGCAGTTCAAATTTATGTAATTAACAGATAAATGTCACTAACAAAGAACCAATCATTTCAAAATAATATTAGTAACGTTTTAAAAAGAAAAAGGTAAATAGGACAATAGAAAACGAATTCAATAACGTTTCCAGCAAAAGTAAATGTGTAGGTATGTATTTAGATTAATAAAAATTAACGATTCAAAAAAAATGTTCAAGCTAATCCTCATTTTTGGATTAGTGAATTCTATTCTATCCCGGTATTTAAAATTTAATTTTCATTTTATTATAGCTCCGGTGGCTCAATGGTTAGAGGAACGCTTCATGTCATGAGTGCCCTTGGGGCTCTGGATTCGAATCCCACTAAGACATGGATGTCTTTGAATGTGAACCCACTCTGTAATTGGGATTTAATCCTGTTGAGGGATTTAAAAAAAGGTAGTAACTTGGATTAGATTAGACTATATTTTAAGATAAACTGTCAAAATTAGAGTAAAATTCGCTAATCCAAAAATAAGGATTAACTTAATCTTTTTTGTGACTCAGGCTGTAATGGCGGGAGGGTATTGTGTTGGCCACGCCAGATTTTTTTATTTAATATTTTTGAAGAGACGATAAAAACTTGCTACCCATATTTTTTCTTTTGGCAAAATTTCATTAATTGGCCAGAAAAAAATTAATGAAATTTTAATATTTAAATTACCGCCATGTATGACGTAGAATTACGCCGAACCAATGAATGGCCGTCAAGCAATAACATCGATACGTCCAATAGCAACGGCATGTGCGGGTAATTTAAACATGACAGTTCATCCGTTTGAATAATAGTTTGGAGGTTAAAATTTTCGTTTGTCATTTTAATCTTGTACGAGTATAAGCTAACATCCTTCAAAATCCTGCTTAACACATCGAAATACGTAATAAAAGTAACAGAAACCACGCAAATTGTAAATAATAAAGAAGAGAGACAGTGACAGAAAAATGAACTAATGTCAAAATCAAATTAAAACTCGCACCCGCTCGTCATCTACAGGTTACATTCTTAAACATGCATCCCTTTCTCCAGTTCAAAATAATGACGTCAAAGAAAATCTTCTTTTTTAATTTATTAAAATAAAATTTATATTTTTACGTACGTTTTCAACTTTACTTTAGGTAATGATAGATATCAGATTTTCAGTACCACGCAAATAGCCTATTGGTTGAGTTGGGAAATGAGCCTGGCGACATCACCATTGGATTCTACTGTCATGCAATCAAAATTACATAAATGCACCAATTTTATTTCCACAACCATAAGACTGAAATCTCTGTAAGTTGCTAAAATCGCATGGGGTTCACCTTAATTTTTTTTTATTTGTGACCTTTTTCAAACATTTTATTCTCGAAATTGTATTGAAGTTGAACGTAAATATCTCAGGCTCAGAAACTAAAAGAGATTTCAATTTTTGATTTAAAATATAGAATGTAGTATAAAAAAATTATAAAGTATTTTTTTGAAAATTTTGAATCGTTATACACATATACCCTACTGAGTTTTTATTGAAGAAAAATAATTGGTTGCTTGTTGAAATAGTTGCAGCGTAAATGCATAGAGCGAGAGAATTTCGCCGATATTTAAAGATTTATAAGAACGTACTACAATATTTAATGACTTTCTGTAATCACTAATTTAATTTTGATGTTAATCATATATGATCCATACCGTAAAGTCAGAGCCACATGTAGTTATTTATATTATTATTTTGCAAGTCAATGTCGGTTTGTGTCATATATTAGGATAATACAGGGTGGGGCAGAAAAACCTATCCGATTTCAAAACGTTATAAAATTAAAACCACTCAACTTGTCAAAAAAATTTTTTATTAACATATCGCAAATTTTATGCCATTTTTAAATTTAAGTTTTGAAAAGCACATCACTCAAATGTCGTCCTTGGGAGCGGATACACTGATTTAGGCGCTCGCGGTAGCTTTCCATGACTTTCACCGTCATTTCCACAGGAATTTCTTCAATTGCCCGAGCAATTTCCCTTCGTAAAGCAAGAAGGGTCCTTGGTCGATGCTGGTAAACCTTCGATTAGAGGTAACCCCAAAGGAAGAAGTCACATGGAGTGAGATCCGGTGAGCGCGGCGGCCAGCCAAGATCACCTCTCAGGGAAATGAGGCGACCGGGATACAGTTCCCTGAGAATGTCCATTGATCGTCGCGATGTGTGGGCGGTTGCACCATCCTGTTGAAACCACACATTTTCCACGCCATTTTCTTCCATTTTGGGTCTAAGAAAATTTTCCAGCATGAAACAATAGCGCTCGCTGTTGACCGTTACGGTTTGCCCATTTTCTTCAAAAAAGTAAGGCCCCCAGACGCCTAGGCGGGAAAGAGCACACCACACAGTCACTTTTGGGCTATGGAGGGGTTCCTGATGGATTTCTCGAGGATTTTCGTCACTCCAATATCGAAAATTCTGCCTGTTAACGGCACCACAAAGGTGAAAATGGGCTTCGTCCGTGAAGAGCACAACATCGTCGTTTGGGAGTTCTCGGAGATCGCGACACAGGTTCGTACGGGTTTCAAAATCCCTTTCACTTAATTCCTGTGCAACAACCATTTTGTAGGGATGCATTTTGAGGTCCCGGTGCAAAATGCGCCGAATACTGCGGTTGGAAATCGCCAAAGCGAGCGAATGTTTTCGCGCCGAACGACGCGGGGAACGTTCAATCGCGGCTCTCACATTGGCCACGTTTTCAGGTCCTGTTGCTGTCCTGGGACGTCCAGGCGACTTCTTTTTCAATGCTGAACTCGTCTGTCTAAAATTTGACACCCACACTTTAATCGTAGCGTGATGTGGAACAGGATCATGAGGCCCGAGTCCGAAATGAATTCGAAAAGCACGTTGTGTAGCAATTATCGAACCGCCGCATTCGATAAACCGCTCAATAACAAAAGCACGATGTTCACCAGACCAAGGCATGTTGACTACTGACAAATGGCATAAAACCGGCTTTCTAACGGTTTTTACCCCACTACTCTACCTGCTCCCTCTTCTGGGAAAAAGGGATTTGAAATCGGATAGGTTTTTCTGCCCCATCCTGTATATGTATATCTGTGTACTTTAAATAAATTTCAAGCATTTCTGCTCTTTAGAAAAATTTCGTGTGAAAATTTAGGTTATTATGTTAAAAGTGCAGTATTTGAAATATTTTCTCGAGAATGAGGTAAAAATTGATAAAATCTGTTACTTTCTAAGATTAGCAACTGCGGCATATTTTTCTCGTTCGCACGCATTTCCATAGGTTTACATAAGATTTATCCGATTTTGCAATCATCTTCCGTTGTATACTGTAATTAAATAAACAGATAGCAAAACATCTTGAACATTTATATCTATTTTAATTATTAAGCACGAAT
This sequence comes from Harpalus rubripes, assembly GCA_963082715.1. Classification (NCBI taxonomy): domain Eukaryota; kingdom Metazoa; phylum Arthropoda; class Insecta; order Coleoptera; family Carabidae; genus Harpalus; species Harpalus rubripes. Next base: position 17,776,450 of record OY720456.1, on the reverse strand, counting down.
ATAAAGAAACATTTAACATAAATAGTACAGTGCATATATAGTCTGGACGATTTTACGGGGCATGTAAAAAGAATGCAGTTCGATTCCTGCCATGCGTTTATTATATTCCAAATAGTAGACACATTAATATATTTTTTTTTTTCTGGCGTGGCTATAGTTTTTATAACTTTTCCCTTATCGCAGAAAATCGTCCAGACTATAATCATTATTTGTAATTTCTGTTCAGATGATTATCTATTAAATTAATTAATTAAATATTCACTTAAAGAAATATTACAAATAATAAAAATAAAATAACCTAACTTAACAGATAAACCGTTAAATACTTGTTAATTTATTGTTTGAATTCCATGACTATCGCTTTTTTGGGTGATTTTTGTATGTATAGTATGTTCCGTAATGCAACCGGTTCGATTAGATTTACGGTTTTGTGTTCCCTAAGTCCTGAAATTATTTACCGGTTTGTATTTGGAGCGCGGTTCCTGAAAGAACCACGAAATAATGCTGGTTTCTCTGATATTTTTACCCCCGCTACCGCTACTTTCAAACATCATCATAACAAAATCAAACGATATCAGTCAATATCAAATTCCTAAACCGCATTTTTAGCGGTATTACTAATAATTATTATAGATGTAAGTAAGTGCAACCGGACGCGAAATAAGCATTTCGCAGCCGCAATACAGGATTTCGCGAACGTTGTTATGGCAACGGCCGCGAAATGAATGTCGCGGCCGTTGTCATGGTAGCGGCCGCGAAATTAGGTAAACAATCACTTTGACACTTGAGAATTGCATGGTTTTGTTTATCAAATGTTAATCCCACAGCCACCGTGAAAGCTAACTTTCTATTTATAATGAAACTGTTGAAAATTTAAAAAAATTGTAATTACATATTTTTTACGGTTGCACAATAGTGTATTAAAGAACGTGTTATATAAGACATGTTTTTTTTTCGCACGCCTCAAAATTTAGTAAACGAGCGTTAGCGAGTTTTCTAATTGACAAGTGCGAAAGAAAGTCTTATAAAATGAGTTCTTTATACTATTTTTTATATTTTACGCCTTCTACAATAATATTTACTTACTCAATTTGTGATTATATTTGTAACCATTTGTACATTTTCATGTAAATAATCTTCCCTAAATAAAAAAAAATAATAAAATAATATCTCGGACACGAAAAGAGATATCGACCTGTGGTTTTAAAATCTTAAATCTACATTCTTCAAACTACTTAATACAAATTTTCAGAATTTTTAATTTTTTAAAAATTTCCACCCTTTTTTAAACCACACCATCCTCATACCCAAAAATGGGTGTGCGGTACACCTTCAACGACCTCACCAGTAAATTCCTCGTACCAAAAAACATAAGTATACCAATTTTCATGAAAATATTCCAGCGGATACATTAATTATTAAACATTCCCTAAAATTGTCAAAAACTGAAAAAATCGCAAGGGTACATCTTAGATTTTTTGCGATTTTTGGCCATTTTCAGACTTTTCCTTCTGGAGATTGTAATAGTTGTTCAAAAATTATGAAAATTGGTATGCTTATGTAATTTTGCTCGTAGAATCTAATGGTGATCGCCAGCGGTGTATAATTGACCATTTTTGGGATATGACCCAATAATGGGCATTTTTGAGCAAAGTTTTGAGGTCGAATATCTCGGACATGAAAAGAGATATCGACCTGTGGTTTTAAAATCTTAAATCTACACCCTTCAAACTACTTAAATACAAATTTTCCGAATTTTTAATTTTTTAAAAATTTCCACCCTTTTTTAAAACACACCTTCCTCATACCCAAAAATGAGTGTGCGGTACACCTTCAACGACCTCACCAGTAACTCCTCGTACCAAAAAACATAAGTATACCAATACGCAATTGCGTATCGTAATGACTTTATTATGAACGCAAAATATAAATAAAATATTGTGTACACCGTGTCCGCGAAATCCTTTAGCGTACCGAGAGAAAAATTGTCTTGCCTCGGCCGCTTGCGAGGGCGCTAAAGGATTTCGCGGCCTTGATGTACAAATAACTATTATATTTGATCTATTGTAGATTGTGTTATTTTTATTGGCATTATTCAACGTTATCATTCATTTGGATAATTTTTATTTTTGTTAGGTTGTCTCAATTTTAAATGTCATATGATCCAATGTCAATCTGTCTCAAAATAAATGAAAATATTCAGGAACCATGGTGTACCCGAAATCAAGATACTGGTTTATTGGTTGAAAAATATAAAATGTAGATACTGGTTTATTGGTTGACTTACGGAACATAGGACTAATTTTATGCTCTACAACTTTTATTTGAAGCTTTTTTTACTGAAAAGCATCAGGGAAGCAGGAAATTAAGAAACCTATATGTTCGGTAGTGCCGGTCATCAACATCACCCTCTATGTATAATTTTATTACTTAATAATTATGATAAAAACTGCATTTTCTCTTATTACATTGAAATAAATTAATTAAATGCATTTATAATTAGAGTAATTAGCTTGTAAATGTCATCATAAAATTTACATAATAATTTTCCAATCCATTAGCTTATAAGATTATCAATATGAAAGCAAAATTATTACACCTACAACATTAATCAAACAATAAAAATATCAGTGATATCAACGTTTGCTTATATTTTTTTTCCGATAAGAACTATATCTTGCGATTTAACCTAGTGAGTAATTGTGTGGAAAGATTAAATAGTTTTTGCAGAAAAACGTCTTTAGTGTCTCAGAACAGCTTGTTCTACAAATAACGGATTTGTGATTATCTACTTAAACTGTGGAATCGTTTTTCAACATAGAATTTACAGTTACCAGCATTTATAAATTGAATAGCTACAGTTAAATTTAAATAGGTTAAAATAGAGAGGTATAATGTAAAAAGAATAAAGAGATTAATAGATGCTATTCAAAATTACTTTGTATCTTTTCCTGTCTACTTTATATTTTATTACTAAAGTAATTTTGTGGAACAGCTTACATTATCATAAAAATGATATGGTACATAATAATAATGTTATACATTCTGTCGCCGTTAAATAACAAACAAGAATAAAAATAAATGTGCATAAATAGTTACTTTGAATTGTAAGCTTTCAACACCGTTAAAATATCGCGTATTTAGAATAATAAGTAAAGCAGTAATAATAAATAATATTTCGTGTTTCGAGTTTATCTATATAATACCACTATACCTTAAAGTAGTATAACGTTTTTATTTATTAAATTAAATTTAAGTGTCTATATACTTAGTTCATTTTCCGTTGAACATTTATATATGGATTTCATTAATGTATTTTTTTATTAATCTCTTTTTTACTACCTTCAGTCACTTTTATGTAAGGAAGGTATTGTCTATGGACATGATGATGAGTTTTTAATGAATAAGCACGTTTTAGGGTCTCTAGAATATGATTTTACTATTTTTACGATGATGTCTGTCTGTCTGTCTGTTTGTTTTTCTGTCTGTCTGTATGCATGTATGTATGTATGTATATGTGTGTGTAACGATTTTTTCGGATCGCATAACTCCAATACCACCTTTCCAAAAATTATAATTTTTGCGTATTCATTTTCTTGACATTATGAAAATCTGATTAGATTTTGATTTTGGTTGTAATTGGTCGACCGGAAGTACCCTAATTTGAAGATTAACAGTTTTTCTGGAAAAAATGTTGTTAAATATCTTTTTTTCACATTTAATGTTATCATAAATATTAAAGAAAATTTTATTCTCTATACGATTTGATTAAATTTTATACTTCTTATTCAATGTATACAGGGTGAGTCTGGGAAGACGCCCCCCCCCCTTTAACTTTTTTATTATAAGTAATAGAAAAAAATGGCTCATATAAATTTTTTATTATTTTACATATACTATTTGATGGCAGATGTAGATATTTTTTATAAAGTCAGATTTACAAGATACGACTATCAACTTTTATTTTTCAAATGGCAACCTATAATTATTTTAATAAAATAAAAACCGCCATTTTTTTCTCTTTTCAACGAAATATTTTTTATTATTGTATTTGAAAAATTTCAAGAAAAATGAGATAATTTAGAAATATTAGAAATAATTTTTAAACAAATATTATAGGTGGCCATGTGAAAATAAACAAAACGTAACAATGTAAAACAATTAAATTAATGTCAAAAAAGTATACATTTGTTTGTTACTTAATTTAACTTATTTTGTAAACAAAAAAAAAAAACATTTAATGTTTACGAAGAACGAATTAATTGATATGATTCTAATAATTGGTGAATCGACTGGAATCATAAGAAGAGCAAAAAGAATTTACCAGGAGCGGTTGTTTTTGTTACTAAATTTGTTGTTTTAGTTTGCTGTTGTATAGCACTGTTACGTTTTCTTTATTTTCACATAGCCACCTATAATATTTGTTTAAAAATTATATCTAATATTTCTAAATTATCTCATTTTTCTCGAAATTTTTCAAATACATTAATAAAAAATAATATATCGTTGAAAAGAGAAAAAAATGCGGTTTCTATTTTATTAAAATAATTATAAGTTGCCATTTTAAAAATAAAAGTTGATAGTCGTATCTTGTAAACCTGACTTTATAAAAAATATCTACATCTGCCATCAAATAGTATATGTAAAATAATAAAACTTTTATATGAGCCATTTTTTTCTATTACTTATAATAAAAAAGTTAAAGGGGGGAACGTCTTCCCAGACTCACCCTGTATAGAGTTAAAAAAATATAAATTAAATTTCATAAATCAGCCAGTTGTACTATAACCATGGAAACATCTACTATATTAAGAAAATTCTGATTGACAAATGTCAGTGTCAAGTGCAATTGACGTTTGTGTTATAATTTTACTGAAAATATATAGAATCTCTTACAAAAAACTTTATGGAAATTGTACAAAATACATAACTGACTGATTTTACTAAGTACGTTACTAACCTAAAATACATTGTTATTGAATAAAATTAGATTTTCTCCAATGTAATAATTTATAATCAACGGAAAAATATTGTAATTAACACGTTTGTTAATTTAATTAGCGATTAATAAGCTCAATCATTAACTACATTTTGACTAATATATACTTGATAGTTCAGTAACTATTAACACACGAAATATGATTTATAACAATAAACAAAATATTAATAACAATTATGCTCCTAGTCAGTGTTCGCACCATCTGACTATCACCAATTCCGACTGCTGCAGTCGCTACTCTGTGTAAATTGCAATTCTTGAACTTTCTACAGTTTTCTGCACACAGAATTACTGATTCCGAACATTCCTATTGTAGTCACTCCCCTTTCGTCCAAATTCGGATTCGGACCCGCTCATATTTTCAGCATTTCTAGCATAATTCCCTTAACAATAGAAATATCATATTTACTTTCTATTTTAAAGTTTTGAATTCTAATGAAGAAAAAAACGTAATAGTAATAAGCGAATCAAGGGTGATAAGGACAATAACGCCTGAGGTCGATAGTGTACTTTCCGAGGGCTTCTGGCCCGAGGTATGTACGCCCGACTATAATCTTTTAATAGTCTACGGATTACGGAGCAGAAAGTTTTAATAAAATTTACGAAGTAGGCAGGCTATGAATGCTTCTGCTTGTTTTTCAGGTTTTATCTCAGTATCAATATCAATATCAATTTCTTGACAACATTACCATAACAACAACTCATAATACACCCTTGGGTGTTATTTGGTATATAACAACTCTGAAAGCAGGGTTGTTATGATAATAATAACATACCAGTCGGACGTTAAATAATGTACGTAGTACGTTCCATACGAAATTTCAAAGTTACTACTGCGTACTCCGGAACCGGAAGTAATAGCAGTAATAGCACACTTCTGGATTTTTTGTCTTTTGAGAGCAAACAGATGTGTAAATGTGTTTTTGTAAAACTGAATGCATAAACAAATGTATTTATGTGTACATGAATTTATGATTTTTCTAAATATACCTGACCAGACCATTGCAAAACTAGGGCCGCGAACGCAAACAGCTTTATGCATTTCCGAGTTTTGCTAAAGTACTATACCAACTATTTTCTTGTTGTATAGATGTAAAAAGAATCGGCCGCAAAACGTGTAATTCAATTCTTGCAATTTCTCTGTGGTAGAAAGATCTAGATACTATATGAAAAGGCAAACATTACAAGAAGGCGGTACTATGGAAGCATTTCGACAGATTAAAATGAATTTTAAATATGGTAGGTACTTTATTTGAAATCGTCACTAAATTGCACAAAAATCTTCATTAAAAGTTCAGAAATCGGCACTAAAGCAAACCTGGGTTAAGTACCGGAAAGTAGTACTTGAAGTACTAGTACCAAGTATCTTAATGTTTCTAAATGTACTTTGAAGTACAAGTACTTTTTTAGTTTCTAAAGTACTTGAAGCTACCAAGTACTTGAAAAAGTACTTGTAAATTTGGGTGCAAATACAGTTTCAGATAATCGATAATTTTCTGATTATATGGACCTTAGAAGGTATTTACAAAAATTTCAATATGCGATATTTATTGGGTTATTTAAAACAAGATATCCTCGCTGGGACTGCCATATCACCTAGCGATCGCATGACGTAAAATTGACGTCGTATGATCGACAAGCGATACGAGAAACACTGTAGTTATAGGTAATATAAACATTTTATGTATATGCAGTATGAATATTAGAATTCATTTATTTATGCCAAAAAAATTGCAAATATATCTTTACTTTCATATTATCGCTGAAAATATATTTATTAATGAAATTCACATAATTATGTACTACAGGAATAACACACCATTGCAAAACAAACAGTGACAGACAAACAATTCTCATAATATTGCTAACTTTTAATTTATTCATCGCACTTCAAGTACATATAAAGTAATTCAAGTACATTTATAGTACTTCAAGTATTTAAAAATACTTCAAGTGCTTTTCATTGTACTTCAAGTATTTTTCCAAGTATTAAGTACCTACCAAGTACAAATAAAACATAAATATATTAGTTTATTTGAGAAAATTAAATTTAAGTGAAGTAAATCACGGTCAAATAAATAATGTAACTGAATGAATAAAATACATTTCATATTAAAGATTAGATTATATTTGTTGCAAGGTTACAACATTTGGATGAATGAAGTAGGTACCCTTTAATTATGAATATTTATTTCTCAGTGCATATTTACTACAATAATATAATTCATAAAAACCTAAACTATTAAATATTTAGAGTATATATTGTTATAAATTATTTTACTTAGAAAAACTGTATGAGATTGTCATGATAGTACCACCCACAGAGTACCACCTTAAACAATGAATTGGGGATTTCACCATTTTTTTTAAATATAATTTCATTTGAACGTATAAGTAAAACTAAGACTATCGGTGAAAATCCGGTGATAGTCCCCCGAAATTTGAAATATAGATGTGACGTCACGAATATAAGTTTTTATATCAAACTGTTCAAAATGTTCTTAAAATATATGCTATTTCTAAATTATATTTATAAAAAAATAAATGAATATTATTATACTGTACAAGTCTACATGATTTATAATTGGAAGTGTATTTAAATTATAAAGTTTAATGCAAAACATTTATATTCAAATAAAAATTGTTTGAGAATTGCAGTATACTCGACTGATAGCCACGCCTCCGCTATTTGAATTTCTCTACTTCCATTGATATAGTAGGCTCCTCCTCTAACTTGGTATTCATTATAAATTTATAGGCCGTCTTTTAGCCGCCACTCAACATAATATATATGGAATTCATATGAGTGACGAGCTGCTATAACAAAAACCCTCTCATTTCCGAAGTATTTCAATTATATCGTTTTATTTTATTAATATTCATTATTAAGCATATACTTTCAATATTTTTTTCTCTTAATTCAATTGCGCTGTAGTCCCCTATTGAGTCTATTATCGTCGAGAAGAAATATGAATAAAACTTGTCAAGAAACAGGTGAAATGTCTGTATACTGCTCCATACAGATGTTGTGGAATTTGAGAACATCCTGTCCAAATTCTAATTATAAACATAATCCTTAGCCCCGTGTTGACAACTAAGGTACTATATTTTGCATAATGGTCTCACGTGTACCTTGTATATTTTAATCTCATAGTCCGGGCGTCCATGCAGACATCCAGGAATTCACAACAAGAAAGGGAATTCATGTCTGGATGTGGCGAGCATTACAACTTGATAAATTTCAACTTGAGAGTTAATCTAGCTGGAATCCCTCAGGAATAGAACCCGGGAAGAATAGTTAGTTAGCTTGATAGAAAGATTTACGATCAAGTAATGAAACTTCAATTTGGAAGAACAAATAGTTTTCTTACTCCTGTTTTCCGCAGTAGTTAATTAGTGAAGTTCAGTTCTACTACGAGTACATTCACGTTATTTCTTGCTATCATTGCACGTATAAGAACTTAGGGCGTGAGTGGTAACATTCTCGCTTCACATATCAAAGGTCTGAACTTCGAATCTGTGTGTTAATATTACTGCATTGTCTTATCTCTTTTTAATATGACAATTGTATTGTATAAATATATTATCGCGGCATTATATTACCAATTGCTAGGTGTGCCAATCTGCTTTGTACACAGATTTCGGTACCAGGCGTCACCTCACGAACATTCATTGTTGGCGTGGAGATTGCTCCACAGAGGTCACTTTTATGCAATTTAAAATTCGAAATAATTCTTTTGTCCTCTGTCTGCATTCTGCGTTGAACCCGATTCCCCAGATTTGCGACCATTTACAGGCACGCGGCCACGAAAAAAACTATTATTATTATTATCATCAAGATTGAGCCATCCTGAAAATATGCCCATAGATGTCTTTGTCGTCTCGAAATGTTCTAGACATTTATTTTAGAAATTATTAAGAAATTGAGAGCTTTAATTTTATTAACATATAAATTTTTCTTATCATAGTATATGTCCTTAAATCTGAGGCTTAGTGTAAGAAAAGCCAATGTCAACCTTTCGTACTTTATGAATAAGTGAATGCCCTCGGGAATAAACTTACTTATATTTATGTTATGTTGTGTAGCTTAACGAGTGCTATTACAACGTAAGCCGGGCATAGGCGCCGACTTTTGGATTTTCGTGTGGGGGCTAAAAAGGGGGCAACAGAAAATTTACCAACTAAAAACTTTATTTCTTAAAATTGGAACATAAATAAAACTGAACAAAAGATGCGAATTTATCGTATGACTTAAAATATCTACTTAATTTTTTAAAAACCATGACTTTTTTTAATTTACGGCGAAACTCAACATAAGACATAAATTTCAATTGTATGTATGTTGAAAATATATTCAGAGTGATCAAAAATGCCTGAAGTGTGTCACTCCTTACAATTTTGACTTTTGCCGCTTAGATAGTACGACATCATTACTATTTCCATGGGCGTACCTTTCGAATTTGAAAACTGTCAATAATCTCAAGAACCGTGTTCTTTATGATAACTCGAATGAAAATATGCTCCAAGAAGAAATCTGTCACGCTCTTCATTAAAAGCATAACGAAATGAAATTAAAGATTTTTCAGAAAGGTATCCGAAATAAATATGAAATGAATCAACGTAGGGCAATGATATTAATCAAATATTATGCACCTGTCATCATCTGTCATATGTGGAATATGGCTTCGATGAATATGGAATATTAGAATACAATTTTGACAATATTTTGTAACAAAAGTGAGCACGTGAACTTCAACCATTTTTGATCACTCTGTATAAAATTTATTTCACAGGAGTCTACAAAATCTACCGTAATTTTCACTAAAATCTGATAATTTTATTATTAATTTTAGATAATACTGCATTTTAAATTTGGTAACACTCGTAGCAATACTATTTATTAGTCCGCACGCGTTACTTAAACACAGTACTTTAGTTAATGTAATATGAAAAGTTGAATAAATAATAAAAAGGTATACTTTGTATAAGTAATTGATGTATTAAAACTATTTCAAAATGAGTGTATTTTTATTGGTATTAAAAATAATTTGTGTAGGGGCAAAACCCCTTCAATACTCGGCAAATTACGCATGTCTGTAGACGTATGTTCGCCAATTGACGAACATTACTCGGCGAAAGGCGAATATTCGACAATCTGCGAAAACCGAATGTGTGGCCCCGGCTTAAAGAAAACGAAGTACATCGCGACGCGAGTATTATGTATTTTAAAATATACCCTTGCGGGATAAAATCGTAAAACCAATGAATGTCCAGTCAGTACAGTAGTTCTTTACCTGCCGTTAACTCCAATTTAGAAATAAATTATTATTGCTCATAGGTGTGTTTAATGAATACTGCCTAAAAATATTGTTTAATAATTAAAAATTTGTTTTTCTCAAAGACACACGCGTGACATTCACTGTTTTAACCCGAGACTCTTAAAGTGATTTTAAATTAACATGAAACTTTAGAGTTCACAATTCCAAAAGAACCTTTCTATGAAATATGATATTCTTTTGTATTAATGTTAATTACAAACGGCACTAATTTTGTGTTTGAGATTTAAACGTCTCTAATACTAAAGTTCTTCAAGATTTTATTCGACATGTCTACATTGATTATTATTTACGATAAGTATTTTATTGCTTTATGACATAACTTTGTTTAATGGATGCTGATTTCTACGTATAAATTCTTCTGTATTTAGACTTTGGTTGTTTTGGTATATAAAAATGTATATTGTGTTTTTCTAGTCGATTACATGCATTAAACCACAGCTATTGCAAAACTACTGTCATTTCAATATTTTTCTTTCGTTATTTATTACATATTTATTTTACAGTTAAAAAAGAATGAATAAATGTCCCTATTCACTATTTTGCTTTTGTTACCATGGTTAGGAAGGAGTCATCTTACTTAACTAATTAACCTTTAACTTCACTGAATATAGATGTCAAATGGTCAATTTCAAAGTGATGAAGTTTTTATGCGAGGTTATATTATTACAAATTTCGTAATTACGATACCTAAATTTTATATTATATTTCTTAATGGATTAGATGCTCGAGCTCAAGCTTCACAAAGGTATCAACTTTTTAAAAATTTCTTATATAATTCTGGATATAATAGTATATTTTTCAATGAGCATGTAATGTATGGTATTACTCATGAGAATGAAGTTTGCATCACGAGCGAACGCGAGTGATGTAAATCATTCGAATGAGTAATAACCATTACATGCGAATAGAATACTATACTTTATCCACAATTGTCAGATAATAACATATCAGTGACATATTGGTTTTGAAAAATAAGTAGAATTTTCTCACTGACAAATGCAAAAATGTTTTTGTTTACATAGACAAATCTAGTCATCGGTGTAGTTGTAACAAAATTACGAAGTGATTTGACATTTAATATAAAATCTTAAAACCGACTATTCAGCTACAATTCAAGCTTAAGAAGAAAATAAAAGTATGAAAAATGACAAAACTAGTGTAATTTTGGCTTTTTATGTGGAAAGAATTACTTATTAAAAGTAATTTTGTGTGTACTCTTTGAAAGGTAGGATTTGAATTTGGCATAACGATTGAATAATATTATTCCATTGAACTGTCAATATTATTCAATTAGTAACAGTAACGAAGGTCATTAATTGATAAAAATCGGTAGAATTATGGGTATATTATTTGACAGTTGTGGATAAAATCATTTTTACACATCTAAACAAACTACCGATGTTTAAATAACTACCTACATTCAAACATGATGTCTAATCTAATAAACATAATATAGGGTACCAAGTGCACCGAACTACAATGACATTTTATTATTATTGAACGGTTACTCATTCAACTTATTTGTCCTGTACTGTAAATGAAAAAGCATTTAAAGTTTTCAATAAATTCTTACGTAGGTAGCTCAATTTCTTTCGAAGAAATGTAGAAGAAAAATTTGAATGAATTGCGAAATTGATACACTATACAATGAACAAGATATGTATGGATTCGTTAAAACAAATAGACTGAGATAGATAGGTCATGTAAATAGAACGGCTAAAAATATGTTAAACAAGATGATGATACGAACAACACTTTAAGAAAGGTCGATTGATGTGCCATACAGAAAAAAATTTGAAGGCACAGGTTCTATTAAATTGGATAATACTAACAAAAGATAAAATAGAGAATATAACCCTGTTTTCAAATAGCATTCATATGCACGTGGCTAGGATAGTATGTCAAATATGGGGATCTCTAGAATTATACATGAGATAAGTTGGTTAGAGGTTAACTATATTTTGACTAGCACTTATTTAGGGCACTTTTTATGCTCTTTTGATTGGTGTTACACATTTTTTTTTATCACTGTTGCATTTGGACTCATTGGGTCTCGTGGCCGTGTGCCTGAGTGTCTGGTCGTGAATCTGGGGATCCAGATTTGAACCCGACCGACGCCAAAATTATTTCGAATTTTAAATGTCACAGAAATGATACAAACTCCAATCCAGCAAGAGGTGCTCGTGTGGTGACGCCTGGTAAACGCCCGCACGCCACGGTACGAGTATGTCATCATCATTACCGATATCTGCGTACAAAGCAGATTGGCACACCCAGCAATGGGTAATATGCCGTGATGATGTATTTATTTATTTTATTTATATTTCAAAGCTATATTTTTTATATTGACTCTGTATGAATTTTACAACTTGTCTATCATTTGTTTCAAATAGCAAAAGTACAACAATGTCATGTATTTCATATTTATAATTCTTTTATGACATATTCTTTGATGATTGTTTAATCGTTTGGAATAGTATATTCTACAACAAGTAATGGAATAGCCCATATTCGTGGTCCGATCCGAAGGCGAGGACTACGGTTTGCGAGTGTGGATTATGCCATTTCAAATGTGTTGTAGACTATACTTTCTCCAACAAAATTTTAGAAATTATACAAAAAAATGTTGATTGATTACAACAATTATCATATACCATCAAATATTTTCTTTTGACGCCAGTCTATAAATTGCTTATAATAACAGCATTTATATATTTCTTTTTTCTCGTAATATCTGGCCCACTGTATCATTAGCAAGTTCCTTATTTCTGGTGGCATACATTCCATATCTATATCTTCATTGCCACTTGACATTTTTTTCTACAAAATGTTATTTAATTAGTTTTCTAGGTAGGTAATGTATTATTATTTAGATAAACTTACTGCTCTAGAGATTTTTAAAAATTTGTAAAAGTTAACAGAAAATTCCAAGTGTTAAAAACTTTAAAACGTCAAACGCGAATTCCGAAATAAATAAATATAAAACAAAGAGTCATAACCATAGCAACCGATCAAAGATGTTTGATATTCCGCGGCGAAGCACAGATTCTGATTTGTCGAAAGCCGTGTGGAATTATTCCAAACGGCATACGGAATGCACCTTTTCAATTTAACGACTATCTCTTTCTATAGCTACAAATAGTAAGAAAATGGCGGAACAACTGCCAGTTGAGCTGTCAAACGAAGCGTCAAAAATATTGCAATGATTAAAATACATGTATTCTCGGTGAATATTTACATCGTTTGACATTTTAGCTCCAATAAAAGCTTTTGTAACTTCTTTCGGGATGTTTTTTAAAGTTGTCAAAGATTTTTCTCGCATTTTACGTGTAAATTTTTTAGAAACAAACGTCTAGATTTCAATTGTTCTTACTATGCGTAGATCTCCATTGCGCATATCTTCTATCTCTTTAAATTGAAAAGGTCCATTATACCACACGGTTTGTTGGAATAATATTGATTCCAAAATAATTTTTAGTTGTGGAATCTGTAGTTTCCAAAATAGTGTTGGAGAAAAGATATATTGTGTTACATGTCCATACTTAACTTAATAAATAATTATATAAATATAATAATTGTGGAACATAAAATGTTTAATTTTATACGATTTATTTTTAATAATTATTAAATCTGTAGGGTAATAACACTGGATTTTCAATTTTAGAATATAATTTGATAATTTATTTTTCCAACAATTTTATTTATTTCAACGAGAATAAATGTAGGGTTAAAATTTCATTAGAAATTCAATTAAAAAATTCATCTGGGGAATAGTGAATTTCGGGCTATTTCCCGAGAAAATATCGTGGAAAATTCATTTCCTTTAGCGGCGGTTGTCAGTTCTCCGAAGCCCCTCGTTCCGCAGAGAGACAGACGTACAAAATGTATTACTCGGTTCGGAGATACGCGTCCAGATACAAGGAAAACGACAGCACAACAAATACCATTAAATAAAAAAACATGACACCTGAAAAATAAAACCAAGAACTGTATTTCTGAAAGCAATGTTCCTGTCAGCAACATTTCATGTAATTGAAATTGAAATATTAACATTTTAGTCGTGTCGTGTTTTATATTTTACATTCTTTTTATAAGAAGCAATAAACATAAACAGCGGCATTCACTAGAGCTGGTCACATTCATTGTAATGCTGAGGTATTCTACTACTTTTTAATTTTTTTAGGTACCTCTTGCTTAAATCACAAATATTAATTTTGAAAATGCTTTAAATTCTTTGTAAGAAATTTCGTGGTTAGTTAACTGACAGAATTGCGATAGGCGCAGAAAAAGGAATTATTTAAAAATCAAAATCATTGTTTTTGCCTAATAAAATTAATAATGATTGCATTTTTGCTGTTTAAAACTAATGAACATGAATAAGTTATGTATCGTTGGAAAGCTAAAAAAAAACTCTTTTCAATGATGTAAAAAATATAAAAGTGATAAAAAAATTGAGCATCGTCGTTCGAAATAAAATAAAAAAATTGTCTTAAATAAGTGCAAATCAAGATTCAACATTATTTCATATTTAGGTAAATTTGAATTTTTGCAATATTCTAGTTACCTAAGAATTTTTCTGGAAAAGCAAATACATTTTTGAAATGCCCAAATTTAACCGACTTCTTATCTCTTATAGTTACCAAAATCCCCATTGTGAGCCTCGAAAACGGACAGCCTGTATATGGAAACAAGCGTTTTGTGCGTTAGGTTAGGTTAGGTATATTATTAGTTAAATAACCAAAGTCCAAATTCATCATTTTACAATTTAGTGCAAATAAAAATAATTATTGTGGTATATGTAAGCGCATCAAGATAGCAATTATTGGTATTATTTTTTATTTGGCTGGCGCCGGCTGCACATATAGGAACCGGCGCCGACAGCCAAGGCACTGCCCATATTTTTCATAAAAAATATACCCATAATATATTAAAACGTTTTATTTAATTTCGTCAGAAAGTATAAGTAAAACTAAGACTATTGTTGAAAATCCGGTGAAAAAATTCCTATTAATAAGCGAGTTATAGTCCCCCGAAGTTTGAAAATATAGATGTGACGTCACGAATATAAGTTCTTATATAAAACTGTTTTCTTCGTGGATCTAAAATGTTCTTGAAATGTATGCTATTTTCAAATTATATTTATAAAAAACTGTAACACTGTACAAGTATACATGCTTTATAATTGCAAGTGTATCAAAATTATTATGTTTAATGCAAGATATTTATATTCAAATAAAAACTGTTTGAGAATTGCAGTACTGGACTGGTAGCCACGTGTCCGCTATTTGAATTTGTCTACTGCCATTGGTAGTAGACTCCACCCCCTAACTGGGCATTCGTTATATATTTGTAGACTGTCTTTGAGTCACCAGTCAAAATAATATATACGGAATTCATATGAGTGACGAGCTGCTAAAACAAAACTCCCTTATTTCCGAAGTATTTCAATTATATCATTTTATTTCTTTATTAATATTCATTATTAAGCATCTACTTGCATTATTTTTTATTAATTTCTCTTAATTCGATTGAGCTGTAACCTCGGCTGTAACCCCCTATTATTATTAATTAAAATAAATGTTTATTAAACCATAAATAAATATTAAAAAGATAATAAAAATATGAATATAATTACATAGTTAACACTAACAATAAGATTATTTAATTATTAAAAAAAACGCACTATTTATTTACACGTTATTACTGATTATTCATTTCGACTAGCTTACTGACTTCCTAACTCACTATCTATTTATGTAACTAACTACTTTAATTCGCAGACAAGTACATCGCTTATGTAGTTGCTCTAATATTTGCCAGAACATTGTAGTAACATATCGATCGATATAACAATGCCCGGGTAATTACGCTTATCTCCCCCTTGTTTACACAGGTGTCCGCTTACCTCCCCGGCTACCGCGCGCTAGGACTATGTTATCGTATTCGACCAGTGGCGGCTGTTGAATCGGTTGCGACGGTGCTCGCAGACTCAGTGTCGCAGGTACTCTCTCTCACGTTAAATATTTTAATTCTCAGCTATCTGTTCAAAATTTTATTCACGCAAAGAAGTATAACATCAAAGATCTCTTATGGCCGTAGTGCGTGAAATAATTAAAATATAAAAACTAAAGTACCTACCTATTATTTTTATTTGTTAGAGAATGTACTTTGTTTTATATTAAATCGCATAACAGTACTAGCTATTACTTTAATGATCTCACATGTCATTAATTAGAGCCTTGTTGATCTGTTTTATTATCAATGAGTGAAATAAACTACTATTTGTCTTTCTTAACCGTATGTTTTTATTTCTTCACCTTACTCTATTCTGTGAACTTGACATTCTATATCTATGGTATGGTTTAAATGGCTGCATTGTAGCGTAATGCGAGTAATTATTTGTGGTAACGTACGAGGATGTTAAGCGATTGTTAGTTAGGTCGTTGAAATGCAAGACGAACACGAAGCATTGTTGTAACGCTCAACCTTGACTTAGCGTTAAATTATATATCCTGTTAGCGTTTATATGTGTATTGTTATTGTTGTCTACTAAGGAAGTTTAGAGTTTGTAACAGCAAGTTCAACAGTTTACATAATAATAATTGTAAACGTGTTGTATACTATAAATTATATTTTTAAAACATATGTTACTTAATTTTATAATACAACAATTTTTATTTTCTGTTTATTATCTTTTCTTTTTAATTAATACATTTTTAAATTTAGTGGAAATAAAGCTTGATGAGACATTTAGGAATGCTAACTCCTGATGTATCTATGAGTTAAATATGGATACACTTTTGCATCTGACAGTTGTTACAGGCTGTTCATTTTTAAGTGGCTACTATTGCGATCTAGGTAACTATAAAATATTCGAAGTGGATACCAATTTTTTTTATTTTAAATGGAAACTTATTCTTTTTATTTGCTCATTCAATAGAGCTGTTTATTCTGAATCCAGCGATACTCAATTTTCATAATTTTACATTACAAAATATTCAAATAAAAAATTTATAAAGTTTTTTTTGCATCGTTAGACATTTTAACTTCAATAAAAGCTTTTCTAACTTATTTTGATAAGATTTTTTAAAGTTATCTGAGATATTCTCACATTTTACGTCTCATTTTTTAAAAAACAAACGCCATAGATCTGTTGTTCTTACTATGCGTAGATCCCCATTGCGCATATCTTCTATCTCTTTAAATTGAAAAGGTCTATTGATCCATTTTTATTAAAAATGATATAAATTTTTTCTCAAAAATGTTATGTAAGATTATGAAAATTATATATCGTTGGATTCAGAATAAAGAGCTCTATTGAATGAGAAAAAAAGTATTTGTCTCTATTTAAAATAAAAAAGTTGGTATCCATATTTTGAGAACCACTGGTTGAAATTTTTTTCAGTTTATCATTGAAATACCTATGTAAAATAGAGATTCTTTGCTAATTTAACCAACTTCGTATCTCTTATAGTTCTCGAGATCGTAATGGTAGCCACTTAAAAATGAAACCCTGTAGTTTGAAATATTGAAGTCGGAGTTTTTACATTACAAAAATGTTCTACCATTGAATAAATTATCTACTAGTAGTAGATTATTTATTCAATAGTTCTACCTTTAAACACGTAACTGATGTTGAATAGAAATAAATTAATTCATTATTATTTATGTTAAAAATTTTGTGTTGACCAGTGGCACTAAAAATGTACACTTTAAAAACCATGCCCTTAAATTTACAAATTTTGGAAAAAAATCTTTTTTACTGAGTTTACCCGTTTAAAAATATATTTTTCCTGCAACCGTGCGTGAAAAGTTCTTTTCACGCACTCATTACAGTGTGTAAAATGTCACTTTTCACGCACTAGTGCTTGAAAAGTAAATAAGCGTTGCTAGGCAACATTAAAATTCGGTTAGTTTACCGGTCAAGTATATAATTAGGTAGTAAATAATAATGAAAATAATAAAATTTATTAAAAAATATTAATATACACTGTAAATAAAATAAATCTAATATGTTTTTTAACAGATTGAGTACTAATTTAATTTTGAAGAACATTGACATTTTTTTGACATGTATGTATTCTAACTTAACCTAATTTTTAATATTAATATTAAATGTACAATTTGTACATTATAAAAGACTAATCATCGTCTGCCTGAGATTCTTCCAAGTGTTTAAGTTACATTTTGTACAGTGTTATGAGAAACAGTACTAACAGTATTTGAAGTTACTGGATGACTGTACACTCAGTATTATGAGAAACATCAATACCATTTGGGTTGTAGGAAAAATGTTGTATGCAACACGTGTGTAAAATAGTATTTTTTGTCTCGTGCTACAATTTCCGCATTCGGCTGCGCCTCATGCGTAAAACATAGCACTCGACCAAAAAAGTACTACTTTACGCACTTGTTACATAAATAACTATTACACTATACTGTTAATGAAAAGTAGATCCAAGGTAATGTTCAAATAAATAATTCTGTTTTGGCAATATTGATCTCATTTATAATAATATATTATCGGATGTTGTGGTTTGTGGTAGACAATGTGTCTAATTAAAATGTATGTAGTAACTGCAACGTTCAAATATAAAATATTATTATAAACTTTGGAAGACTATCTGATGCTGATGATAGTGGCGAAACCGAAACGCCCGACAATAAATTACAATAAATAAATGAGAACTCCATTGCTAAAATCGCATTAACTATTTACTCGTAAATTTTTATGACTTACATAAATTGGCAAGAGGAATAAATGTAAACTAATATTAAAAATTGTTATTATTTCATGTATAATAAATTGCATTTCAAAAATTTAGTACAAAATTATACGCTTACTTATACCACTATTTTTCCCAGAAATATATTTCCGAATAATGTGTAATAAATCAAGTAAAACAAGATTTATTGAAAATTGATTAAGTGTTTGCTATATTTCTTTTATGTGAATTTAAAACATATTTTTCAATTTGTGAAATCTATATAAACAAATAAACATGTATGGGAAAAAGCGTATTAATACTGATAATTTAATTGCAATATAAATGAACTATAAATAAATCAAAAAACAATTTGATCGCTTTGTTGGTAACGGTCAAAAAGGAAAGTACCTGTTTATCAAGCTATAAAAGTTTATTTACGTTTCAATAATCATGTGAACACATTGTCTCGCGGAATTACATTCGAGCATTTTACTCCTTTCGGATAAATTGAAATTTAACAATTTAAGGTTATTTACGGGCGATAGTATCGTTAAAATTGTTTATTTTTTAAATTTATTGCTAGATAGCAAGGTGTCATTGGTACTCGAAAAAATATTTAGCTTTGTGTAATTCCATTAAAAATAGATATTAAAAATCCGGACAATGTCATTTTATACTGATTGATTAACAGAATAATCACTGAAGTTTAGGATCCACAAAAATCGAACATGTCTAAAAATTTCAACTTTAACTTATTTCAAAACCTTGTCATTGTATGACTGAGACAATTGTTTTCCTTGCATATAACAAGCATAAAAGGCGTTCAGTTCGATTTTTTATGAATCTATCATTTATTGAAAATTTAAAAAAATCTGACATGTGAATTTTGTTGAAATTTTGCATTTAGAAAATAGTCCAGTTACAAGCAAAATGTAATTCCGTTTGTGAGTTGTCATAAACTAGGTAAAATGTTATTAACTACCATTAACTACGTTTACCTCGATAATTCATGCAGCTTCTCAAACATAAACTTTAAATATCCTGTTAGTTTATTTCTGTTGTATACTAGATTTATTTATTTCGTATCAAGAACATAACATATAATATTTTTTCTACAGTCTATATACAAAGTAGCCATTTGCGCTCTCATTTGTCAACACAAAATGTCACTTTGCCGCTCATGCGCGACAAAGTAGAAAAAACGCTCGCAGTCCAAATTTCTAACTATACAATGTTGAGAAATGTCACTTGTCTACATTCTTAATAGAAACGTTTAGTTAGAAACTAATGGCATTGTAGTTACACATTTACCACTTTCACAAGTCAATCTGGCATATAACTGCTAAACTGCTCTGTCGGTATATTACATAACCAAACAAAATGCGGCGAAAATAAAATAGGGCATTTATTTACAAAAACAAAAGTATAAAATGCTTAAATTAGATTGAAGCAATAGCTCAAGAAGAATGGAAAAACGATAAATTAAAATTAAATATGATAGCTATTTGTGTATTAAGAGCGCAAAATGGGACATTGTCGATTGAGAGGTTGTTGCCGCGCGACGCAGGAGCGAGGCATTCTCTCGAAATCGACAATGTCTATTTGCGCTCGAAACACACACAAGATTTTTTCTACAGTCGCCACAATGGGGTCCTCCACCATAACAAAAATTTATTTTTTATTTATTTTTACTTATCGGTATTTTCCATTCTTCTTGAGCTATTGCTTCAATCTAATCTAAGCATTTTATACTGTCGTTTTTGTAAATGAATGCCCTATTTTATTTTCACAGCAGTGCGGCATTTTGTTTGGTTATGTAAGTGGATAATGTGTAACTACAGTGTCATTAATTCCTGACTAAACGTTTCCATTAAGAATGTAGCCAAGTAACATTTCTCAACATTGTATAGTTAGAAATTTGAGGAGCGAGCGTTTTTCCTACTTTGTCGCTCTAGAGCGGCAAAGTGACATTTTGCGTTGACAAAAGAGAGCGCAAATGGCTACTTTGTATATAGACTGTAGAAAAAATAAATTGTGTGAACAGTTGTGCTGCCACCTGCAAAAGTTTGACGTGAACGCTCCCAATGGACATCCACTTTTCCACTAGTGAGTTTAATGTACTTGAAACAAATAAATTATACAAAAACTTATAATATTCATTACAAAATTGACATTAATTTTTTGTAAAAACGAAAGCCAAAACAATATCTTGAAGTCATATTTGAATATGTTCCTATCTTCACTGCAAAACTATTGAATAGTACTGTAAGTACAAAATGTACGTTAGTATTGTAGAAAAAATCTTGTGTGTGTTTCGAGCGCAAATGGACATTGTCGATTTCGAGAGAATGCCGCGCTCCTGCGTCGCGCGTCAACAACCTCTCAATATACAATGTCCCATTTTGCGCTCTTAATACACAAATAGCTATATCCGTGCTCCTATGTTGGATATTAGATTGGTCAGCCCGACAGCGGTTTATGAGTTTGTTTCATGCTGGAAATTTAACTTCAAAATCTAAAAGTTGTCATTTGTCTTCTCTTTCTGAAACATCAAAAAAAGTTTTGCATCTTCAACACTCCAAATATTTCATTTTTAGACATTTTTATTTTATATTGTGATTTTTCTAAAATTAGGTTTAGCTACTAAATAAATTATAGCTGACATGTCCGCCATTTTGAAGCCACTTCAATCATTCAGTATCAGTTTTACAGTATTATTAATTATTCCAAATTGTGCAAATCATTTAAGAATTGGTACTTAGCAACACATATATTTTTCTCTAACCTCAAAATTTTTAACAAAAACGTATTTTTTTTATTTTATTATTTTAAATAAATATAAATTTGTCTAATATGGAAGTTATATTTAATTATGAAAAATAATTACTACATAAACTTATAAAAAATGCACTTTTATTTCATAATTTACTGAGTTCATTTTGGCTCCAATATGGCGGACGAGTCAGCTATGTATTATCTAAAAGCTGTAAAATGAGGTACAACGTAACAACCAATAAATATGAATTTAGTACCTCTAAAACATATATCAATCTCGGACGTTTATTTCGAATATAGAAAAGGAATTTACTAAATTTAAGCGGCTTTATAAGTCGAGATAAACGCAGTCATTGCTACTAATGTTATTCATTTAACAAATAAGAAAACAAATCTATCTCCTATACTTACAAAGTCTCGAATTTAATTTCTAGCACTTACTAAAAATTTATCTTCATTTGTTAAGCAACATGATAATATTATATTATTTCCAACGGTACTTGTTAACCACATAGAATACTATGTTCATATAGCAGGACATATTTGGAGTATTGTATGACATGACATGTGAATGAATCATGCATGAAAGAAACAAGCGAGGTAAATAATCTGAGTTCTCACGTGACTGTTACCGGAACAGCCACAAGAACGCTAGCGGGACTCAACTGTCTCAGTTTACGCACAGTGCTCCAACAAAACACTGTAAAATTAGAAGAAATTGTTCACGTTTTTATTTTAATGTAAGGTCATAGTAGTAAAAACGTAAATGAGGAAATAATTAAAAGAAAATTGCGATAATACGACGTATTTTTTGTAGTACAGAAAACGAATGAATAAAATAATTATGTACATCTTGAAAACTGGAAAACCATTGTTATAATTTAAATATTTTAGATTTATTAGATAGAATAAGAAAATTAGGTAGGACGCATAGATACCAAAATTTGCCCTATCATCACTACTATCACTTTAAATAGTTATGTATCTGTCATTTGTAATTAAGTTGCGAAAGTTAATTAGAACGTAGTTAATCAAATTTTTAGGCTTGATTTACATTACATCACTACTGAAATCTGTGTACAAAGCAGATTGGCACACTCGTAGTAATTGGTAATATGCCGTGATGATATATTTATATTTATTTTATTTATTTTTATTGATTAATTAATTGAGCGAGCAATGTTCTATTAGTCAAATGACGATTTTAAGCGACTTATGGAGGTGCTCATTTCTGAGAGTGTTCATTTCTGGCAATTTGTTTTTCATTTGTGTGCTACAAAGTAGTGAATATGGGTGACGAAAGAGTGAAAAATATACTACTCGAGTGGAATTTTCGATATTTACTTTGCATTTTTCAAAGTAAGTATCTATGCCAAGACACTTGCATCGGTACTTAACCATTGTACATAAATTATTGAAGAATATTGTAATAAGACGAGGGTAAGCGCAATAACAGACAGATAAATAACTTTTTATAAACTCTTCCAAATTATAGTTTCAATAATAATATTTTAACACTGTTCATCTGTTTAAGTTATAAATGTCAAAATTCAGTTTAGAAATTCTTATCCTATTATGATAGTCACGACATTTATTTGTTGATAATTAAGCCTGGAAATTACTATGTATACGTGCGTGACTTTGGATGACCTAGCCTATGCACTCCGTACCCCTAAGATAATCCTGTCCTGAAGATAGCGTTTTGTTATATAGTCGATTTTAGTTAGCCATAAACATGGAAGAGTCGAAATCAGTTCGTCGCGTCGGGAAGACGTGTTTTGTTTTGACGAGTCATGTAGTGTGTTTTCGTTTTGGGGCGACGCCCGCCCGCTGGTTTACGGAATGTAACGTATTAGTAACATATTAGTTGTAGTTGTATTAGGTATTACTTTAAATGTAAATAAAGTTATTAGTTATTAAATCAACAAGTAGTGTCCATGTCCGTAAGTTCCCTGCCGTAAATCGTAATGTAAGTGTTCATCAGTGTAAAGTGTATGTGTGTATTTCCTTCTCTTGAGTCCTTCTCAAGAAGCCCTTCTCACGAAATCTTTATCAGCAGTCAGTCAGTTAGTGTATCATCGTTGGGAGTAAGCAGCAGTAAAAGAAACAGTAAGCAGTATTAGTGGCTTCATTCTACTCCGCACCCCCTCGTGTTACAATATAACTATTGTATTTTCTAAACGGTTCACTGTACTTATATATTTACAGTAATCCTAATATCCTAAAAAAAATTATAATGCAGTACCATTGAAAAAATAATTCAAAGTAAGCTGTGATCATAGAAAGAAACGTACGCCTGAACTTACACAACATTTTTGACAAAGTCTCGTGACCAAAAATAAATAAATACAAATAAATAAATAAATATATCATCATGGCATATTACCCATTGCTGGGTGTGCCAATCTGGTTTGTACGCAGATTTCGGTAATGATGATGACATATTTGTACCGTGCGGGCGTTTACCAGGCGTCACCTCACGGGCACTTATTGCTGGCGGGAATAGTGCACCACAGGGGTCAATTTTATGCCATTTAAAATTCGAAATATTTGACGTCGGTCGGGATCGAAACCCGGTTCCTCAGATTTGCGACCAGACACGCGGCCACGAGACCCCAAAAACATTAAATTAAATAATTTTAAACTAAAATATATGCCTACTTTTTTTCAAATGTACTGTAGAATACACAGAGTGTGTATTCATACTTTTATAGTTTTATTTTATTTACATTAATATTCTTAAATATGTACATAATTTTGTGAGTTAACAAAAATACGGTGTACAAAAAAAATATACTCATCTTTATTGAAATATTTTCCTTCAATTTTAATCTTCTTACCGTGGACAGGTTGTGAGTGGTATGTATATAAATTTGGTTCAAATAATTATTATGTATCCAATAGTTATGAAATAAATTTAGCGCAATAAAAATAATTCTTATGGCCGGTATTTCCATCTCCGGATAAAGTTCAGGATAACTATTCGTCAGATAAATGATAAAATATCGCATCGAAATAAAAGCATAAATGAAGTAAATTATATTGAATGTCATTTTTTGATGCGATATTGTTCATTTATCCGACAGATAAGTTATCTAGCACTTTATCCAAAGATGGAAATATCGGCCCTTAATGTAATTAAATGCACGGTTCTCATGAAATAGAAGACATAATTGATCCCAATATACATATATTTATTTGAGACAAATAAATACTTCAAATAAATTATTACATTGCTTGAATTGTAGATATTTTTGGATCTATTCAAGCGTAGGATTTATTTGTAACAATAAATTTACAGCTCACGTAATATCTTTTTCTCAATGTACACTGTCACAATGAGCTTTTATTGTTAAAACAAGCATAACATCTTGGATAAGAGTTTTACTGTCCAACTACGGTCCTTTTCCCTATTGAATGGTTTCTAGCAATTTTCAACTTTCGTAGACATACTGAAAGGAGACTATATTTGCGTGGAAAAAAAATTTTTCACAGCAGCAACGATTAGTGTTGGTACGTAGGATTTAAAAGTCATTTGTTCAAATGATTGCTGGACGATCTATACATACAAAGATATTATCATGAAAGATCGGAAACTTTTTTATTATATTAAAGTAACAATTTTGTGGTTAGATCAAATAGGAAGCGTATTATATTGTAGGTACTTTAAATTCATTTAGGTATGTTAATATAAATAACTGATTTAAGATAGAAAGTTGTGAACAATTACAACACGTACCGTTCAATGAAACTTTGAAATTGAAATGTTGTAACCATTGAATTGAATGGAGCGAATTGCATAAAGCGCAGTAAAAGCAACCGGTGCTTCTGAAATCTGGTAAATATTACAATAACATTAAATGCAACTTCCGCCTCTTTATGTGCCATAAAAATAGAGAATCAATATATGAGCTTTACATCGCCAACTACGACGCGAAACTTGGAAAACAATTTCTGCGGAAATTTTAAATATTCATATTTTATACTTGGATAAAACTTTCCTGCCATCATATTAATAAAAAATATTTCTAAATATGACTTCATATTTACTAATTGTAAGATCCGCTTAAATATATATATATATATATATATATATATATATATATATATATATATATATATATATCAGCACGGCATATTACCCATTGCTGGGTGTGCCAATCTGCTTTGTACACAGATTTCGGTAATGATGATGACATATTTGTATCGTACGGGCGTTTACCAGGCATCACCTCACGGGCACTCATTTCTAGCGTGGATAGTGCACTACAGGGGTCAATTCTGTGTCACTTAAAATTCGAAATATTTGGCGTCGGTCGGGATTGAACCCGGTTCCCCAGATTCGCGGCCATGAGACCCCTTGCTTAAATATATCTGTGATTTATTAAAAGAACAACCAATGTCAACATTTAATAATTATGCGAATCAATGCTTTGAAATTAACAAGGAAATTTTAGTGTTAGTGTTAATAATACTGAGAATGTAATTCATGAGTCACGTGACATGATTTCCCCAATCAACATTCAGAATCTCCCTAGTTACACATGTCTATCACAGCGATGATAAAAAACAAAAAAATCATCACCTTATTTGTATTCGTTACTAGGGGATTTGTTTTCTTAATTTACAACATTGACAGTTAATTTTGAGTATAAAAATGTGCGGTAATCGTTTTTGATATCAACAACGATGAAATTAATAAGTCATTTGCAAAATTAACCATGTTTTAATAGGATATATGAAAAGTTAGGTTAGCAGTACACACAACGTGGTACAAAAAAAAATTCATTATATTCTCTCATTATATATAAGCTTGTGATATGATTAATAATCGAAGATATTGCTCGTGGAACCGAAGCAACTCGGTTTCACTCGAAAACATCTTCGATGATAATCATATCACATATATATATATATATATATATATATATATATATATATATATATATATATATATATATATATATATATATATACAGGGTGTAAATGAAATAAGTACATTAAATTTAACCAGTAATATAACTCGGTGAGAGCAACAATATTTCTTAATAACTTTTTCTCGAAATCTCATATTTTTTAGCATTATTAACACCCCGTAAATTGAAGAGTGGTTCCAGATATTTTTGTGATAGTTGTATGCAGTAACAATAGCTATGAAAAATGTTGTTTTAGCAATCGACAGTCCTGTCAATTGTTGCAATTAAATTTTGACATTAGTAATAAACTTGTTTATAAGGTAAAATTCTGTCAAAATGCGAGTACACAGACATTGTAATTACTTACCTATGGTTTATTTATTTATTTTTTTACTCGTGTCTGTACTATATTTTACTTGACACCACGGTTGACATAAAGACAGTGTCATGGAGTTGCCAACGCATTTACACGGAGCGTTTCCAAATCATCACCAAATCATTCTGTTCGTAATATGCGCACATTTGTTAATCTTGTACATCTTTATCACATCACAATACGGAGTGTCACATATGACAATTTTTAAAAAAGCAACAGTTATATCCATAACATGTGCAAAAAGTTCTATGTGTTCAGCACATAACAGACTTCAATTTTGGGAATGGCTCATAATGTTCATTAATGAGACTGAATTTACTTGGGAAGGTGTATTTATTATGCACAATACATATCTCGACAGACGAAAATGCTGTAAAAATTTTCATTAAAACATATTTGAGCGGGAACAATAAATGGACGACTAATTATTGGTACTCATGTACCTCTTTTAAATGGACAAAAGTTTGTACTTACATTTTTTGAATAACATATTTAAACTATTATGATATATCGACGATAAATAATCATCTCATAACCTAATAACTATGCTTTTGATCTTCCTCTCGTTACCTCGCCCCTCCTTGTCTTCCAATATTCACAGGTTATTAAAATCCTGGTTTAATACATAACTTTATAATTTTGTTATCCAAAATTATATTTCTTTATTTTAAAAATTGCACTATTACGAATTAATAAATAATAAATGTTATTTCCGTTGATTCGTTTATTAATTACTGTGACTGCAAGTGTAACCGATAACCGACAATTTTTGAGCTGTTTGTATCCCACTTGATTATGACAGCAACCATTTGTTCTCCATGGGCTCGCGCCGAAATATGCAGTAAATCTTTAAAGAATTTTAACTCAAAATCTAAAAGACTTAGAAAAAAAGTTATTAAGAAATATTGTTGCTCTCGTCGAGTTACATTACTGGTTAAATTTAATGCACTTATTTCATTTACACCCTGTATATATAACAATATTACGTATGATTATACCATTCATAATTAGTTAACATGTATTGATAAGCGAATATACCCTTGACGACGTGGAATAATCAATAGTTATACAATAAGAGGTTCGAAAATAATCGAATATACAATTGAGAGGACGAGATGTGTTGCCTAGGAAACCCAACGACACCGCATGTGGAGAATACTTTTCGGTGAAACTTGACATATTGAACTATTAATGTTAATAACAAATATCACTAGTTATATTATTTAACCTGTCGACAGCCCTAAGGCCCTTCGATATTTTATAGATATTGATTGTTAAAGCCAAAAAGTATTTTCTTGATTCATGGACATTATGACATGCCATTGCTTATTGCTTCAGTGGTTGTTGATTTGACTTTTTGACTGTTTGTGTTCCATTAAAAATATTTTTTTAGCAAGTTAAACAAAGTTAGTACTGCTGTATCCGAAACGTTCGTAAACTACTGACTACTGTAAACTGTATACCTATCTACTTATTCACAGTAAAGGCATCATTAAAATGTAGTAAAAAGAAATACAGTGAATTTATTTTAACGTGCAACATATGGTCAATCACTTCCATGGTTACATACTACTGTCAAAAAATGACAGCAATGTAATATTTGTCCATTTTAAAATGCAACATACGAAAATTTTTAGTTATGTATTATCAACACTAATTTCCAATAAATTCGCCTACATACTATCAACAAAATATCAAAACTTTAATGTAGCACATCTTAACAAACTTTGGCTTACAAAAATTTATAATTTTAATGTAATAAATGTTCAAAAATACCTCCATTCACACTGAGGCAATATCCTAGTCGCTCGTAGAAAGAATTGACATCATTTGCGACGTGTTCTAGAAATATCCCCTATGCTGCAATACTATTTATAATGTTGCATTTTAAAATGGACAAATATTACATTGCTGTCAATTTTTGACAGTAGTGTGTAACCATGGAAGTGATAAACCATATGTTGCATTTTAAAATAAATTCTCTGTTTAATTCCAGCTCTTTGCACAGAGATGATAACCAGAACTTATACGATAAATATTAGAGATTAGAAATTTATGTTGAAATCATTAGGAAGAAAATATGGACAATTTTCAATTCTGGGAACTTTTTAATAATTTATACGAACTGTAAATTTGTATGTAATAATAGATTTAAACACATCTATTAAATTGCATTTATTTCTTTAAACTTTCAATATTAATAAAATGGACAGTACCTTTCTAGGAAACTTGACATTCTGCACTTATCTGTAGCTAGCACTAAAGCCGTTTCAGATTTTGATGACCTCTCTGTCTACTTCAATTATTATTATTAATAAGTAGTTGCCGATCTTAGTTCTTTTTCAGTTAGACTTTGGTTGTTCTTGTATATAAAAACAGTTTTTTGCAAAATCAATTTCGTTTTAGTTAAAAACTAACATTGGTTGTTCTTTATTACTCGACAAATTTTTTTCACAAAAACATTTTAAAAACAAAATAGGTACTACCTACTATTAATCCGAATATCTTTGTTTTTTAGGGTTCCAATTGTTGAAGTTTTACTATGTATTTATTTTATTATAACAAAAAGAGGAGTAATCCTATTTAAATTAAAGATTAAATTAAATAAATCGTTTTGTTATTATTATATGCAATTGTATATAAATTCCGTGATAATGTTGAAATACTAGTAATAATCATGATGAAAACTATTATCTATATCCCCATATGTTATCAGCATTTTGTGTGAACAACGTCATGGATTCTTAGAAATGTTTTATTTCCGACCCCATTGTTTTTATGATTTGTTCTATGACGTAAATTTTTCAAATTGTGGTTATTGTATCTTATTTCTGTGTCATTGTTTTGGAACTGTTTCTGTTATTTATGATTTATGTTTTAATAAAGTTTTGAAATTCTGTACCTAGGTAATTTATAAAGACAAAAGAATCAATAATAAATTAAATTAAATAGGATAATGGCTGATATATGAATTACACATAAATTTTTGTTTACAGAACATATGTGGAACGTATAAATTGCTTGTTTTATTATGACTATTTCACTCATAAATATATAAACCAATCCAAATTCAGGATTCTACCTAGTTACCAAGTTTCACTTCGGCAAAACACTGTCACAAAAATTTTATCGCACCTTTAAGCCAATAAGATGTCGTATTTTTACAAGTAAGTGAGTTTTAATAAGCGAAAATTTTTTGACGTATTAGAAACATATTGTTTACATACCTGTCAAAGTCTGTATAATTTCAGTGTTATCAGTTTTTATTAAAAACGAGTCGATTCGGACAGGAATCTATTTAAAACGTTGAAAAATCAAACTGAAACAATACCTCTAAACACAATAAAAATTACAAGATTTTTGTCAAGAAAAAATAATATAAATGATTGCCTGATTTTTATTTTGGAAATAGTCATCCGAATACCATTCGTGGTTAAATTTTATCCTGGAAAAATTTTCCGATTGCTTTACTCGAGCCTGATGCCAATTTATCTCGTGACATTGATAAAAAATCACTCGTTTGACAACTCGTGATTTTTTTGTCAATGTCACTCAATAAATTGCTAGGCAACCGGCTCTCGTAACAATCTGAAAATTTTTCCGGCAACAATTTACCATATTATATATGACAAAACTTTGTTTCTTTGGAATCTAGATTTATGTATCAGGACAGAAAGATGCACGGGAATGCAAATATAAATACATTTATTTATTTTTCAGTTTCACTTTAATGAGAAGAGAATGTTTGCGATTATTTATCTTAAAATTTATATATATATATATATATATATATATATATATATATATATATATATATATATATATATATATATATATATATATATATATATATATATATACCGGTAATGTTTCTTTTTCGAATTTGGATATCGGAAGAAACTATTTGTGAAACTTGAGATAAAAACCTTCGTCTGTTTCATAAATAATGTAATTTATTTCATTGTTTTTTGCATAGCACACTACTTCGCTCTACCATTCTGTTATTTATTCATTCGGGAAGTATAATTTCGGAGCTGTATTCGTATCTCCTAGGAGACGTACCTTACCTAGCTGATATCCAGGACTCTATCCAGGCGAGATCCTGTATGGAGACGGGATGTCTGGCGAAATGCCAGTCGGGATAAATCATTATATTTGTGTGAAGGTCGCACACAGGGCCGTAACAAAGCAAATTCAGACACTTGTTTACTTTTATGTGAAACATTACGGTTTTTTATTTAATGCTTGGTGAATCAATGTATATTTGTTCCTAAATTACTTGCTCAAAGCAGCTGTGGAGACACATATTTCTTTTTGTAAAATATTGCCCATTGCTGGGTGTGCAAATCTGTTTTATACACAGATTTCGGTAAAAGGCGTTACCTCACGGGCACTCATTGCTGGCGTGGAGAATGCACCACAGGGGTCAATTTTGTGCCATTTAAAGTTTTAAATATTTGGCGTCGGTCGGGTTCGAGCCCTGTTCCCTAGATTCGCGATCAGACACTCAGGCATGCGGCCACGAGACCCCAAGTAAATAATATTTTGTGCCTCCGTCCGGTATAACTAAATAGTTTTGCAAGAATCTTTATCATCCAGAAACATTTTGTTACCAGACTAGCCCGGAAAAAAGTAAGGACATTTTATGGTTATAAGTTGGTACCATTGTTCTGCGAACTGTCAGATTTTAAGTGTTTGAACCAAGAATTAGAAAATTGTTGTCAAATATTGGGACTAAATCGTTAATTGTTAATTATAACAAATGAATACAATTGTTTTAAGTTCGAATTTAAGTAATTATAAATGATAAGAAATAATTATTTGTTTACTAACGGTTCAAAATACTACATTATTCTCGCACGAGCATGAAGTGAGCTGCGCTTCGAGCTTCAATGATGCGAGAACAGCAATGTCACAATATTTTTTGCCCAGCTTGCCCAAAAAGTGACCTTTTGGAGTGCCTGTTTTGCGTGTAGTTCACTTCTTAACACTGCGAACAGGTCGTGCCCAAAGTAAAAGACATGTGCGCACAGTTCTTTTACTTTGCGCACGGTTTGTCGAACTATTTAGAATTGAACCACTTTGCGCACGCAAAACATGCACGAAAGGGATCACTTTCTGAGCAAGCAGACAAAATTATGTTTTTTCATTACCGGAAGTAGAAATCAACTTTGTTTTTAACAAAAGTCTGTGTTGTCAAGGTGTGAATCTCAAAGACTACTATACTCCTTTACTGAAACAAAAGAATGTCGAACTAATTCTTGTACAGAAACAAGTCATTCTATTGGTTCGGCTCCAAATTATCCTCCTTTGAAAAACAGATGGCTTTTCTCTGTTCAAAAATTAATTCCACTCTTCCACATTCTCTCCTTTCAGCGAACGGAGTATAATTTCACAAATTCATTGAATTTTATAATTTTAATGTGACAGTCGAATTTGGCACATGTTTTAATTCTCAGAAATTTGGGAAAAATTGATTATGTTTATATATCCAAGTGTTTTGAAATTCAAATCTTCTTTCATTGTCAAAGCAGTGGCTGAATAATTGTGCTATATATTTATATTAACATTATTCTAATTAACATTGTTATTAAGCCTTCTCGTTAGTCAGACAGTTCATATCGTAATAATAAATGGAGAGCTGTTATTAGCTACTGTTTTATCATATTAGTTTCATTAACACACATACTTCAACTATTATATGTATATTTATGCAAATTGAAA
Source organism: Harpalus rubripes (assembly GCA_963082715.1). Classification (NCBI taxonomy): domain Eukaryota; kingdom Metazoa; phylum Arthropoda; class Insecta; order Coleoptera; family Carabidae; genus Harpalus; species Harpalus rubripes. Next base: position 17,743,613 of record OY720456.1, on the reverse strand, counting down.
TTTTGCAATCAGCAATCTGTACTAGGTATTTAAAATAAATTTTATCCTCAAATCCAAACATTTAATATCTTATAATAAAATAAAAAGTGGATTAATATGAAACTAATAAGCTGATAATTTCTTTATTCACAAAAATGATAATAATATGTAGATTACGATACTTATTGTAGGTAAAATATTGTATACAGTATTAGTATCAGATTTGGCTACTAGAGGGTTAAGCTCCTTGTTGCTCAAGTAACATCACGATAAAAATTTGAATCTAATTAGCAATTTGAAAAAACTGTAATTTAAATTTTAGTATGTACTACCTACCTGTGATAGGTAAAATATGTAAAAATAATTGTGGGATGACTCCATTATATTAGAGTACTAAAAAAAAAATCTTATTATCTTCAATAATAGGCTATTCCACCGGAATCAAAAATAATAAAAGTTTTTTGAAAATAAGACAAGTTACGGAAAACTGCATTAAAATAAATATACAAATTACTCCCTTTAAAAAAATAAGGGGCGTTTTGCTTTTGATAACACAGGACATGTACGTACGTGTTTGAGCAAATAGGATCCAAGTATGAACTCCTAACTAATGCAGCACCGCCTTAACTGAAGCTGGGACCATACATTCGGCATTCGGCGAATCGCAATCAAACATTCGCCAAATATCGAATATATGGATGAGCTGCTCGCCACAAATATTCGGTGCTCGTCTGTACTCCGCTTCGTGTCGGTTTTTCGAGCCGAGTCAAAGTGAACGAATATTTACCTAAATAGTGGTGTAGAAACCGCTAATCGATGCTCGGCAAACTACACATATCTGCAGACGTATGCTCGCCAATTGACTAACATTACTCGGCGAAAGGCGAATATTCGGCTATCGGCGAATACCGAATGTGTGGCCCCGGCTTTATATATTCGGGTGTGTCGGACTTGTTCAGATGACTATATTTTTTCTTTAATTTTGTAAAATAAGTAAAAAAGTGAAATAAATTAAGTGCAATGAGTTATTTTATTTCGGTAATTATGAAATATAATAGATATTATAGGTTAAATATTCATTATTATATTAGTATACCCACATTATCTACATACGTTGCAAAGCAAATTTAAAATTGGGACCTTAATATCTCGTTAATTTTCAGGACTTTCACATATGATCTTATATTTTTACATACTTCAAGAAAAAAAAAAAAAAATGTCGTGGAATAGTCTATTGCATAAGGAAAATAATATTGATCATGAAATTTATAGGCACACCCAGTCATGGGTAATACGCTGTGATGATATATTTATTTTTTATTTATATTTAAATTTATGAACTTCGAAATAATAACTATTTTTATTTTTTAAAACAGATGATAAGAAGATATACCCACGTTTGTATATTGTTACCATAATCGATATAAAGATTAAATTGCTATAGAGTTTTATATATTTTAAAATAATAATTGATTTATTTACTCTTATCATAAATACATAAAAAAATTACAATCGTGCAAAGTAGAATAAAATCAATACATTTTGAGTAAGTATTGAAAAACTATAATGGGGTCCTTCAACATGGCTTAGAACATGGGTTATTTTAAGTGCATTGAAACTATAATAAGAACTATCAAAGTTTTTAAAAAATTTCTTAGTTAAAAAATGCGAGTATTTAATGCCCTGAACATCTACGTTATACATTTTTCTCTATTCCTAATTCTGGTATCGCCTGTTTGAAATCCGGTATCTATTTTCAAGTAAATGAATTCAGAAAATAACGAAAGTAAACCAAATTTATGATGCCACGTCAGATAGAAAAAATCTAATGTGGCCAGCACATTACCTTTAGTCAGATCGTCAGATCTATGTATAATGTAAAAATTCCACACAGAGATTTTCTTGTAAAAGATTCCATATTTCCAGTACATTACCTTCAGTTCTATGTATTTGGTACACATTCCATACAGAAGAGTTTATATTTTTCCAGCAAAATTATAGCACAAACATAATGTTAAGTGCACTTGACACTAACATTTGTCAATCAGTATTTTCTTAATATAGTAGATGTTTCCATGGTAATAGCACAGCTTGCTGCTTTATGAAATTTAATTTCTTTATGTATTTGTTACTCTATATCCATTGAATATGAAGTATAAAATGTAATCAAATCTTGTAGAGAATAAAATATTCTTTATTATTTATAATTACATTAAATATGAAAAATGATATTTAACAGAGTTTTTTCAAGAAAAACTGTTAAAATCTTCAAATTAGGGTACTTCCGGTCGACCAATTGTAACCAAAATCTAATCAGCTCTTCATATAGATGTAAGGAAAAGGAATACGCAAAAATTATAATTTTTGGGAAGGTGGTATTGAAGTTATGTGATCCGAAAAAAACGTCACACACACACACACACACACACACACACACACACACACACACACACACACACACGTACATAGATACATCCATACATACAGACATCATCGTAAAAATAGTAAAATCGTATTCTAGGGACCCTAAAACGTGATTACAAACTCATCATCGAATTTTTTGACCAAAGACAATGCCTTCCTTACCAGAAAGTGACGGAAGGTAAAAATGAATTTAAAGATGTGTTGAATGACATAGAATGTCATTATTTCATTAAATTGCTTATAATTCTATAACAGTTTAAATGCTCGTAAAAAAGCATTCTACTATAAAAATATGTCAGCATTACAGAAGTCTACCTAAAACAGAATTTTATTAAAATATAAACTAATGGAAAGTAATATTTTCAAACTTTTCTATTCCTAGCTACGTCCCTGTAATGTTCCCATTCGCTGTTATTCACAACATACCTACATGAGATTTATCGTCGATTGAAATGTTTTCCCCGTTTCAGTAGCTACCGAACCGATACCGGACGACACTAGCGCCAAAGCTTCGCATGATTGCCGCATGTTTCAAAACGTTTCTGTTTTATTTTTTGTTGCTTTCAAACAACGGTAGCCTTGGAAACTGCCAACTGTTTCTGATGCTTTGTTGAAAGAAAAGAAGAATTAATGATTAAGTGTTCTTAGAAACAGCTACAATAGCTGGTGTATTGTGTTTGTTAATTTGAAATTAATGTACTTGGTTGACAAACGAATTAAAAATGATTTATTATAAGTATTGATTGTGCTCCAATAATAAAAGTGATTGATAACGTTATTTAGGTATTGTTTTGTTATCTATTGATTAGGATTACAACATTTTGAAATACGTAATTAATAACCTATTTGTAACATCTGTGAAATTTTCATGATAACATATTAATCAAACTTTTCATTGTGAATTACCGCTGTTATTTTTAACTAGTTAATAATCAGTTGTTTTTTATAAATTATTTTAATCGCTTTACGTTTACATTTATAATACATACTATACTAATGAAATATATTTAGTAGTACACACAAATTAATACTATATTTTTATATGCATTATTTAATACTACTGTAAACTACAATTTTGTAATTGAATTATATGAAGGAAATTTTTTATGTTATTCATAAGATTATTGATTTTAAACATTGAAATCGTGGAAAAATAATTATTATTTATGATATTGGTGTTAAGAGTGACATTTTATTTTGTAAGAAGGAAGTTTGGAACACGACGCGAAGCGGAGTGCTCCAAACCTTCAAATTACATTTACAAGCGAAAATGTCCAATAATTCATTTTGAAAAATCCTAGGCATATATTTTACAATCTGCCTACGACATAATGTAGGAGTATATGACTATGTTTATTTCGACGTTTGAAGCCGCTTGAATTTAGTAAATCCCTTTTCAATCTTCGAAATGAACGATCGAGATTATTATTTCAAGTCGCTTGAAAATGTCAAGTCAAGCCTATAAAATAACAGGCTTGGACTTACGGAGCGCCTTGACTTCTGTCGAAATAAACAGTGAAGTTTCAAATAATGTAACTACGCATGCGCACATCCGCAATATGTTGCAGTGTTACTAAATTTATATCATTTGTTGGTTATTTACATTTTATATAAATCGCGGCATAAAACTAAAATAAAATTGTCGAAAAGCGAAATATTTGGAGTGATGAAGAAATAAATGTTTTTTTAATGTTTTTAAAAGAGAAGAAAAGTAGCAATATACCAATGATTAAATTTGGGGTTATATATCCAGGATGAAATTAGACGGGGTCTCGTGGCCGCGTGCCTGAGTGTCAAGTCGCGAATCTGGGGAACCGGGTTCGATCCCGACCGACGCCAAACATTTCCAATTTTAAATGGCACAAAATTGACCCCTGTGGTGCACTCTACACGCCAGCAATGAGTGCCCGTGAGGTGACGCCTGGTAAGCGCCCGTATGGTGCAAATATATAATCTTTACCGATATCTGTGTACAAAGCAGATTGGCACACCCAGCAATGGGTAATAAGCCGTGATGATATATTTATTTATTTATTTTATTTATGAAATTAGATCACATACCTCTCCCTGTCTATCTGCATAATCTGGTATTTAACTATATTTCTTTAGTTGGTACGAATTTAAAGAAGATAGAAAATAACTCAATCATATTTTCAATCCGCTGATATAAACCAATAGGATTTTTCAAGTCATAATATACTTAAAGCTGCTTGAATTATCGACATAAACGTAGTCAAAGTTGATATTAGATATTGTGCTTTGACTTGACTTCATAATCTAGGATTTTTACTTGCTTCAATACAGGACACTGCACTTGTTAGTAAGGGGTGTATTTAAAAGAATTTTATTTATCCGAATGAAACTGTACATATAATTAAAACCTCATTTTCTACTAAATCTGGTATAATCGGCATATGCGGGCGTTGTTTGATAGTGTCAATCAGTATTGACTTTTACTTGTATTGTAATTCTCTTTTTACCTTCCGTCACCTTTAGGTAAGGAAGGTATTGTCTTTGGTCAAAAAATTCGATGATGAGTTTTTAATCAATAAGCACGTTTTAGGGTCCCTAGAATACGAATTTACTATTTTTACGATAATGTCTGTATGTGTGTGTGTGTGTGTGTGTGTGTGTGTGTGTGTGTGTGTGTGTGTGTGTGTGTGTGTGTGTGTGTGTGTGTGTGTGTGTGTGTGTGTGTGTGTGTGTGTGTGTGTTTGTGTGTGTGGATGTGTGTGTGTGTGTGTGGATGTGTGTGTGTGTGTGTGTAACAAAATTTTCGTCTGCGATAACTCTAATACTACAGTTACAAAAATTATAATTTTTTCGTGTACTTCTTCGTTACATACATATGAAGAGCTGATTAGATTTTGGTTACAATTGGTCAACCGGAAGTACCATCATTTGAAGATTTTAACAGTTTTTCTTGAAAAAACTATGTTAAATATAATTTTTTCACATTTGATGTTATTATAAATATTAATGAATATTTTATTCTCTATACGATTTGACTGCATTTTATACTTAATATTAAATGGATATAGAGTTAAAAAATTATAAAGAAATTAAATTTCATAAAGTAGCCACAGCTATGGAAACAGCTACTATATTAAGAAAATTCTGATTGAAAGATGTCAGTGTCAAGTGAAATTGACATAGTGTGTTTGTCTTATAATTTTTGCTGGAAATATAGGATCTTTTGCTTTCTGTATGGAATTTGTATAAAATACATACAACTGCTTTAAGGTAATGTACAAGAAATAATAATAATAATAAATCTTTTATTTCTGCAGATACATTACACTGTATATAGAAAACGTCACAAAATAATAATTTTCTGTATGAAATTTGCATAAAATACATGCAACTGCGGGAAGGTAATGTACAAGAAATAGAATATTTAATTTAGCAAGGAACTTTCCGTATGAAATTTGTACAAAATACATAGAACTGACGGAAGGTAATGTGCTGGCCACATCAGATTTTTTATGTTACGTTTATGTTATTTTTTAACAACATGTATATTTTGATACTTATGAATTTTATTTTTGTCGTATATTTTCAATATTTTGTGTAAAAAACATTGTGCCCGATATATATGGAGTCTACCTGGAAGTCAGTACACAAAATCCCTAACCAGGGTATATAAGAAGCATACTCGTATACCACGTGACGTAGGCGAAGTGTGATTTTTTCCACGCCCAATAGTTTTACTTATATATAATATACTATAATTATAATTTGGTGCTTGCAAAAATGGTCAACGGACTAGCGCCAATAATATTCTTTATATCACTATCACTTTTTGTTTTATTGTTAAACTTGAAACTGTACACATTAACCTTCGTTTCATTTAATGTTTCACGAAAGCCGTAAAACTGTAACTGCTTTCCCGACCTAGAGTTCAGCCTATCCCGCATGTTCCCTAGAGTCCTAGAGTTAGAGTATATGAGGGGAACCAGGAAGTCAGTTAGCTGCTGTTACGTCCGTGATGTCACGTCGTGTCATAACACGTCACATCACGTGTTAGCACTAAAATTAACCGATGCGTTCAACTCTTCAAACTCCTTCACAGGGCCGGATTAATGGGGGACGATCGACCCAGGACCTCCACAAACTAGAGGCTCTAAATAAACGTATTTTCTTGAAGGAGCTCTCCTCTCTATAAATCCGGCTCTGGTTCTAGCCCTCAAAATACAACAAAAATCTTCAACATTTATTTAGGTAGATACATCTCAACGTGCTTATTATATTTTGACTTTTGGGTGACGCCTTGGTAATCGCCCGCACGGTACAAATATGTCATCATCATTACCGAAATGGCACACCCAGCATTGGTTAATATGCTGTGATGATATTGCGATTTTCAAGTATCAAGAGATGGCGCTGATCGCATTAAACAATGGTACGCTTTTTGTTGACATTCGTAAGCGGAACATTATGCTGTCAATTGTGTTTCTTTAGTTTTCGTATTATTTTCTCATTTATTAGTATTTTACACCGAAAGGTAGAAAGGCAACTGGATTAAGTAAAGTAAAGTTATTAGTATTTTTTATTTATAATTAAGTATGTATAATAGAGTTTTTGTAGTCAAATAGTTGTAGTTTCATGCAAATGTTAAATATGTACCACTGTTTGTAGTTCTAATAGTGTCCGCTAGTTAGCGTTTTCTTATTTGAAAATCCCATACTTTTATATACCGAGAGTATTTTATCAGTGGACATGGGCGTATGTCATTACCATAGTTACATTTAAAAATGATTGACAGCAATGTATTACCATGTTTTTACCTCTCGCTAAGAGAGATATTGAATTCATGCGAAAAATCGCATAACCAGATTTTTATAAATAAGCACGTTTTAAGGTCCCTAGAATCCGATTATAACATTTTTACGATGATGTCCGTATTTGTGTGTGGATGTTGGATCCACGATTTCTTAAATACTATAAAACGAAAGACATTTTTAACTACGGATTCCTCAATCTAACAATAATGGGAAGAGTTGATTAAGTTTTGGTAACAATTGGACAACCGGAAGTAGTAGTTACAAGAAAAAAATCATCTAAATATTATTTATCGAAAATTTATGTTAATACTTATTATATTAAAGAACGTTAAATTCTTTATTCGATAAATATAAATTCATTAATATATTAATGCATATAAAATATTTTGATGTAAAAAATCTGAGATCAAACTACTTCAAGGCAAGAAATTTAAATGTTTGTAATTGACACATCAATGTCACTGTCAAAAATATTTGTATGCCACTGTCAAAAATATTTGTACATAATTATGAAGATTATGAAAATAAAAAAAGTCAACAACGCAAAAGAATATACGTAAAAAAGAATATAAAAGGAATTTGCGAAAAAATGTCGAATATAAAGAAAAAAAAAGGAAAGTAGAAAAAGAAAATTTCAGGATATTGAATATAAAGAAAATGTATGTATTGTACATAATTTATATTAAAATATCCCATAGATTTTGCAAATATATGTGTGAAGTATTTTATAGTGAGACATAAATATAAGTATTTGTATTTAAAAATATTTTTTGTTTTATGCGTATAACCAGGTAAAATATCTGGCGAGAGGTTAAGTGCTGGCCACATCAGATTTTTTTTAACTGAACATAGGGAGTTGTCAAAGTCATCAAACTGTGAACTTCCAAAATGATGTATGATGAAAAAAGACAAATCATAACATTGTATAAGTCCATTATGAGTCTAAGGCAAGTTTCCGAATTATTTGCTGCTACTTTTAATAAGCGACTCAGGCCAGTAACAAGATTAAATTATACAATTACCCTTTCTGAAATTGACACTGATGACTTTGACAACTTTTTAATAGTTGCTGGCCTGGGTCGCTTATTAAAAGGAGCAGCAAATAAATCGGAAATATGGTAATACATTTTACAGTTAATCATTTTTCATCAAATTTGTACCATTAATTTAATTTCACAACCAACAAACTGAAATCCCTGAAAATGGTCAAAATTTCAAAAAGACCCATTTTCATTTATTTTAATCTAGAAATTGAAACCATTGTTAAACAACTTTATCAAAATGTGGGTGTATGTGTATATTGTGTATGAGTTTTGGGGTGTATAACTCAAAATTAGGTAGAACTGGTAGAGACGTGCTTATATAAGCAATTTATTTTATGGAAGGAGAGCCTCCATTTTCTCACCTCCATATAAATTGGGCCCTGGCCTTGTAATCTGCAAATCGGAGAAAGTATTGTAATGCTGTGACTAATTTTGATTGTAGTATTTATTGATAAAACTATTAGGTACCTACACATATTTTCTTTTATTCTTTCATGAATAAATAACAAATATAATTATGTTTTCATTGTAATCAAATATTCATTTTACATCCTACATTTACTTGTATTTGTTTAATTGTTTGCATGTTTTCCATTTATGCGAGTACTTGTTAATATTTAAATATGTTATCTACCTCAAAATACTAATTCCCAGAATTTAAATACCTAACCGAGGAAAATATTAATATCCTTTATGAAACACCTCGATTTAATTACCATAAATATTCAATTCTAAGCCGCCTATCTCGAATATGAAACATTTAAAGGTATCAGGGCTCAGGATAAGCGTTACGCAAAGCTTTATAGCAAAGGTAGTTGACACTTGATGAATTATGAATTTATTAATCAGGTCAGAAGGTCAGACAGTTGAAACCCACCGGAAATTCTAATTTTAGCCTTCATTTTTTCACTGATAACAGCTGAGGTGCAAGACAAGTTGTTCGAGATAGGGAAAATAAATGAATGCTGAAATAGACTGCTGCCTACGTTCATTAAATTTTAAGTGATTAATTGTCCTATATTTACTTTTCACACTTTTTGCATTATTTTATGTTCTACTTTTTTAAATAACCACTTTCAGGGCTGGCAAAAACCCAGGGTTTTTTAAAAAATACCCGACCCATTTTTTTTTTGTTTTATTGTTCTTTTTATATTATATTATAAACTATTATTCACGAAAGATGACTATTCAAGGTTATTTATGAGCCGTCTGATATAATATTACTTGCAGATAACTTCATTGCATTTCGTATGCATAGGCGTACAACATGAAATATTTACGGACACATTTTAACTGAAAAATTAAGGGTAATTCATTTGAAAATCATGTTTTTTTCTAAATCATGCCTTTCTGAAAGATTTATGTTGTTCACTTATGTTTTGCAAAATACAAAAAACATATTCTCTGTTCCATTTAAGCCATTCAGTAGATGGCACTGACAACAGCGCAAATCCGAAGTAGCCGAAATTACATTGGGTAAACTTGTCTCTTGTCTCTAATTTCAGCTAATCAGAGATGTCAAAACTATTCCCTATGCTCCGCAATACTTAATGGCTTAAATGGAACAAGGTATAGACTTAATTTATAAACCAAGGAATAATAATTTGATTTAAACGTCAACGGCACTGGGTAAATATTAGGACAGAGGGCAGTGTAGTAGATAATAAGGTATCTGTAATTCTACGACATATGTCATTATTATTTATAGTGTGTTAGAAAGTAATGCCACTATTTACGTAAATCTGTCGCACCACATAAATTAAATAGTCATAGGTCAAATAATCTTTCTTTTTCTAATACAAAATATTGCTAAGCTACTACTATAAAGTGATATGAATTCTTTCTTCGAACAAATGACCTTGAATAGTCATCTTTCGTGAATAATAGTACATAAATTAAATTTTACATGCAAAATCACTTTCGTTTTTGCATTAGTGCGTTTATCTTCCACTTTTTCGCACTAATGCAAAAACGACAATTCTAATTTATAATAATTCATTATTTTCTTTTTGTTAAATTTAAACGGAATTAGAAAAAACCTAGTAGTATGTGATATGTTGCACTGGCATCTTCAAGTCTAGTGCGAAAAATTAGCATCATTTTGCAACTAAAAACATAAGTAGCTAATCTGGGGTTTTTAAGTGGATTTTTTAAAAACCGTCGTAAAACCCCAATTGGGTTTTTTTTGGATTGGGGAAATAAGACCAGCCCTGTTCACTTTTCTTATACTCGTAATTTCCAAGAAGCCCTACTCACATTTGTGACAGCGACCTAAATGACTTGTACTAATATGGCCCCAACTTAGTTTTCTGGAAGTAATTCCTGAATTCGCAAATTTTCATGGAGCTTGTTACAGCCCCAGGAGTCAATTTCTGGATACTCATTAGCCGTGAGGTACCTTTATCTTGATGAGCTGGACATTCACATTAATGTGTTTTCAGCTTTCCCAATTTTACATAAAACGTAAAAAAATAATACTAGACAAAAAATAAAATACCCATATTTTTTACATCGATTAATTTTTCGTATTTTACGAGAAAATAATTATTAAAAATGTGGGGAAGGGATTCGTGACGTGACAATGGTAGAAACGTGAAAAAAGTCGGTTAGACTGGGAGGGAAAGAAATAGTTATAGCCAGATGTGATCATGCCACACCTACCACAACATAAACGCAACACTGATAGGCTGATTTATAACTGTCTCTTTCCTTCCCGCAGCCTGTCTGTCTTTGTCCACGATTCTAACATACTTACGCCATATATCCCTTCTCCAAAACATTAAATTGTTAATAACAAGATTATTACAAATTAATGTTTAGCTTTTATTATTATAATGAGAAGCTATAGTGGTTAGTTTTTATATTTTATGACATATATATTGAAATTCGAATGTGGTCACATACCCCATTCCCATTAGTAGGCTTTGCATGCATATGCTTGTTTTTTAGTCTTTATCCCAATATCAATAGGCGATGGAAAATAAGATAGTAGCGCCAAAATGGCTTTTATTTCATACCGTGTCGCATTTCCATGTTTACAATTGTGATTTCAGTCCGGTAAATGAGACTTTACGGTATTATTATTCTTTACCGTACTGTATCGTTGCTAAGCAACCAATTTCTTATTATGATAATTTATAATGAACTACGTGATGGAATAGAACATTTTGTCAAAACATTCGTTTCTATAAACAATTTTATATTTTGTGATTTTTCAAACCTATACAAATAAAAAACGAAATAAATCAGCAATATGTAAAGAAATAGTTATATTTAATTTAACATTTTGAAAAGCTCGCGCAATTTTAGTTATATACGAATAGGGACTTTTGAGTTAAGAGAAGCATCAGCTGTACACAGACAGATGTACAGCAGTCAGCCCTGTAAGCAGTAGCAGTAGGGTGGGTGGAGCTATAGCTAGAAAGGAAGGAAGGAAGGAAGGAAAGAAGTTGTAGGTTGTAGTTAACTTGTGACGAATTTTGTTATTTTGATTTTAAATAAACCTTTTATTCACTTTAAAGTATTCTTAATATAGTAAGTTTACAGATATACATTACTTAAAAATTAATGTTTACATTTATCGTACAATCTTTGTTTTCTCTAATATTAATTGTCGGAATGCCATCTTGAACTAATGAAGTAGTTCTAGAAATCGATGTCGATGTGGATTGTTGTTGAAGTACTTCAACAAAGTTCTCACCACCTTGTATCATCCGTGCAATTTTTTGCTTCCCTTCGATGGAGTCTTCTATATATTTTTCGGCGACAGAAGAACTCTTCCAGCCACCGTGCCTTTTTAAAATTGTCAAATCAGCGCCGGCATTTGCGAGAAGTGTCGCAGACGTGCGACGAAAGCAATGCCCAGTGTATTTTTCTGGATTTTCTAATTTCAAATATGTGGCTATTTTCTTGGGCATTCCTCCAATCATGTGTATCCCAAGTCTCTGAGATATACACTTTCCATTTCGGTAACCCACGAATAAATTATTAAACTTCAGTTCTTTTGGTCGCAATTTAAGGTAGCTTCTGTACAATTCTAAGAAGTTTATGCCTTCCACTTCATTAATTACTGTAAAAACTCTTTTTTGGTTGGTTTTAGTGTAAGGTAACGTAACGACAAGTTGGGTGCCAGTATCTTCCACATTATCAACTGACATATTATGCAACTCTTCACGACGACAACCGCCGGCTATTCCCATCATAGTAACGACCTTTGCCAGAAGATACTCGTTATCAGGTGCTTCTTTCATGAATTGGTGAATTTCATCTCTTGTTAGTGTTTTAGATTGATTCGGTTGGTAACCCACTGAGAGTTTTTTTAAAAATGCGATTACTTTCGAAAAACGTGATATGTCTATATTTTCGTTCACCAGCAGCATAGATTTTACCATGGAGTATTTCGACCATAAAGATGAACTAGTAATTTTCTTCGACTATAAAATGATATACACTCTATAAAGGTACAACTGCAATATAATAATCACTAATACTCACCAGATCTAACATGTATGCTAAAATTACATCCTCTGTTATGTTTCTTACTTGATTTTCTTTTTTCCATTCCATGAAAAGCCGATATTCGTTATTATATCTATCTGCGGATTTTTTGGGGATCAAATTTCCCTTTGCTTCCGCAGATTTTAATAAAATTTGATCCGGAATATCATTTTCCATATTCATTTTTGAAAACGTTGCAAAACGTTGTTAGAAATATCAACAAAACAAAATTGGTTGCTATGGTATCATGACTATTTTATTTTTATTAAGACCCAGACGACATGATTGTTTTTAAAGAGAAAAAGAAAGGTTGAAATAAAGCAAACTTTCATCCAAAAATGCGACACAGATATGAAATAAAATGTTGTACGTCATACGTCCGTTAAATGATTTTCACGGTACTCATTTCAAAATTCCAGACTCGGCTCCTTCGTCGCCTCGTCCGGAAACATCTTATTCGTACCGTAAAAACTCATTTACCGGACTTATAACGTAAATTACTATTAAAGGAACTAATGTTAAAGGGATAATTTGACATTTACTAATTTAATTTATGCATTACGTGTGTAATATTAAGATATATTATATACCCAAACGCAAATATTAGGAACATAATAGGGAACACTTGTGTTTATACAGTCAAAGAAATGTCACATGTATAAATTATCCAGTCAACTATAGTTCCTCAAAATACCACCAGATGTCATATTGCTTATTTCCTATCGCCTATATCAATTTATTGACAACATTACCATAGCAACAACTCAAAACACACTCTAGGGTGTTATTTGGTATATAACAACCCTGAAAACAGGGTTGTTATGGTAATAATAACATTATCAGTTGAACGTTAAAAAATAAACTACATAAGTCTCATATTAAAAAAATATAGGTAAAAGTTGTAGCAATCACTTATTGAGTACTACCGTTGACTACTACTCAAAATTGGCACTGTTGAGTTGAGGTGTATGTGCATTCTGTATTTTGTCTTGATGTCTTGTCATGTTAATTTTAACATTTTGTTAAAAGTTTTTACCAAAAACCGTAGCGGAAACTGAATAAAAAATTAAAATGATAGATAATAAATTTGTATCTATTGGTTCCAAAATTTAACAGGCTGTTAAAATTAATATGATTGGATAGGTTAGATACATAATACACCCCAGAAAGAAAGAGTGCGTTAGCAATGGTATCTGTTAGCATTCTTGAGCGCTCCACATTTTTGGCATCCCTTTCCTACAAAACACACATGCCCCCACTGTAGTAATAACATGCCAAAAACAGTTTAAAGTTTAGTTTTAATTTTTATTTCCTTTTACATTTTTGTACAAATCTTTCTGAAAATTTATTTTCTTTAATATGAAACACACTTCGGAATTCCTGTGATATTTTCGTGCAAATATCAGTTAGCTAGTGGGAGTATTCACATTCAGCATCGACGACAGGAAGTCATTCATCATAATATAAACCGCGACTGTGTCGCGTCGTTTTGCACTTCACTACATTGCTCCCTAATATCAACTCGTGCCTTGACAAAACACCCAACAATTGCAACATACTTGTATAGAGATAGTGTTGTACATATTTGTCCTAATTAATAAATTGTAGCTAGTATCTCGCAACAGAAAAAAAGAAATGAGATAATGATATAATATACAGGATGTTTATGGTATAATAAAGAGAACTGAAAGAAGTTAAAATCTGAATTTTTTTCTGCACAATCTGCGAAATTGTAAAAGTTTTGAGACTTAATAAATTAAAATCTAAAAACCAATTTGTTCTAAAATAGCTATTTGTGTATTAAGAGCGCAAAATGGGACATTGTCGATTGAGAGGTTGTTGCCGAGCGACGCAGGAGCGAGGCATTCTCTCGAAATCGACAATGTCCATTTGCGCTCGAAACACACACAAGATTTTTCTACAGTCGCCACAATGGGGTCCTCCACCATAACAAAAATTTATTTTTTATTTATTTTTACTTACCGGTATTTTCCATTCTTCTTGAGCTATTGCTTCAATCTAATCTAAGCATTTTATACTGTCGTTTTTGTAAATGAATGCCCTATTTTATTTTCACAGCAGTGCGGCATTTTGTTTGGTTATGTAACATACCGACAGAGCAGTTATATGTCAGATTGACTTGTTAAGTGGGTAATGTGTAACTACAGTGTCATTAATTCCTGACTAACCATTTCCATTAAGAATGTAGCCAAGTAACATTTAACATTTCTCAACATTATATAGTTACAAATTTGAGGAGCGAGCGTTTTTCCTACTTTGTCGCTCTAGAGCGGCAAAGTGACATTTTGCGTTGACAAAAGAGAGCGCAAATGGCTACTTTGTATATAGACCGTAGAAAATAGCTATTTGTGTATTAAGAGCGCAAAATGGGACATTGTCGATTGAGAGGTTGTTGCCGCGCGAAGCAGGAGCGAGGCATTCTCTCGAAATCGACAATGTCCATTTGCGCTCGAAACACACACAAGATTTTTTCTACAGTCCTCCACCATAACAAAAATTAATTGTTTATTTACTTTTACTAATCGGTATTTTCCATTCTTCTTGAGCTATTGCTTCAATCTAATCTAAGCATTTTATACTTTCGTTTTTGGAAATGAATGCCCTATTTTATTTTCACAGCAATGCGGCATTTTGTTTGGTTATGTAAATGGGTAATGTGTAACTACAGTGTCATTAATTCCTGACTAAACGTTTCCATTAAGAATGTAGCCAAGTAACATTTCTCAACATTGTATAGTTAGAAATTTGAGGAGCGAGCATTTTTTCTACATTGTCGCTCTAGAGCGGCAAAGTGACATTTTGCGTTGACAAAAGAGAGCGCAAATGGCTACTTTGTATATAGACTGTAGCAAAACAATATTTGTTAGTTGGCATAAATGACGTTAAATTTGCAATAAGGATCAAGAATATACCGACATGTATTTGGTTTAAAGAAAAATGCGCCAAAACAGTCGACATTAATAAGAAGTGTCTTCAATGTTCTGTCTCTGATTTCCAATCTTCAAAAATGACAAGTTGTTTTCAATAGTTATACAACAAGAGGTTCGAAAAATATCGAACATACAGTTGAGAGGACGAGATGTATTGCTTAGGAAACACAACGACACCGTAGGTGGAGTTATGTTATGTTTTCAGGTAACACATCGAGTCCGCAGACCGTTCAGATGACTTTCGAAGTTCGAGGTGTATATATTAAAACTATACAACGAATCAACCAACCATATTTTTACGAAATGTCAAAAATATTACTTGATCATTTATATCAATGATGATATGATTGCATATGATTCATTTGTTGGCGCACCGAAACACCACTATACTGTATCTGGTTTAAATAAGATTGCAGTGGTGTGAAAATAGGAACAGTTTGATCTTGTTTGATTGGATAATATCGGAGTATTATCCAATCAGAAAACAAGATCAATCTGCTCCTATCTTCGTACTACTGCAATCTTAAACTACATGCAGTATAGTTGTGTTTTGTGAAACACAACTTAGCAACGCAAATAACCGATGTTATACAGCGTAACTAAGAAAAATTGAGCTATCTGATTGGTCTATTTTCCGATGAGTTGTATAGTTACTCAAACTACTGTGATTTTTAAATAATTCTTTGTTCAAATAAATAATTGTTATTGGTCCATTTTCAAGTGCTTTTACAACTGCAACAAGCAGATTAGAACGGTAATTAATTGCAGATTACGTTACATTGCAACCTTGTTTAGTAAATAATGATAACGTATGGCACATTACTTACATAACACCCTGTATAGCAAAAGTGAAAGAAAAATGTAAATATGTTGATTAATTAATTATTGAAAATATTATTAAATTAGAAATAATCCTTTGGTAATAATATGTTATATATTCTACTATAGTCCACTATATCTGTAACCAAACCATACTTTTAGATACATACAGGTGTTTCAAAAATACTGTAAAAAAAATTAAGGGCATATGGTACTGACCAACATAAGTAAAATAGCTTAATCAACATAGGACTGATCAACTGTTTCCGAGAAAAGCGAAAAATCGAAAAAACTGACAAAGATAGTGATCGAACAAAATTTTGTCTGTCAGTAAGTAGACTATAAAAAAACAATAAAATTTTATATGA
This sequence comes from Harpalus rubripes, assembly GCA_963082715.1. NCBI lineage: Eukaryota > Metazoa > Arthropoda > Insecta > Coleoptera > Carabidae > Harpalus > Harpalus rubripes. The sequence goes on along the minus strand of OY720456.1, from coordinate 17,726,748 downwards.
AACGTTTTTCTCAATTTCTAATAGTTACGAAGTTATTTGAAAATATTCGCCAAGGTCGCCACAACATTTAACAATTATTTGAGTAAAAAAAAAAAAAACAAAAGCACATCCATGATGACCTCTGAAAAGTAAACAAAAAATCCCATATAATCAAGGTCGTAACTCTTATAGTTTTCGAGATATCAGACGTTATCCCCGTAAAAACTCATTTTTCAAAATTGCATCAAATCTCGGAAACTATGGAAGATCGGACGCATGTTTTTTACCCATTTTGGTCAATACTATATGCCCTTAAATTTTTTACAGTATTTTAGAAACACCTGTGTAAGTTTCTATTATTATTTTAAATATTTTGTGTCTTTATAATATTTTGAAATAAATTAAATGAAAAATAAAAGATGCGTTCATGTTTTTTATCAACGAATTACTTCTATCTTATCTAAAAACTTTTTACTGTAGTAGAATGAAGACGTATCATCTTGTAAGCCCACAAGACGCAGTTAATTGTCCATAAAAACTTCGGAAAAGTTGTTGTGGCTATGGGGATAAGATAACCTAATTTTCGTCGCACTAAACAGCGTAGGACGTATTTATATTGATCCAGCGATAAAAGGAAAATCACTCGTTTTTCCTGTGTATTGAATTTTCCTGACAGTCTATGATGAATGGCTATTTATGTTACAGAAAAGTGAAATGAACGAGAAACAGATGCCATGAATAAATTTCATAACAGATTAAATAAATAAATCATCAAGATACAAAAAGTTTAGAGGCCGGTTGCACCCATTTAACTTAAATTTTAAGCGTTCCTTATATTAACAACATTGAATCGAAATGAAATGTCAAATGATGCGAATAAGCGATTGCATAAAATTCGGTCATAATTGTTCTGTTTAATGATTTACGTTATACTGAATCGTAAGCGTCTTATTACAGAGCTCTGCCTCTAGTGGTAATGGCTATTAACATACCTAGGAATGTTATGCATATCTTAACTGCCGCAGATGTCGGTTTGAAATCCGAGCTCGTAGAGCGAGGATTTTAAGACATCTAAGGCTTGTTATGATTCATAACATACGTGGTTTGTTAAATAGTTTATCGGTTTCAGAAAATGAAGACATTATTGATAAATATTATTTTTTGAAATTTTCTCATTAATGCTACTTTCAGAATGCTATGGTTAACAGAACAATTATTTTGACATATGTCAATATGACAAATATTCAAATTATGTGCTTTATTCATCATGTTTATTACTTTAGAGTAAAGTAGACCGCATTTAGAACAATACGCTATCGTTATCTGTATGTATTAATGAAGAGCATTATATTTTCATTTAATTTTATTTTCATTTTGTAGACCGTTGTTGACAAGTCAGTATGGTAATAATATTACCATACAGATACAGTTATTACTTAGTTACCAGCCTACTTTTGTACATGTAAACAATGGAATAATCGGTGCTATTCTGTAACTTGATCATTATCTGTTATCGATCGTTAAATTAATGACAATCGTTTATTTTTAATGATCAAGATATCGATTGTCTCAATTTTCGTATTCTATAACTACAATCATTTTCTTTGTCATTTATTTGACAATTTTACGCATTTCGCGCTCATATGAACTTGGCAGTCATTTACCAATAAGTATTTCACCCACATAATTACGAAAAAAAAAATAGTTTTAACAATATAAAGAGTACGTACCTTACGTAAAATTTTCTGAAAAAGAAAAACAGTATTTAATTTAAGAAGAGTAATATAAAATATTTTATAGTTATAAATAATTATATAGGCACATTGTTCTATTGAGCCCCTTAATACTATTTTTTTTATTGATTACAACAAATGATCTTTTGATTATTGCTCAAGAATACTCATTGCACAAATCAATCCTACAAAAAGATTATTACGTTGTATTTTGCGAAGAATAATTATGATTTACTATCATATATATTTTATTTATTTGAAAACTACGGTGGAATTTTGAAAGCTGAGTAATTTTGTGTTTTTTTTTCCCACCGATATTCCCCTGATGTACTATTAAAATTTAGTAGAAAAAAGTAAAAGAAATATCATTCCAAACGCATATTTCTCTGGAATTGTTATATTGAAAACTATACCTGTAAAATTATTGATTACAACAAAGAATATTTTATTGATTACAAGAATGAATCCATCAAAGTAAATTTCATCAATATTTTAATAATAGCAATTAGCGCAAATAAATACAATTAAATTGTGGTGGAAATGATAAATGTATAGTTTCGAAGGGGCCTCGCATGTCATAATAATTGTTCTGGGCCTCGCGGTTTCTATCAGTAGCGCGGCCCCCGAATGTCATTTCTACCATTTCGCAGATGAGGCTTGAGTGTTATGATTAAATATTGGGCGAGTTCTCGGATTACTTAAAAGATTTGTTTAAAATTTTCATAGCATCGCGTAAGGATAAAGGGTCACTTGCATTTCTTAGTACCTTGTTGTGAACAAATAACCTAAATCTATAAACAATATAAAAATGTTAATACTACGAATTATATTATATGATATAAAATGCTTACTTGTATATTCCTTCAATGATGTATATTGTATTGAAATACAAACGATATAATATTCTAACTGCTACTTTTGTCTGATTTTGACATTTGTTATCGATCATTAATATGATAACGACAGCATATTACTGATCGATAATTTTCAGTGTGTTATCGACTGTTATTAACCAATTTTAATGATCAAGTAACTTACAGAATCCCAATTTGAATTGCAATCGATCATTACCTCGATAATGATCGATAAATGATAACGATTGAGTTACAGAATAGCCCCGATTATCCTGAAACCGGTAAAGATAGTTTTCACGGGCTGTTAAAACCATAACAACATGTATACAGATGTATTTATTCATTATTCCGCTTCGCCATATGTTTCCAAAGACTATTTCGATCAAATAGTTTAATGTATTGTGTTGTAGATTCCATTTTTTTTCAGATTATTTACGATTCAGTATATCATAAAACATTGTACAATGCTCAACCGTTACCCGAAATTTACGTGCTCGCACGGATAACAAGCTCGCTTCGCTCGCTCGTTAGGTACTGTGCACGCCCGTAAAGTTCTGAGTAACGGTCTTCCAATGTAAATTACTATTATGTACCTACATAGTTAGTTTAACAAAAGAGTATATTTTTTTATTGAAAATATTTTTACTTTACATTGTGTATTTAGTTTAGATAAAACTAAATAATTGAATGAACAATAGAATTGTATTTACAAATATTATTGCACATATTTTTATTGCCTTTATACATATAAATTTAAAGATAAAATTTTAACAGGGAAAATTCTATTTTATAGGACCTAAATTTACATTTTTGATGAGAGCGTAAACTTATTTAAGATTTGTAAAAATAGAGTTGGTAACAAACAAGTGAAGTTAAATAAAAGCTTAAATAACTTAGTTTAATGTTCGAGAGACAAGTAAACTGAATACCTAATGCCATAACATCATTTCAGAAACTAACAAGATAAATCACCATCGCGATCACTATCAAATAGAATTTTATTATTTTCCCTTCACTGTTTTGTGCAACCTGCCAAGCAGACAAAATCTCCTTTTGTTCGTTTATGTCTAGAAAGTTTGGGGTTCTCAAAACACTCACTAAACTCTGATATCAAAGTAATCTCCATATCTGACATCTAACATTTGTTTTCACTATAAAAGATTGTATGGATTTCGTTTATGAACAATGCGTTGAAAATCTGATAATCACCCCTATTGTGTAAGAAAGATGTTGACGTTGTTATAGCAAATAACCAATAATAGTTGCGAACACTAAATAAAACATGAAAATGACAGGTTTTGTATTTGTTCCTATTGGTTTATTTTTTAGCAACTTTGCTAAGAGTTAACTACTTCCTTACAAAATAGGACTGATTGTTCACGAAATATTTTTTTTTTATTTCGCCGAGGTTGCACCACAATTTTAAGTGTATAATTTGAAATGAAACATTAATTTACAAAAATATATTTGTAAGAAATATGAATACAATTTATTATTAATCGAGTTATTAATATTTCGAACAGGTAAGTCGTGGAAAACAATACTTGATCCGAGGAAGATTTGATCCATCATTTTAAAAAGTTATTTATCCAAAGTTTATATTTATTTTATTTGATCGGTATTTTTTACTTCCGTGTACAAAGTAAAGGAAGTATTGTATTCGCGAAAAATTTCGGTTTCTAGATTTTAACGGAAATATCCATTTTGGCCATCCCTGAATCCATTTTGACTAATTTCGCCGTGACGTCTGTACGTACGTACGTTCATATCTCGTATAACTCAAAAACGGTAAGCCGTAGAAAGTTGAAATTTTGTATTTAGGACTTCTATAACATCTAGTTGTGCACCTCCCTTTTTGGTCATTACATAATTTCCAGAAATGGTACTTTATTTGAAGCCTATAATAGATTTTAATGAAAAACTATATTAAAATATAATCCAAAACTTTTCAAATTTAGTATATAAGACTTTTATATCAATTGGAAGAACATAGCAGATTTTGGTTAAAACAGGCTAAACGGAAGTGATATATTACCTGAAGTTGTTAACAGTTTTTCTTGAATAAAATGGTTTCATTTTGATTTTAGAAATAAATGCTTCAAATAAGAGTTTTAGAGAATTAAATTCTGCGTCTAGCACATCAAGTATTATTAAATTATCCCTTTTTATAAGCGAGATATGTAAATTTAAAATTTATATACTTTTTGGTTTTTGTAATGAAGCTTGCTATGGATTAGGACAAAAAATAACAAAAAAATAAAAAATAGATGTTAATGTCAAATTACGTCAAATACGTGCAATTTTATAATTGGGTCTATACTACATAGTCTTGCGTACAAGGAAGTCGTGTGGTGTCCACATCAGATTTTTTACATTATCAGTATTTTGTAAAATAAATATGAATATTGTGTTCTAGTTATATTAAATTAGGTTAAGTTATGGTTAGGTTAGTTTAGATTAAATTAGGTCAGGTTAAATTAGGTTAGACCAGGTTAAATAATATTTTTATTATAAGTAAAAATACTGATCCAATAAATAGTAGCCTTTATCTGTCATTTGAAATTAAGTTAGTATAATAGGAATTTAATTAATCAATTATCTAAAGTATCCTGTGAATTAAAACTACGAAATTAAACCATGAAGGAGCATATTCGAATTATGACTTATAATTGGACAGTTTTTAAGCCACCTGAAATTGGACAGTTTTTAAGTTGTCCAGTAATTAGTTTGAAGTTTGGCAGTTTTTAAGTCTCATGAAATTAATTTAACAGCTATAACAATTTTTAAGGACGTATTTGAAAGCTTGTAAAAGAAGATTGATTGGAATGTTTTAAGAAGTGCAAGGAAAGAATAGTGAAGTGTATTATTGTTGAATGGAACTGCTTTGAACACTGTAAAATTGTAAAAAATATGAACTATGTGTTTTATTCTTAAAAATTCTAGCGAGACTCTTTATCAAACCTGTTGATTAAAAACTAATTTGAAAAATTTAAAAAGGAAGTTGAAAAGTATTTAATATATTTAATTGTACGTATACGAAACATGCATAGTAATTATTTAGTGTATGTTATGTATGAAACATATGTCTTTAATATTTTTAACACACTGTATAACTGTTAACTATAGTACATTTATTGAAGTTTCCGGGTTAAGGCTCCATATCATTCATTTTTTTAATAAATGATGAAACCACAAAATAAAATTTCAAAGTGAACGCCTTATTTTTATGCTTATTACGCTGATAGGTATAGAGTATGCGCGTTCCAGTCATTAATCTATTTCAGTGTAATGAACGGTTGTGAGATAAGTTTTTTTTATATCCTGAAAATTAGAAATTTTGGATAAATTAGGTTTCTGTGAAATTATGTTTTTTATTATAATATAATATCATAAGTGGTAAATTTTGCGGGAAAAATTTTCAGATTGTTGCGAGAGCTGGTTGCCTAGCAATTTATTGAGTGGCATTGACAAAAAAATCCCGAGTTGTCAAACGAGTGATTTTTGATTAATGCCACTAGATAAATTGGCAACAGGCTCGAGTAAAGCAATCGGAAATTTTTTCCAGGATAAAATTTAACCACGTATGGTATTCGGATGACTATTTCCAAAATAAAAATCAGGTAATCATCTAGGTACATATTTTTTTCTTTGACAAAAACCTAATTTTTATTGTGTTTTGAGGTGTTATATTTAAGTTTGCTTTTTCAACGTTTTAAATAGATTCCTGTCTGAATCGACTCGTTTTTAATAAAAACAACAATGAAAATATATACACTTTATCAGGTATGTAAACAATATGTTTCTAAAACGTTAAAAAAAATTCGCTTATCAAAACTCACTTACTTGTAATAAGACGACATCTTATTGGCTTAAAAAGGGTGCGAAAATTTTTTTGTGAAGTTGTTTTGTCGAAATGAATCTTGGTAACTAGGTAGAATCCTGAATTTAGATTGGCTTAAAAATTTATGAGTGAAATAGTCTGTGAATTTTTTTTTATTTATTAGTACTAAATATTGATTTTGGTCATATATTTTAAAGACATTTTGTTTTAATGGACCGATTCTTTTTACATCTGTAAATCTTACAGGTCTGTAAATTTGTAAATTATGAACAAAATCGCAACGAAAACTGACCCTCTTTTGCATAATATTATATTAATCAACAAAAATAGATGCGTTTTTATCAGGTTTTTACAGATTTAGAGATCTGTAAAACTTACAAATGTGAATCGACCCATAATGATTATTAAAGTTCACATCTTTATGAAGGTACTGAAAGAAATATATTTGCTGTCTTTTGTGTAAAGAATGCCAGTCTATTTAATATTATCTTGGCATGTTGTGTTGTAAAGGTTAGGAATGGAATTAGAGTACGGAAGTTGTGTACGGAAGTGATTCGTGGGTAAATATGACGTACAGCTAGAATGATAGTTAATTAAATTTGCTGATTGCAATGGAATGCTGACCTGAATTCAGCTTTGCTAACTCATCATTTTATAAATGTTTACATTCGAGGTTCTAATAAAAAGAATTTAATTCATAAATGCATTTTCTACTACATAAAACATGAACATACTACTCGTAATATTTATTATATGTACGTGTTATTAAAACACAAAAGTATAAATTACGTTTTATTGTAAATAATGAACTTCATATTATTATGTTTTCATTTTACTTTCCTGTGTAATAATTTTCATTAGCATATATAGCTTGTTCTTACATAATTCATTTTCACCTTACATTAGTTATTCTAATTTAATGCAGATTTATTTACAAATTCAAATTACATACGCCTTATTCGAAGTTACGGATTTCAGCATTACATTACATAGTTGCTGGTTGCGAACTGTTAAATAAGATTGAATGTACAAGTATTTCTCCTTTATCATTTATTTATTTCTACTCTCACTTCTTTTGACATATCGCGGGTCTAGAATAACAAGGTTGTAACTGCAAATTTTTGGTAAAATGAAATTTTTGTGTGAGTTTCCTTTATTTTTTGCAGTTACAATACAACGTTACTTGCTATTTTAACCTGCGACATACTTAAAAAAGTAAGAACGCGAATATCTTTACTTTATACATACATATTTCATTTTAAAATATCATTATTATTTGTATAAACTGTAAAACATTGAAAATACTTACAGTAAGGTATTCTACTACTTCTATTACTAAACCCGGAAATAATACTGTAACGTTTTTATTTATTTGGGTGAAGTGTAAATATTGGACAATTATTACTAATGAAAATAAAAGTTTATTATAATGATAAATAGATATTAAATATAATTAAAAGATGATAAATGTAACGAACACTACGATTAAATAAATATTAAACACTAATTAGGACTAAGAATATTATAAAACACTTAAACACTAAGATTATTTATTTAAACAATATATAGCTCATTTATTTATTTATACAACTATATTTATTTATGTTTACCACTTGTCGACTATCTGTTTATATCACCAACTGTTCCACACACAACGCTTATTTATATCAGACTGTCCAATGCCTTCGCTAACAGTGCTTATATACTCCCGCCTTTGAATTCGAGAACTCGCTAGAACATTTCCAGATAAAACACAATAGGTTACACCAACCGTGTAATTAAGCAGGTTCCGACAAGTCGGTTGCGTCATCGCTAACAATAGACACTCGCTCGTCCCTGCGACAGCGGCGGCGACAGCGACGGGGACAGCGGCGGTAACAGTGGCGGCGACGGCGGGCACTGCACATTCCATTACTTTACTTGAATCTCTAAATATAGTTTCGTGAAGGTAGCACCGAAAGTTTCTGCAAACTATTGATAGAAAACAAAATTTTCCAGAAATTATTTTTTATTGTTTTTCGAAATACTCTCCTTTTAATTCAACACATTTATGCATTCGAAAAAACTAATCGTTAAAGCAAGAAATCCATTCTTCTTGAAACATTTGAGAGACCATGTTTTCGAAAGCTTCATCCGCTTCATTTGCATTTGTACATCGGAAACCACACATTATTTAATTTAGGAAATAGGAAGAAATCATGAGGTTCAAGGTCAGGACTGTATGGTGGGTGCTCCAGTAATTCCACCTTTGATTCTTTTAAATAGGCTTTAGTTTGCGCTGCAGTATGTGAGGATGCATTGTCCTGATGCAATACTAGGTTTGTTCCAACATACAGTTTGCGTATCGTTCATGTTACGGTCCATACACTATTTTCTACGCAGGCGCTAATAAAGTACTAGTTTTGAACTGACCCAGAACTAAGTTGTGTTGGTTCGGTGCAAAACTGTAATTTGTAGTTTAAAATTCGAAATTGAAATGCCGTAACAACTCACATTAAAAAAATAGAAGATTTTTTTGTAAAATACAAAACTTTAACTTATTTAGCGATCGATAATAAATACGTGCCCAATAAATCAAAAATAAATTGTGAAATTTGAAATTTAATTTTAAGAAATATTAGAAAATCAATTAAACTTTATAAAATGCCGGGAAAATCCCTCCAAATCACTCATTTTATAAAATACATTATTAATAACTGACAAAGAATACTAAATAAAATAGGTTACTAATGGATTGTATGCATTGCGCATGTCCCGGACTAACAGTACAACTAAAAATTCACTGACTAATTTGACCGTTCACGAACCAATTCATGAACGATCAATTTTAAGTTGGAACAATCGATGCTTAGTACATGATTTAGTCGAAATTCATGTTGGAACACTAAATTCACTCTGCGCATGTACCCGACCGTTCAAAAACTGGTTTGATGGTGTGTTGGAACAAACCTACTAGTTTACTTCGAGGCCTATTTTCACGCACTTTTGCAAACACCCGTGGCAAACAAATTATTATGTACCAATTAGAAGTTACTGTTTTCCTATCTTCTAATGCAATATTGACAATGGGATCGGATTTTGAGAAAAGGGAGGTAATCATTTTTGTACCAACACTTCGAACTCGTTTTACTTTGACAGGATTGGGGTCTGTTGGAAAGACCCATTGAGCTGATTGTTGTTTTATTTCAGGTTTAAATGCATACATCCATGATTCATCACCTGTTATATCATACACTACTTTAGATTTACCTTCGTTGTACTTTTTTAATGTTTTAATGCACCATTCCACACGATGTTGCTTTTGACCATCATTTAAATTATGAGATATCCAACGCAACGGTAACAAAGTATCCTGCCTTTTAGCGGCCATTCCAATGCCCGTATAATTCTGTATGTGTCACGGTTGTCTTCTTTAATCATTGTACGAATAGCAGCTATGTTTTCATCCGTAACTGCAGAAATTGGCCGATCTTCGCGTAAATCATCATTGAGAGAAACTCGATGAAATTTAAATTCATGGTACCAGCTGTGAACAGATCTGATTGTAAGTGCTTTATTTCCAAACGCATCCCGTAGCTTTTAGATGCATTGTTTTAGAGAGAGCGAACTTTTAAAATCGTAAAATATCATGGCTAGGAAATTTTCTCTTGTTAACTGCATTTTCAGTACGACGTACTTTAAATCTGCATGGAAAATTACTGTTAACACATAACAAAATGTAACAAGAACTACCATGCTACCGAAGAATGTATTTTTGTTTTGCCATGCATTTATTTTTCGTAGCTACCTTGGTTATATTTGTTTGTTAAAACTTTCGGTGCTAACCAATATACCTAAAAAACTAAAATATACTGCTGATGCTCCTATCTCTCAAGAAGAGTCTGCTACAAACTTTATTGTCTATCCTTGTCAGTTAGTATAGGGCACGGAAGATCACGTGACCTATCATATGTTTTGTCCCTTTCTCACTTCAGACTCGATCTTCAGCTCTGTCCCATGCTAACTTCAGACTGTACTTTCGACGCAGTGCGCATGCGTCAGTTTGAATAGCTGTCATATTTTTCTAGCGGTAAATTTTAAGAATGAGTTTACGCAAGCGTGGTATTTGTTGCCATTTTGTTATTTGGCGGTTCTTGTGCATATAGCAACTGATTGTGTTATTGTAGTGTTTTATTATTTGTTTCTTTTTGTTATCTTATTTGTTGTTATTTCTTTTATTGTTATATTCTGTTGTTTGTGAGTGTTGTCATTCTTTTTCAAACGATGCCAGTACGTTGTTGGGTACAAGTTTGTCGTCGGATTATTATTTAAAACTGTTTGCTATTCCATCAAGCACCGATTATCGAGGTAATATTTAAAACCTAATCATATTTGAACGTAAGTAACAAGTGACAATTTGTATAGGTAGGGTAGGTGTGGTAGGTAGGTTACATGTGAAAAACAAGAGAGACGTCGTCTGTGGCTCGTGGCCGTTTATGTTTATGAGAATATCATTTGCTGACATATTATCGATTTCTCAGATTTGATAGTAGGTCGTTGATGAATCCCTAAATTAATAAATTATCAATTACTGTTGATAATATTTGCTTTTTAAGCAAGAATGAAAACGAAGAGCATCCTGATCGTAATACTTATGAATATACATATGATCACATTGTTATCTTCCATTATATTATATTATTGAAGAATTCAATAAAAACCTACTTGATTCTTATTGTCTTCATTTTATTCTCATTTGATATCTCGCTATAAATGTGACAGCTATTCAAACTGGCGCATGCGCACTGCGCCGAAAGTACAGTCTGAAGTTAGTATGGGACAGAGCTGAAGATCGAGTCTGAAGTGAGAAAGGGACAAAACATATGATAGATTACGTGATCTTCCGTGCCCTATAAGAATTTCACTCCCGCTAGTTCCCCTTACCCATTGTATGTACACCAATAAAATCAAAGCAATCCGGCGGTTGCGCAGAGCTATTCTTACAAACAAGTGCAGCTATATATGCAGATATATGTTTAATAAACCGGAAGTGGTACTTAATACTGTATCACGAGGGGGTCTTCTAAGATGATGTTGATACTACTACTTACTCCAACGATGACACACTTTACACTTAGTGGTGGATACCTCGGATGGTTGGCGTCCACGACTTCGTGAGAGGGAAGAACACACATACACTTACACTTTACACTGATGAACATAGATTTATGGACATGGACATTACTAACATATTTTTACTGATTAAAATAAAAGTTTTATTTACATGATTACATTGTTAACTAATACAACTAAGCCTAACATGTTACATTCCGTAACCCAGCGGGCGGGCGTTTAGCACGCGCCCCAAAACTAAAAGATATTACATGTTCCGACAACAAAACGTCTGCACGACTCGACGAACTAATCTAGACTCTTTTAAATGTTTACTCCATGAGTAACTTATGGTCGACTCTCCAAAAAACAAAGCGCTATCTTCAGGACAGAATTATCTTAGGGGTACGAGGTGCATAGGCTAGGGCATTCAAAGTCACGCACGTATACATAATAATTTCTAGACTTAATTATCAACAAATAAATGTCGTGACTATCATAATATAATAAGAATTTCTAAACTGGATTTTGACTTTTATAATTTAAATAGATAAACAGAGTTAAAATATGATTATTGAAACTATAATTTAGAAAAGTTTGTAAAAAGTTATTTATCTGTTATTACTCTTACTCTCGCCTTGTCACAGTACGAAGCTCTTAACAGATTTTCGAGGGAAAACAATAATATATAATCGAAAATTTTCTATTTATTGGAACAACAAATTAGATTTTGTTTACCTTTACTTAAAGCTCATTGCTATTTTAAACATGGAATTGGCAAGAGGTCATGTGCTGGCCACATCATATTTTTTACAATATTAATTAGATCTTTGTCTTAAATTCGATTATAGTAGAATACCTCATTCATTAAAATAAGCCACGAATTTCTATTAAAAGATTAACTTCGCGTACTACGATCAATACTAATATTACAACTCAGAGCAAGAAGCCAAAAAAAAAAAACGTTTATGTTTAATTTCACGCATGGGAATAGAAAAATATTTTATTTTAATAAACTAAATTAATATTTTTAAACACGTATTTTTTCTTTTACAGATGTAGAACTGACAGACTCCGAAGGCACATTGCAACCCGATAAAATTATACAACAATGGCCATCACTCCTTCGGCACTACGCAGGTTTACTGTCAATAACAATCATAGGATTGTTGTTTGCCGCGTTTATGCCTCTGACCGGCTTCTGCTTCTGCTGCTGCCGATGTTGTGGTCGATGTGGAGCACGGTCCCAGCCATTTGACAAGAAACATGACATGTGCCGTAAGATCTTCCTCGCCATGTTTCTTATCGCCGTCGCCACCTTGATACTGTGAGAAATTATCATAAATTTGTATTTATGTTTATATCTTAACTTGTTTTGTTTAGATTTGGTGTAGTTTGTGCATTTGTGAGCAATCAGCACATGCAAGAAGGAGTAGAACAACTGCCATCCAATTTGGAGAATTCAGTAAAAGATGTGCATACATTTATCAATTCAACCAACTCACATATGAAAGTTTTATTAGTAAAGAATTATGAAGAACTTTATAAGTTCTTAATAAACATTCTAAATGGTAAGATTAGTGTAAGATCAACTGGGGTAAAAATGCAACAAAAATAAATTTTTGAATATAAAATGTACGAATCATAAAAATGAAGTGCGATATATCAAAGAATGATGTATGTCAGCAATGTCATCCGAGCTATTAATATGTAGTTTATATGAAATCATGAAAATTATACTTTGTTCCATTTAACTAATTCAGCAGATGGCGCTCACATGAGTGCCATTTTTAAGTAGCCGAAATTACATTGGGTAAACTTGTCTCTTGTCTCCAATTTCAATTGGAACAAGGTATATGTTTCAGATTTAACCGAATTTTGGGGTAAAAATGAAACACCACTGGGAAGAAGTGAAACATTCCATTTTTAACTAGTTCATCTAGCAAAAACATTGAGGAAAATGAAAAGTGCGGAAAAATGTCGAAGTTTTTATTTTCATCGTCAATTAGAGTATCTTTAATTTTAGAAATACATATAAAAATGATTCAGAATTTAATCATGTACTTCAAATTATTTTTAAAAATGCGCAGATTGTCAATTGTTTATTTGTGATAAAATTTGAACATTTATTTTTTTCTGAAAGACTGAATAAAATGATGAATTTTAGCGTATGTTACATTTTCCAAATGTGTTTAGTTTTTGAAATATAATTTTTTTAAAGTTAATTAATTTTTTGTGACGTCGTACCTTCAATTTTACTTCGCCTACTGACTAAAGTTGATGTCAAGGAGGGTTAACTAGTGATAGTTGTCACTTTCAGAAAACTATAGTTGTACCTTGTTAAAAGAAAAATCTGTAAAAATGTAAACACTTATCATTTTTACAGATTTGTGTATGGATTTTATTTTCACAAGTTTTGAATAATATAAAATTATTTTCTTTTCGTTTTGTAGAATTTAACAAAATTGAAGTTGTGACGTCATATCGTTATAGCGCTAGTAGTTTTGTCACCTGTACTTAAATGATATTCATTAAGATACAGATTATCATTTCGATACAGAGTATCATTATGATACAGATTTATTTTCATTTCGATACAGATTTTCATTATAATATAGATTTTCTTTTCATTTTTATACAGATTATCATTATAATACAGATGAATTTTATAACCAATTTAGTGGTCTATAGGTTATTTTTTTGAAAATATTATGAATAGTCGTAGAATTCGTTTATAATGATTATTAATACACTCGCATGAATTACGGCACTCGCCATGGCTTGTGCCGTAAATTTCAAGCTCGTATATTAATAACTGTCACTATAAAATCGTTGCATAATATACTATTAAAAATATGAATGACAAGTATTATATTTTAAAAATATTTTGGCACAAAATCATTTAAAATTAGTCATATTTTCATAATAGGGGTATGATAAAATATATACAACTTTTTTTAATACCGAAGTGAAAACACTGACATGTGTTATGATATAAATTGATAAAAATTGAGAATTGGGCCTAGTTATAAGAAAAGTACTTGAAAATAAAGGAAAAAATTACATAACAATAAATTTATAAAAAATATGTTTCGATTTTATCAAAAATCATATTTCACTTTTACCCCGAAAATTTAATCAAATTTTTTTACAATATTTTTAAATAAAAAGAAAGTATACTACGGCAAAATAAAAAATCTATGAACTCATTTTATCAAGTCACACTAACTAATTTTTATCTACTGCTTTATTAAAGTAAGGAACTCCAAATTAAAAATATGCATAGAACGCGGTTCTTACTACCATAACATTTTTATTTTCCATTTAATTCAAACCAAAATAAAATTGCGGCAGCGTTCCACATTTACCTCAATTTTGTTTCACGTTTACCCTAGTTGACCCTATTTTGAATAATGAACCTATGTAACATATCTTTTTTGTAGATACGGGTAACGTTATAGCAGAAGAATTAAGTGACGTCGCAAATGCTTCTTCGTTTTCGAGATTACACCAGTTTGTAGTCGCCTTAAATGAGGTTAAAAAAAATTTGACTATGATGGGAAATGTTACAAAGGATATACGAATTAAGGCATCTCAGCTAAATGACGGTAAAAACATTTTTATTAAGTCTTGTTTCAATAATACGGCGGAAGTTTCCAAAATTCTAGGAACACCTACCTAGTACACATATACAAAGCTTGAAATGAGCTTATATATGTTTAGGCCAAGATGCAGATGTTTACTTATTTTACTCATTCTACAATAACACATTTATAATTCGGGTCACGTAGAAATGGTACTGTCAATCATTTAATACGCTTCTAACGCGTATAACCTGTCTCAATTTAATGGGGTATGTCACCATGATCAAATTTATAGAAGATATTTAAAGATTGTAACACAAACTCTAAGTCAACGAAGATTTGATAATCTGGCCGCGTTTTATAAAACAACGGATTTTACAATATAGCTACGACATATACAGGTTGTTTGTTAAAAAGCGGGCCATAGACTTTTAATGGGAAAAATGTTTCAAATAAAAGTTGTAGATAATTAAATTCTACACTACTTAATTACTGAACAGATTTAATTTTGCACGTTTGGTAACTTTACCAACGTCTGTAGTCCGCTTTTTAATTAACATATATGTAGATGCAAAATTAAGAACAATTTTCTTGAAGTGTACATTTTTAGTGCCACTGGCCAACACGAAATTTTTAATAAAAATAATGAATTAATTTATTTTTTGTTCAAAATCAGTTACCTTAAGTGATTAAATAACTTATTCTAGAATTTTGGAAACATCCCTTGAAACTTCCTAAATTGTTGTATAAATCCATTATTTTATATCAATTTCGTTAAATCCTGATTATTTTTTTGCTTCGTTCTAGGTTTACGGCGGGTGAAATACGAATTGTTACAAACATTAAAGGAGTGTAGTAACCGAAACCTTGAACAATGTACAAATATCAATGCAGAAGTTGCAAAATTGGGAACTACTGTTGATTTCGATTCTGTAAGTAATTAAATTATTATTATTATTACGTTACTAAATCTTTCTAACATTACGATAATATCTTTTACATGCAGTACTTAGATAGGTATTTCCCAAAGGTAAGTTTTACATCTGTAGTAACATTTGCGTTAAAATTATTGTTTTTTAAACGTGTAGGTGGGCATTATTTTAATCCAAAAAAAATGTATTTTATGTTTTTTTTTTATTATTTATTTTTGTGGTTAGTGCATTTTATAAAATAAATTTCATATATGGTTTTCCAAGGCAATGGCTTTTGAAAGAATATATAAATTTTAGTATAAAGTATATTAATATAAAATAATAATTAATATAATAATAACTTATATAGTATTTGTAAATGAATTTTTAAATTGAAAAATACATATATTCAAAACGGTCGCCAAATGACGCCACAACCTTAACGAGATCACACAACGAAGTTATTTCATTTGATGGTTTTTGTGCGAATGTTGACGTTCAGAGGTTAAATACACGTATGGAACAAGAAAACTGTAGTTAAACTTACGCGTTTAATTAAAAATACATACAAATTAAAAGCACAAACATGCTGAATCAGTAACCGCCCAGTTGACGTGGGTCACACGTGGATGCAAGTCAATGCAGGTTATGTGTCGGTTTATATTTAATTTTCCCGCGCTACATTTTTGTAGCTAAATTCACTTGACACGACTGTTTCTATCTCATAGTTCATCAAGCTTTCTCTCTTGCTGGAGCTAGCCAAGGTCTTGTTGGGGTTGTGACGTCACGGGATGATGTCATAGCAAATTGTAAAATTCTTTTGCATTTTTCTCCCGTACTATAAATTTTTATGCAAATTAAAAAATATGGGTCTAATATTTTTATCTTTAATTAACATAAAAAATCAGATAATCTTGTAAAACCGTATTGTTTAACACAAATAATACAATGATAAACAACAGGTGTAATAAAACAAACGTTGATAAAATTTGTCCCTATTTGACAATTTCAAATTTATTGTTTTTATTTTACGCGTTTGTCAAATAATATCAAATTTTAGCAACGTTTGTTTTATTGCACCTGTTGTTTATTATTGTATTATTTGTGTTAAACATTTTTTGTTAATTTAATTGTTTCAATTCCATGGCTATCGCAAACTTTTTGGGTAATTTTCGACATTTTCATACAAAATTTCCGCCGTTACAAAACGTGCAAAATTAATTTTGCTTATTGATTTAGATGCAGATTTTTATGCTATTTTTACTTTTTTGCCTAAAATAATTACGTGTTAAAATGAAATGCTTGGCAGTGCCGGTCACCACATTCTGTATAAGTGTATTTATTTAGCCACAAAAACCTTCTTCTTATTTTTGTAACACCATTGATTCGAATAGTGAAGGTATTAGTAAATTTGTATATTGTATGTATTTACAAATTTTGATTTGGCGATATCTCGTAAAAAGTGCATCGATGAGTACCAAATTTGTTGTTCAATTATTTCTTATGTACGAGTTGAAGCAAAAGAAAACACACGATATAAGGCAATAGACCTTTTCAATTTAAAGAGATAGAAGATATGCGCAAGGGGGATCTGCGCATAGTAAGAACAACTGAGATCTAGGGCGTTTGTTTTTAAAAAAATTAGACGTAAACTGTTTGAAAAATCTTTGACAACTTTAAAAAACTTCTCGAAAGAAGTTACAAAAGCTTTTATTGGTACTAAAATGTCTAACAATGCAAATTTTCACCGAGAATACAGGTATTTTAATGGCAGTAATATTTTTGACGTTTCGTTTGACAGCCCAGCTGGCAATTGTTGGCACCGTTTTACTTACTATTTGCGGCGATAGAAAGAGATAGCCGTTAAATTGAAAAGGTCTATTGTCAGAGTGCCATGAAAAATAAGGCAATAATTTATGTTTCTTGTTTCTGACAGATTTGACATTTCTTTTGATTTTATTATTATTAAAATAATAGGGAGACTAGAAGTAAAAAAAATAATCACAAATTCTAATAATAATAAAATCAATTGACATGTCAAATCTGTCAGATATGTCAGAAACATCAAACATAAATTATTGATAATTGCCGTAAATCGTGTATTTTCTTTTGCTTCTATCTCGTACATAAGGAACAATGGAACAACAAACTTGGTACTCGTCGATACACTTTTTCATTCTGAACTTTTTTCATCGATACACTTTTTTTCTAAAATTAATACGTAAAGAGATACCGCCAAATTAAAATTTTAACATTGAATGTTCGGGAAAAAAGTAGACACGGGTATATGTATCAATATCCACTTGCCCACATTGGAATATCGAGAACTATTTTTGTGCGCCTTTAAGTCTCCATTTTAGATATGCTTTTGTTTTCCCAAATATACTCACAATGTGTAAAACTGATTTTGGCTGATATTTTTGTTTTCAAATAAGCAATAATGAAGAAAAATAATTCAAATAAAAAAGTTAGATTCATATTTCTATTTCATATTCAGTGGCGTTTTTTGCGTTACAATGTCCTTGAAAACTGTAACGTAGAAACTTCTACATAGAAAGAGATGGAAAACGAGAGATATAGCATATAAATATTGTGGAGTCAAAACTCAAAAACAAAGAATAGTATATTATGTTATTAGGAGTAGAAAGCGGTCTTTTTGTGTTTACTCCAGCTATTGCGGCCGAGGCGCTAGCCGGGTAAAACACAAAAAGGGCGTTCTACTCCGAATGACATATTATTTTTTCTTCAAGTGTTTCAAATAATTTTTTGACATTTTTTGGATTTTTTTTATTGTGTACACTACACAACACAACGATTTAACTGTCAAACAACAATTTTCAATATGATTGTGTTGCTGTGGCGACTGCCGCCGCCAGCGGTGAACTAAGAAACTAACAATTTTTTACTAGTACAACAATAACAACATTTTTGTACTAGTAAGACAATGAATATCTTCTACAGCGTGTGTACAGTAGCATAATATGCATATTATAATACGCTTGAAGAAAAATAAATTTTATATGATTATTATCATATTGAAATGTGATTCAACCATACCATGTACATAACCTACATATGTATATTTTTTTTTGTTTAGTTACCTGATGTTACCAATGAAGTCAGGGAATTAGAAGCACACATCTCAGATGAGTTAATTAAAAATATTGAAGACGCAAATGGCAAGTTTGAAGAAATTCCAAAGACCATACAATTGAAAATTAATGACAGTATACCAGAAATCAGTAATGCACTTATCGAAGCAGGTATGTTATTAATTCATGGATTGCTCACATGAGTTCATTAATAAAATTTTAGGTGAAACACTAAAGAAAGCATATGGAGAAATGGAGAAACTTTTAGGTACCGTTGATAAGACAGTAAACAACAATACAAAAGATTACTTACAGCAAGCTGATTTCTATATAAGAGAGTACTCAATTTACCGCTATTACGTTGGTTTGGGTATGAGTTCTGTACTGCTGCTGGTGATAATTTGCGTGACATTTGGTCTGATGTGCGGCATTTGTGGCAAGAGACCTGACGGATACGACGACGACTGTTGCAACAAGGGCGCTGGAAGCAGATTTCTTATGCTGGGAGTGGCTATTATGTTTCTTTTTTCCATTGTCCTTATGGCCATCACTTTAGTTTACTTCTTATCTGGAGTTGTTCTTCAAAGACTAATGTGTGATACACTTCGAAACAACGACACCGAATCAGAAAACCAGGTGTTTAAATTGATTGATAAAACATTAAAATTAGAAAATATAATACATAATGACCTTCAAACTGTTATCAATTCTTGTCATGCGAATAAAACAGCTTACAGAGTATTGAGATTAGACTACACGTTCAATGTATCAGACATATCTAAATTTTTGAAGGAATCAAACATTGAAGACAAGTTAAAGGAATTTATCGCAACCATTAGTCTAGAAGAGAAGTTTATAATTTTGAATGAGACTACTAAGGGCAAGATTAATGATTTAAAACATTCATCAGTTGCTGATATGCCCATTCATAGATTTGTAGACATTGTAAGTAATCTTTTAATTATACTATGTGCTAAGAAAGAGACAATTTTCGAGGATAAGGTCTAGGGGAGCTTAAGGTTACCAACATGGGCGGCAGGAGGGGATGCACTTACTCACCCTGACTGGGTAAAATTGTCGCGCGTGTTTGATACACGGCGCGAGTAACGAAACTTAACGAAAAATGTAACACTGACGTTTATATTTATTTGGGTGAAGTGTAAAAATTAAAGAATTATTATTAATTAAAATAAATTTTTATTAAGATGATAAATAAATATTAAAAGATAATAAAATTAACGATCACTATGATTAAACAAATTTTAAATACTAATTAAGGACTACGAATATAATTAACTAGTTTAACAATAACACTATTTATTTATTTAAACAATTAACACGACTATTTATTTACACGATATTTATTATTATAATTATATATACCGGGTGGAACATCATACCTGTGTACATAGGCGATTCATATGAGAAAAACAGTTTTTTCGTGCCCATTGCTCCCCAAATTATTTTAGACAAAAATGCTTCAAATAAATGTTGTAGAGCATAAAATTCTACATCTAAATCAATAAACAGAATTACTTTTACATGCTTTGTAACGACACAAATTAAATAAGAAAATATTGAAAATTACGTTGAAAATATCAAATAGCCATGGAATTGAAACAAAAATAGAAACAAATAAATAGGTAAATTAAATTCATACAAAAATCTCCATACCTATTATTACGACAATTGTACATTTCAATGAGATATTTATTTTTTATAGGATTTTTATTGAAAATCTTTTTAAATTGGAAATAATTCATGTAAACATTAAGACCTATCTACTACAATTCAAATTTCAAACAGTAATTCTCTGAATAAAATAATCACTACAATTTATTATTATAACAAATATTCGAATAATCCTCCGTTTTCAGCCAAGCAATAACCAAGTCTATTGTAGAATGAATTTCTTACATTAGCGAGCTGCCTATTTGTGATTAAGGCGCTCTCCTCCATGATAGCTTCTCTCAATGAATTAATATTTGGGTGGCGCTGCTTATAAATTTTACATTTAAGATGACCCCATAAAAAAAAGTCGCAAGGTGCTAAATCAGGAGATCTGGCTGGCCAATTTAAAGTTCCACCACGACCAATCCAGCGATTTGGAAATGCTTGGTTTAAATAATCTCTAACACTTACTCCGAAATGAGCTGGGCAGCCATCTTGTTGAAACCAAACCTCCTGATTTTCGCGCGCTACGCTGTCTAATGCAGGGCCGATCTCATTAATCAAGAGTTCTAAGTATGTTTCAGAATTTAAGTTGCCAACGATCTCAAATGGTCCAATAATATTGCTATTAAAAATGCCTGCCCAAATATTAATTTTTTGAGGATATTGCGTTCTGGTGGTAACATTTAATCTTGGATTTTCTAGAGCCCAGTGCCTATCATTTTGAACGTTTGGTTCATTGTTTAATGTAAAAGTACACTCATCGGTAAAGCAAATAGATGGAAGAAATCACGATCCCGATTTGCTCGTTCTTGCATATCTTCACAAAAAACTCGCCTAATTTCTTCATCAATGGGCGAAATGTCTTGATGGCATTGCATCTTATAAGGGTGGTATTTATGTTTTTTAAGAATGCGCAATACAGTAGAATGAGCAATCTCACATTCCTGCGCTATTATTCTTGAACTTAATTTAGGATTAAAATTCCAGAACTCTTTGTTCGTTTTCTAAATTAATGCGATTATTTTTATTTCCTATAAATAAAGATATGATTTGTTTGTAAATCTCTTAAAAATTATTCAAATTTAAATTTACCTGTACTATTTTCCGCCGCAACACTTGCCGTGGATTCAAATTTTTGAACATACGCGCATATTGTTGTAGCGCTTGGAATTGGCCTATTTGGAAATTTCACGGCGAATAAATCTTTAACTATACGTAAACAATTTCCACTATAAAAAGTGTTTATTATAAAAACCCTTTCTTCGTTAGAATAAACTGAATTCATTTTGATATTTTACCGTCAAATTAGTTATTTATCTGTCAAACGTCAGACATTTATTTGTTTCAATTCCATGGCTATTTGATATTTTCTTATTTAATTTCTGTCGTTACAAAGCATGTAAAAGTAATTCTGTTTATTGATTTAGATGCAGAATTTTATGCTCTACAACATTTATTTGAAGCATTTTTGTCTAAAATAATTTGGGGAGCAATGCGCACGAAAAAACTGTTTTTCTCATATGAATCGCCTATGTACACAGGTATGATGTTCCACCCGGTGTATATATATATATATATATATATATATATATATATATATATATATATATATATATATATATATATATATATATATACTCTATCCGTTTTAACTATAGACTAGCGCGGTCGTTTTTACATGTATTAAATAAAAAATTCAAATTTTGGCGCCATTCCTGGATTTAAAAAAATTCTTTCTAATTGACATCTTTTCAGTAATTTTGTCTTGTACGTACATGTATGCATCCGAATGACCCTTTTCCCCCATGTTCTTTTATAACTTTCCAAATATTACACTTCCTAATTTGGAATATGCATTCGTGGCACGATATGTGCAGTATAAATTATACGCCTTTTTTGCCCGCTTCGGATGTTCTTTCCTTTTGGATATTTTAAAACATTGGCAGAGCCAGGTTCAGGATTATAACCATAATATTAACGAAGAGAACAATAACAAAACTAACGAACTACTAACTAAAAACTAAGAAAACGCGCACTATGAAAACTATGTAATATGAAATATAACGACAAAACACTATGAAAATTATATAAACGAAAAAAACAAACAAACAGAACTGAACAGAAATTGATAATATGTAATAAATCGTGTACTATTAACTTTGTTAACATTTTTATATTTTGTCAGACGGCAAAATAATTGATACAGTTGTCAAGTAAATTTAAATTTCACGTCAATTATTTTACTGTGTAAACTCGGTTCACGTTTGAACCAATCAGAGAGCTAGAATCTTAAGCCCTATCTCACCCAACGCTCTATAGTTAAAACAGATAGAGTATAGGTGTTTCATTTAAAACAACCAGCGCTTTTTTGGGCGAACTAATGACTTCATACACAAGAAATGATCAAGAATAAGGGGCTAATTTATTAAAAATAACAAACCGAAAACTCGACCAGTGGTTCTCAAACGGCAGAACAAAATTACATTTTTTTAAATGGTATCCTATATAATTTTTTAGTCCATTAGATAGAGATTTTTTTTCTGATTTCAACGATATAAATATTGTATAGGGTTGTATAACAATTATTTCGAGAAAAATAATGTTATAATATTACAATAGGCTATACAATATATCTGTTGCCTAGTTACGCTAGTAGTAAACCCATTTTTTATTACATTATTTCTAGTTTTTAATACCATTTTTCTCGAAATAATTGTTATACAACCCTATGCTATATTTATATCGCTGAAATCAGAAAATAATATTCTATTTAATGGGCTAAAAAATTATATAGGGTGCCATTTAAAAAAATATAATTTTGTTCTACCGTTTGAGAACCACTGGTTTGTTACTATTTATACATAATTCTCTTGTTCTTGATCATTTTTGGTATAAAAATTTTTTCTTTAAAGTTGTTAGTTCGCCCAAAAAAGCGCTGGTTGTTTTAAAGGAAACACCCTGTATATACATTCAACTCTCCGACCTCCACAGCGTCTATATACTCAACTGACTCAACATCGTTTGTATATTCAACTAGTCGGACCGAATTCACACCTTGCACCGCACTGTCTGTCTATCTATGTAACTAACTGTCTGACTTCCACAGCCTCAGTATCACCGATTGTCCGTATGCCACAACTCTTCAACCACTGCCGAGTATCCACTTCTCGGCTTTACTATCCCCGTATAACCTAGCTTTCCAATGCTCTTCAACACTACCGAGTATTCTCTTCCACAGCTATCCCAGTATACCAGTAACTACCCGAGTATTCCACTCGCCACTAAACTGTATATGTTCTCCACGATACTGCTGTGCTATATGTCACTGTCCTACTGACGGACAAACAACACTCTATGTGACTGTCTAACTGTCTATTTATGTAACTGTCTTTCTGACAGACTAACACTCTATGTGAATGAATGAATGACTTCGCACACACGTACGTCGTTTATATAGTTGCTTTTAACACTTTCTGGAATATTTTCGTGACGTGTCGAACTATATAACAATACGCGGATAATTATGCTTATCTCCCTGTATTTACCTATCGCGCGCTGCACTGTTATTGATCGCCTACTTAGGCTCCTCCTCCTCCTAGAATGCTTCTATTAATAGACGTCGTCTCGGACGGGGGCTCGCGGAAAAAATTGTTGTTGGTACTCTCGCGTTACAATATGAACTGGAAATGAACTGTTAGTATAGCCCGTGCCAAACGTCATGAGCTGTTGCGCAGAAAGCAAAACTTTCTTTCTCATTTTTTCTCTCTTATTGCCTGACCTCTCTTTAGCTGCCTCTCTTCTTGATCTGCGCATTTCATAGCTCCTGACATTTGGCACCACCTCTACATTATCTTGTGTGTGCATCCCTCTGCAAATAAAAAAATTGTTTTTATTCATCAAGAATTTAGCGATTAATTTGAACTCATTTTAAATAAAAGTAGTAAAGGATCCCTTTGAACCGATGAAAGTTTGATGAGCTGAATAAAAAACGGATGGATGAAATTTGTATTAATGCGCTTTTATACAGAATGTTAATAGTAAGTCGTTAGACCCAAAAATGGTAGTTACAACTCATTAACAAACAACTTTTCTGAGTACCAATTTTTGATTTGGTGCCCCGGTTAGTAGTTATTAGAGTTCTTTTGTTTTTCGAAAAATCGTCACAACTCCCTTATTTTAAGGGAAAAATATTTCTTCTTTCTAAATTACCTTTCGGCCCTGTAAAACAGTTGCATTTACAATTATTTTTATTTTTTCAAATGATTAACTGGAGAACGATCAAAAATTTCAAAACAAGATTTTTTGATAACCACTCCATCGATTTTCGAAAGTAAAACATTTATAAAATCCTTAAACTATCTACTACAACATTTATCCTAAACATTATTTTCAATCTATGCAAAAAAAAGTCTTTATTTATTTACTACAATTACAACGTAAATCGGGCAGCATGTTTCTACCATTTTTTCGTACAAATTATGCAAAATACGCACACTTTAATGTATTTAAATTCGAATTAGACTTTTTTGGGTAAATTGAAAAAAATGTTTGGGACAAATGTTGTAGTAGATAGTTCAAGTATTACTTTTTAAAATCGATAGAGATGTTATCAAAAAATCGTGTTTTGTAATTTTTGATCGATCGCCATTTTGTCATTTGATAAAATAATTGTAAATGCAACTGTTTTACAGGGCCAAATGAACCGGGGCACCAAATCAAAAAATTTCGGGTGTGACGACTTAGTATTAACATCCTGTATACAAAATCTTAGTTTAGATCGGAATATGTGGCGAAGGATGATTATTTCATGAATGAATTGAAAATTCGAGCCAACTGATATTGTAGGCGTAGGCAATGACTTAAATATGTGTAACTGGGCATACAATTAGGTATTAAACATTTTTTTGTATTGTAGTTGGAAAGTAATTTGACCAGTACAAATCTAGAAGACTTGGCTACGCGATTAGAAGAAGTTCGAGAAAAATTAGAAGTTAAACCTGAAAATCATGATATTGTAATGTCTATTAAACAGAATGAAATGTATTTAAAAATGTATCAAAATAATCTAGTTGTCCCCATGCTTGATTCCGCTAATGATCTTAAGGTAAAACAGAGTATGCCTATAAACAAAGAACACATAAACAATTATTTAATTTTAGGATAAAGCTATAGGGATAGAAGAAGCTCTAAAATTCAATGAATCAAGTTTTGGAGTGGCAGTGGACAAAACATTAAAAGAAGTGGAAAATGCACAAACATTTATCAATGAAAACGGTACTTCACAAGTGAAAGCGGTAATTCTTAACTAAAATTTTAATGTGATTTGCATACAATGTAATTATTTTTAGCTTGCTGAAGAATTTGCTACAAATTTCAAAACAGATATAGAGAACTTCTTATTACGAATAGCTCAAGCTACAGAGAATGACGTTGGACAATGTGGTCCGCTTAGTAATGTGTATAACCAGACTCTCATAGCTACTTGTGACAAGATTCTTAACCCTTGGGTAAGATATACAAATTGTAGCAGAAAATACTTGAAAAATTAAGGAATATCCTCAAAATTTATATAATAGAAAGAAAAATTTATTTATAAATTAATTAAAATAATTTGCAACTATTTTTAACGTCATGGACCTCAATAGGGGATTCCGATTACGCGAATTTTAAGCGCCCCGTCGCGGTATTTTTATGAACTATGTGGACATACAAGTAACTATCATCGTGCTGTCAAGTTGATAGCCTTGTGAAATTTGTGTTTTATATTAAAAATATGGGTATTAGGTACGAGTATGGCCTCTGTGAGTGATTACAGGAATAAATATAAAAATTATATGAGAGGAGTTAATTTTATGCCATTTTCCAAGCCGATCTCATCTCTCATGGTTTATGCGTAATTACATCAAACCAAATGGTTTCTTGGAAGTAGTGGTATATGTGACCGTAGTTAAATAGGTTATGAGATGAAAGAATATAGCCCCATTTTATATTTACATCAACTAGCACACACGTATTACATGAAATTACCGCAGATACCCATTTACCACCATCAATGCAGGGTAATATATTATTATTATTGCGTCCCGCATTCATATAATTTTGATTTCTGAAAACTTTGAAACATTTTGAGTTAGTATAAATAAGTAAATACCCAGTAACTAACAGAAACTAAAACCTTCAAATAATATCGTTTTTCTTCAAGTGTATTATAATATGCATATTATGCTACTGTACACACGTTGTAGAAGTTATTCATTGTCTTACTAGTACAAAAATGTTGTTATTGTTGTACTAGTAAAAAAATGTTAGTTTCTTAGTTCACCGCTGACGGCGGTAGTAGCCACAGCAACACAGATCATATTGAAAATTGTTATTTGACAGTTGAATCTGGTTGAATCGTTTGTGTTTTGTTGTGTACACAGCCAGCTTTGACTAAAATTGCAAATTTTACAAATAAACAAATTCCAAAAAAATGTCAAAAAATTATTTGAAACACTTGAAGAAAAAATAGTATTAGTATATGTCAATCGGAGTAGAACGCCCTTTTTGTGTTGAACCCAGCTATTGCGGCCGAGGCGGTAGCCGAGGCCTGGCAAGCTACCGCCTCGGCCGCAATAGCTGGGTTCAACACAAAAAGACCGCTTTCTACTCCTAATAACATAATATACTATTTTTTTCGCCTTTTTTCAGACCACGACACTAACCATCTTTTTTAGGTCATTCACAGAATGATTTTCAATATTTTTCTTTTTTGATTTCGCCCCTGGCACTAACTTTGCACTAAAAAAAAAATCATTTTCATCACTAACCGAACACATGTCAACAGAAAATGTCTATTTGTCCACATAGTTCAAGATTCCACCGCAAATGGCCCACTTTGTGACGTCACGATCGGAATCCCCTATTGTTCTTAATATGTGCAGATCCCCATTGCGCATACCTTCTATTTCTTTAAATTGAAAAGGTCTATTATGTATATTGTTTTTATTTTCAGAATGGATTCTGGATAAGTGTGGGCTGGTGCTTAATTTTATTCATCCCAACAATAGTTTTATCAGTAAAATTATCTACTTTATATCAAAAGTCCGACCCATATCCTGGACCACTTGTAGAACAGTAAGTTCTTATTTTAAAATAATAAACTTTTTGCCACTGCTATATCATACCGAATAACATTAAAAACACAGTAATTATACTAATTGTCTTTCTTTGATTTCAAAGAGGTCAGCTCTGTTTCAACAGACATTCAAAATGCATATTTGGATCACACGGTAAGCAATTTTTTTCGAGCAAATTTGTGTCCATTTATAAAATATTGAGAAAAGTTTAGTTTATAAATCAGCATGAATTTGAATGAAATATTTAATTTAGTAGTTTTAAACGAAATTTTATTTAATTGAAGTGAAGTTGTTGTGTGCATCTTGTGTGCTTGTTTGAGTTGTTGTTTACTTATGTTGTATACGTTGCAGTGAATATTTGTATGATGCGTACGCAGATCGGGACAACATTCCTTTGTCCAAGTAAGTGCTGCAGTTGTGTCTTGGTAGGGTAGATTAGGTTCCTAATATTTTGCATGTATATGGTTGGTGTTTTGAATATTATTTGTACAAGCCAAGTAAAACACTTAGGTAAGGTGCGAACAGTTTGTTGAGTCCGTACAATTTAAAAATTTCATTTAAAATTATTTCAGGGTTAAGGTATTTATGGTTTCTTTAGAGTCCTTAACCAGGCCCTGAATGAACTCCACTCGATTTTCCCGCGATTTTTAAATAAATCTTCTCATCGAAATTACGCAAAATAACTGTTGTATAATCTATTATTCACGAAAGATGGCTATTCAAGGTCACTTGTTCGAAAAAATAATACACAGCACATCATAGCAGTAAGTGATAGTTATACGTAAATGGTGCCATTACTTTCTAACACTAAAAATAGCAGTGACATATGTCGTAGAGTTACAGACATGTAATTATCTACTACACTACCATCTGTACTAATCTTTATCCAGTGACGTTGACATGTAAATCAAATTGTTAATTTATGGTTTACGACAAGTCAAAACTTTGAAAAAAAAACATTATTTAAAAAGAAACGAAATTTTCAAATAAAGTACATTTATTTTTTTAGTTTAAATGTATCCATAAATAATTCGCGTTGTACGCCTATGGGTACGAAATACAGTGAAGTTATTTGCAAGTAACATACCAGACGGTTTATAAATGACCTTGAATAGTCATCTTTCATGAATAATACTATACATACCTTACTTCAGAAATAAATTACTCACTAATATAATGTTATGTTACGTACATATGCCGTTACATGACTATAGCAAATTTATCACTTATTGGCAATTTTTTGTTTTTCTTTATATTACATAATGGCCAATGTCTCTTTAGTTTATATACAATTACTAGATTCATGGATGGAAAAACTAAATATGACTAACATGTAACATACTTGGTTTAAAACGATTGGTTTTGCCAAATTTATATTGTAATTGAATTTCATGGTAAACTAATAAATATACGGAAAAAATTGAAATAATCCATGCTAAAAGAAGTAAATCTAGAAACTTAAAAAAAATCAAGGTACCAACTGTGAACATTTGCAGAAAGAAATTTCATAATTTGTTTTTTTTTTAGCCGAAAAACTTTAAATTTAATCTCCTGAAAAAGCGACGTATCTACTTTTACCATGTAAATACAGATTTATTATAAATAAGCTGCTATAGCATGATTTTTTTATTAGTGTTTTGCGGTACCAATCACACAAAAAGACACCTCCTAAGACTTTATTTGGCTTGAACGATCTATATTTCTATCAGATTTCTTAATCAAATCAAACTTGTGTGATTTTATGTTGCAAATCAGTCTCATTACTAACACGCTTTGCTAATTATTTCTTATTTTAAGGTAATATTTTAAGTTATTATATGTTATCGTATTTTTTATTTTCTGAATTGATCCTTCCCACTTTTTACCAATAAATGTGTCTGATTCCGTGGCTTGGTGAGCCTTGTTGGCTTTCCAAGAAAAATGCATATACTCGTATCACTGAAATATATTATTAACTGGAACTCGCATTCTCTACCTATCAGCATGCGCTGAACTGAAAGCCCATTGAAAGACAATAGCTGGGCTCTTCGCACATGTTTGTGTCGATCCGAACATAGCCGAACAGTTTATTTAAAGAGACTGCCTCTGTTGTCGGCGACGGCAAATTGTATCGTTACCGGTAGCCGGCAAAATGTATCAATGCCGGTAGCCGGCTACTGGTAGGCGTAACTTTTGTGCGTTAGGTTAGATTATTGCTGTTATTTTTAGAGAAATATACAAACTAAGTAAGCCGGCAGCGGAGGCACGGCCTTTACAGCGTCGACAGGCATTGCTCTATTTGTCGGTTTACACCGTCAAAAATTTCACATGCATATCACACAACACGTTTCATGAAGCATCGAACAGTTTTGTCCGGTACCGACATTGAAACGTCAATTTTTTCGGTTGACGTCGCCGGTAACGGAGGCACTCCCTATTTAAAATATGCGCCATCTCTACTAAATGCTACTCAATAGAACAAGTTATATTCGTCTTGATGTTTGCCGATTTGCCCAGCAGCCGGCATTCAATAGGTCTTTACGGTCTTCACTATCATAGTGCGCATGTGTTCCAGTGTTCCAGTTAATGATATATATTTCATTGGCATATGTTTAGAGAAAGTTAAAATTTTAACCAGGAATTTTGTTGAAAAAGTTTTACTTAACTAGAGTTTGTACTATTTTTGCAGTTAAGACATGATTTTTATCTGTGTAAGAACGAAGCCTTTTTTTAGGTTGAGGAGTTATCAGAAAATATCGCACTTTGCATGAAAATGCATGTCAGTTTTTTTTTAAATGATTTTTTTTCTCGTATGCTGGATTTGCGAAAAAGATTGCTAGGGTTTTGATAAAGAATGTTACAGTGACGTTGTTATTGTCATAGTTAAAATATATTTTTTTTTAATTATATAGCTTCAATTCCTTTCGCCTGACTCGAATGCTGCGGATACATTGATAAACTGTCTCATTAGAGCCCTGGGTCTTCCCGAGATTTTCTCTTTGGACTAAAATTACTTTAAGAATGTAACACTGACGTCATTGCACAGTAGACACATTTTCGACGTTGCCATAGCAACGGCTTTGACTTCGCTAGTTGCGCACATGATAAGACAGTGCCGTTCTTTCGGATTTCTTTTATTTGTTGTGACGTGGTGCTGATAAATCTCTTTTAAAATTCAACAATTAGTAAATGTCTGCGATATCTTCAAAAACAGTTGATGTCAGTGGTATGATCATACAGAGACAAGGACGAGAATTAATTAATAACGTAAGTCAGTTTATGAAAAGAGAAGCTAGAAATTAATTGATACGCCACTGGCGCAGGTCACGTGACGTCGATAGACCATTTCAGAAATTTGAGCGACCACTACATTTACTTTTTGAACTAAAAAGTTAGTGCCGTTAATTGGCAGCATTTCAAATTTATACGCGACTCCGGTATTCTGTTTTAAATTTTAGAACTACAAAGAAGTTGTTAATATGAATTTGAATATAAAATATGATTTCAATTCTTATTTTACAAATAAAAACTTATTTTACTATGTGAAAAAATGAAGTCCATTCATCAATCAATTATAAAAATTGTATTGCTATACCTAACCTAACTTTTTATTTTCTAAATCAGACAAAACATTTCAATGGCAATATTTTGTGTAAAACTGTAAAATTGACTGAACTCTCATATAAACAAGGACGGGTATACGGCAATCGGCACTAACTTCTTGTCGCAGTCTAACACTTGGCGCATGCGCTTTGAATTTCGGAAATGGTCTATTCCACTCTACACAGAAACTCTCTTCTAGAACAGTATTTTTTAATCTATTCTTCTTTTTCACCTGAACCATAGATTTCGGTTAGGTTAACCATAAAACGCGCGGTCTTATCTTGGGAAGTTGTCATTGTATGTAAGACAAATATTCAGAATCCAATGGAGTATAACATTAAAACACAAATTAAGAAATATAAAAGCAGAATAACAGAATAAAGATTAATGTACGACATTAAAAAAATGTATACCTGACACGTTTCGCAAGATTTCAGTTTCTGAATCAACCTCTCGGTCACTTATTAGAGATTAGCTCACTCAACTAGAACCACAGACGCGTTTCGTTCCTATTGGAGCTCATCAATGTGGTGCACTGAAGACTCTAGGTGTAGGAGGCACTGACTAGGTTGAGTAGACGGATGATAAATCATCCCAAATGAGCGAAACACGTTGATTCAGAGACTAATATCTTGTGAAACGTATTGTAATAATGTATTTTATTGCACATTTATTATTAAAGTATGACGTTTAATTTAAAGTGAAAACCAAACTTCTAGATTGAAAATTAAACAAATAGACCCCATTCATAACCCAAGCAACTTTTTCTCAGAAGTCCTGTATTCGAATCAAAGACATTTAATAAACAATAAAGATAATATGTTAGTTGTTGTATGATCGTTGTCCGTGTTTCAGTTCCGCAATTTCGAAGAAGAACAAGAAAAAGAAGAAAGGGCGTGGAGGTGAGATGAGCGTGTACCAGCAGCAAGCTAGCGGTAGCGGGGCGGATTCGCGGTCGAGGGAGGCGCCGGGCGGCAGCTCGCACCCTGACACACGGTACGCCGACATGGCCCCCAAGTGAGTGCCTCCCCTTCACGACACCAGCGGACCAGCGCCAGCGCTGGTACCTACACTAACTCAGCTCACTTCATGTGTTTCGTTTCATCTCCACTTCTATTTAGTAATCTTCACTCTACTTTGCTCTTCTCTATTTCATCATGCATTTGAACTTTACATTTCCTATAATACAGCCAGCAAACAATGCTGCAAACAGAGCTGGGCATAAAAAAAATGTACTGGAAAGTATTTAAGTACAAATATAATTTATATACAAGTATATTTTTTAAATAATATAAATATTACATTCTCATTGCGTTTTGTATAACAGTAAACATATGTTAGTAAGTAACATATGTTATAATTAAATACAATTCTTTCAGAAATGGATCTTCTCAGCAGGGCTTCGAACCGTTATTTCTTATGTTCCGGTTTTCATTCCGCTTCAATTAAGATAATAAATATTGGTCGTGATTCCGCTTTTCGTTCCAGCAAAAATAACGGTTTTTTAGGTTTAGATCTGAGTGATTAATTACTATGTAAATCAATGCAAAATTCACTTTCGCGTAAAATGAGTTACGAGACCTTGCAAATGAAGGAACACCGACAACTGAAGTGGAGAATAAGTTTGTGAAAACGCACATGATTGACCGTATACCGAACCAAAATTAACCGATAAGTTTCTTTAGTTTAGCTCCGGTTTTCGTTACGACAAAAATAACGGTTATTATCGGTTTTCGGATCAGTTCCGGTTCGAAACCCTGCTTCTGAGGCATCTTTTTTAAGTTTTTTGGTTAAGGTATATACATTTAGGTTGAGGATAAATATATGTTTTAGTGCAGAAAGGTACCAGAGTAAGAGTTTATACCTAATATTGATAATTTTCCATATAAAAGTGAACTCTTCTTCGTATCTCTTGGCTAAATTTAACATTAAAATTTTTGAGTAAAAACAAAAAAAACTTTAATACAGTCGCCAAATTTAAAAAAATCACAACATATTGTAAATAATTCCGGGAAAGTACTTATAAAAAAAAATATTTAAATATAGTATAGTAAAAAGTATTTAAGTACTTTTAAATATATTTTTGTGCAACCGGACGCGAATTAAGCATTTCGCAGCCGCAATACAGGCCGCGAAATTGTATTTTGCAGCCGCAATACAGACCGCGAAATTGTATTTCGCAGCCGCAATACAGGCCGCGAAATTGTATTTCGCGACCGCTGTCATGGTAGCGGCCGCGAAATTAGGTAAACAATCAGTTTGACACTTGAGAATTGCATGGTTTTGTTTATCAAATGTTAATCCCATAGCCACCTTGAAAGCTAACTTTCTATTTATAATGAAACTGTTGAAAATTAATAAAATTTGTAATTACATATTTTTTACGGTTGCACAAAAAATATTGTGTACACCTTGTCCGCGAAATCCTTTAGCGCCCTCGAGATTGTCTTGCCTCGGCCGCAAGCGGCCTGGGCGACAATTTTTCTCTCGGTACGCTAAAGAGTGATTTCGCGGCCTTGATATAACTATAAATGGTCAGATCAAGTACAAATTATAATTACTCCAAATTGTAAATGGAAAGTATTTAATTCAGTATTTAAGTTCATTTTACATGCCCAGCGGCTGCAGTTAGGAAAATATGAGCAATGCTTTGCTTACAATAAAAGATTTTAATCTTATAAATTTTATACTCATACTTTATTATCATTTCAAACTGGTTGAATTATAGTACACGTAAAATGTAGAAAAATGAGTACTAACTAGGGTTTATCACTACACTTCATAGTCAGATTTTAGTAAGACTAACATAGAATGAGTGGAATAACTTGTTTAGGAATTTGATTTTTTGTGTAATGTACTATTTTGAGAAACTTTATAAAACTTAATTATGGAGGTTCGAGCGAAACAAATGAGTCAAAATAATATTTATATTTTTTTGTTCTTTGAATATCTAAAATAAAATTTATAAATTAAAATGGCAAAAATAATTAGTGCAACGTTGCCAAGTGCTTCATCTGTTCCGCTACTATCGAACGCAAATGAACAAAAAATGTTTATGCTCTGTTCCATTTAAGCCATTCAGTAGATGGCACTGGCAACAGCGCAAATCTGAAGTAGCCGAAATTACATTGGGTAAACTTGTCTCTAATTTCAGCCAATCAGAGATGTCAAAACTATTTCCTATGCTCCGCAATACTGAATGGCTTAAATGGAACAAGGTTATAACATTATTAATTTTCAAGATAATTTGAACGGTAAGAAAGCATTATAAACCTCTTAAAATATACTACGAGTCTTCATTTATATTATACTATTTTTGTTCATCTAAGTTGGAAATATCAATGTAAAACAAGCAAAAAAGTATTTACGGAAATGTTTCTAGTATAATAGTTTATGTATGTACGAGCCCAGTCACATACGTATTGGACCAAGGAGTTTTGTGCCGTAGGTTATTTTTTCAGAATTAAAATTTATTATATACAGGTTGTCTTCGGAGGGACAGATAAGTGTATTAAATTCACTGTACAAATATGTCATCATCATTACCGATATCTGCATACAAAGCAGATTGGCACACCCAGCAATGGGTAATATGCTGTGATGATATATATATATATATATATATATATATATATATATATATATATATATATATATATATATTTAATTTTTATTTAAATTCACTGTAGTTGTAGCAATTAAATTTTTTTTCCAAAAAAATGCATGGCTCACTGGATAATGACGAAAACCTGATTATTATTTTTTCTTCAAATTACTTCTAAACTATCAGTTACGGAGAAAAATGTTTCAAATAAAAATGTGTTTATAGTGTTTATCCAGTGGCGCACAAAAATAATTTTTCTATTGGTATAATTTCAAGATATAACACAACTTAAATTAGTTTCTGATATACCTACTTATAGTGTCGTAAAAAAAACACCATGTATATTAAATGTTGTTAATTAATTGCTAGAACTACAGCGTGTTTAATATACTTGGTTGTCTTTCTATAAATGATTTGTAAATAATAAATTTTAGTTCTGAAAATTGATTTTCTGCACAAGGGTTCTTTGGTCCAATACATGTGCGACTGGGCTTGTATTAGAATGTTGAAAATGTAAACTTTATAAGCGATTTTCTAAGGAACTAGATGGAGGATTGTATTTTAATTTTAGAATAGTTGGATAAGACATCCTTCATTATAATTATAAAATTTTGAACCATAAAGTTGGAAATTAATTTTTCATAAGGAGATTCGCTCGAACCTTCTTAAACTGAACAATATTGCGAGATAAAATTTATACATTAACTCGTTTGCTGGGTAGAATTTCTATAATATACAGGATATTTTTGTAATAAGTAGCTTGAAATTCAAATTCAATTCTTCGTTTTAATGTAATAAAGAAAATGTTTTCTATATGCTGTAATTAAAATCAATGACTATATGGTTTTCTGAGGTTCAAATTTCTAACATTAATTTTAAGGTTATTAATTTGAAGTAATTGTTTATGTTAGTTTTGATTCAGATATCAAAAGTACGTACTTCTAAGGTCCGAGCAGGGTTCTCGTACTTATGGACAATGGTAGTCAATAAAATTTATTATTTTATGTGTGCTTAGTTGACGTTCTAATGGTTTGGGGGAGCAGAGATGATATACGACAATTATGTATTGTATGTTATTTAATTGTGCTTAGTTTGTATTTATTCTGTTATTTAGAAACAGAAAATCGTTACATGCGTTATGAAAATTTTGTTACAAGCATAGATTTCTTTTAACTATCGCAATTAAAAGTTGTCAGAGATAGTTTATTAAAAAAATCTTTCATGATGTTAATATTATTTGAAAGTGTGAATGATTTTCTGTTTTTGGAATTGTAGTGTCTCGTGCTTCATATTCATAATTGTTATATAAAGTAATAAAGACATGATTTGTTGTAGGCATTGGGAAGACTATCCAAACGGAGGCCCGCCACAATACCAATCAGCGCCTCTGGCTACCGAGTACGAGCGCCCGCCTCCATATTACTACCCTGGACCTGGGTAGGTTTTCCAAAGTTCTTCAACACAAAAGTACAATAGCCTCTAATTTTTGACGAAATGTTTGTTTTCTAATAACTCCAAGTAATCGTGTAAATTTTTCAAATAATATTTTGATATTTTTATTGTTTATCCAGCGCCATGCGAAAATAAACTATATGATACGTAAATAACTATTGTTGTAAATATTTGAATTTAATTATGTTCTTATGTTGCTTTATGTCCTATTATTAAAATTGTAGAAGTAACTTTTTATTATAAAAATAGGTACTTATATAACTGTTTTTTTCTTACAATTCTTTACGGGATTTGTAAATATGTCACTTCTTTTTAACTTCATATTCATTTACTATTTTGTTTATGTAAAATAATAGACTTAATAATATTTGTTTGTTACAGGGAAAGACCATAAACTTCCATAAAACTCATCCTCCCAAAACCAGACTGAATTACATTTATATAACATTTTAAATGATTCATTTCATATTCATCTTTCGAACTACAATATTATTCAACTGTATTCCCTTCCTAAACGTAGTCGTACTATTCTTAAGATAAAACGAATGTGATTAAATATTTTACAACAAAAAGTGTCTGTACACATTTTTAATTTTGCTGAGTAAACTCGTATTTATATGGTTGTTAAAGTTTTTAAATCGTAGAAAATGTGTACAGACACTGAGTTGCCAATGACTTTAAAGTTATTTATGTCACAAACTTGCTATATACAATTTAGAATATTTTAGTGTTTAGATAAATATTCACATTTTCTAGATAACTTGGCGTAAGTGTGAACATTGTTATACATTTTGATTTGATTAGCGATTCAGTTGAGGTCCGTTTAGTTTGTAAGAAATTGTTAATCTTTGTTCTGATTTTGGTGAAGGACTTTGGCTGGATGCGTATCAAACCGAATGTACTCTGATGTGATGATTTGAATGTATGATTGATCGATTTCTTTTATAAACAGTGCTCAATTATTTACAAACAAAACCGAAAAAGTTAAAACAATGCCATAATGTTCATTATACATTTAAAGTTCTTTATAAGATTAACTTCAATATTAGTGACGTGCTATTTACTTATATTCAATTGTTTATAAATAAAGGGTTAATAATAATATTAGTTCTTTCTATGTACATATTATAAAATAAATAATACAAACAGTCCCAAATAACTTGTTAAAGTGACGCCTAAAGCGCCATCAACAATACAGATATGTTGCGAGTAAAATATAGATTGGCACACCCAGAAATGAGCAATAATGATAAATATATTCAAATTTGATTTGAGTATTGTACATACAAACAAAAATAAATGTCTATTTTATATTATTAAGCGTCACCCATCCAATTTTTATTTACATACATCTTAACTTGATATATTTTATCTAGTGTCTACTTATGTTCTACAAAGCTAATATTTATCTTCTATAATAATTAAAACTAAATTTACATAACTTACTCATATTTTAATATTAATACATACAAAAAAAATAAAATCTATAGTTTATTTCTCGCAAGAAAATATCGTTGATTTAGATACAATACTTCGTTTCACGTAAAAAAATAGTAATGGGAAGATAGATGCAGTTTAATCTTGTTGTTTGATTGGATAATATCCCGATATTAATTAAGTACCAATAATGCTTTGCAGTAAGGAAGTTTTCACACACACACCGGCAAAACCGAAGCAGGTGCCGTTTCCGATGCCTCCCATTGGCGC
This sequence comes from Harpalus rubripes, assembly GCA_963082715.1. NCBI lineage: Eukaryota > Metazoa > Arthropoda > Insecta > Coleoptera > Carabidae > Harpalus > Harpalus rubripes. The sequence goes on along the minus strand of OY720456.1, from coordinate 17,688,526 downwards.
TTTTCACACACACCGGCATTTACGGTGCCGTTACTAGCATGTTTTTGGCCTTGATGGATGAAATATGAGTACTGCTTTCAAATGTCTTGTGTAGGGAATTAATATTAATAAATTTTATCCAACAGTAAAATGGTTTAAAGAAAAAGAATACCACAAACTAATACTTAGCAATAGGTGGACCTGTTGTTGGGTTGGTCAAGAATCCGATGCAACTTTCGAGATGTGGATTTCAACACTGCAGATCTTCCAAAGCGTGTCAATCAGGCTTTAGTTATGAAACTAAAATGTTTGGTATCAAATAAAATTATTATTAATAAATGAATTTATTATTTTTTTGTATTTCTAATAAAAGTTAACTTTTATTACAAGATAAAGATGTAAATAATTAATTAAAAAATACAACCAAAATAATGATAATTATACTTGGTAACTAACATTTTAATTTTACAACTAAAACCTGATTGTCACGCCAAAAAATGTTTTCAAATATTAAACAAATGTCATAATTGATAATATATTATTACAGCAATGAAATATATTAAATAAACAATATTGTGTTTTATGTTTGTAACAAAATAATACATACATTTTTAATAAATATCTATGTATAAAAATAAACAATTTTTATTTATACAACCTCCCTTACCTGATATCTTTAGGGTTGAAAATACCATTCTGTATTAAAAGTCCGGTATATTTATATAATTTCTAAAGGGTCTACCCCTTAGATTTTTTTCTATAATTTTAAAGAAATAGTGAGTACCCATTTATTTATGCATTTTTTTTCAAAGATCCATGTACGATTCACTGTGTTTAAAAAGGTAGCATCTATGCACGATTCAATGAGTTTTAAAAGTCAGCATCCATGCACGATTCACTGAGTTTAAATTCCCAATAGGTATATTAAAAGTAGCAGCCATGCACGATTTACTGAGTTTAAATTCTCAATAGGTATATTAAAAGTAGCATCTATGCACGATTCACCGCGTATAAATTCCCAATAGGTATATTACAAGGAAGCATCCATACACGATTTACTGAGTTTAAATCTTTTCACTGTCTGACAAGTGCTGACCTCTGGCCGTCGTTTTAAGAATTATGTCCGTATATGGATAAAAAAATAGACAAATTATATTTTATAGTATAAAATATTGTACTTTCAGGTAGCATCTATGCACGCCAAAAAAATTTTAATCGTGCATAGATACTACTTTCAGGTAGCATCTATGCACGCTAAAAAAAAATTATTCGTGCATAGATGCTACCTGAAAGTAGCACCACTTTTGTCGAATTTTGTTGAAAATTTCTGGTGGTATCAGGATAACAGAAATGAAAAGAGCACTCGGAATTTAAAGTTTTTTGAAGGATATACGCTTTAGAAAAGTGTCTAATTATATTTAGGCATGTATTTAAAATATAAAAATAAGATATATTTAAAAAATCAACAAAGTTTAGGGGTCAATGACGTATTGAACAAATACCTATCAGTAAAAGAATAAATAAAACATTTTTTAAAATAAAAATAAATATTTATTGCAACAATTACAAGTACATTATTGTTACAAAATTAAAAATAGTACACCCTCTACACAATAAATAACAATTACAAACATTTTATTTGTATTATAAGCTAAAAGGAATTCATGGGTGAAGGTAAGGCGTACGTTATTTGAAAAAAAATATTTTTTTGAATGTATCCTACACTAACTAAATTTTACAATTTAATTAATTATTTAATAATGTATCCTGAGATGTCCTTAAGTGGTCCTTGGTCCGCTGTTGATCCTGTAATCACATAGAAAACATTATTAGACAGTTATTTCCAAAAATCTATTTCTAACTTCAATAACTCCCTTAACATCTACTCCTAGGGGCTCAGATTTGGCTATCCATTAGTCCTTTGTTCCTAGTTAACGTATACTAAATTTGAAGCAAAAAGTTTTTTTTGCCAAAAATCGATCGGGAATTTTTTTGTGTTAGACATAGCAACCCTTTAATTCAACCCCAAGGATTTCGAATCCGGCGTCCAAATTGGGATTTGATTATAGCTAGCGAAATCGATATTTCAAGAAAGCAAGTGGTAAACAGGGAAAAACCATAACCTATAAAAAAAAAATTTTGAAACAGGTTAGAAATTTGATATAGTTAACAAACTGAGCAGAGTCCTACTTTGAACACATTTCCACTTTTAACGCGTGCGCTTCGCTTTGCATCACTACCTTTTTTTGAGATTAGATTCTTCATGAATCCGGTAAATGGATCTGGTAGATATTGTACAATTTTCGAACCCGGTATCTCTTTACCACTCGTGTTTTCGAATACAGTCGGTAGATGCGGTATCTACGGGTAGAATTTTCGTACATGCCTATGTATTTTCTATAAAATCTATACAGAAAGTTCATTACAAAAGATTCTAAATTTCTTGTATGTACATTACCTTTCGACAGTTGTATGTATTTTAAACAAATTCCATACAGAAAGTTTCGAGCAAAAAGACCCTATATTTCGAGTAGAATACTACGAGTATGTCAATTGATACTGACATCTTTCAATCAGAATTTTCTTAATATAGTGCTGTTTCTAGCACAGCTAGCTAATTTATGAAATTTAATTTCTTTATAATTTTATAACTCTATATCCATTTAATATGAAGTAAAAAATGCAGTTAAATCGTTTAGAGAATACAATGTTCTTTAATATTTATAATAACATTAAATGTAAAATGATGATATTTAACATCGTTTTTTCAAGAAAAATTGTTAAAATCTTCAAATGAGGGTATTTCCGGTTGACCAATTATAACCACAATCTAATCAGCTCTTCATATGGATACAACGAAGAGGCATACAAAGGAATTATAATTTTTGGAATGGTAGTATTTGTGTCATTGTAGACGAAAATTTTGTTACCACACATACATACACACCTACAGACATCATCGTAAAAATAGTAAAATCGTATTCTAGGGACCTTAAAACGTGCTTATTCATTAAAAACTTACCACCGAAATTTTTGACCAAAGACAATACCTTCCTTACCTAAAGGTGACGAAAGGTAAAAACAGGCTATTATAAGCAAATTTGCAACTTGTGCCCTAGGCTCTTGAAATTTATATTAAGTTATTCTGCGACCACTGTTTTTCGAAGAATGGAAAGGAAATTGCTGTAAACCCAGTTGTTTTCGAGATATGAACTTTTAATCCTTAAATTTGTTAAAATGGCTAAAAGGTCGAAAAAATAGCATATCTGGAGAATTTGGAACCCGTGCTTTCTATTAGCTTGTACAGAATTGGATAAAGCTCTTTGGTTTGCAATAAATTTACCCTTCAAATGTGTTGCGAAGGGCCTTCGCTAATTCCTGAACTAAAAAAGCTAGAAAGGCCGGACAAGTGTTGAAAAACTTACTTCGATCTGCATAAATGAAATCCGTGGTCAGATTTTCTCCAAGGATTCAAATAAGACCTCAGCCATTTGTAAAAAGGCGGACTCCCATTGAATGATTATTTTCGTATCATGTACTAAAGAATAAGAAAGAAAAATTCGGAAAAAATCCTTAAATATTAGGATATTTCCCTGTCTCTTTTGTTATTACATATAGGAAAGGTAAAGAAAAAACTTTTATTTATTTATTTTATAAAAAATCATGTATTATTTTCGTCCGGTGTTTTAGTTACCGTATCCTATCGTTGGGAGCCTGTAGTTATGAACCTTCGCGGAATCTGAAAATAAACATAAATATTGTTTATTTTAGCACCAAAGTATAAAAAATGTAATCAATTAATTAGTATTAGTTGTTACGTTATAATATTAATACTATGTTTTTATTATGAAGACCTCTGTTTTTACTTCCTTGTACGAAGTAAAGGAAGTATTGTAATCGCGAAAAATTTCGGTTTTGAGATTTCAACGGAAATATCCATTTTGATCCCTGAATCCATTCTGACTAATTTCGTCGTGACGTCTGTACGTACGTACGTACGTACGTGCGTATGTATCTCGCATAACTCAAAAACGGTAAGCCGTAGAAAGTTGAAATTTTGTATTTAAGACTTCTATAGCATCTAGTTGTGCACCTCCCTTTTTGGTCATTACATAATTTCCAGAAATGGTACTTTATTTGAAGCCTATAATAGATTTTAATGAAAAACTATATTAAAATATAATCCAAAACGTTTCAAATTTGGTATATAAGACTTTTATATCAATTGGAATAACATAGCAGATTTTGGTTAAAACAGGCTAACCGGAAGTGATATATTACCTGAAGTTGTTAACAGTTTTTCTTGAATAAAATGGTTTCATTTCGATTTTAGAAATAAATGCTTCAAATAAGAGTTTTAGAGAATCAAATTCTGCGTCTAGCACATCAAGTATTATTAAATTAGCCCATTGTATAAGCGAGATATGTAAATTTAAAACTTATATACTTTTTGGTTTTTGTAATGAAGCTTGCTATGGATTAAGACAAAAAATAACAAAAAAATAAAAAATAGATGTTAACGTCAAATTATGTCAAACACGTGCAATTTTATAATTGGGTCTATACTTCATCTTCACATTGGTCTTGCGTACAAGGAAGTCGTGTGGTGTCCACATCAGATTTTTTCTTTGTAGTCTTTATATATCTTATAGTTTTTATTACAACCATACTCTTATCCCACTCATAGTTCGCGACATATGCAACATATATGATAGTATTGATTTACGCTAAAACCATATTTATTTGTTAATCCTGCGGCGGGCGCGCAGCGACATTTTATGCCGTAATTTTTCTATTTTACATATATCACATTAATATGCAATAAGCATTCACTTTCAAGTTCAAGTATTCTCAAATGAATATATAACACACCATATTTTAATTATAGTATCCGTTGTATTTGAAGCTGCTAAAGTGTGATAGGTTTTAAATTGCCCCCTGTCGTGTAAGTATAATTTTTTTTAGAAATTACAGAATAAGCAATTTATTTGCACAGGGCATAATAATAAAAGTGTGCGCTGCAACGCTTTTTTGAACCCGCCCATATAGGAAGATTATATTATTTGAAATGCTATTTATATAAGAAATACATATTATTTTCTTATTGTACAATTTTAAGACAAAATTTTAGTTTACTTATATCGAATAGACGCTTTTTTCACTTACAACATAAAATTCCGCAGCGCGACCACTCGTAATTTTCAAAAGCGGGCCCGTTGAAGGGTTAATAATCAGGGCACATTTTTAACTTTCTTTATTAAGTGCTGTACTTCTTCATTTAATTGATAAGTGTTACTTAATGTTTACTAGAAAGTGTATGTCTAATTAGTGTAAAATGCCGATGACGATACATTTTAGTGATTGAGTATTAGCGGACGATGAGTTAAGAAAATTCGCCTCTCTTTGCTTTATAGGTAAGTACTAAGATTAAAAATATTGTTTGTAGTAGTCAAAAGTCGCGTTTGGAGCGCTATCTGTAATGTGGCGCGGGCGGACACGTGACTTTGACAAGTGCTTGGGTGCGGTCCGAATCATGCTATCATAGCTTACAGTGCTCAGAACGCTCACAGCTGGTCCGAATTGATTGAGCACGCTGACAACTGTAAAGGCGCTTACGATTCGGACCGTTCGTAAGCGCTGATGCTTCTTCCTTGTCATTTGTGGCTTTAAGTTTGATCAATTTATTGGTTTTATCAAAAAAAATTCTTTACTACGTTAACAACTTCCATCTTAAAAAACAATTTCATTGTTCCAGCAAGCAATGGCGTAAAAACATCAAACGTGCTTACAGCGCTTACACTGCCCATCCTCTTGGGCGTGAGCACTGTTAGCATGAAATGTTGACGTCACCTCTGACGTCATGCACCTTACAGCACAAACTGTGAACGTTGTAAATATGATTCGGACCAACTGTTAGCGCGCTGTCGGTGTCGGTACTCAAAGCGTGATTCGGACCGCACCCCTTGTAGGGCCTCACAAGTTTGCCAAGTATACAGCTTGTGTTCCTTGCCTGTATTACCAAATCAATTTATGCGTAAAATTAATAAATAAAATTGGAAAACTAGTTATTATTAATGAATATCATGATGTTTTATTTTCTGACGCATAAGCTTAATTTTTCAAATATTTTTTTATAAAAATAGAGCGATTAGTGCTGCCAACTATGATACAAAGCTTTCTTGGCGCGCTAAATTTGAGGAAATAATCAATTCATCTTGAACGCTCTATTTTCATAAAAATTAATTTAAAAATTAAGTTTAATGTGTCAGAAGTAAAACAATATGATTTCATTAATAATGCCTAGTTTTACAATTTTATTTATAAATTTTACCCTTAAATTGATTTGGCAACACAGGCAAGGTACACAAACTGCATACTTGGCACGCTTGTGGGGCCCTACAAGCACTTGTCAAAGTCACGTGTCTTCCCGCGCCTCATTGTGTAGGAGTGGTAATTGAAAATATAAAATAAGACCGCATATTAAAAATTAAATATATTTGTTTTAAATGCCCCGAAATTCCGAAACAACTCGATGGGGAATTATAGTGTCTAATATATTTTATAGACAATTAAATTTTATAGGGATCGACTTTATCAAAACGTAGATTCAACATCTAGCCCATGGACGAAATCACAAGAAATATTTACAACAAACAACAAAGTTACTCACCATTGTTGAATGATTCAGGTAACGTCGTGAATCCAAATCGCGAAGTCTGTAACACCAGGATGTCGGCTTTTCACACGGCTGCATCTGAAAAGAAAACAAATAGTTATAGTCTCAAAAGTTTTCGGAAACAAGTAAAAGTTAAAATTTATATTTAACTTTTTATTTTGCCCACCCTGCCTCACCTTGGCGCCACCACTGGATGAACTTATTTTTTGAAATGCTGATTATACCACGGACCAAAAGAATTTTTCAAAAATTCGAAAAATAAATTTTCATTTTTCCCAATCATACATTTTTTTGTGCCACTAGATGAATAGCTATTATGTGACAATAATAAAATAATTTTAATTTTATTTGGCTATTCTATACATCGTATATTAAATCAAACATGAACAATTATTTCAGCAGTAAATATGTATGTTTTATACACCCAACCCAACAATAAGTACATACCTTCATACTATGACCGATAACCTGCAAAAATAATAAAATACAATCTTACCAAAAAGAAATAATATCTTCAGGCAAACTGCATGTCCTGGAGGTGTCCAGGAGTAGTTTGCACGTACCAAGAAGCCACCCTGAAAGCTACACGTCTCACCTCTGTACCCTAAATATAATTTAGATAAACTAAAAATCTGATGAATTTAAAAACAATTTCTTCCTTTAGAAGTTTTCACGGAAATAAATAAGGTCGCAAATTCAATTTTGTATCACAATAAAAAAATTGTGGGCTGAAGCCGTGCCCGTATCAACAATTTTAAAATAATTTAAAGGTTGAGAATCGCTGGACTAGGGAAACAATAGGGAGGAAATCATTAACATTAAAAAATATTAGCAAAAACATTAAAAATTTACTAGAAGAAAAAAATTCGGGAAGAGGGGGTTCTAACTCCCAGAATCCTCCCGCTGTTTACATCATTGCTATAAAAATCATTAGTTATGTCGTACTATTTTGTAGCTACAAAAGGTGGAAAACTGATTACTTACTTGAATGATCGCACAAAATATGTAATATTTCTGTGAGCCATGGTTTGTAGACTTCGAAACTTCAGTTGAACGGTCTGCAGTTTGGAAATTTAGAATGTTTATTTTAATTAGAATTTATATGTAACAAAAAATAATTACGTAATTGTATTTTATATTTTTTCATACCAAATTTTCTGTCTGCATGTGTGATCTGCATTTTGAAAAGAAGGTAAATATATAGGTAGTACTATTTTATACATTTAAGACAACCTTTATTGAATGCATACTGGTCATTAGATACATATTACAAGTACAGAACAGCATTGACAACTTACAATTGTTGTTTTAAAAGCACTTATCTTACCTAACTTAATTTATAGACCTTAAGATTAGAGTTTATCGTACCGTGCACTGAGTGCGCCAAATGGCCGACAGTACTGCTTTGTTCGTACCAGGATATCACACCTATTATTGCAGTACCAAGTACCGAGACGATACTTTGTTACAGGTAAACAGTGCGGCCGGCCAAAGCACAGCGTACAGGGTGAGATTTTCGTTTTCACATTTTATAAATTCTCATAACTTTCTTAAACTACAACATTCATTTTTTTGGGTTTTTCATGTTTTATAATATTTATTGAAATTTATCGTACGTAATAATTCAATCTTTTATTAATATTATTTCGGGTGTAGTACATATGCAGATTTGATTTTCTTAATTTTGTCTAAAAATTGTGTTTATTGATATCACCATGTCGTTTTGGCCTGCAACCCTGGTCCCCTGAGAAAACCCTCCAATTCATTTTCTTTATTTAGTTAAGATTCGAGATATCAAGAGATGAAACAATTTCACTTTATACTTATTATCATCGGAGAAGACAAAACGTTAGAATATCGGACTTGTTTTATTATCAATGTAAATAGTTTTTTTTTACAAAGAACGCGGCGATTAAAAATGCAAGTACTAAGGTACAGTCCATTCACTGTAAGAATGTGCCAGGCGCGTCATGAATACGCCATTACTCTGTGGTTGCGCAATGTACGCCATTGTTTGTTGATGGGCACGTCTAAAATATTCTCGCGTACACGAACGATGACGTCCTTGAGATATTCTCATAGTGAATGGACTCTACTGTTCTGATATTACATGTTCAAGCGCATGTTCTTCATAAAAACTAAAACTGAAATTTCTATAAAGGAAATGATGGACAATAGATGAAAAAGGTACAATTTTCTATATATTGGGGTTGTTTGTTGTGAGCATGGGACAGAAGAGACAGAGAAAACAAAGACCTACGTACTAAATAAACACATTAACAAATCGCTAATAAAACGTACTTTAATATTATTGGCCGTTTGGTAACAAAGATATGCCATTTTCTATATCAGGAATACAAAACGTTCAGGCAACCAACAGAGAATATCCATTACAAATAATAATTAAGATAGATATTGCCTCGATTCGATAATGCTATGTTATTAGTTATACATTACATACACGATTAAACAAATATAATCTCTCTACAATATTACGATATATTTAAAAACGTTGATCTCAACAAAAAATATAATTTATTAATTATCATATTTCAAACACAACCATATTTTATACAAGTAATGATTTTTATACATCGTGTTGACAGTCGATCGCGGTCACTAGTGGAAGGAATACTTCAGCACATATGCACCTACACATACATATATACCGAAACAGATATAAAGGAACATACGGCAGATATCAGGGAAATTAAATACGAAACAATGAGCAAACTGGTTACATCTCTGCCGTTCAATTCACATTAAGTATACTAAGAAATAAACAACAAAAATAAACATAAATTAATAAGGAAAAAATTGTACTGAACTTGTGATGGTGAACTTCTGGCACAAACACATCGAAATAAAGAAATCTTAACTGGACTAGAATTCAAACATCAGACAATAATTGAGGATGGAATTTTATATCATTAGGCCATTGGGTGTCAATTTTAAAATGAAATAATTACCTACAGAATTAGAAAACAAAAACAACAGTCTTGGTGAAAACATTCTCTACAGTAATTGATTTCCTAACAACATAGCATTCAGTAAGTTGTCAGGGTATTTTATCATTAAATTAATTAATACTAATAATGTCGTCTTTACAACAGAATATGTGATGTTAGCGTGTAATGTAAACCCTGAGCGCGACTCCACGTGAAATACTAACGTCTTCAAGCTGTCTGTCACAGATATGTTTTCGTTACAAAATAAAACATTCACCGGTCCAATCTAGATCGCTCTGCTCAAGACAATTGCTGGTGTTGGTAAGATTAAAATTTGTCATCTGAATTACTCAAATCTTGCATTGTTCTTTTTTTTCTATTTTATTGAAACTTAACACTAAAAAATATTTAAATACACTTATCATTATATTAATTATTAATATACTTTGAAACCATAACAATTGTACAAATGATAGTTGTGTTCAGCCAATATATAAGATATACATATACATATTATCAATAAGATATTGCATTAATTAAATTTGTCAAGTATACACAGCTGGCTAAGCGTAGGTTTAGTGGTTAGTCATTTAACTAGCAGCCCTAAACGTGAGCAAAGTTGTTTAAGCGAATTTTGGCACGTTTGAACCTTAATTATAAATGTGAACATTCGCAGCAAATTTTGAACTTTTCACCGGAAACGGTCATTGCTTCATCTACTTCCCATTCCCATTCAACACCCAGGACCCGGAAGTACTCACCACTTGAAATTCGAGTGGAACTAGCATGAGAGAAGTGTGTAGTGAGTTTCCGCGCGAGATTCGAACTGTAACCAAACCGGAGGGAGGGCTACAAGCAGGTGTCTACCTAACAGCACCATTCATTGTGTGTTTACTACGAATATTAAACTAGTAAAGATCCCGTGCTCATTCACACAATTAAGTGAACTTCTGTGCAATGGTCTTATTTAGTTAAAAGTTAAAATTATCGTTAAAACCGACCGCCATCAAACCGCGAAACACTTGTCCGGTGTTGGGAGACTTGATGACGAGGAGGTTTTAATCACCTGGTTCTTCCTAACAGTCTTATCAGCCACCGCCGACAGTGGCTGGTGGCTTTTACCCGAAACCTTCTAATACCCTATGTTGTATAATAACCTAGCGCTATCGTAACTTAGAACACGCGAGTCGAGTGTCGCTTTGACTCCAAGCTACAGAGGAGACCGACCGACTGACGACTAAGGCAAAACGTTTTGGAATCTTTTCACTTTCGCTCTAATGGAATTTTGGTTTTTTATTTTATTTGTACCTTCCCTGCACAACCATTATCAGCTTATATTATTTTTATTTAGTGACCTATGAATTTCAAGCTAGAGTACGGAGACAAGTAGCTGAAATGGTTGCACAAGAAAGAGATTTTCGTGCATAATTTATAATGAAAGGTACATAGAGAGATTGATTACACGTTTGGATGAATCATTGATATATCAATCACATTACGATGAAAGAATTGAATTGCAGTTTGAGTTTAGTACGTGTAAATTATTGTATCGACGGTATCACGACTACGTAATGTACGGTAACCGAACGAGTAGAATTTAGAGCACCTACACCTGAGATTTGGGGCCTGTGGATCGTCATAGTCATTACTTGCTCGACATAGTGTTAACTACCTACTTGACTGCCTACATTACATAACATTTTCCTCAGTAGCGAGATAGATGCAAACACGATACACGGTTCGTATATGTACAATTAGCCTACGTACAATTACGATACATACGAGAAAACCCTTTATTAATTTTTATGACATACATGATTAGTTCAGTAATCTTTATACAGTTGGCAGTACACGCTAGCTCTTACATCGCCCGATGCAAGTCGACAAACTATGAACAATCAAAATTACATTCATTTCGACATGAAATACTTACAGGAGTTGTAACTTTACTTTGTAATCATAAGAGTTGCTATCTGCGTGTCGTGTTGCGTCCCAAACAAAATGAACTAGAGACGTTACGTTAGACGTTAACTTTAGCTATAATAGAACCCTGTCTATGTGGATCAGGCCCGTTTGAGTTGGAACTTAACACTGCACATGCTTAGGCACTTGTGATTGGTGCTGAACTATCGAGAACAAACAAACAAACGAACGAACGAATACATGACATACATGCATATATGATGCCTCATACGCCTACTAAAATAAATTACGATTCTATCACAACCTTGTTGGAAGATTTTGGCCTGACATTTCAGAGATTATGACACTATCTGTCTTTGGTATGCAGTGACAAGATGTTAGATGGCAAGATGAGACGATACTGATACGAACGAACGATACGATTTACATATTGGATTTATTATTTCTTCAGAGAGAAAGAGAGAGTGCAGTTTATAAGTAATATTTATAAACTCAAAAGATAAAACGGATATGTACACGAGGAGGTCGCGGTCGCGGTAGAGTACACTGCTACTGCTATATACGCTAACTGCACCAATAAATAAATATCATAACAAAACAAAACTAGCAAAAATGAAGCGTACAATTGTGTAATAAAATAATACTCAAGACAGGAAATATTGCACATCGCATCAAAACATTTAGTAACACTGATCACAACATTTACCTAACATTACTAACATAATACTACGGTATTGACTAAAATGCTGCCGATAATACCTACGAGCTACGACTTATCGCATATCCTTAAGTAAATGTAAGTTTGATCTAAATAAATATTAAGTTGTCACCAACTCCTTAACTCTAGAACCCCCGTAACCGCTATTATAACAGACTTAGATTGAGACACTTATTTATTGTTTTTTTTTTTTATATGAACAATGCAAGATTGACTAATTCATCAGATGTTTACTCTTTAATTATTGTGTATTTTGACTAACAGACAACGATCTATCTCAGATACAGCGAACTTAGTATATTACCTCAATATAAAGCTAATGGCGTACTTGCATTTGGCTACACGAAAAGGCCACGCGTTTTATAAAAACTAGCGAATTTCGACTTGTCATACAAATATATACAAATATCTGTTGCTTAATAAATTATAACAGCGGCTAAATTTTCGTTTTTACGAGCTACAAGTACGCAATATTAATGCATATTTAAAATATTGACATTTATTTGGAAAAACTGTTGAAATTCACATAAGATATTGGAATATGTGACAAAACAGCCAGCCGATTTTGATTAGATCATTTTTAAAAATAAATATATGAAATTTGAAATGTAATTCTGTTTATTAAGGGAGTAAACTAGTAGAAGACCACGACAATAGTTTAAGAGGCACAATATTTGGTTTGGTTTTTGTTATTTTTTTATAATTTTTTTATATTTTTTTTTTGTAATTGGTATGGCGAGAGCGTTACGAAAGACCGATATTTTAATCTATATACAAACGCTAAATGTCGGCTCGCACCGCACACTCAGTTGATGCAAGCTTACGACCTTTGAAATATTGAACTCAATACAAGTTTGGCAATTACGTATCGTTGGAAATGAAATAGACCAGCGAGATTGGATCTGACATCACCGCAGCTTTCACTAGAATTTTGAACTGTATTACTTTTTTGTTTGATGAAACGAAACATTCAAATTGAACTCTGTAACAAATCGATTTTGTAATCCAAACATTACTAACAATCTGCCGGTGTATTCAACTATGTATTATTTTTTTACATTTTGTATTTTTTTAAATATTTTGTACACGGGAATTCTGACGAACGCATATAAGCCACACTTACAAGTAATACCAACAATGAATAATTAAATAAGCTATATAAATAATGCTTTGTATCCACCATTTTCAATGACCAGATGTATGGAATTATTATTTTTATAATTAACATCAATCAACGTTAAACACACATTTAAAGAGTAAGTATATCACTCTTTGAAAATCCACAGACTTGACTAACGCTACGTTGTCTACTGACTAAGGAAGGCTTGTTTCACACTTAAGGAAAATCTGGCTGCGAGCCATTATTTCACTTAGAGAGACTTGTGTAATTTTCATTATTAGGTTAATGCAAATACACTTAACCACTTCTACTTTTTTTTCATTTTTCTTTTTTACTTTATACTTAAATATGTTTTAGATATCAATAATATTTTGGCAGACTTTCGTATTAACGCAGATATAATTTCACATTGCTATATCTGACTTCTAAAACAAACATTACAAGTTAAATGCCTAATGAATAATTGTTTTCCCTTAAAATCACAATTTAAAAATCGTAACACAATAATTTCATAGATTTAAAATGACAGCTTGTTGTTCGGAATAAAGTTTAGTGTCAGATTGTTGAATCACCGAGAAATAATCGAGCTGATATGGCTTGATTACAAAGATAAATGTCAATGAAAACACCCTTAACGCTAACTGTTATGAATATTTTTTTAATGAATTAATATCAAAACCCTGGGAAGCAAGAAAAGGCAGTAGTTCAGAACGTTTGCAGCTCTGGAACTTGAAAACCTTTCTCGCTTCACAAAAGCGGGCTCACTCCTAATCTTATACAAACACACTTTATTATTAATTTTAACTTCTATTAAAGAATATATTTCAGTGTTTATAATATATATTTTTTGTTTATAATATATTAGATATATATTATCAGTGGCTATGATTTTTAATTACTTGAAACACAAGTGGCACTTGAATCACAAATACTGTTAACCTAACGGAAATACTAATCGGTAGACATAACTGACAAGTCTTAAAATTGCAATATCATAGTGGCCGCCAGTTCTCGTTAAGTGAATGCAACTGCAGTGTTGGTTTTGAGTTTTTCCATTTCAAAAATAGACGATCTCTTTGTGTTGAGTATTTCAGTTAACGAGAAGCCAACCATCGAATATTATTGTAAACTTCTTTGTTGTGCATAACTTAAAACTAACTTTTTTTAAGTATATTTATATTAAATAGATGTCCCGATAAGCTGAGCTTACACTTATATATCTAGGTACTTATTCAATGTACTTTTTTTGTATTTTTGTGGTTTTTTAAAATTAAATAAACAATACTAAGTAACTTAAAAGTAACTAATCTGGATAGGTACACAATATCAGACATTCACATTATTTAAAATCTATTTTCATTGCATGTTATGTTAACCTTTAACATTAGGTTGGTTTGTGAACGCTGCACAGACTTCCAAAACAGACTATCAGTTACCGGTTGCTTACGCGGACTTGAATTTTGACACAAAATCACAATTTATCAAGAGAATAGCTCAACGCGACGCGACGATACTAAAACTATTACCCTAAAATAAGTTAGTAAATAGATAAAACTAAATATTATGGCAAATATGATCTAAGTTATTTGTTTTTTTCTATAAAATTTATATAAAGTCACATTTGAAGATTAAAACAACAACAAAAAAATGTTCTAAAATATACATATACAAATAATAATAATAATGTTGAAAAGGAATTGAATATACTAACAAAGACAACAGTACGTTGAACCAGTATTTAAAATGTTAATAGATTAACAAACATTGACTTACGAATGCAGTCAAACAGCCACAAGTCACGAAAGTAGAGGTACATACAATACAACACGAGCAATTGCCAAATAAAGCTTTCGTTTGATCACAATCAGAGCGTCCCGTTGCAGGAGAGCGCAATGACTATGATGGATGATGAATTACATAGCTCTAGAGCTACACGCACAGTTTAGAGTTAAAGCGTTTCGATCTGCAAATGGTTTTGTTTGGTTTTGTGATTAGCAATGCCCAAGGATATCACAAGAAGACGTCTCCAAGACGTAGTTGTGAGCATTCATTAATGTTCATGTAAGATTCGTTAGATTGTCGTAGGATGGGTGGAGGGGGTAGTGTGGTGTGGTGTGGAGGAGCAACGCTTTTGCTTCACTGCAACTTCAATGGTCTGTGCATGTCACTATGAACTACCCTTCTACCAACTTCTTAAAATACTACTCATCATAATACCCTACTGCTAATACATACAATCATTTTAAATAGTATTTATATTATATAATATTTATTGTTATAATATTTATATGTATGATCTACGGATTGGCAATTTAAGATACTAGAAATTTATGTATTTAGAAATGGAACTGTATACATATAGGCTTGAGTCCAAGGGGCTCACAATGATATTATATAAAGCGTCTTTTATTAAATGTTTAAAGCAAATGTGAACCACCCTACACCTCTCAAAACGCCATTTGTTTTCGCTTTTGCACCATACAGGCGAAGATGTACTCTGTGTGAAACTTGTAAGCAGAAAATACTATTGTTCGTTTTTAAAATATGTACTTTTGTTCACTTCAAAAATAGAATCTGTTTTATAAAATGAGACCATTGAGATATTATGAAATATCGATGTGGCAATTCATGTTGCAAACAGAATACATCTTCTAATTTAAAAGCTACCATCAGCTTTTAAAATTAAACGAGAGCGGTTTTGGGACAAACATTTTTTTAGTTTTTTATATTTTTTAAATATTTTATAAATTAAAAAGCCACTTAATAGTCACAGCACAGTTGTGTACAAAATACATTAGTCCAATGCTAACTAACCAGTTGAAACTATGTTACAAACCAACCAATCGGATTCTTAGCTGAAGCAGCCCTCAAACTAAGAATTGACAGTTGTGTGTGGATCAGATGAACCCAAGCCAGCAGCAATGGAAAACGGAGCAAGGGCGAGAAGCAAATTCTTAAGTTACAAAACTCATCCAACTACCTGATCCACCGGTTTCATTGCTACAATTTATTTCGATTCGGAACAATTATTTGAATTTGTAACTGAGGAATGGTTTTCATTTGATAAATGCTTACGTTACTACTTTACTTAGTTTAAGTTTTAGAGCACAGTGGATGAGATAGAGGAAAGCGTACGGCGCGTAAATACTTGAAATCAAATGCAGAATCGTCACAAGATCTTAAAGGGTCAGTCTTTTAAAATGCACTACAGATTCTTTCCGCGCGCCCGTAATTTAAGAAAATGCAAGGTACTGAAACTACTCCGCAGTGCTGCGGGCTTGCGGCCCTGGGTCTCAATATGATTTTTAGGTAGAGAGGAGGCTGATCTGAATCAATCAATCACTCACACATGCACACACGGCACAGTTACAGCAGACTTCATGTATAATAATATAATCGATATCTCGTGAACACTTTACGTTAACACATTGTGATTGTGTGCGTTTCAACGAGAGCCAAGTGCCCATGTCTTGTGCTTGACACGTGCATTTGACTCGTCGTACAGAAACTAAATCACAGAACAAATGGACTATTTTTACAGCATATTCCATGTTCTACTGCCTAGACAATGTTAAGTTACACAGTACAGAGAATACAATATTGTTTCATTAACTGCTTTATGTATGTATGTATATATCAATATATATAATTATATAGTTTATATATGAATTCAGCTTATAGATTAAAAACGATATATTACTATCAATCATCATTATTAATTATTATTATTAGCTATTATTATTATAGTGTTTATTACTAGAATTACTTTTTTGAAACATTGTTAAGAATACTCAGCGTGCAGTCTAATTTGATTGTGTGGTGTTTTTGGGTAACCCGCAGCATTCGAATCTCATGGCCGCGATTATAGTACGTACTGTCAAGTTGAAGTACTATAGTCGCTGGGCCAGCCATCCTTCAGCCAATCAGTATTCTCTCTAGATGCGCGTCACATATTACTTTATTATTACATATAACAATATATTTAATTCGCGTTTATAATGATTACTTTGTATGTGTGTATTTTTGATATTAGGAATTAGAGATCACAGGTAGTGGGGGTTATATTATATATATATTTATATAGTTTTAATAATTATAATATATATAACGTTGAGCTCGCACCTGTATACGTACACGTATGTGTGTAGTACGGAGGATAGAGATTTATTTATTATTATAAGAGAGAAAGAGTTGCGTTCTATCTCTTTCAGTCAGTAACAGAGTGCTGTACACACTGTACGTGTACAATGGTACCTATTCGGGGTGTTTACCTTTCAATTCAACACACAACTATCTTTTTACATTTCCATTTCCACTGGGAACACACAAAATACGCACAAGCTAATATTATCTAAGGTACTTTTTTATTAATAACGTAAACATCTATATATTCAAAAATAATATAGGAAAATATCTATGACATAGAAAAACCAAATTTATAATAATATAATTATTGTTAATAACTGTTAAATTAATAATAATAAAGAATACGAAAAGAGAATCAGTTTTGGTCACAGAAACCTTGTTGTGTTGTAATAAAACTCGTTTATCCGTACAGCGTGCACACAAGACTAGTTGGGTTACGTTTGTCGCATTGAGCGTTTGACACAGGAGCTACTCAGCTCGGCTTCGCTGACGTTAAAAATCACAATGAAATGTCTTTGTTATTTATTAATTATAACTATTTTTTTAGATTTTTGTGTTTCATAAAATAGTAAGGGCACGAATCACAGGGAAAGTCGTAGCGCGGCTACAATGCAAATCGGAACATTTGGCACGAGACCAACCGTTACAAACTAGGCTCCGTCGAGTTTATCTGAGTTGTCGTCAACAGTTCAATTTCGTCATCTTCTTACGAATACAATACAATACGATATACAAATATAATAACACAATCATAGTAAAACAATTTAAAATTTCAATGCTTAAAAGTACTTTTAACGCAATTCGTAATGCACAGTCGCTAGCCAGTAAAGTTAATCACTTGTTCAATGGAATAAATTTATAAAATGCATTAAAATTTTATAATAAAAATTGTACGATTTTAAATATTATGCATAATAAAAAAATCAAATAAATACACAAAGAACAAAATCATCAAACAAGTGTCTTAACTATTACCTAGAAACCGTACAATTATGGTATTGTTGATAAAAATATCTTAAATTTACTGGACAATCAATAAAGAAACTGTATAAATAAAATGTAGTAAATTTAGATTTGCTTGTAGTCAGTAAGAAGGTGGTTTTGGTTTACCTTGCAGTGCGTTCACATGGACTCACCGCCGAGGAGGTCGCCGGGCAGGTATGAGTTGAGAGAGGAGGGCGTCGCGCGCGCAGGGTCCGAACTATCCATTGGCGCTGCACCCCACAGGCTAGCTGAGGTGTTGGACGGCCAGCCCGTGTTCCATGTATCAGCGGCGGGCTTGCCACCGGACGCACGCCACGCTCCGCTTGATGCGCTTTGCTGCGGGGCTAGCTGCTGCAGAAGGTTCTGTGCGTCCGATTCGGCGGGTGATTCCGCCAAGATTGTCGTGTTGCCCAGCACACAATTGTTCAACGCAGTCTGGGCCTACATACAATATACAATGCATTAAATACAAGCATACACTAAACATAAATAAATGTATCATCACGGCTGGGTGTGCCAATCTGCTTAAAAAAGGCACAAAATCCGAAAACAATAAATCAACAAATTTTAGAGCCGTTCAATTTGCACAATTTAATTTAAAAAAATGTACTGAAATCCAATAAGGCCGACAGGACTCATTAGAATAACATGCCAGTAAACTAGAAAAGTTGTAAACACAATTTCTATCGTTATATTTAATATCGAACTACGAAAACGTGTCAGATCGGAAGACTGCAACCAAAACTATTATTTTAAAATTTGTTATTTTTTTAACAAGTGCGGGAAATGGAGTATTCCAACATTTTTTTTAAATTTTCGTTAGTTCTGCCCTCTAGGATTATGAATATGTAATTTTGAGAAAATACATGTATCAAGTGAGAAATGAATTTTTAAAAAATTTATCGAAATCAAATTTTCTATCATGGCGCGCCTTATAACAAGCCTCTGCACATCTGCAGCGAACTTCAGTGCCTAAACACACGTGTTCGTAGACAGCTATTTTCCTATTTACAACTTTTGAAGAAGAAAACGTAGGTAAACAAACAAATATTAGGACACGTAATAATTAACACAAACAACATGAATGAAATATCAAATACAAAATACACGCTCGTAACTACTAGCGCCATCTGTATTTCTAACGGTATAGGGCGCGAGCAGACACGTGACTCAAGGGACCTTGACGTGCTTAGAATCAGCTGATTGGTGTGCGCATGTCATTTTGACAAGAACAATGTCATGTTGACAAGATTAATGTTTTGACTTATTTTGATTTTTAACTGCTAAAATGTTATTATTTTTAATTTCATGTGTTTTACTGTCTAAAAATTATAAAATATTAACATTTTAGCAATTCAAAATCAAAATAAGTCAAAACATTGGTCTTGTCAAATTGACAATGTTCTTGCCAAAATGACATGCGCACACAAATCAGCTGATTCTAAGCACGTCAAGATCCCTCGAGTCACGTGTCTGCTCGCGCCCTATATATTCAATCTTCAGTGAACAAAACAACGCAAAAGCATATCGAAATGACGTCACAGTTTTCAAGGACTTTTCTAGATATGTAAAGTATTTCATTTTTATTTTTTTCTAACATCAAATTATAAATGAAAACTTTTTTTACTATATGAAGATGTAAACCATAGAAAAAAGTTACTATTTTGCATAAATTCCATAACACCCGAATACCCCATTAGTAATTTTGAAGCGAATGCATTTACATGTGTTTTAAATAGTATTTTTTCTGCAATCGTTTACAGTAATAAGAAAAACTACAAGTTTAATAAATTTTTGACATATTTGCTACTTGGGCGGCTATGTATGGTATTTTGAAGCCGCCATGACAATTGTTTTCATGACTACAATTATTTCCCACACTAGTGCGAGAATCAGCAATTTTCCGCACTCATTTCTTAGTGTACCAATCTGCTTCACTTTTGCACTATTTTAAAATAATGTTAAAGTTTAACGTCAGTCGGAATCGAACTCGAGCTATCGAAATTAATACCAGTCACCTACTGTACATAGCCCCGTGACCCCACCAAGCAAAAATATTTGGAAATACTATTTTCCAATAATATAAGTATTTCAATGAAATTGATTTATTAATATTACTTTTCACGCATTCCGCAACAAAATTATTAAAAACGGTAAACAACATTTTCATTAAATGCTTATTCCAAACCTGTAATAAATATTTAATTAAATAAACAAGATTTGATAATAATGGAAAAAAAATTATAGACTCACCTTCGTAGCTTCTTCTCGAGAGGAATACTTAACCAAGGCAAAACCTTGGTGCAAGTACAAATGGAAACTTTGTAGAGGTCCGTGTTGCATACATAGTGTACGCAAAGTAGAACCATCAATCTGTAAATTACAATATTACGTATTTATTATTGCAATAAAGTTTTAAGTACCAAACATATTTACTTAGTAAAAATCTCAGAATAAAATTGAATCATAATAAATCATAAATTTCTAGTATAGAAGATCATTTTTCTGGAAATATAGTGTCACAAAAAAAATCCAAATCCATATCTCCTCGGAAAGATGAACCACGGATGCAGGTTTATTTATTCGTACTTACCTGGGCGGTGAGATTACGTAGTAAAAGCCAAGGTGAACCCCAGTTTCCACCTCCTTGAGAGCCCCAAGATCCACGACCTCCACCCACACTGGAACTGTTCCATCCGTTTGCAGTTAAACTTAAATTGGAGCCTCCTTTTGCCAAACCAGGCGGCGGACCCCTGGGTTTAGCTGCCATGGGCACGCCCCACAACTCTGATGTCACTGCTGTTGGTTGTGGCGGAACACTGTCCCCCCAAGTTGCTTTTGAGGAAGCTATCTTACTCAGCGGACTACAAAAAAAAAATCATTCAATATTGGTATGGATAAAACAAATCATTGTATCTTACTCATCCAACCTCGTGAAGGCGCTGGGCGTGGTGGTAGGCGGATTGAAGCTCCACGTAGAAGAGCTCA
Organism: Harpalus rubripes; assembly: GCA_963082715.1. Classification (NCBI taxonomy): domain Eukaryota; kingdom Metazoa; phylum Arthropoda; class Insecta; order Coleoptera; family Carabidae; genus Harpalus; species Harpalus rubripes. The sequence continues at coordinate 17,667,044 of OY720456.1, read as the reverse complement.
AACTCAGCGGCTGAATCGTATCGGTGGAGCTAACGCCAGGAGGCGAAACTTTGGAAGGCTGAGCAGTGCTGTTGAAGATCTCGGAGTCTTTGATGGTGGCAAGTGAAAGAGGAGACCGCACAACGGAACCAGGAGTGATGCTGGGATCATCTTCGATGCTCTTGATTTGGTTACCCTTCCACGGTTTTCCAGGTTCGAATTCGGGCACGAGGTCTGTGAGGGATGGCTGTGCAGGAGCTGGCCACTGAGAGTCTTTGTTTACGTCTGGTGGGACGCTGTCTCCAGCGCTGCCCGCATCTGGCCAGCCGCCGGTTTCACCCGATCGGCCGCTAGACCACGGGCTGAAGAAAATACTAAGAATTACAAATTTGAAATTGGTAAGTAATCCATGATATCAAAATAATAATAATAAAATAATCAGACACATTTCGGAATCATCAACAATCATAAATTGGATCCGTTTTTTATCATCATTATACTTTTCTTATAAAATGTGGCAGAATTCATTACATTATTTCACAGTCAATTCTGTTAATAATAACATTTAATTATACTTTGCAAAGAAAAGTCGGACATTCAACATAATTCCTAATTCTCTATCTATCGCGCAACTGTCGGTTGAAACTGTGTTTCCTGGTTTAATTCAGACTGTAAGCACTTGTAAATGTCATATCTACGTTAAATACAAAAAATTTGTATTAATTTTTGAAACATTATACCCCGCTTAATCAGGTTCGAGCGAAACTAATGAGAAAATAACATTTATATTTTTTTGTTCTTCTAATATTTAAAATAATTGCTAATACTTATAATTTTAATTAATAAAAGTAATTTATATTTAATAAAAAAAGATTCAGAAATGACTTCAGTATTTTGAACATATGTGATCGAAGAAAATTATATGGCAACAGCGCATCTTGTTCTTTGAGCACGCTTTCATTTATTTGTATTTATTTACTTATTGTAAAATTATTATATTAAATTTATCTACCAATTTCAGTAATCAAACATGAAAAAAAGAATTTTAAAATAATTAGTGCAACGTTACCAAATTCTTCATCTGTTCCGCTACTACCGAACGAAAATGAATAAAAAATATTTAACATTAATTTTTAAGTTAATATGAACGGTAAGAAAGCATTATAAACATCTTATAATATACTGCGAGTCTTCAGTTATACTAGTTTTTTGTTCATCAAAGTTGGAAATATCAATGTAAAACAAACAAAAAAGTATTTACGGAAATGTTTCTAGCATAAGAGTTTATGAATGTATTAGAACGTTGAAAATTACAACTTTATAAACGATTTTCTAAGGAACTAGATGGTGGATTGTTTTTGTTTAATTATTAGAATAGTTGGAAGAGTTTGAAATTAATTTTTCAAGAATTCGCTCGAACCTCCTTAAATAAAATGAGAAACATCTTAAAATTTAATGTTTTTCATGTAAGAGGTAAAATACCCCATTGAAAAGACCTGTCATGAGACTCAAAATGTATATGTAGTCAGTCGGCGATCGAGATATTAATGAACTGACTTTAAAATTTTTTTTTTCTCGCTAAGTAAAAATTTCAGGTATACATGTATTTATATGATGTGATCATAATTTTTCCTTAAACATCGAAACGGTCAGTAATAATGATTCAAGAAGATTCCCAAATATATTTTAACAACACCACACTGAGTTATTAATCATTAAAGTTGAATTGCGAGGTTTCTCACTATATAATACGCACTTTTAAATTGCGTTCTAATGTAGTGTTCACAATAACAAAATTAGGTCAGCATTAGGCATTAATCTTGCACTAACCACGATAAGCACAAATGTTCGAAAATTCCAAAATGATGTTAGTGATTAACAGAAATAGCTATCACAAAACAGAGTGTTCATATTCAGTTAAAAGGAAAGTTGTCTACTCTCATGATACTAGTTAGTAATGGGATATTCTACTTAGGATTTGCACTATAGGTGTGCCAAGTACCCTGAAGACAAATTAGTTGATTTTTTCATCATATATAAATAAAATCTTCAAGACTGTGATATCAGTTATTTTGTCCTACAAATGAGTCACTGCCGTGGAAAAAGGTCATAAATCTTTTTTTTTTTTTCTAATTATTAAGTTTGGATTAAATCTGGTATCTAAAAAGTATAACTAGACCCTTAACTGTATTTACGCCTGTCCATAAACTTATAGCCTTGTTCCAGACAAAATTATGTACGTAAATTGGGACAAATTCAACTCAAAATTGAAAAAAAAAATCGACTTATAGCCTTATGTCCCGGCAGCAGCGATATAGAATTTTATTAAAATTTAATATTTGTGATTTAAGCAAGACTTAGTTGCAGTTTTTTTTAAATAAAATTACTCTATTTGAAATTTGGATATATCGTATATGTTGAAGATCAATAAATAGTTATTTGTTTCACAAGGCAAAAAAAGTAGCAGATACACTGCTACAGCCAGTGAATTTATATTTTTGCGTGTAGAATACAGAATTTTGTAGCTGAATGTTTAGAACTAAATAAATAAATATATCATCATTTTGTAGCTGAATGTTTAGAACTAAATAAATAAATATATCATCAGGGCATATTACCCATTGCTGGGTGTGCCCGTGAGGTGACGTCTTGTAAACGCCTGCACGATACGAATATGTCATCATCAATACCGATATCTGTATACAAAGCAGAAATAATATTAATAATATAATTATTTTAAATTTTATATCCATCATCGTTTGCATAAAGGTGCTATTTAAAACAAATTTCAATGATTTTATTGACAATTAAGCAATAAAATAATACTTTTAGTCAGCCATGTATTAAATTTTTGAATTGGGGAGTTTAGTCATGTTGAATTGTAATGATTTTTCCACACATGCAATATTACTATTAATGCAATAAAAGTAATAAAATATAGCGTATTTTTTTGTACAAACGATATTAAATTTATCGTTAGTTAAATCTCCCGCAATACGATGACGCATGTAGCATCTTTGATTCGCCGTAGTTGTCCGCTACAAGCGCTACTTTCGAATGAAAACGTGACATATGTCTTATATTATTGATATTGAAACGTCAAATTCAATGTAAAATCGCAAAAAGCAAATTATTTGGTTCTAAATTTGTAAACGTAAAACCTAGAAAATACGATAAACAGAAATTAAATTGTCAAGTGTCAAATGTAAACATAAACTGATGGCCGTGTTCTGCTTCTGTCTCTTTCTATGAAGTACGTTTTGGGCACGTATGTCGAGACCTAATTCGCACATAGTTGATGTTATATACGCCGTAATGGCGGGAAGAAAATATTGCAAAAGTTTATAATTTTTTTCTCCTGTTTTTTTTAAATTTTAGAGAATATAAAAATAAAAACGCTTTAGATTTAAAAATATTTTAACATAAAAAAATCAAAAAGTCGAAAACTCCCCCATTTAGTAAATAAACGACAACCAATTAATGTCGGTCTTGCGAAACAAATAATTACGACAAATTTTCTGTAGACATTCAAGAAGCGGTAGCGGAGGATGTGGCGGACATACTACCCAAAAAATCTAAAATAAAACGTTTAAATGTATTCGCTTCGGTTTCAGAAAAATACAATACAAGCGCTACTTTCGAATGAAAACGTGACATATGTCTTATATTATTGATATTGAAACGTCAAATTCAATGTAAAATCGCAAAAAGCAAATTATTTGGTTCTAAATTTGTAAACGTAAAACCTAGAAAATACGATAAACAGAAATTAAATTGTCAAGTGTCAAATGTAAACATAAACTGATGGCCGAGTTCTGCTTCTGTCTCTTTCTATGAAGTACGTTTTGGGCACGTATGTCGAGACCTAATTCGCACATAGTTGATGTTATATACGCCGTAATGGCGGGAAGAAAATATTGCAAAAGTTTATAATTTTTTTCTCCTGTTTTTTTAAATTTTAGAGAATATAAAAATAAAAACGCTTTAGATTTAAAAATATTTTAACATAAAAAAATCAAAAAGTCGAAAACTCCCCCATTTAGTATATAAACGACAACCACTTAATGTCGGTCTTGCGAAACAAATAATTACGACAAATTTTCTGTAGACATTCAAGAAGCGGTAGCGGAGGATGTGGCGGACATACTACCCAAAAAATCTAAAATAAAACGTTTAAATGTATTCGCTTCGGTTTCAGAAAAATATTACAAACGCCAAATCAAATAGAAATAAATAAATATAAAAGACAGCACAAAAATCATTCATTTGTCAAACATACGTTCATTCGCTAAGACTAACTCAATTATAAGTTTTTAATTCCTTCGATATCTCCGAAACAAAGAGGAATTCACCTATAGGTCATATAACATTTTTTGATCGTAATGACCCCCGGAATATATGGTATGTTTGTCGGTCAAGTTGCGGAACATCCTGTATAATCGACATGCGGATGGTGATCGAAATCCATTACATATGCATTTAACATGGGAAATTAGAATATTTGCTTTCTATTGCATCATATTAATAATTAATTGTTCAAAATTCATATCATTCTTAAAAGAAATTTTACAGTAAGTTTCGTAGTATGGTGGTAATGTTTTTACTTATGTTAAAAGTACTGAGTTCGAATTCACCAAACCTCTTTATCTTTATTTTAAATTCATATCAATTTTAATATAACCAATTTTACCTGATTCTATTAAATAAATATGAAGAAAAAATTTAAAAAATAATAAGTAAGTTTAGTAGATTTGAACTTATCAACTTTCATATGAAGCAAATGCGTTACCACCATGCTATGGAATCTCTATAGCTAAATTTCTTATACGAAGTATAATAATGGCAATAACAATATGTTGCCAAACGCCATCTATAAAACTTAAGAATATCAAAATGTTTTTGCAATACAAGCTAAAATATGTAGGTAATTGATTATTTAGAATGATTTTTTTAAATAATTTTGTTTTTTAGTTATAGTATGTAAGATTACAATTAAATATATTTTATTTCCCACCTTTTTCAGTACTTACTGAACACCGTCTCGATCTTTATCACGTGACACAACAAAATTAAATTAAAATAACGCTTATTAAAACGAATTATTAATTCGGGTTTTCACAGCTACTTTTAGGTATACCTGTTCTTTAAGAAGAAATAAAAAATTATACGAGAATACCTGATTTCGTGAACAAATGTAGCATCATAATGCATGGATCGCCCTCTAAATGTTTTGCTATGTACTGTGTCATAAAATAATTTAGTGAAGTAAAATAAAATAAATAAATATGTCATCACGGCATATTACCCGTTGCTGGGTGTGCCAATCTGCTTTGTACGCAGATTTCGGTAATGATGACATGTTTGTACCGTGCGGGCGTTTACCAGGCGTCACCTCACGGGCACTCATTCACTTATTTAGTGAAGTGAGTTGACTTATTGCCATTAGTATTATTTTTATTTACAATTTGTACTGCGAAATGCGCTTTTTAAATTGAGAGCGCACAAAGCTCCCATGCGCCAACTTCATGGGTAAGATTTGTACGTGAAGACGCAGAACACAGCAAAGCATTTACATGGCGATCTATGCAAATTATGACGCTGCATACCGCCGCTAATTTGCTATATGTAAATAAATAAATAAATAAATAAATATATCATCACGGCTTATTACCTATTGCTGGGTGTGCCAATCTGCTTTGTACACAGGTATCGGTAAAGATGATATATATGCACCGTGCGGGCGCTTACCAGGCGTCACCTCACGGGCACTCATTGCTGGCGTATTATATGTATTAAGAATGCTGTTTTCTAATCTCTAACTATTAACCTTAAGTAGAACTGCTAACACTGCGTACCAATTTCGTATTGTGAACAAGGCGTTACAACTTCAGCACAATGGAACAAATTTGAGAATAGTTAATGTCTTGCCTTTGTGACGAAATAAAATACCAATTTTATTATTTTTGATTCGAATTCCGCCGCATCATAAAAAATATATAAAAATATATAAAAAATTGTCTTACCCGTCGTTTTGGCCAAGTCCCAGGGGATTAAGGTTAGGCGAAGAGTGCGACGGAGCGAGAGGTTTCGTAACAGGCCCTGGAGCGCGACTAAACTCACTTCCCGCGTCGGATTCCTTGTCTAAGGCTGGTAATTTCCACTGATTTAGCCTCGACTGCTGATTCTGATACGTAGCTTGAGGATCTTTGATAGCTAATTCCCCAAAATTGCTCTGCAGTGCGTTAATTGATTCATGCATATTCGGCTTAAAGAAATCAGCTGGAGTTGCCGATCCACCTCCCCCAACATGTTGCTGTTTCACGTAAATGGCTTGCTGTGCAGCAATCTGATTCTGTAAATTCTGGATCTGTTGTTTGGTCTTTGTAATCAACACAGAACACTGCAAAACCATCTGAGAGTTGGGTTTACCTAAAGAGCTCTGGCTCTGAGCCATCTGTTGCTGCGTCATAAGTTGTTGGAGATTTTTAATTTGCTGTAATAATTGATTGAGCAAAATCAAAGTCTGAGGAGCCAGAGGTTGGTTTAAAATCTGGTGGTTGAGATATCCGGCTTGTACAGCCATCTGGATTTGTTGTACCAGCATGCGCAGTTGTTGAGTGCTCGGTTGGGATTGCGGTTGTAGAGAGCGACCGGTGGTTGAATTACCAAAGCCTTGAGTGGATGCACCTTGGTTTAACATTTTGTGGACTATTGCCGGCGACATGTTGTTAATAGAAGTCAGAGGCGGGTTGTTAGAAGCACCGGCGTTGCCGCTATTCATAGTGTTAAGTAGGCTCGGATTGCCGTTCTGCAAATAAAAAGAAGTAATTAAAATAGGGCAACAAACATGTTTATAATTTTGTTTAAATGAAATGTACTCAGAATAAAATTAGAATCACGATATATCATAAATTGGATCCGTGTTTTTCATCATTGAAAATAAATACAAACATAATGGGGTCCTCCACTGTAGTTATAAATTAGAACATTTATATTAAAACTAGACCTTAACCCGGCGTCGGTACGATGGGGTACACATTGAAGCTCCAACGAACACTAACTCCACTAGACTTCATGTACATATCTTCGTATTTATTAACCCTTCCAGCAAACAGAAATATCCTGAACTCAGTTGATAAGCTATTGATATGAGAACAGGACTTGTTTTATTTAGTGCGCGCAGCTCATACCCCACCGTACAGATCCCATAATTATTGGATTTAGCATCATACCCTACCGTACACTTCGCATTTTTATTTTATTTTTTAAATTCTATTTCAGATAAATTTATATTTGTTATTTGTAGATTTAGAAAACAATCAAATTAATGTTTTAGCGTCATGTCTTATGAAAAGGAGCATGAGAACTTACTGAAGTTATGGGCAGAAACAGAAAATGACGATACTATAGGAGGCCCGGAATTAGAGCCAGCTTCAGGAGCTGAAGAGAATCATTTTAGTGAAAGTTCTGCAGATTCGAAAATCGAACAGAAGGCCCAAGAGAAACAACGAATATGTTGGAAAAGATGGTCTCAGCAAGATGGAAAGATACGAAATACAGGACCTTTTTTTACGGCTAAGTTTCCATGCTGCTCAAACGATCTGTTCCAACATATTCATTGTTTCTCCTCGGTCCTCTTATTCTTGATTCAGCAGACATACATAAGTATACGAGTATTTGAATCATAAATTTCTTGTTCTGTGTCCGAATCTGCAGATCTTTCACTAAGATGGTTCTCTTCAGCTTCTGAAGGTGATTCTAATTCCTGTCTCACGATATTATCGTTATTTCCTGAATCTGTACTCATACCATACCCCACCATATCAATCTAACTAAAAACTACGTTTACACCTTGCGTACTATTCTGGTACGCGAACCAAGTGTATACTAAATTTTATCTTAGTACGATATGTTTACACCGGTATCAAAATAAACATACTAAATATTTTGGTACATTAAACGCGCTTCTGTAGATTCAACTGTCAGAGTCACTCTAACCGAAAACTACTTAATAAGGAAAAATAGTTGCAAATCTACGTAATTTACATCGCCAAACTAATAAAATTGAATTAAACTTAGTCATAGATCGCAGAAAAATCGCTTTGGTACACTTGCTGTTTACACCGTGCGTTAGTAAGGTCTGGTACATCACCCTTTGAACGAACCAAAAATGTGTACCAAAGGATTGGTATAGAGTGTTTATACCATTCGTCGCCATATTGTTACGTCACTTGGTATGCGAACTAAATGTTTAGTACGCGCGGTGTAAACGTACTCAAAGTCCACCATACCGACACCTGGTTAAAATTGTGTGATAAGGCCTATCAAAGTTGAAAAAGTTACTACTTTTTAATATAATAGAGTTTTTAATACCCTTTCCTCATCTCTATATCTGCGTCACAGATTTACTCTACTCTTAATTATCATTACTTTCTAGCCTTCTGCTACTGTCTTTTTTAAATACGGACTCCACTTTCAAGTATAAGAATGTAGATAACAATAAAAAAAAAAAAACGGAATTAAACCAAATAACATTTGTTAAAGTATATGAAGCCACGCTAGACTCCATGGGCCCATACCACGATCACGGTTTTAACTAAAACACTGTTTTAAGAAATGTCAAATTCAAATTTCAGTATTTAATTTCTCCCTTATGTTAAAAGAACGAATTTTTTTTTAAATTGTTTGAATATATACTATCTTCTGCTTTAAAATCATATTTTGATAAATTTTATATTATTTATTATTATTATTATTAAATAATGAAATTTGACATTTCTTAAAACAGCGTTTTAGTTAAAACCGTGTTCGTGGTACAAGCCCATGCGTTTGTATGAAAGTGAAAGATATGTTGAATGACAGGCTGACGGTGGCACTCAAACCTTGGACTACACTACAATATACCTAGTTTTTTTTTAATTAATTATTTTACTAAAATGCTTATTATCCACGCAAGACACTTACACAATTGCAATTTGTACGAGCGCATCTAGCGTAAAGCATAGAACTAATGGTTGCATGCAAGTTGCATGGCTACGACTTCCAAACAAAGAACTGTCACCTCTACACTCCAGCGATTGTTTTACTTGCATTATCGAATGATCTTCAATATTATTAAACAAAAAAGGTGCCCCAGGTACCTCTTCTCGCTTTAAACTCATTATTAAGAAAACAAAGAACAAAACAAATCAGAATAGAGAATTAGGTTATAATACGAATGACAGATGCAAACAGAATGGCAGGTATAGTACTATAGAGAGGAATGTAAGACGAGAGGGGGTTTGTTTGGATGCAAGATTTTCTATTTCTCTCCTGCGTGTGACGTCAATTAAGTAAGTGTCTATTATTGACGACGAAAGTTAATATTTATATATTTTTATGTGTTGAAAAAGATCAATTTATATGACTCCAATTATTAGCAAAGTGTATGTACTGTTTGATAACAAAATCGTCTCTATATCTTCGTCACAGAATATTTTTAAAAAATATCACGGTTTAACGAATAACAAAAGACTTCCTAAAACCTACAAATAGTTGTCAGATTAGATGAAATTTCATTTAAAAAAATAGTGAAGGACCCTATTATAAAGAAAAATTAAAAACTTACCGGTGGGAAAGGCATCTGGGCAGCAGGTCCCTGCGGGGGAAATCGTTGGGCGGGGAATGGAGGAGCAGCCTGATGATCAAAATGATCATCATGTCTAGCACGCCATCCATCCATAGAAGATCTCTGCAAGCTCAGCAAATCTAAAGCATCCTCCAAATTCATATCTCTTGCGCGTAAAGCACTCTCCGCATCTTCTTTCTTGTAACCCATGTCTACTAACAAGCGGAATTGTTTGCTATTCCATACAATATCCTTGGTGAGTGGTTTAGGACCGGGCTTGTGACCCCATTCTATTTGATCTTCGGGCCACAAACCAGCTGGTTTGGCTGGTTTACTGGGCCAACCAGAAGGTTCATCCCAAGCTCCGCCTCCTACTCCATGGCCAGCTTCATCCCAGCCCGCTCCGTTACGCGCAGCGCTGCCCCAAACAGCGCCAGTTCCACCCGCAGTAGCGTCGGGTTTCAAACCGCGGGCCATACCTGGTGGCAGACCCATGTTGCCGTTACCGCGGCCCATGGTTCCCGATGGACCAGTTGGAAGCTCTTTCCAGTGGGATAAATTTCCACCAGACGCTATATTAACTAAATTATAATTTGAATGTGTTCGAATCAAAGAATAATAGCATTCTTACCAGCAACACGCCCTTGTTGTCCTGGATTTCCCCAAAGAGAAGTCCCATCGTCATAGTTGGGCACATTACGGCGTTGAGATGGAGGTGAAGGCTCCTCCCAACCTGTAGGTTTTCCACCAAGGGTTAGATCCTTAGGAGGCGGGCCAGCCCATTGGTTCACGCCTGGAATACCGTCACAGAATTCCAAACAGAACCGAAAGCGTGCCCTTACACTCAAATTTCCAAACATTACATTCCAGATAGGTACCCGGATTTTCCATTTATTTGCAAATTGCAACAAATTGAACATTATTTATTGTGAAATAAAACATACCTCCGTTGTTGGTTCCAGGCCCAACCATCTTGGCAGCTTGGTGCAGATGGTGCTGAGGGCCATGTGGACCAGGTTGTCCCCACATGGCTTCAGTTTGTGCTCCATTTAATCTTCCAGTAATTCCGCCGCGGGGATCTCCACGCATCTCGCCGGTATTAACGAGACGCATCTGATCGCGTGGATCTAACATTCTCATAGCGTCGGAGCTGCCAGCCCGCATATCACGCGGATCAATTCGCATATCTCGGGGATCAATGCCAGCACCTGCTGAACGAGGATCATTTCCACGTGGATCACCCCATCCAGTGTTACCCCATTCAGTTTCTTTTTTAGGTCCGCCCCACATAGCACCGTTGGCAGTGCTTCCTCCCCATTGCTGTTGGTTGTTCGGTACGCCGGTCCATACGTTGGAAGAATCGGTGACGTCATCATCTTCGCCCCATGTGCCGCCGATGTTCGTACTCGGCGTATGGCCCCATGGAGTCTTCTGTGCGGGTTGGGGAGGTGGTTGACCGCCATTGCGTAAGTTTACTTCCCAGAGATCTGTTCCATTATTTACTGTAGGTTTCCATTGAGGTGGTGCGGAGCCATCCATCTTGATCTGTGGCTCAGGTGAAGACGGAATGTCCCAGTTCGTATCTTGGTTGACGTGTTGCTACCGAAAAGAATACATCAATTTAAAACACCTAACAAACGTAAAATATTCGTGAATAGTAGGAATGAATATTTTAGGGAAAAAATACTTACGCCTCCCCATCCATCTTGTGCAAAGAGAGCCTCACGCATGTTGTTGAGTTGTTCCAGCTGCTGTTTGGTGGAAGTGGTGGGCGTGGCTGCAGTAGGTGGTTGAGCAGCCGTAGTTGGCGGCGCCTGGCTGGTCGGCGGGGCTCCACTTTGTGGCCCATTGTTCTTGTTCGCAGGCTGTTGCCAACCGCCAGCTTGTGATGTTTGAGGAGTTTGATTTGGACCACTGTTATTGACTTGCGCGTTATTGCCGCCGTTTCCAGGTTTGTTACTATTATTGTCAGGATTCACTGGCCCAGGGCCGGACTGTGAACCTGGGTTGTTCCGATTTGGGTTGTTGTTCCAGTTCTGTTGGCTGTTTGAATTGTTTTGGTTTGTAGTGGCTGTACTGCCCCATCCGTTGTTGTTGTTAGAGTTAGTACTTGGTGGTGTGCCCCAGCCGGTGGTCCCCGTGCTGAGGGAGCTTTCGCCCCCGCCGCAGAGCCCGAGGCGTCGGCAGGTGGTGTTGAGGAGGCCCGCGCGTTCCAAGTGGCGTGTACGCTTGGTGAGCGCAATGAGTCGGTCTAGACTGATGTATGCGTCGTGATCGTGATGGTCATCGTTGTTGAGGTATTGTTCGTCAGACTTGTACGGAGGAATGTCGGTTCGGCACTGACTATGTGGGTGTGAGTCCGTTGAGGATCGGTTTAAAGCACCATAATTCTTATCATATACATTGACTACATCTAACTTATCGCTATTATTGTAAGCGGCCCGTGTGTACGCGGAACCGTCAGTATTACGTTGTGGTTTAGTATTTGGTACGGTAACAGCAGTGTTGCATTCATCTAACAGAAGACAGTTATCATTACCCTTATAGTTGATACTAGAAGTAACATTCACAGATTGCATCTTATTATTTAACGTAAACGTAACGTAATTAGAGTTGCCTGCTGCTGGGTGCGTGTCCACAGCCACAGCGGAGGCCGTGGCCGTGGGTGCAGGACAACTGCGGCTGGCTATCACAGACGGTACGCCCTCGGCACTGGCGGCGCGAGAACGAGCGGGAGAGTCATCGGGGAGGCCAGCTCCAGCCCCCCGAGTCTCCGATGCGCGCGTGCACGGCACGGCTTCTTGATTATGTCGTTTAGTAGCGTTTAAGTTTACATGAGTACAGTCATCACAGGATACACAACCTGCAACTGTGCTAAACACTTGTGCTTGTACTGTGGGTGCGCTCTGAGGCAGGCAGGCGGAGCCACGGGAGTCAGTCGAAGCTGCCATTGTTGTTGTAGCGATTGTGTCCTGTAACATACATACACACATACACATCACCAAAAACAATGGACATCGCACTGCGCATGACCACATTCAAACGTTTTTATTATACATTCAAATATTATTGCTAAATTGTTATATTCGAATGCTTAGTAAATTTATGTAAATAAAACTTACCCTCGTAACAGGCTGAGGCACTTGGTCGGTAGGAAATGTAATGAGTGAACAATTATTCACTTCGTCCTCCTATAGCAGATAAAAATCCAAATGTCAGCAGTTCATTCCAAGTTATGGGGTTATGTTTAATTATAGAGCAATAAAACTACGAAACTCACCTCTAAATTTTGTAGGTGGGAGGAAAATGGCTCGGATATTCGAACCCAGCTTGTGGGCATGGGCCGGCTATCACTGGCGGGGGATTTACTCATTGTAATTGCTTCTAGCTAATACTCCATCGTCAGTCTGGCCAGCCAGAGATCTGTAAACAATTATGCAACTGTAAACATAAACACAAACTACACGCCTCCATTTTCAATATCATTTTCCACCAACATGCAATACGATTTAATATAAATAATGGTGTAAAGAATGCGACATAGGTATAAGTAGTATAAGTATAAAAAAATTGTTGCTAAGACTTTCAAGATATTTCAAACGGCCTTGAACAAATGCATTTCATAAAAATGGATTATCTCTATTAAGTACAAGTATACTTTTATAAACAAGATTCACTAACACATAAAGTAAACCAATATCACAACAGTTCATATTTTTTCAATCTTGCACTTCGATGAAAATCACGAACATAACGAAATGTAAACACATTGAACAAGTAAATATAAATAAATACAAATAGGTCATTTAAAACAGTTTCTATTCTGTAAACACTTTTCACATATGATAGATTATAATTTTCAACTTACTACTTTTGCTGTAGAAGCCAGACGGGCTGGAAAACAACTTGCAAATTATGAAGGGGCGAGGGGAATACGCAATACTAGCACGGTAACAGCGCCCTCGCACTATTTTCTCAAAACATTTTCGTTTCCACCCAAATATGTTGGTTTCACACTTAAATACAAAGTACGTTAAGTCCATAAGATTACGAATACTAATTATCACAATGTTTTTAATAATTTGGCGTTGAAATACTTTGAATTTACATGGCTATGTTCAGGTGAAAATATATTGATCCAGAATTTACGTGGCAGCTTAGCGGAACGGGTTCCGACAAACAAGTCGTGTATTGCCGGCTTGCTTCGGACATTGTGAATTGTGGTGGGGAAAAGGAGAACATAGAAAAGTAGTTTTGATAATAAGTACATGTCTGCGAAATATCCGAATATTTTACATGAAAGTAATGTTAGTGAATAAGAATATTAGTTTCATTTTTCTGTAATTACTTAAAATCCACATATTATACACATATTTGCAACAATTTAATTATTTTATATGCATCTTTAACGATGACAACATTCTAATGTTATTTTTAATCTTCTATTACTGATGCATCTAAATACGAAAAGAACACAGATAGCTGCTGACAAAAATGTAGGCAGTATATAAATAACAACGGTCTCTTAACACAAGATCATAATACAACATTCATACAAAATAAACTAAATGAATTGCGAAATTAATCTTCAACATTATTGTATGTACAAACACCTAATTGATAGTAGCACTAAAAATGTCATAAAGTGCAATAGTGATTCTGATAATATTTAATACTTTATTAATATTAACATTTACAAATGTAAAAACTACATTATGATAGGTCAAGGTTAAATTGACAACAATTTGGAATTCTGTTGGACAAATGAAAGAAATGATCACATAAAAATTATCGCTACAATGAAATTTGAATTTTTGAATAAATTAATGCGATAACATATGTAAATAATTATTAACAATTATCGTAAATCATTCCAAATAACATAACAAGCATTAAAACACTCAAGAATGAAATAAAGAAACAACGCAATTACTCACTTAAAAAAACATGTTACAAAATAACTATCGTAAACAAAAAATTTCACCAACAAGAGGCCATTAACACCGGAAAATGATCGGCAAGGATCTGCGTAAGCAAAAAAAAAAACAGTAAAGAAAAGAACAAGTTAAAGTTTACAATAGAAAGAGAATGTACCTATATTAAAAGATTTAAATGTAATAACAACATGAAAGAAGTAGAGACCTCGAGGTCATTTGTAAATCAGGCATTTGTGAATGTGGCTTTACCAGAGTCGAGTATGTGGAGGAGCAAGGGGGCAAAAAGAGGGGAACCCAACCTGCACCGTTGCACCATCAAGTAACGGCGTACAAAATTACAATAATTACACACGGTATGTATGCTGTATGTGTACTATTGTGTATGGATGAGCACTTGCTCAGTTTTAATCCGATCTGTGATTTGTGAAATCGATGTACTGCCGCCATTTTCTGTTGTTTTGTTTTATTGTTTAAACTTTCATACAACTAACGATCCGACATGGATGTACACGAACATTTTACGGCTTTATTTGTTGTTTGATTGTGTTTTCTATATGGGATTTATTGTCATATTAAAATTTCAAATTATTCTGATTAGAAATTATCTTTTCAATAGATAAATATCAATCTCCATTAAGGATAACATTGTTATAAATAGAAATTAACACAATACCTGCATGTAAATTGAAATGATTGTACTGTATCACAAAATTTGTATTTACAAGAAGATATGAAATAAAATACATTTATATCTGTTCTCTTTAAATATGTAAATCCAAACATCAAACAACAACAATGTAAATAATAATATTATTCAGTTCTTACAATATTATGGGCCTCAACAGAATCTATGAAAAGGGTTAGATTCAAAGACTATTTTTTCTTTAAAGCTCCAAACAATGGGCCCTTCTAACTCTGAGGTTTTTTGTATATTACCTATGAATTATGAATATAAATAAATGAAAACAAAATAAAATCCACTTAAATTTTGTATTTTTATACGTATAATAACGAAATTAACAATTTTCATTTAGGTAAACGAGTCTTGCTGACGTCACAACGGTTCAGATAAAGACGCGACTGACGTTTGTTATTAACAAGTGAAATCTGCGTTGAAGCTTGATAGATTTGAACGGTATCGTATTTCGGTTCTCTCTACATATGCTGCAGTGACGCTGACGTCACAACTTTCGCACCAAAACTTTAATAATTATTTAACCGAAGAAATAAGAAATAGATACATTTATTGAGGTTTTTTTTTCAAGCGCTATCTTACGGACGTTCAACTATTGTGGATAATATATGATTAAATGAAATGTAAGAGTAGAAATAAATAAATACGTACATAATACAAAAACATCCATTTTCCATTCCATTCCAAACATATTACACATGCCTCGTCCACAACCTTAACAACATTCCTGACAAGACCTTCCCTCGAGCCTTCCGTTCTAATTCTAATACTTGGAAAATTCAATAAGACTATAAAAATATCAGAATTGGAATCATTAAATATAGAATGCGAATATGACAATCCATGGCATAGACATTTCACATGAGAAAACTTTATCTGGTGCTTTACATATAGAATTTTAGAGCATAAAATTCTAAATTTTTACATTTAATTTATGACAAAATAACTTTAACTTACATCAATGTCATTTTTTTCATGGCTATCAATATTAATAAGAAATTGAATAATTAATTATAGGTCTAAAATATTACAAATTTACATGTATTTGGTGTCGGTTCATGCAGAAATTTTGTATCTTTCTAATGATACCATAACCATTTTTGTCAGGAGATAATGGTGCAAAATATTACGGTTCTTTTACTTTGCGCACGGTTTGTCGAACTGTTAAGAAATGAATCTCTTTGCGTACGCAAAACAGGTACGAAAAAGGTCACGGAGCAAGCGGATGCGGAAGCATGTTCGGGTTTCAAGTATTCACCCGGTAGATCTACTTTTAAGAGATGAATAAATTAAGTTTACGCGATTACTTTACTCGTAAATTCAATAATTTTGACACAAAAAATACAGAATTTTATGCTCTATTCAACTGTATAGTAAAATATGTAATTATAAACTTGATAAATCCCCAAGTTGTGCCAATATAAACCGGTATACTTTTCTTTTTTGCAAAAATGTTAGATAGTTGAAATAATACCAAGTCATATCAAACATTACGTAAGGCCAATTATTGTGTAACCGTAAAACACTGCGCACTTAGGAGATGCACATTTTTACGAAGACAGACGACCAGCACCGAACAGAACAAACCAGAGGCCATCGACATTAAAAATGTTACTTTTACATTTTACACTAGGCGAACGCGAACAGCTAGAAGACAGGCTAGGCTAGGCTAGGTTCACCTGTTAGACACGTTCACCAGACGTGAGCCAGATATCAATGAATGGAATGGATGGAGTGGAGCAGAGAACCTTCAAATCACTCGCGCTTTGTTTCACACAACACAAAACAAAATACAAGATTTGTACCACTGATTGGGGACAAATAAAAGAGTAAATAAAAATATATCAACACGTTTGTGCTCATTGCTGATTGACCCAATCTATTATTCGCAACTTTTCAGATGGATATTATTAAATATCATCTCATACATTTATATGAATTAATTTTTATCTGTGGGTATTTATTCAAATTTAAAAGCTTATTGGATTAGCCATTAGCTTAACATTGTTTTTATAGATTGCAGATTTAAGCGAGATACATTTATATTTTGCGGTTGTGACGTATATTTCCCCGATGACATTTAACAACGGCTTACTGCGCTTCTGTGTGATGGACGGGGAAAGAGGAATTGTTGAATAATTTTTAAAAATATTGATGCACGAGATTTTTTGCAGAGTATAAAAACAATGTCAGACATAATATAATTATAAAAATATTAACAGATAAAAATAAATAAATATTAATATCACGTGACACATCTATGGCCACTATTCAGCTTCAGTTTTACGCGCTAAACCATATGAAAACAAAATACATACCAAGTTTAATAAAACAATTTTGATGATTATTTGCATTACAATACTATTAATTAAATCTTAAAACTTTGCTTTGAATTGGATAATTCAATTTTTTGTATTTTTGTGTTAACACGCTTGTCTTTCAAAAATTCTTATTATTTCGACTAAGTTACGACATTCCATTATAAACGATGCTCGTTGTTGACAATACTTTCTCTGTAACCTAAGTTTATTTATTAATTCAGATATATATGTTTCTGTCAGTGTCACTTCACACTGACACTGTGTCAGTCATATTTGGTTTTACATTTGCTAATAAACTTATCAGTTGACTTAGTTTTGAATTTTGAATGTCTACTGTAACATACAGGGTGTTTCGAAAATACTATAAAAAAAATTTAAGGGCATATAGTACTGACCAAAATAAGTAAAAAAGCTTAATCAACATAGGACTGATCAAGTGTTTCCGAGAAAAGCGAAAAATCGAAAAAAATTGACAAAGTTGGTGACCAAACAAAATTTTGTCTACGTCAGTAAATAGACAAAAAAAAACAATAAAACTTATATGAAACATTTTTCTCAATTTCTAATAGTTACGTAGTTATTTGAAAATTAAATATTGGCCAAGGTTGCCACAACATTTAAAATAGTACAATTATCTGATTTATTAAAAAAAAAAACAAAAGCTCATCTAAGATGACATCTGAAAGGTAAACAAAAAATCCCATTTAATCAAAGTCGTAACTCTTATAGTTTTCCAGATAGCAGACGTAAACTCCGTAAAAACTCATTTTTCACTGCCTCAAATCTCGGAAACTATGGAAGATCGGACCCATGTTCATTAAGCTTTTTTACTAATTTTGGTCAGTACTATTTGCCCTTAATTTTTTTTACAATATTTTTGAAACACCTGTATATTTTTATAATAATAAAATAATATGAATATCTTATGTACCCTCATAAAAACTAAATAAACGACACTACTGAATTTGACAGAGCTAAAATCTTGTTTCATGCAATTCGTAGATGACCTTGATCGGTCATCTTTAAAAAAATTTACTGTATTCACATTTTTTTAGACGAGGGCCCATTTCGCCGATTTTCTTTTTTTAATAATGACCCATGTTCCATTTAAGCCATTCAGTATTGCGGAGCATAGGGAATAGTTTTGACATCTCTCATTAACTGAAATTAGAAACAAGTTGACCCAATGTAATTTCGGCATTCGGCTACTTCAGATTTGCGCTGTTGCCAGTGCCATCTACTGAATGGCTTAAATGGAACAGAGCATAGTACCTTATAATGACGCAGACATTATGCGATTACTAGTAGACTCCTAGATGGCAAGCAATTAGTAAAACAAAAAAAAAACTTATGCCTGTCTTAAGTCATTTCTAAGAATTTTTGGCTTTTTCTGTTTGTAGGTTATACTAGAATTGTAAAGTTATAAGATAAGTAATGAATGCTATTCGTACAAAATAGCAGTTTGTACCAATTTAGGATCATGTACTACTACTTCGCCATCTAGTGGCACTTCATCATAGTAATGTAAAATGCTGACATCATTCTGCGGCGCCAATACACAGACCATTAAAAAAAGAAACTTTAATTGTGATTTAAAATTTATCACAATTTACATTACATATATCATTTTTTTGTTACTAATGCATCAAAATTCCAATTATCTTGGAGTCTTGAAAAATTTCAATTAATATCACCAAAATTGTAAAATTTGATTTAATGACTGAAATATTCTATAAACCATTTCCCATTTTTAGGAATGGTCATCCACTTTATTAAATAAATATGTCAATTTATGAAGACTTACTCATTGCTGAATGTATAATATTTTTTATTTGTATTTTCAGTAAAGACGATGGCTGGTAGCATAAACAACAAATTTTAAAGAAAACCACTTCGAATAACAGCTATAGAAAAATTTATTGTACCTACCTACACACTTTTTATTTGAAGAATGTTTAAAATTATCTCCTTAAATAAATGACCGAGAAAAAAAATGCTAGTAAACTGCTTACTAAACACCCTGAATCAGTTTTTCATACTAACGGACCCTACTTTTATTGAGAAGATCTTAGATATCTCAAGAATATTCATTGCTGATGGAACAGTGCACAAGTGCACATACACAAAGGTCACTTTTGTACCATTAATATTTAATTTCGATCGATTTCAAACCTGTTTCACGTTAATATTTTTTCAATTTCAATATAACAGGTTGGCATTCTGAAAGCATTTTAATCAAATTTGGTGAATTTTCTTTCTTACTAATAACCATAACAATTATATTTCTACAAAATGAACAAGATTTTGAAATACATGACAAAAAATGAATTTATTTAAATAATTATGATATCATTTCTTTAGTTTGGATGCGACTATTAGAGTATGCACGAAAAAACAATTTAATTTCATTATTTTTAGAACTTACACATTTACACAAAACAACCAACACACTAGAAAATTCGAAAAAACAAGTCACCTATTCATAAATACATTATAGAAGTATTACGTAACACATCAACTTATCAAACGTCAAATGACTTATTAAAATTAAATGATTCAGATGTCTTGTCATCGTAAACTTTTTACGACAAGAAAAAGTGAAGTTTTAGATAATTAGTAACTATTTTTATATCATATTTTAAGTATGTTCATTTATGGTTCAATACTCAATTAATTAGAGCATTAAATTTCATAGTGTCCTAAAAATTAATTAATAAATTAGTTACAGATTATACAATTTTGATATTCTTTTAGATTTCTAATGAAATTTATCTGAACCCTTCAAAGCGTAAGCGATTATGAATGTAAAGTTAAGTTTCCCATTTGTTGTTTTCTATTTAGTTATCTTAATGTTACGAATTAAAAAGTCAAAAAAATCAACGTGAACTTTACTTTTAATTTGAAAGCTTTAAAATGTTGATATTTATATAAATATGGTTGTTTTTTATAATTTTAATGAAAATACACTAAAAACTTTCTCAAAGAAATGTATATGTATTTGAAATAAAAAAATTATATACTCGTATAATTTGAACATTAACAATATTGAAAAAAGAAAATTTAATTTATCAATCGAGACAGTGGTTCTGTATAAATTGCAAATCGTACTTTTTCTCATTCTTGCAGGAATATATTGTATTTTCTTTTTTTATTTGAACAAAATTAGCCCAAATAGAATGCTTTGGCATGTTAATACATCCATGGTAGGTACTGAATGTGGTTATTCTCAAGAAAGGCGTGCACGGCTCGTTTATATGAAAATGCCCCTATTTGTTACAAATAGTTAACGCGAGAAATCACAAATATAATAATATACTGAATATAAACGTATAAATATCATAATAAATATCGCGATATATATCCACTGATATAATATATATATATATATATATATATATATATATATATATATATATATATATATATATATATATATATATATATATATATATATATATATCATCGCACCCTGTTTACTAAGGAGTAATAATTTATTAAATATTCTGTCATAATGGGGGAGTTTCCGAATTTTTGATTTTTTTTATGTTAAAATACTTTTAAATCTAAAGCGTTTTTACTTTTATATTTTGTAATAGTAATTTACATTACAAGACCGGTACGGGCGTGCACGATATCTAACGAGCGAGCGAAGATAACGGTTCAACATGGTACAATGTTTTATTATGATATACTGAATCGTAAGTAATTTGAAAAAAAGAAATATTGGAACCTACAATACACTAAACTATTTGATCGAAATAATCTTTGGAAATATATGGTGAAGCGAAATAATGAATAAATAAATAAATCTGTATACATATTGCTATGGTTTTAACAGCCCGTATTTTTTTTTTATTTCTTTACCATTAGAGGCAGAGCTCTGTAATAAGACGTTTACGATTCAGTATAACGTAAAATTTTAAAAAATACCGGTGAAAAAAATGTTAAATTTTGCAATATTTTCTTCCCGCCATTCTGGCGTAACATCAACTATGTGCGAATTAGGTCTCGACATACGTTGATACTTGACAATTTAATTTCTGTGTTTATCGTATTTTTTAGGTTATACATTTACATATTTAAATTTAAATAATTTGCTTTTTAGGATTTCACATTGAATTTGACGTTTCAATATCAAATATAGAAGACATACGTTCATGTTTTCATTCTAAACTAGCGCTCGTAGCGGACAACTATGGCAAACCAAAGATGCTGCATACGTCATCGTATTGCGGGCGAATTATCTAACAATAATTTTCATAGCGTTTGTACAAAAAATACGCTATATTTTACAGAGTTGGCAAGTTTCTTCCACTATGGATTAAACCGTCCTGGTTAAAATGGTTTTTCAACCAGTACGTGATTATAATTGTAAAATTTTAAAATATGTAAAATTAATTATCTCAATTTTATAATTTGTATTTTATTTTAGGAGCTATTTTAGGAGCTATAGTAAAAGATTCGAGATGAATTTATTTTCTATAAATATGAGTATACAAAATATCAAATAGGTACGAAAAAAAATCGCTTCAATAAAAAATACTGAAAGATTATACACGGACATGAAATAAAAATTGTATTACCACGAAACAAAATTAAGAAACAGTATATTAAATAGTTTTTAAATAATCTTCGTTTCACTTCGTTCAGTATATTTTAATTTAGAATTTAATAATTTGTAATATGATACCAAATTGCAAACTTTTATCTAGTCCAATCCTGTTTCTTAATTTTGTCTGAATTAGAGTTATGTTAGAAAATATTCTTTCAATTTTCACCATGATGTTGGTTTCACTCCTTTCAAACGATATAGGAGTAAAAAAAATTTCAAAAATAATTGGTCTTGTGCTGAAAATTTTATAATTATTTTAACGAAATAATAAAAAAAATGGTTTAAACCAATTTCGGACGGTTTAAACCAGTTTTAACTACTGGTTTGGTTTTTATTAAAGCGGTGGTTTTTTGCCAACCCTGATATTTTATTACTTTTATTGCATTACTAGTAATATGGCATGTATTGTATAGTATTGCAGTAATGTGGAAAAATCATTACATTTCAACATGACTAAACTCCCCCATCTCCATTGTTAAGTTCATTTTGTTCGCTAATAGTGGAGAATAATTAAAAATGTGCAGGCATAGATAGATAATAAAAAAAATGGTTTTTTGATTGCCACTTGCAGCCTGTCATTTAACATGTCTTTCATTTTCATATAAAGCGCGATATCAACTCATGTATTTTCTATCTGACGCATGGCATCATAAATTCGAACAATAAGTACGAGTATGTTTACTTTCGTTGTTTTGTTATTTTCTGCATTCATTTACTTGAAAATGGATTTGGTATTTCAAAAAGGCGATAGCAAAAGACTTGAAAGTAATAATAATTTGGCAGGTATAGAGTATATCTGTGAGGTAGATGTTAAAGGCATTAAATATTCGAATATACGTAGATGTTAATTGCTTTAAATATACTCGGTGGTTTGATAGGCTATATCTTACGGTTTGAAGGCCTAATGGAGGGTTATACAGAGGTATATTTTCGGGCTCCGTTGCTAGATTACAAACAAATCGCTGTCATGGTGACAGTTGGAAGATGGTGCCAAGTATCACGCGAGTGTATGGTCTTTGCAACAGTGACTCCCGCTATAATTATAAAGAATACATGACAAATGTGAAATTCTCAGTTTCCACAGCCGTCCGAAGACATTGAATCACATGTAAAACTCAAGTGTCAAAACACAAGTGACATAAAACAGAACTTTAAAAATGGCATGGTTTGTTTGTAATCTGATCTTCCATCTCAACTTCTACTTCGTCGCATTCTTTCTTGCGTGTGACGTCAAAATCATAACCCTCTATTTTAATGTAAATTACCTAGTTTATCCCGATAATTTCAACCCGCTTGAAAATGGGTTGAATCGATCCGATTGAAGTTAGCGGGTTGAAATGATCGGAATAAACGCATTTTCAACCGGATTGAACTTTTCAACTCAACCCTAAAATACAAATGGGTTGAGTTTATTCGACCGGATTGACTTTACGGGATAAACGCTCAACCCGATCGAAGTACATGTATGATTCACTATCGTTAGAGGTTATCTGTCAGCTACATTTTAACAGTCAAATCGTATGTGATTAGAATTGAATTATGTCAAAAAGAAACTTTTGGCAGAATCAGGAAGTAATGTATTTTGAATGAAGGAAATGAAAATTCTCAGTCTTATGCACGGAAAAAAGCTTAGAATACTCCATATTCTCGACAGCTAGCGAGACAATATAATGAAAGAGCAATATTTTTCTCAAAACTTACAATTTTAGAAGGGTCACTTGAAAAATTATATTTTGGTTTCAATTTAGTATTTAGTACCTCGCAAATATAATTAAAGTGCTTTTAGAGACTCTAAAATTTTCTATTCAATCTGAATTTGTAAATTGTAGCACGTTTTCCCACAAGTCAAAACTTCGTGTTTTACTTTTTATTCGTAACTTTTCATTTTAAAAATATGTGCATAATGTCCTTACTTGTTCTTGTTCCATTTTTGATTATATTCGTCCGCAAAAATCAAGTAAACATAACCAAACAAACTGACATTTCGCCAACGCTTTCGATCGGGTTCAAATAGGGTTCACTCGACCCGCTATAACAAGAGCGAGATAAACGGTAGAGAGTTAACCTTGAAATTCAACCGGGTCGAATTTCAACCGGGTTGAAACTATCGGGATAAACTTAGTAATAGATCTATTTTACTATACGTAGTGGAGGACCCAATTCTTACTTTGTTACTATACTGGAAGACTCCATTATTTCCTTAATACATAATCGAACAATGTTTTTTTTTAAACCTATTGACAAGTTTTGTACCTGTCTGTAACAGAAAGGAGAATGTTTCTAAAAACGAACAAATATACTACGTTTGACCGATTTAAGCGCAAGCCTTATTCTGACATCATTCAAGACCAACGGACACTCAATTTCAACCTAAATTAGATTTCACGTTACAAAAATATATACGTAACGTAACATACATCTGGCGACAAGCGCATTTACCTGTCATACGGTTTCTTTTTGTATTTTTGTACTATATTCTATACATAAAAAGGTAATAATACTCATTTGCTCTTTTACAATGAAGAATACATACATACTTTCAACTTACGAGGTGTGTTCAAAAACTATCGCGAATTTTGAATTTTCGCGGGTTACGTATATTCGAATTTCGATCTTTTTGTGGCTTTATGTTGGTACTCATGTCTCTCACTTATGTCGACAAGCTCGGCCATTTTGAATGTTCACTTAATTGTTGACAGCTGCTTTGCTTGCACGTGTTTTGGATCGTCTTCGATTTTTACCTATTCAAAAAAATGGAACAAAGAACCTGTATCAAATTTTGTGTGAAAAACGAAATTAAGTGCGCGGATGCATTCCGAATGTTGACTGTGGCATACGGAGAAGCTACCTTGGACCAAAGCAACGTTTATCGGTGGTACAAAATGTTCTCAGAAGGCCGAGAAGATGTGAACGACGAAAAGCGTGCCGGACGCCCGAGCACTTCAACAACAGACGAAAAAATTAATGAAGTGGAGAAAATGATATTGGCCAATCGTCGAATCACCGTTAGAGAAGTTGCTGAGGACCTAAACATATCGATTGGCTCGTGCCATTCGATTTTTATCAATGATTTGGGCATGAGACGGGTCGCCGCGAAATTTGTACCAAAATTGCTCAATTGCGACCAAAAACAGCATCGCATGAACATTGCTAATGAGATGTTGGACTCTGTCCGCGACGACCCAAATTTGCTCCAGAGGGTCATAACTGGTGACGAATCGTGGGTTTATGGTTATGACGTGGAAACCAAAGTTCAATCATCTCAATGGAAGCTGCCGCACGAACCAAGACCGAAAAAAGCGCGCCAAGTTCGGTCGAATGTGAAAGTTTTGCTGACAGTTTTCTTCGATTGCAGGGGCGTGGTGCATCATGAGTTCTTGCCACAGGGTAGAACGGTCAATAAGGAATATTACCTGCAAGTTATGCGCAATTTGCGCGAAGCAATCCGCCAGAAACGCCCGGATTTGTGGAAGAACAAAAATTGGCTTTTGCACCACGATAACGCCCCTGCTCACACATCGTTGCTTGTGCGCGACTTTTTAGCCAAAAACAACACACTAATGATGCCGCAGCCACCGTATTCCCCAGATCTGGCCCCCTGTGACTTTTTCTTGTTCCCTAAACTGAAGAGGCCCATGAAAGGACGACGTTACGCTACGCTTGACGAGATAAAGACGGCATCGAAGGAGGAGCTGAACAAGATAAAAAAAAATGATTTTTTGAAGTGCTTTGAAGATTGGAAAAACCGTTGGCACAAGTGTATAATATCTCATGGGGATTACTTTGAAGGGGACAAAATAGATATTCATGAATAAATAAATAATTTTTGAAAAAACACAAAATTCGCGATATTTTTTGAACACACCTCGTACATAAATTTTATTAATTTTACTGAATGATGATATGAACTAAATTACTAAATAATTTGTAATTATGAACATTTCAATATGTAGAGTATTCAAGCAATATTTTTCGCTGATCAAAGTTTTTTATAAAAATATAATTATGTTCTCATATTGCAAACGATATTATTACATCATCAGTTTTTTTACGATCCGTCCGGCTAGAAGTGAACAACAGTGAGTTTTCTGTAAATAAGCAAGTATTAATGTTTCAATTTATAATTAACTTGCTTTTGTTGATTTGGCCAGCAGAGAATTTCTTAAGAGAATTATAAGGGTTGGGAGATAGGACCGTATAAAAATTATCTAATATTTCATGTAGTGCTGTTACGGTTCTAAATATTCGAGATTAAATTTGGCTTCCTAGTTATATTTAACAAAATAAAATTATTAATGTAAATTTCTAAATTTAGACTCCTGCAAAAATACCCAGCTAGACAATATCCGAGACAATTTCACAAAAATGAGACAATATGTATTTTCATTCTGAATTCTTTGAATTTATTTATTTTTAACATCACTTTCTAGACATTTTATTTCTAGTCAGTTCTGTGATTTTTAGATTTTTTTCACTATTGTTGCCTATGTAATTTTCATTTCTATTTTGTTATAGACAGGTTTACAGATGGCGAACATTTCCAAAAATTCAAATTTTTCTCCTTGCATGTAATGAATAAAACATCTGGACTAGTTTGGATTTTATAGAAATTTTGCATTTATTTAATTTCAACATGGCTGATAGTGATAAACTGCAAATTTTGTCTCCAAATGGTTTAGCTGATATTACTTGTAAGAGATGTCGTAAATTAGCTCAAACTGGCTTAAAGTGTCTTAAGTGCAATGTAGTGTCTCATACATCTTGTGCCACAATATTAAAATTGCCAGTGCTTGGTGAAAATCTGACAAATTGCTGCGGTGATGAAAACGACGATGAAGAAAATGACTTATCATTTGCTAGTTTTAATGACGAAGATTCAAATCAGATACAATTGTTAAAGTGCAAAATTTTCTATATGAAGCAAATAATTAAAAATAAGGATATTTTAATAAAAAATCAAAGTCAAACTATTAATTTATTGAATGACCACGTGTTATTATTAAGAAATGGAATAAATAATGGACACTGTGAGTCATCTGCCGAGAAAAATTTGCATGTAGCCAACAACAAGGCCAAAGCGCCGCCAAACTACAACATGAATAAATCTGTCAAAAATCCAAAACAATCATATGCGAGAGATCTATCAGCAAATAAAACTCAAGAAGATAATAATATGAGTAATAATAGGAAGGTAAATAATCCGATTTCTGATACACATGATAAATCAAACAACGTGTCTATTAACTCCAATAATAATCAAGTTGAAATGGATGCAACTGGAACTGGAACTTCAAACAAAGGACAGCCACAATCAAATCAAAAGAAAACTCGTTTTGTCTACGGAAAACTTGAAACAAACACTTCAAATTCTACTTTAAAAGCTATCCCTAAATTGTCCTCCATTCATCTATGTAGACTGGACCCAATAACTACCGAAGAAGATGTCAAAAATCAAGTGATAAATGTCTGCCCCGAAATAAGTGTTGAAAAATTACAGGCTAAATACCCTGAGTTATATTCGTCCTTTAAATTGACTATGCACCATGGTAATCAAGGGAAAATAATGGATCCTTCCTTATGGCCATCTGGAGCATGTTTAAAGCCTTTTTTTCAGAAGAAACGGTCAACTCAAAGAAATGTTTAGTTTCAGATGATAATATTTCTAAGTTATATACTTTATGCTGTGGTAAAATATTATGTAAATGTAACAATGTAAGTTTTTTTCACATTAATATTCAATCACTTAATAATAAGGTAGATCTTTTATCAATTTTTTTAAATGAATACCCTTTTGATATTATATGTATCTCAGAACATTGGCTCTATAATACTGCTATTGAAACTATTAATTTACCGCAGTATAAATTGACTACTTTTTTTTGCAGAGAACCTGGTAAGCATGGAGGTGTGGCCATCTTCTTAAAGAATGAAATTTCCTTCAAAATTATAGATTTGAGTAGTTTCAATGTAGAATTTGATATAGAAATGTGTGGAATTGAATTGGTTAAACTTAAAATAGTACTTATAACTATCTATAGAACAGGCAAAGGTAACTATAAAATTTTTATGCTTAAATTTGAAGAACTTCTCTATCAGATCATACAGAGTTATAATAAAATTATAATAACTGGAGATATTAATTTAGAATTATCAAATAAGCATGATACTGCTGAAACACTTAACTTTTTAAATTTAATAAAATGTTATGGTTTTCAGAAAACAATATCTGAACCGACAAGAGTAACTAGAACAACTAGTAGTTGTTTGGATAATTTTTACACAAATATTGAAACCGAATTTAAAGTGGGTGTAATAGATCCGTGTCTTTCTGACCATAAAGGACAATTTTTTCTTTATCCTGGCGACGTTAATGATGCAAGTACTCAGCCGGTACTTATCCGACAATTTACTCAGAAAAATATTCAACTTTTTAAAAATTCTTTAAATATGATTGATTTCACAAATATTTTTTTTGATTGTCATTTGTCGGCTGTACAATGTGGTTCTTACTTAATTGATAATTTAGCTTATTTAATTGATCTACATTTTCCTTTAAAACAATGTACTAAAAAAGTAAACTGTGCTCCGGTTAATTGGTATAATTCAGATCTCAAAAAAATGAGAGAAGAATTACATGTTTTAAACATTTGTTTCACTAGTACGCAGAACGAATATTTTTTACAGTTATACAAAAGTAAACTCAAAATTTATAAAAAAGAAATTATAGAGTCTAAAACAAATGCCTATAATAATTTCATTAAAAATTCAGACAATAAAAGTAAAGCAAGTTGGAATCTAATAAATTTTGAGCGAAATCAAGTAAGAAATCACAACACTAAGTCAGATTTGAAACCTGATGATTATAACAACTACTTCACGACGGTGGCAATTAATATAATAAATAATATTTCAAACAGTCAATTTAAAGCGGAAGATATTTTGATGAGTACTACTCAACCTAGTTCTTGCGTCTTTACATTACAGCCTACAGATGTAGTTGAGGTATACGATGCCATTAAATCGTTGAATAATTCTAAATGTTTAGATTTTTATAATATTAGTAACAATTTATTAAAACAAATAATTGATTACATTACTGAACCATTGACTGCACTTTTTAATAAATGTTTGAATGAAGGGATTTATCCTGAAGCCTTTAAGAAAACTAAAGTTTTTCCTTTATTTAAAAAAGGAGAAATTAGTAAGGCTGAAAACTATAGACCTATATCTATTATACCCACAATTTCTAAAGTTTTTGAAATTATAATTAAAAATAGATTGGTTTCTTATTTTGATAGGAATAATTTACTTAATAGTCAGCAATTCGGTTTTCGTGCTGGACATTCAACATCTCAAGCAGTTTATAATGTTTTACAAAATATAATTTCTGGCCTTGAAGCAGGTAAACATATGGCACTGACATTATGTGACCTGTCAAAGGCATTTGATTGCGTTAATCATGCCTTACTTTTACATAAATTAGAATTTTATGGTATTACAGGACCGGCTTTAAGTCTTATCAGGTCTTACTTAGATAATAGAGTCCAGTGTGTTTCTTGTGACGGTGCCACATCAAATTTTAGAAAAATTGAGTACGGCGTTCCCCAAGGCTCCATTTTAGGGCCCTTTTTCTTTCTAATATATGTAAATGATTTTAGTAACTATATGGATCCGATTACAAGTGTATTGTTTGCAGATGACACCTCACTAATTACAGGTGATTCTAATTATGAAAATCTATTGCAAGCTAATAATTGTACTATTAAGAAAGCTGAAAATTGGTTTTCAGCAAATAATTTACTTTTAAATAAAGATAAAACTCAAAAAATAGTTTTCTCAAATAATCGTTATTTCAATAATAATGTTTGTGTCTCAATTCTTGGAATGCATTTAGAACCGGCTTTAAATGGTTCCTCTCATATTTCTTACATTAGTAAAAAACTATCAGGAATTATATTTTTATTACGAAGACTAAACTCTATGATTGATAAATCTACATTGAGAATGGTTTATTTTTCATTATTTCATTCAGTTTTATCTTATGGTATCCTTTTATGGGGCAACTCGCCAAACTCTATTAAAATATTTCGTCTGCAAAAGAAAGCAGTGAGAATTCTTTGCAATCTTTCTTTTAGAGACCACTGTAAAGAAGCTTTTATTAGTTTAGAAATTTTGTCGTTACCTTGTCTGTTTATTTTTCAGACACTCATCGATATTCATAAAAATAAGGACAATCTGTTGAAAAATGGAGATGTGCACACTTATAACACCAGATCTGTAGATTTAATAAGGAAACCCTTTTTGCGATTACAAAAATCAATAAATAACACCTTAAATCTAGATTTTTATAATGTTTTACCCTCCAGAATTAAAAATCTGAAATTTAAAGCTTTTAAAATTGCTGTTAAAATTTTTTTATTGAGAAACTGTTTTTACAGCACCGAAGAATATTTAAAATTCAATTTTAATGACTTTAGTTAAAAATAACTAAGTAACACTCAATTTTATTGTATTTTATTACTAATTATTTATTTTTTCGACACGTGAGTCTACTTACATTGTTACTTACTTTGTTTAATTATTATATTTGTTCTCTTTTGACGTACTATAAACATTGTTAAAAATGTAAAATAGTTAAATAAATAAATACTAAATACTAAATACTAAATACTATCCAATGAAAATGAAGGAAATGATGTTTAAAAGATAAAGTTATTTTATTTTTAAAAAATGACAAAAATATTTTCAATAGAGGGAGAATAATTTGGTTCTTGTAGAATTATAAACGTACACCTCTATATTTTTTGTGTTTTAGTTTGTTACTCACAATATGACGCGATAACCATATGGCGCCGTAAACCAGAAACTTAAATAAATGAACTTGTCATTTCATTATGTACCCCTTCATATCAGAATAGTTTATTTTTTTAACCAGTGAATTAGCATAATACGATTATACATCCATGGTCTATAAGACTACATTACATACAATAGCTATTTGCGCTCAAAACACACACAAGATTTTTTTCTACAGTCGCCACAATGGGGCCCAACACCATAACAATTAATTTATTTATTTCAAGTACATTAAACTAGTGCAGTGAAAAAGTGGATGTCCGTTGGGAGCGTTCTAAGCCAAACTTTTGCAGGTGGCAGCACAACTGTTCACACAATTTATTTTATATTTAACTTATCGTTATTTTTCATTCTTCTTGAGCTATTGCTTCAATCTAATCTAGGCATTTGATACTTTGGTTTTTGTAAATGAATGCCCTATTTTATTTGCACAGCAGTGCGGCAGTTCGTTTGGTTATGTAATATACCGACAGAGTAGTTGTATGTCAGATTGAATTGTGAAGGTGTTAAATGTGTAACTACAGTGGCATTAGTTCCTGACTAAACGTTTCCATTAAGAATGTTCACAACAAATTTGGACAGCGAGCGTTTTTTCTACTTTGTCGCGCATGAGCGGCAAAGTGACATTTTGCGTTGACAAAAAAGAGCGCAAATGTCTACTTTGTATATAGACTTTAGAAAAAGAAATTTGCCACATTTACAAAGAAATCTCTCTTATCACAAATTGCTTTAAGTCTGTAAAATTGGCATAGGATCGAATTCTAAGAACATTGTGACGTTATAATGTAGCTTTAAGTACATACATTTATTAATTTCATACAAATTGATGTGGAAAAGTAATTACTTCACTGGATTTGGATATGGAAAAAAATAAATTCTGGGATGCAGTTATGTAATTTTTATTTGCTTCGACGTTTCGATCCTACCAGGATCATCCTGAGGAAGAAATAATTATTTTTTACAGTTAAAGATGTGTAAAAAATTTTTCATTATGTCCATGTGCTTCAGTGAGTGTGCATTTTATTACTGACATAATTTATTGAAATTATGAATGCCATTGACGACAAAATTTGATATATCTTTAACTGTAAAAAATAATGATTTCTTCCTGAGGATGATCCTGGTAGGATCGAAACGTCGAAGCAAATAATAAAAATTACATGACTGCATCCCCGAATTTATTTTTTTCAATTTTTATACAAATTACCTACGCCTAAGATCTTGTCCGATTAATGTTTTTACCTTCCGTCACCTTTAGGTAAGGAAGGTATTGTCTTTGGTCAAAAAATTCGGTGGTGAGTTTTTGATGAATAAGCACGTTTTAGGGTCCCTAGAATACGATTTTACTATTTTTACGATGTCTGTATGTGTGTGTGTGTGTGTGTGTGTGTGTGTGTGTGTGTGTGTGTGTGTGTGTGTGCGTGTGTGTGTGTGTGTGTGTGCGTGTGCGTGTGTGTGTGTGTGTGTGTGTATGTGTGTGTGTGTGTGTGTGTGTGTCTGTGTGTGACAAATTTTTCTAATGCGATAACTCTAATAATACAATTCCAAAAATTATAATTCTTTCGTATTCCTCTTCGTTACATCCATGTGAAGAGCTGATTAGATTTTGGTTATAATTGGTCAACCGGAAGTACGCTCATTTGAAGATTTTAACAGTTTTTCTTGAAAAAACAATGTTAAATATCATTTTTTCACATATAATGTTATTATAAATATTAAAGAATTATTTATTCTCTGTACGATTAGAATGCATTTTATACTTCGTATTAAATGGACATAGAGTTACAAAATTATAAAGAAATTAAATATCATATATATTAGTCAGCTTTGCTATAACTCTGTAAACAGCTGCTACATTAAGAAAATTCTGATTGAAAGGTGTCAGTGTCAAGTGCAGTTGACAGTATGTTTATGTTATAATTTTACTGGAAATATAAGATCTTTTGTTAGAAACTTTCTGTATGGAATTAGTATAAAATACATACAACTGCCTTAAGGTAATGTACAAGAAATATAATCTTTTGCAAGGAATTTTCTGTATGACATTTATACAAAATACATAGAACTGACGGAAGGTAATGTGCTGGCCACATCAGATTTTTTTATTTAATATATATATATATATATATTCATTATCATACCGTCTTTAAGGCCAGGCGAATAGAAGCGAACAACTCTGTGAGAACCTTGGAAACCAATGACAGTTTTACATTTTTGTTTATTGCTGGTAATATTTTGAGGTTCTGTGAAAACAAAATTGAAAGATATTTAATCATTTAATGACGATCTTTTGCGTTTCTCAAAAGTTAGGTATTTATTTGAATTTTGGTTCAATTCCATGACTATCATTACAAGTGAGCATATGTATTTATAAAACTTCAAATTTGATTTTACAAAAGGTGCAAAATAGGTGTAGAATTTATTTATCTACAACTTTTATTTGAAACATTTTTGTCTCAAATTAATTGGAAAGTTTAGCGCAAGGAAAAACTGTATTTCCATGTTAAACGTACATAGCCCGCTTTTTAATTATCACAGTGCATGTTTATATTTGTCTTTGTGAAGCGTTTTGTAAAACCATAGTCTCCCCATCCCCTTCGTATGTAATTCCCGGGTTGTGTAATGATTTGGTGGGACTCCACGTGTGTCCATGACCCTGTTCTGTCGGCGGCCAGACAGCAAAGCACAGCAGAGCACATAGCAGAGAGCGGAGCAAACTTCAGCGGTGGCGGTGGCTCTGGCTTGTCGCCCAGTTCGATATCGACATATTCGCACCAGCCGCTCTCGTGGAGGCGGCAGCGCTCCGCCCCTTGCACTAGTGCACCGTTGCAGCAAAGCGAAGCGAAGCGACAACCTGTGTGGGTGCATAGAATGGAATGGAGAATGGAGTGGCTCCAAACACTGGGGACCGCAAAACGAATGGAGTAACGCTATCAGGAGCTATGGACAGCAGAAGAGGCTCCGTGTATCTAATCGTAATTTTACTAAAGTCTAAAGGGCCCACAGATGCATCGATTTATTGTACAGGTGTCTCATTTTCGATGTTTTTTTAAGGTATCTCGGGTAATATTAATGATTGAGTAAAACCATTTGCACATTCCACGGCCAACTTTTCCAGAAATGTTTAATAGTCACCACATGAATTTTCGATCTTCTTTTGTTTCTGAGCTACAGGCAAAAACACGTTTTTCGCTCATTTTGAAAATATATCATATCTTTATAGTTAGACAAAAAATGTTTTTACAAAAATTTTACCGTTTTTTAAATAGGATAAAATGGCGTAATTAGATTTTTTGAAAACTTAATAATTCTCGAGATATAACACAAACTTATGATTTTTTTAAATGGGAACCTATGTTGAAAATAGTTTCATTTTTTTTTTTTTTGCTTATTTTATAAGCTTTTCAATGATATATAACAAGTCTACATTCTTTTGTTTTAAACATTAATAAAAGATGAATTATTAATTTATTGGGGTGATAAGATCATCATTTGCATATTTCTAACAGTATTTGTTTCAGTTTTACTCATTTTTGCAATTTATTTACTTCAAAAGCATATTCAACCATTTTGATCGGATTGTGTCAAAGCCAACTGTAACGTCGATAAATAGTAAGTTAACTAACCCGAAAATAATTGGTTAAGAATAATTTTGAGAACAAAATTAATAGATATTGAATCAAAATAAACAAATGATGATTTATAATAAATTTTTTCATTTCTTTCTTGATAATTTCCAATATTTTCACCTCAATAAATTAATAATTCGTCTTTTATTAATGTTTAAAACAAAAGAATGTAGACTTGTTATATATCATTGAAAAGCTTATAAAATAAGCAAAAAGAGGAGACTATTTTCAATATAGGTTCCCATTTAAAAAATCATAAATTTGTGTTATATCTCGAGAATTATTAAGTTTTCAAAAAATCTAATTACGCCATTTTATTCTATTTAGAAAACGGTAAAAAAAAATTAAAAACATTTTTTGTCTAACTATAAAGATATGATATATTTTCAAAATGAGCGAAAAACGAGTTTTTGCCTGTAGCTCAGAAACAAAAGAAGATCGAAAATTCCTGTGGTGACTATTAAACTTTTCTCGAAAAGTTGACCATGCAATGTGCAAACGGTTTCGCTCTATCATTAATATTACCCGAGATACCTTAAAAAAAAACATCGAAAATGAGACACCTGTACTGCAAATTGTACAGACAATTTAATCAACTTATCGTAGAGTTTTTAGCCCTCACACGTAAACATTACAAACGATCGGCGAATGAATCGGTATCGGTATCACAAATCTCATAACAATAGTTTTTCTAGGTTTGCTGAAGATCCTTGTATTATATGTTTTGGGAAAATTTTGGCTTTGGGATCGAAATAATATTACATGAAATGTTTTGTGTTACATTTCTTTATTAAATTTGGACGTTTCGGCAGAACGAAGCTGCCATCTTCAGCATTTTAAATATAAATATTTTTTTCAAGGTAAGGTTAGCCTACACTGCGTGGTTCATCGTATGACCTAGTCCACAAAAATATTTCCTTTCGTTGAATAATATTAGTACAAATAAATACCATTATAACTTCATATTTTTGTTTAAAACATTCTTTATATTTAAAATGTTGTTGATGGCAGCTTCGTTCTGCCGAAACGTCCAAATTGAATAAAGAAATGTAACAAAACATTTCATGTAATATTATTTCCATCCTGAAAGCCAAAATTTTCCCAAAACTCATAACAATAGTGTTATGAGATCTGTGGTATAGGTAAGTACTATAAAATTAAAACCCATTCCTTCGAGTATTTAAAAAAAATCGTATTGAAATAAAGGGGTAGGCATGTGTCTTCTTATTATAATTTTTAAAAACCTGCAAAAACTTCTGTGGCGTCATCATGACGACATCTGTGCGAAGCAATACAAGCATTGACAGCGAAAGAGATGTGTACAGGTTTATCTCTTTCGCTGTCGCTGTTTGTAGTAGTATTGCTTCTAAAAATCTGATGTGGCCAACACATGACCTCCCGTCAATTCCATGTTTGAAATAACAATGAACTTTAAGTAAAGTATCATTTCCAGTTGATCGTTCGTAAACAAAATCTAATTTGTTGTTCCAATAAATAGAAAAGTCTGTAATACCAAATTTTGAATTATATTTAATTATGTTTTTCCTCGAAATCTGTTAAGAGCTTCAAATTAAGTACCACTTCCGGTTTATCATATAGGTATAGTCAAAATCTAATGTTGTTTCAAATTATACACGTGTTTTAAATACCAAATTTGAGAAGTTTTGAATCATGTTTTAATATATTTTTTCAAGAAATCTGTTTATAGCTTCCTGTATAGTAGTACTTCCGGTTTATCAATTTTAGAAAACATCTAATACGTCGTTCTCATTAATATAAAAGTCTTAAATACTAAATTTGAAAAGTTGAATCTGTTCTGAGCTTTAAATAAAGTATCACTTCTGGTTTATCAAATTTAGAAAAAATCTAACATGTCATTCTTATTAATATAAAAGTCTTAAATGCCAAATTTGAAAAGTTTTCGATTGTATCAATATATTTTTCACGAAAATCTGTTCAGAGCTTCAAATAAAGTATCACTTCCGGTTTATCAATTGTATCCAAAATCTAATATGTTTGTCCCCTTCATATAAAAGTCATAAATACTAAATTTGACAAGTTTTGGAGTATATCATAATATATTTTTCACGAGAATCTGTTCAGAGCTTCAAGTAAAGTATCACTTCTGGTTGAGTAATTTTAGCCAATATTTAATATGTTTATATTTTAATATAGTTTTTCATTAAAAACTGTTATGGGCTTCAAGTAAAGTATCACTTCCATTTATCCACTTTTACCCAAAATCTAATCAACTCATTCAATGAATGCAGGAAGCTTAAATACGGAAAATAGATATATTGGGAAGTTTGTTATAAGAGTTATTGTGGACGAAATAATCGTCACACACACACAAACACAGACATCATCGTAAAAATAGTAAAAACGTGTTATGGGGACCCTAATTCGTGCTTATTTACTGAAAACTCACCATCGAATTTTTGGCATGATTACATTACCTCCCTTACCTACGGTATGACGGGAGGTAAAAATGACGCCACAGAAATTTTAATGCAGCTTCTATTAATATTTCAATTTTTAAAAAAATACGGGTTGTTTCTAGTTATATTAGTAATATGTAGCTTTTCTCTAAATTTGATCAGGGTCACATACCTCATTGTTAATATAGAAATTAGTGAAGTTATTATTTACTAATACTAATGAAATAAAAATAAATTAAAAAATATGATGTAGGAACTGATTATTTCAACATATATGTACTCGTTATTTGCATATGAATTTATTGGAGAACAAGATATGAATCCAAGGATATGCAAAACTATTTAAAAATGGTATTTTATTGAAACAACCTAATAACGGAATCGGAAGTAGTTTGAAATATAAATCTATTCAATTGTTGCATGAGATAAACACAGACTTTCAAATTGTTTGTTATAATTAGCTCAATCGTACGATAAATGTTATGCCGTCAGATACGATCAAGTTGTCGTACGACAGCCCCACGGATACTGTGAAATTAGCGATTCAATATTCGCATCAAACAAAATCTTTGTGCCAATGGATCGTTTAACTGATTAACACGTTATAGAATTATAAATAGTCCTTAAGATAGGACACAAAACATGGAAAATTCTCCATAAACTTGGATGCATTTGCTCCAATGATGCTCCAAACCCTTGATTTGTCCGGAAAACAACGCTTGTAATTCTTCTTCCAACCTTTTATTTACTATGAACACATCGCAATCGTCCAAGTATCTAGTAATTTTAGAAATAAAAAGAAATCACTAAGGCCCAAGTCAATATAGCGCTTCTAAACAGGAGCGTTGTCCAGATGAAACAAAATTCCTTTGCAGTTTCGAAATTAACTTGGCATAGTAGCAGACTGTTATTGTGGGTCCACGTTCCAAAAAAATCAGTCATCAAAATTCCTTCCGCGTCCCAAAAAATTCTATAGCCATAACGTTACCAGCGGATGACAAAATACGAAATTTGTGATGAGGAGGA
Organism: Harpalus rubripes; assembly: GCA_963082715.1. Taxonomy (NCBI): domain Eukaryota; kingdom Metazoa; phylum Arthropoda; class Insecta; order Coleoptera; family Carabidae; genus Harpalus; species Harpalus rubripes. The sequence goes on along the minus strand of OY720456.1, from coordinate 17,628,945 downwards.
AAACCTATGTAATAAAATAACGTAAGTACACAAATTTTAAAAGTTTTTGAACAATAGGTACAATTCCTAGATTAAAAATAACTGAAAATAATGGACATAAATCACAAAAAATCTAGTGTCACCCTTCGGTTATCTCCACCCATTTTTGGGTCATAACCCATAGTTTTAAATATAAATATCTGCATAACAAAAAGAGATCGCCCTGCGGTATGAAAATTTAGAATCAGCGCGTTAAGATGTATCTAAATACAAAAAAAAAAAAACTGGAACCTATTTGAGTTAAGCGCCATAACCAGAGTCGGACAGTAGCGAAAGTCCCTCTTCCATAAAATAATTTGTTTATATCACATATTTGTATCTAAAGCCCCTAATTTCTGAAGGCCCTGGAATGGTATTCATATCTTTCATTTTAATTTACAAGTTAAATTTCAACCTTTACAAGCCTCCTCCGCAAGCCTCTTATAGTTTATAGTGGGCGCGGGCCGTGATTTGTCGGGTCACGATGGGTCACGACGTGACCCGCGTGATCGTTAATATAATTTAAATTTTGCGTCGTGATTGGACGTGAGCGTGAGGCACTAAAAAATTATCGTGCGTGATCAGGCGTGATTGAAATTTAATCGGGCGTGAGTACAAGTTTTCTTCTATTTTTTATTTAAAAAATTGTCAATTTCCATCTTTTACTTTACATTCTTGTTATTATTATTATTATGTCCAAATATGTGATCAACAGTATTTTTTTGCATAAAAATATTGTTATTGTTGTACCCAAAATTTCACTAAAGATATATAAATCTTTAAGCCCGTTTAAGACGATCATAATTTTGTTAACAAATTTGTTATTAAATTTATAATGATATTTGTGATGGAATAGAACAACCTATTTGTCCATAAACATTCGTTTCCAATGAAACCAATCTGTTACCTAACTTATTACCAATTTGTTAACAAATTTGATAACAATTTATGACTGTGTTAAACAGGCTTAAATGTACATAGAATCAATTACGTGACACGAACGTGACCCGCCGGGCGTGAGTGCCAAAATAAAATCGTGAGCGTGAGTGATCGTGAATCAAACATAAAAAGTCGTGCGTGATTGGTCGTGATTACATTTTTAGTTCCGTGAGCGTGCGTGATCGTGAACAAAAAGTTACTCACGCGCCCACCTCTAGTTTATAGTGTTTTCCACCAGTCAGACACAAAAAAAAATCATACCGTAATTCAAGCCACCGCTGCAATCTTTTATTTGTGTTTCTTTATAGCTGTTTCATTTTTAATTACATTAGTTTTTGAAACAAAACACAATTGTAATCACAGCCTCCCTGGAGCATTTTTTTTACTGTTTGCGAAGCGCTGATGCATTGAGGTAACAGAGTACATACAGTGTGAGTGTGTATGCGTATTGTGTTTACTGTTTGCCTGGAATGCATTTCGATACAAAGCTGGCATGTTTATAGACAGAATTCTCTGCTTCATTCTGCAGTTGTATTTGGAATATTTGCGGAAGTGGTTGATTTGGTTTTTGATATATTTTATGTCTTAGATAGTGCGGTTTTTATTTACATACCGATATGGAAATGCGGTTACTATTTTGAAAAAAAAATAGGAAACTAAATAAGATTACTCTAAATACAAATACTGTCATATTTCCATTATTACTTAATTTTTATGATGTTCATGGCCAGCTGCACAAGCTGCCGACTATTAAAGTGAATGACGTAAAATGGGTCATCGAATTTTTTTTTTTTTTTGAAAGTTACATCGAGAAATATAAAACTTTTCATTCATAATTTTCTCACAAGGTATTCAAGCTATTATTCTTTATGACGTCACACATTCGCTAATCACTCATACCTACATAAATGTGTATATATGTAACAAAGTCAAACGCAAGGTCAAGCTTTAGAGTATTTTAATTTAAATGTGATTAACCATAGCAATATTGACTTTTGGCAAATTATGTATTACACTGTATTTCAGATAAGAATAGACTTAGGAGTAAGGCTTACGATTCCAGCTTTCTGATTGGTCTAAACGCAAACCAAATTTACAATAGCGATTTGTAAGCAGGTATATTAATTATTCCATTTTGACTTTATAATCTATTTAACAATTTTTAAGTAACTGTTTATTTACTAAAGAATTAAAAATCAAATTTTGACATTTCGAACTGTCAAGTATGTCATGCACGAAACAAAACTAATTCATAAGTTTTATGTGTAAAACAGACTGGCTCTGCAGCGCCACCAAGTCTATTCTTATCTGAAATACAGTACAGAAATTTGCCATTTCAAAACCAGATTCCAGAGACAATTCTAAAAATTACAAATAAATTTGAAAATATAAACAACAGTAATTTACATTTTGTCCGCAGGCGGTGCCATTCTGTAACAAAAACCACGACAAAAACAAAGTGGTTTATTTTTAACAACTGATTAAATATTTGATTAGACAACTAAATACCTATTTTTTTCAACATACTTGATTGTTTAAAAATTAACCAGTGAGTTACAGAATAGACCTTTTCAATTTAAATGGCGGGAGTCATGGAAACGCGCTTGTCATGAGATCCATATGCCGTTTGTTTCTAAAAAAAAATTAGATGTAAAATGTGAAAAAAGTCTCACAACTTTAAAAAACTTCTTGAAAGAAGTTACAAAACCTTTTATTGAAGTTAAAGGCTCGTACCACGAGCACAGTTTTAACCATAACGCTGTTTTAAGAAATGTCAAATTACATTATTTAATATTTATAATAAATAATAACAAATTTATCAAAATATGATTTTAAAGCAGAACATGGTTTATAATCAAACAAATATTTTTAAAAAAATCGTTCTTTATACATAAGGGCGAAATTATATACTGAAATTTGATTTTGACATTTCTTAAAACAGCGTTTTAGTTAAAACCGTGCTCGTGGTACGAACCAAAATGTACAACGATGCAAATTTTCACCGAGAATACAGGTATTTAATTGACTGCAATATTTTTGACGTTTCGTTTGACAGCCCCACTGGCAGTTGGTGGCGCCATTTTACTTACTATTTGCAGCGATAGAAAGAGATAGCCGTTAAATTGAAAAGGTCTATTGGCCAGAGGGTTAGTTAAATCGTTCACGTATGCGCAGACATACGCTGACAGGACCTATAGTTCGATTCCGACCACCGACCGATGTCAAAATCCCAGAAATGGGCAGACTAATAAGCAATAAGCTGTGGTAATTTAATTTTTTTTTATTTATTAAAATAATATGATAAATTATTATATAATATAAAAAAGTATGTATAGGTTTTAACAGCTGGTCTTTATTTTATTTGAAAATGACGTTTACCTATTTTCTTTTTTTAATAGACTTCGGGGTTTTATATAGTATATCCGTTTCACATATCAGTAATCAACTTTCTTATTTATGATACTTATAATTTATAACACTTATAATTTACTATTGTAATTAAATAAAAACTTGAGTACGATGTACTGTAAGAAGATGTATAAATGAACAGAAAATACTATCTGAAAAGATCGCTTATTATTTTTAATTAAACCACATGTTTTATACTTATCGTCCTCTGATAGTTATTTGCGATTTTCCTTTTACATACTTTGTGATAACACCGAAATTACCAAAATACCAACATAACAAAAATATCTCAGATAAGCAAACATTTTAACTACATGCGAATATATCATTATTTTTATTGTGATGGTTGCTTGAAAATTTTATTACGTTTTATTCATATGATATAAATGAATAACATATTTTAAAGTGACTATAAAAACAATACTACAGACATTAAAGTTTTATTTACTGATATAAATATAATTTTTTTTAAATTTTCAAACCAAAGTTGATATAGTTTTTTATTCTCGAGGTATTTGCAAGCATTTAAACTTTACCCATTATGGAGTATGTCCCATAATAGGTGGAGTTACGAATTTGCGATGAGTGAACGTCGCCATTCGATTATATGGGTAAAATTACGTAAGTTTATCAATTTTCACTATTTTGTCTCATTAGTACAGTTTACACAGCCAAAACCCGAAGCCCATGAAAATTGTCAAAATTTCTAAAATCTAATGGATACAACCATAGATTTTTTGCGATTTTTGTCTATTTCCATTTTTACCTTCCGTCACCTTTAGGTGTCTTTGGTCAAAAAAATCGATTAGTTTTTAATGAATAAGCACGTTTTAGGTTCCATAGAATGCGATTTTACTATTTTTACGATGATGTCTGTATGTATGTATGGATGGATGGATGTAGTGTATGCATGTGTGTGTGTGACGACTTTTTCGGATCGCATAACTTCAATACAACCTTACCAAAAATTATAATTTTTGCGTTTTCCTTTTCTTTACATCTATATGTAGAGCTGATTAGATTTTGGTTACAATTGGTCGACCGGAAGTACCCTAATTTGAAGATTTAACAGTTTTTCTTGAAAAAACGGTATTAAATATAATTTTTTCACATTTAATGTTATTATAAATATTAAAGAATATTTTATTCTCTATAAGATTTGATTACATTTTATACTTCATATTCAATGGATATATAGTAATAAATTTATAAAGAAATTAAATTTCATAAAGCAGCAAGCTGTGCTATAACCATGGCAACATCTACTATATTAAGAAAATTATGATTGACAAATGTCAGTATCAAGTGCATTTGACAGTATGTTTGTGTTATAATTTTACTGGAAATATATAATCTCTTACAAAAAACTTTCTGTATGGAATTTGTACGAAATACATAGAACTGAAGCTAAAGTACTGGAAATGTGGAATCTTTTACAAGAAAATCTCTGTGTGGAATTTTTACAATATACACAGATCTGGCCACGATCTGATGGAAGGTAATGTGCTGGCCACATCAGATTTTTTGGTATAGAAATTGTGTCCATTATTCAAAAAAAATTGTATACTTATGTAATTTTGCCCGTAGAATTGAATGGCGAAGTTGCCTGACATGTGTCTTCACTATGGCTGTTCGATTATGGTTTTCAATAATCGATTAACTATAAAAAATAATCGATTATTTTGATTAATCGATTATTCCGATTAATAGATTAATCAAATAATGAAACAATAGATTAATCAAATAATCAAACAATTGCTTAATCAAATAATCATGGAGTCTCGTGGCCGCGTGCCTGAGTGTCAGGTCGCGAATCTGGGGAACCGGGTTCGATCCCGACCGACGCCAATTATTTCGAATTTTAAATGGCACAAAATTGACCCCTGTGGCGCACTCTCCACGCCAGCAATGAGTGCCAGTGAGGTGACGCCTGGTAAGCGCCCGCGCGGTGCAAATATATCGTCATTACCGATATCTGTGTACAAACAGATTGACACACCCAGCAATGGGTAATAAACCGTGATGATATATTTATTTATTTATTTTTAACAAACAAACGATTAATAAAGTAATCAAACAATCGATTAATGAAAAAATTGATTTTGAAAATAATAATGATTTGATAAATTAATGGATTATTTTTCCCAGTATTAATCTCCACCCATATCTAGGATATTATCCCAAAATAGAATTTGTGGGGTCCAAGTTTGAACGCAAATATCTCAGGAACTAAAAGAGATATTAATTTGCGGTTTAAAATTTAATATCAATGAGTCGAAACGTTTCCAAAAATGTAAATTTTCGAAAATTTTACCCGCAGGTGGATGTACAAATTGTTTTATAGAACGGGGGTCTCCATTATTACAAATCCGGCCATGTATGCTATTAACAGAGGTATTTAACCGGATTTGAACAAGAACTGTCCCAATTTCCAAGCTCGGGTATGTTGTATTGTAAATGTGTTCTATAGCAGCTCACATATGGAAAGTGAAACAACATAAATAAATTACAGGGAGAGTTAGTAGGAAGTACATGATTAGGCCAGATTTAAACCTGAATTTCCAATTCTAGCCTCCTCTCTGTTGAACAATATCATTTTAAATTAATTAAATAAAATGTGATAAATGTGAGGTGTGTTACCCCAAAGCTACTACAATACTCTCGAAGCGGACATAATGATAATGAGGAACCGCTTTTCCGCTTTCCTGCTCTATCACTGCTTGTGTTTGTGTAGGGTATGCTATCAACAAGTAACACACGCACACGCATTATCAAAGAGAGCGCGTGCGCATGTCTGCTCCGCGCACGTACACACATCAAATCCCGGTCAATGTTACAAATAATTCATTATTTCACACATATTATCGAATATTATTTACAAACACTGGTGCGCGACTCAATGGTCAACACGCAAGTTCAATAAAGTAAAGAAAGACCCTGGATAATATCTGGTTTTCAATAATGGAATTCAAGACAAATCTTCAATCCAATACAATCAATCTTCTTTTGGAATTTTTTCCAAATAGCAATCATGAATTCTTCAGACGAAAACCTTCTACCCCGTAAATTTTTATAAGTCCAAAAAAGGACAAAACTCAAACATTACCAAATCATATAAGTATGGCGGGTGTTCTATAACTTTTATATATTTATTTTTCCAAAAACTGAAGTAAATGCTCTCTGGTTAATATCATATTTTCACTTCCAATGATACTCCAAAAAATTGAATAACCATATTCTTCCTAACCTTTCGGAACTTAATTTTAAATGACATATAAATATGTTTATTTTATGGAATCATAAACTTGTATATGCGCCCTCAAAAACCGGCGCAATTTGGCTTTTATCGCCCGAGAGCTTATAAAGTTGTAAAGCAACAGCTATTCAAACTGCAAAATAAATTCGATAAATCACATTTTTTGAATACCGCTGCTCGTAAAACTATTCGTATCGTTTCTCGTACACGTCTTTTCACTTCAATGAAACCAACTTGCTCTGGGCAGCGTCAAAGACATTCGATATTTCTTTTGAATAATCGATATCTTCCATTATCATTTGACACTAAATTAAAATTTGTTATAAACAAACAATACAGCTAGAAACCACAGGATACTTAAAATTCACAACGCCAGCACAACGATACCGTATACCCATTGAATCCTTGAATTTCGAGAACCAAAATAAAATAAAATGTTGTATGTACCACGGGCATAATCAAGATTATAGCACTCGGGAAAATTAAAGCTCTCCGCTACGAGTCGAGCTTTAAACATTCCCACTTGCTACAATCTTTTGATTATGACCTTAATATACAAATAACTAATATAGGTATGTAAAATGATAGTGCAAATTTTGTTTGTCACAGTCTACCTGATTTTCTTATTGGCATTGAACATAATTGGCCGGGTCCCGTGGCTCAATGGTTATAGTGCAACGCCTCCTAGTTATGGAATGCGCTTGGGAATCTGGGTTCGAATCCCATTAAGGCACATACTCATTTGTGATGTAATTGTGATTTAATCCTGTTTAACGCATAAAACTTGTGACATATTTCTCTAATAATAAATTTTGTACATGTGTGTATCGTACAACGAAAGCTGGATGGCGGCTTATCTATTGATATTTTACAAATTTGGAAGCAATTTACATTAAACTTGGCACTGCTCGCATAATCTGTAAAAAATTGAGCCATCAAATGTTTATACATTATTCAACATAATAGAACTTTTCAATTTAAAAGCTATCTCTTTCCATCGCTGCAGATAATAAGTAAAATGGCGCCTGCAACTGCCAGCTGCGGTGCCAAGCAAAACGTCAAAAATATTAAAATCACTAAAATACCTGTTTTCTCGGTGAAAATTTGCAACTTTGACGTTTTAGCTTCAATAAAAGCTTTTGTAACTTATTTGAGAAAAAACTTTCCTCGCATTTTATCTCGAAATTTTGAAAAAAAAAACGCCATGGATCTCATATAACAAACACATAACCATGATTCACGCCATTTATTGGCTTACTATGTGCAGATACCACTGCGCATATTTCCTATCTCTTTAAAATGAAAAGGTCTATTCCCCGTCTTTGGCACAACAGTTTCCCTGTTTAACTCATAGATAGCTCTGTACACTTTATTATCATCGGAAAAATCTACGTCACAAGCAAAAAATTCAAATTTGTAATTTAAAAAAATACATATATCTCGCTTAAATGAAATTAAATTAACATTTGTAATTCACACAAGATGTAGTTTCAGAAAATAATTATAACTAGAAAACTTACGTGTAACTTGACAGTTCAGACGGTACGGTAACTATGTCGGCGATTTCGTTCCATATAAATAAGGCTTTACTGTTTCATGTAAATTTTGCTTTAAGGAAATATTATTCATATACATAACTGTTATTTTTTCTAATTTGTAAATTACTTGAGTTATATAATAACTATGCTTCAATTTTGAAATAGTCAAGTGTTTAGGTATAGGTACCTTTATCGAATTTTTAAATTTGGAAAATGATAAGTTAAATAAAAAGTATCTTAATTACTAACACAAAGTTATATTGATAAATATTTAATCTCCATTTTAATTAATATAAAGTAATGATAGCAAAATAAAAAATACTACATTTTTCATTTGTATAAGTACAAAGTAAAATAATATATCAGTCCACAGTAAAGTAAATAAGGAATCCAATACTGTCCAAAAATAATTTTTAAAGGATAGTAATAAAGTATCCAGTTAAAATACCTTACACAAACTAACTTTTTTACTGATCATTTGTTTTTTACTAGGCTTTTAATATTTTTTACTGGCTATTTCAATAACCTACTGGGAAAATGTATTGCGATTTTTAAATAAACAATATATCAATTGTCAACATTTGCACCTAATACATAAGGTATACGTATAACCGTGTGCATTGCTGTCGTTCTAAATTAGGTATCTAAATGACCCGAAATCGATAATAAGCAGTGATAATTATTCTTGAATTTAGAAAAACTACATAATAATAAAAAACAATTGTATTGAAATATGTGATTATTATGAAATTTATTCAAGCTCAAAAATAGTTTCTGTTTCTTTTAACAAATAGCAATGACATTGCACTATTTGTTCTCTAAACAAAATTTAAGCACTGTTTAAAAACATAGAACTCTGTTAGTAAATATACGAACTCATTAATAGTAAATTATAAACTTAAATAAACTTATATTCGTATACAAATTCGAGTAAAAATTACATTTCTTTGATGATCAAAATTTATTTGGTAGATTTGTTTTAGCGAAATGTCAACAAATGATTTCCATATTATTTATTCGTAGAAATTCAAATTAAATTCTGAAAATTATTCAGTGTTACATTCACACGAAAGGAATTCTGATTTCCTTTTAATATAATCCAATTAGAAGAATTTCAGTATTTGCTAATAATAAATTTATTATCCGCAATTTTATGTTTGTTTAAAAAAGAAAATGTAGTAAACCAAAATTTAATACAGATGTGATCGTAAAAATATAATGGTAAATAATTTCACAGTAAATATACAAACGCATAAAATATAAATGAATTGCAATTAAAAACAGTAAATTTCCACAAATCTCAATAAATAGTCGGCTGCTAAAATTATCATTGAGTGAAATACGTAGGAGATATGTTATCAAGAAAAGTTACAATTATATCCAATTATAGAACAGTTTATGTTCACAAAACTCTTTCAATATTTTACTGTTTAAATATTATGTATTATTTACATGTGTTCAATTCAAAATTATTTATTTTTCATTAAAAGTTTTTTTTTTTGATTTTATTTACTTTGTTATAATATATTAAAAAAAAACAAGGGAATGAAAATTTATTTATTATGCAACAATAAGTTTTACTTGTATTTTAACAAGTTGTCCAAGTAAACTTTACACAGCCCCCATACCTTAATACGTACAATGTAAAAATATGGAACTTCCTTGTGTTTCAAATTCAAATACCTACGTGTTTCCTCATAAATAAATATAAAAATAATGGTACACCGCAACAAGGAAATCATAGAAGATAAAGAACCCTACCGCATTTAATCTGACAACTGATAAGTTCTTCAAATAGTGATAATAATTCTCCGTAGATTTCCATATAATTGCTAAAATTAAATTTACATATTTAAAACAGTAATGAAAATATGAATTAATTTCATAATAACTGTAATCTAACGCATGAATTTTTCATGAATCTGTCTAAATATAATCACTAAATAACATAAATACAGTTGTTTATAAACAAAAAACAACTGAACGCACGTAGTTGTTTCCATGTTGAACTGAATGATAAAACAACCTCCGGAACTAAAATGTTTGTAAACAAATGAAAGACGATCAATCTTCAACGCCACCTAAGCTCCGTAGTAGCTTTGACCTACATAAAATTAGGGTAACACTTAAAAAATGGGCCATAGAAGGAAGAATCAATGGCAATAATCCGCCTACAAGGTATGTCTCCCGAATAGTGTAAGTGCTGAAGTAATCAAAACTTCCTTCCGCGGTCTGCGGTGCGAGCCTGGCAACAGCCCGACGAGCCCAAGGGCCCCGCAGAGGGGAGGGACGCACGAGCTACGAGGGTACAAGGTCACCGTGGATTAGCAAACCACCACTCACAACCACCAGCACCATACCCGCAAAGATTTTTTCACAATAAGTTGTATTCCTGCATTTGTTTATTCATATCTTGCCAAATTTCATTAAAACATCCATAATGTACCATATATGCAACCCACAACACAGATCATATTGTAATCAATTCATCATAAGGTTCATTCATAATTAGACTTCCATTCAATTATATTTAATAATAAAAAAATAAAACAATATTATTATGTTGTAATAATGACTTGATCTAGTTGCAAATCTCAGAGTGTGCGTATTAAGTCCTAATATAACAACCCAATCAAATGCCAACATTATACAGGTAAAGTTAGAAGATTTGAAAAGATTGAAAATCATGTTTCTTTACATTCCCAGAACACCTGGAATGTTGTAAACTATTCCACAATATCTATTTCATTGAAAAGAATTATGCGGTGAATAGCATTATACCTGCATATTTCAAATAGCAAAACGAGAACAATATGCTTGAACTCGAGTCTATGTGAAAGTTTTCTCTTAGTACAGATACACATAGGTACTTAAGAATACATTTCAAATGTTTTTACATTGTTTTTTTTTTTTTAATTCCATTCGGTTGTATATAAATAAACCTAATATCTGCATTTTTATGTCCAGTTATTTAAAATATGTAAATAGGAAACACGTTCTTCAATTAATATGCTAAATGCATTTAGTGTTACAAGGTGCTTGACCTATCGTACCGTCAAAAGATAATTTTCATCGATATATAAATAAATAAATGACTGCACTTCATATCAATACGATTAATATAACTAGTATTACATGAAATATTTTGGTATACCTTTGTAAATTTGAAGAAAAACATTGAAAATGAAACTATGAGATGCAGCAAGGAGAATTCTATCACGAGCTCCATTACGCAACAACAAACATAAACAATCTGAAGACACAAAAAACATTGTTCTCTTAAGAGTCAAAAATAAATAGCTTCTATTTTCGTGCATCAGAAATGTTATGTGTAGGATGAATATTTCGGAGCCATTTTTACTCTGGCTTGGTATTTTTTTCATAAATTCGAAAATTCTCTTTCAATGAAAAGTACATCTTACATAAAAACAAATGAAAAAGATAAAACCTAACTCACCTATGTTTTTGAAGTCTTTTGGGTACAATACGCACACGAAATATCACTAAAATCACACGAAGATTTTAACTTCAAACTCACACCAAATCATAACGTATGAAATGAGACTCCATGATGATTGCAAAACGGAGATTAAAAATATTTGAGGACTGTCCTGCCATCTATTAATTCAACTCAAAAACAGACAATACAAAATTATTACATTGTTACTTATGCTCTTTTAGTCTAAACAATTGATGTTGGTTGTAATTACTATTTTTAATTATTATTTTGTTTATCTTCTAGTGGAAAAAATAAAACAATTTCGTACATATTGTTTATAAATAGCGTTTAATGATAAATCAAATTATTAATCACAAAAATAAGCTATTGTATTAAACTTTTATGTATATTTCATTGTAATAATCATGGAAATAAACTGTTTTATAAATATTATATTTATTTTGAAAGATAATAATATTGCCAACCTTCACTATTTTGAACTATTCTGTGTTTATTAATGACTTCTAACCTATCCAATTCTACAGTTTTCTTGAATGTTGTAAAATTAACGCATATATATTTAATAAACAATATTGTGAAACATACATTCAAGGAAATGTAAATTTAGGATTTCTGTAGCTACTATTATTTATTGACTGTAAGTATTCAATAATTTCAAATATTATAATTATTTAATTAATCTAAATATTTTAATTTGTAAGTTTATTATATAAATAGAGTATTTATAAAGCCTAAAAGGCATAAATATAAATGCTAAAAGCAAATTTTTATAGTTGTGGCATGTCCTCTAATGATATTACTTTTCCAGCTCAATATGTCTCAACAAATACCATTATCTTCAGTCTCACAAGAGCGAAACATTTATATAAAAGTTAACCAAGGATTATCCAGAGGAAATAATAAAGGTAGATCTGGAATACTCGAACGATATACATATAAAACCGACAATGGAGAGTTGCTGAACAGCTCATCTCTAAATAAGAACTACAATGTAGATAATAGCACCTGCTCGAGATCTATTAATGGTACACAAAGCCTAATTTTACATAAGAGTGCTCCGAATATAGCTAGAACGACAATAATAAAAACAAATGTTAGTAAATCTTCAGATAGATCTTTGCCGCCATTGCCAACAAAACATCATGTCATCCATCCAAATGTCACTTTGTTAAAAATTGGTAACTCTAGCCAAAAAGAAAGTAATGAAAAAGTAAGAACTGAACACTGTGATTCCACAACTGATATAATAGAAAATATGGAACAAGAAACCATGAACATCCTACAGCACGAAGTCAAATTTTTCTCTGATGACCATTGTTACGGACGATATAGAAAATTATCGCCATCGAATTCTAATTCCGAAATTACAAGTCGGAGATTCAACTCTCCGCAACCGTCTTGTAATGACGATTCAGATTCAGATTGTCAGATAATTGATATAATAGATAGAAACAGCAATGTTAGTATGGATACCGAAAGGTATCCAGTTTCACGAGATGAAATTTTGACGCAAAATTCTGATAAAGATACTATAGAAATCAATAATTTAAACAATAAAGAGGAATCGCCTAACAGCAAAGTGATGAGTTGGATTGCAAGTAAAATTAACGAACCTATTTCGGCTGAAGTTCATGTCATTTCGGATTCAGAAGAAGAAATTGGTACTAACAAGTTTATATTTGATGAACCTGAAATTTATGAAACAAAAAACAACATTGTATCGTCATTAACATTACCGTCAGTTAATAACAAAACTACTCCAAATCCAGATATATCACTGACAAAAGTGAATATATCTTCCAGTACTCCAACAAAGACAGAAGACACAGTAGCTTTAATTAATGCGAAGTATCACGTTGTAAAGAATCTGTTAAATTCAGATAAAAAGACCCACGTAATTTCTAATGTAAAAGAATTAAGTCAACAGTGTCTCTTACTAAGACCAAAATCACCAAAATTGTGTTCACGTATAAAAATGTTATCTCCTACTAAAACAGTGTTGGAGACTCATTTAGATGCAACTCCCCCCAAGGTACAAAAATTGAACATACAAATTCCAAAAATCAACTCTCAATTGAGTCCAGAAAGTATGAAAAGTGAGTTTTATTCTTATTTGAAAATAAATACAAATCCTTCAGCACAAAAAGCAGAAACCGTTGCTCAAAATCGTCGATCTACTAGAGTAAAAAATCTTATTCTACAAATCGAGAAAAACAAAGAAATGAAAAATGAAATTGCGGCACAAGAAAAAGTTAAAAACAATGACGTCAGGAAAAAATTTATGAAATATTCAAAGTTTACTTTTGTCTTTCCTACTTTAGCAGTACAACATAATAAAGAATCTGATTTTGATAAAAGTATTGAGGCTTACTTTTTACAAGAAAAAATACAATATTCTAAAACTTTAGATCCCAAAGAAAATAAAAAATTATCGTCTGAATTAATTCAAAAAAGAAAATATCGAAGAAATGTAAAAGAAATTGTAACTAAATGTAAAAACAAGTTTATCAAAAAATCACTAAAATCAAGAATAGATACACAAGAGTTTGCGGACATGAAGTTACGACGATTACGGTACGGCCCTAATAGGATAAATACATCTGTTAGAATAACTAGGAATTCTCTAGACGGTTATAGAATGTGGAACATAAAAATGCTTAAAGCAAAAAAAGCTAAATTAAAAGCAAGAATTAAAGAAAAAAATAAAGAACCCCCTATAAGAAAGGAAAAAGATACTGATAATCAAGATTTAATAACTAAATCTTTTGAAAATGTAACTAATATTAGTACCATAGAAAAAACGCCTCCTCTATCAAATGTTTTAGCCAAATTACGTGAACCAATTTCGAAAGATAGACCCATTTTAAAATCAATATCAAATCACTTAAAAGATAAACCTCAAGAAGAAATTCAACCAAAGCAAATGAAAAACTGTACAATTCTCTTACAAATGACTAATCCAAGACTGGAAAGAAATAGTCGAAATACCCCTACAAAAGAAAGAATAGGCTGTAAAACTCCAGAATACACATCTTCGACACCAATACCTAATGAAGAAACTTTAAATACATTACGCACCTTTTGCCGTAGCACACCTATAACTGAATCAGAAAAAGAATTGGAATTTTTTACATCTTCTAGTCAAAGTACTAAAATACAGAATAACGATAGGCTGAAGAAAAATTTAGATAATTTAAGGAGCATTTCTCCACCTTTCTTAGGGTTTAGTACAGATAAAAATGAATTATGTAAAACTAATAATTTACTTTTTACACTAAATACAAATGTTTCACAATTCGAAGTTACGTTATCACCTGAATCAGATGTTAATACAGAAATTCCCAACAATGCACAAGATGTTATTTCATTATCTTCTGGTAATAACACACCAGTAGATGAATCAAATTCTAATTCCGACGAATTTTCTGAAACTTCAAGTGTTCAAGAAGATAATCAAATAACTATACAAGAAGTAATTGATACAAATTTAATTGAATTTGGTAATCCAAATTATATTCCCTTAAACCAAAATATTAAACCTAAATCTTTCCACAAATCATTAATGCAATCTTATGCGAAACGGAAATCTATGATAGAAGCAAATAGATCGAGTATATTTGAATTATCAGATAGCGATAGTTCGATGTCTACACCAAAAGCTACTAAAGGGCCAGTTAGTAGAAGATCTCAAACACATGAAATCGATATAAGCAAAAGCAATGGAGCTGTTTTCAATACGTATTATGTAAACGGTATATTAATAATAGTTCAGGAGCATCTTATAACATTCTGGAAGCAAACAGCTTTAGGGAATATTCTAGGAGTTCAAAATATGTGGCTACCTCATGGTAGCATACAAAGAATTATTCTGGATCCCGGTTGTGTGAATCGCAGATCTTCAGAAATGGTTTTAAGTTGTGACAACTCCGTGGCATATATAGAGTTATGGACTAAAGAACATAAATGTTTGTACCGAGAATGTCCTATAGCGGATGTATTTGCTACTATTTATTTTCACAAAGGACATGGATTGCCGGATAAAAAAGTATTACAACTTGAAAATATCAAAGGGTAAGAAAATACAAAATAGATGTATAACCAAAAACTTAATTATACTTTATTTGTAGTTATGGAGACGATGTAAGATTTGCAGTAATTAGAAATTCCCGAGAAATTATAGTTAGTTGGTGTGATACATTTTCAAAGCCAATAAAGACTTTAGTACGGAGTTATCAATTGGCAGCAGATTTTCAAACAGTATCAAGCATAAAAGAAATGGAACTTGTTTCGCATTACATATCATCTCTTCATAATATTAATGGTATGTATTTTTTTACATAACGAAAACGTGAAAAGAAAAGACACTTTATATTTTGCGTTCATAATTAAGTCATTATGAAACCCATTTGCGTATCGAAAGAGCCTTCATTTCAATACGCATTTTTTTTTCTTTAGAAGGTTAGATGTCATTTGCTTATGTTCATAAATCAGAATTGACACAAAACTTTCAAATTAGTACTATGTTCCGTAAATAAACCAGTCTAATAGTAATCGGTGATTTCGGTGAGTAGTTGGTTACTGAAAGTGGTGAGTATCTTCCGAACAGCTTGACATTCAAATTCCGTCAGATAAGCATTCATGATTCCCAACACTATTCAAATCATTTATAATTCCATCGTAGTGTGCACAATTGTATTCACCTTGGTATTTACTCTTGTAAAAAGAAAAAAATATTAGCAATTTTTATTTCAATAATTTAAACATAGTTACCATTATCACGAATTTTTGATAGCACAACCTCACAAAGCAAACAATAAACTTCAAATCACCTCCAAATAGCGCCAATACCATCTGTCAAATTGATGCAAATTGCAAATAACCGAAGTCATCGTGCTTTGAGCGCGATGAGTTTGGTGACTAACCAAACACCAATTTCAGGTAACAGCGTTCCATAAATCAAATCTTTTCAAGAATTGAATATTTACGGAACGGAAAAACACAATTTGGTGACTTTCGGGTATTTACGGAACATACTATTAATAAATGTAAATTCAATGTTACCAACTACAGCATTACCCATGCAAATTTCCCTAAATCAACTCGGTATAATATAGCAGTTTTTTAAAAATATTTTAGTATATAAAAAATAGTATAAAGAACTCATTTTATATTTTTTTCGCACTTGTCATTTAGAAAACTCGACAGGGCTCGTTTCCTAAATTTTGAAACGTGCGAAAAAAACATGCCTTATAAAACTCGTTCTTTAATACCATTGTTATGTTCCGTAAATACTCAAAGTCAGTAAAGTCACCAAATTGTGTTTGTCCGTTCCGGAAATATTAAATTCCTGAAAAGATTTGATATATGGAACGCGGTGACCTGAAATTGGTGAGTCTGGTCAAAGCACGATGACTTCAGTTTTTTACAATTTGCAGCAATTTGACACATGGCATTGGCGCTATTTGAAGGTGATTTGAAGTTTGTTGTTTGCTTTGTGAGGTAATATCGAAAATTGCTGATAATAGTAACTCTGTTTAAATTATTGAAATAAAAATTGCTAAAGAATTATTCACGAAAGATGACTATTCAAGGTCATTTATGAGCCATCTGATATATTATTTGCAGATAACTTCACTGCATTTCATGTCCATAGACGTGTAACGAGAAAAATGTATGGGTACACTTTAACTGAAAAAGTAAATGTATTTTATTTGAAAATTTTGATTCTTTTTAAATTATGCTTTTCTCAAAGTTCACCTACGTTTTTGCATAAAATAAAAATATAGGTTTGACGTAAACCATAAAATAATTTCATTTGAATGTCAACGCCACTGGATACACATTAGTACAGAGGGCAGTATAGTAGTTTTTAGTGTGTTAGAAACTAATGGCACTATTTACGTATATCTTTCACACCACACAAATTAAATAGGCATACGTTAAATAATCTTTCTGTTTCTAATACAAAATATTGCTAAGCTACTGCTATAAAATGGTGTGTATTCTTTCTTCGAATAAATGACCGTGAATAGTCATCTTTCGTGAATAATAGTATAATATATTTTTTCTTTTTACAAGAGTGAATACCAAGGTGATGGAATTATAAATGACTTGAATAGTGTTGGGAACCATGAATGCTTATCTGACACAACTTGAATGTCAAGCTGTTCCGAAAATACTCACCACTTTCAGTAACCAACTACTCACCGAAATCTTCGATTACGATTAGTCTAATTTATTTACGGAACATAGTATATTTTCTAAGCAAATGGGCGAAAAAATGAAACACTGGCAGTTTTTTCACGCTTTTATAGTGGACCTAAAAATATTGTATGCAACAAGAGTAAAAAATATCTTATTTTATTCATAGGATTTGACGCATTCGCCTACAACTCATGTTGCATAAATAACTATTGTAAAATTATTACAGATTGTGACGATTTGGTCCTCGGCGCCGGAAATGAACAAGTATCTGTGTGGAATTTAAGGCACGGATATCTTGTAACTACGTTAGATCTTTCGGAAACATCAGTTCCAACGCTAAACACAAATAAAACCATTTGTTTATATGCACAATGTGATACAGTAAGTAACTACTTAATAGTTATCACTAAATAAATATATTAAATTTTTATTTATAGGGGTTCTTATTTTTAATACAACAAACAGAAATAGGAATTTTACGTCTAGTAGCTGTGAATGGGATGACTCAGGAGTGGAAGCAGTTACATTCTTACCAGGTTCCTGAGAATTATAAGAAGTAAGTTAAGTATTTTTTCTATTTTGCGTCTGTAACAAAGCTATTACAGCACCCAAAAGAGTTCGTTAATATCCCATTCGAGTGCAGTAGTAGATTAGTACAACTTATCTTTTAAGGTTGATAGCTATGAATGTCAAAAAATATCAAATGTCAAATCTCGTTCGATTGTTAAGAATTTTTTTTATTTAATTTTGAATTTAAAAGTAAGAATAAAAAGAAGAGAAGAAATATAGTAACAAAGTAAGAAAGAAATAGAAAATATCGTAATTTGGTGTTACAAAAATAAGGCTAGTTTGAATTTTCCAACGTCACATAAGTATCACCAACTGCCACCAAATTCCCTAAATTTCAAAACTTTTGTTTTATTCAAAAATGGCATAAATGGCGCAAAAAGAGGGGTACGTTCAGAATCAGTGTTTTGTCTGGGTAAATATTGTCCGGATGATGACGTCAAGACTGAAATTATCCAGTTATTTCGAATGATCAAATTTTCGAAGAACAAATTATGTCATAGAGACATGAAATTTACATTTACGATTGGATAATATCCCGATATCCAATTAAACAACAAGATCATTCTCATTCAATAGACCTTTTCAATTTAAAGAGATAGAAGATATGCGCAATGGGGATTTGCGCATAGTAAGAACAACTGTCAGAAAAGTCTTACACAACTTTAAAAAGCTTATTGATAGAAGTTATAAAAGCTTTTATTGAAGCTAAAATTGTCTTAACGATGTAAATTTTAACCGAGAATACAGGTATTTTAATGATTGCAATATTTTTGACGTTTCGATTGACAGCCAGTTGGCAGTTGTTGGCGCCATTTTACTTACTATTTGCAGCGATAGAAAGAGATACCCGTTAAATTGAAAAGGTCTATTCATTTGAACAGTTCATTTTTCTTACTTTGAAAATATTACAATTATGTATTTATCAAGCTTTTCACCTAATTTGTCAGTCTGTCAACTTTTAGAACACAATCGTAACTTATTGTCATGATTTGGCGAGAAGTAATAATCACAGCCTAACTGCGAATGGTAAATAGTTGTCATCCAGATAACGTCGGGACAATGATAAAAAACGCAAAATAATTTTGTCCGAGCAAATTGTGTCGACAAAACCCGTGCTTTGATTCTGAATATTATTTTATGTAGACGTAAATGAACGATAATTTTTTTCTTGGAAGTTTTATTTCATGTTTAACTACTGGATTCTGCCCTTATAATATACAAATAAATAATAAAATAAACATTAAAATTTAAACTTTTAAGCGTCTATTTATTCTTCTGTCACTGACAGATAACGTCAAACTAATGTTTTGTTGTTGTGATTCTTTTGGAAACTGCGATTTTTTAAAAATTATGCTTTTTAACTATTGTTGCTTTCCGGATTGTGATTTGAATCCATTAATTAAAAAGGAATATCTTTTCCTTTTTTTCCTAAGAATAGTAAAGAGAAAAAAGTTAGTTGCCAACTAAATTGGAAAAATTAAAAATAGTTTGTCATTCTGGCACGCTTTTTTCATTCCATAAACCTGCCGGTAAAGGCGCTATAATAAATAAAATGCTAAATTGTCGATTATTTTGTTTGGAGGATTGGGCCACTCTGCTCTGCGCCGAGATCAAATCTTCCTTCTCACAAAATAAAATGACAATTATGACATTCGTTTTTCAGTATACTGTATGTATATTATACTTCTGCGCCGTAATTATTGATTATTTTACTATTTATAATAAGATTTATATTAAATTGTAACTTGCTTAAATGACTGAATTTTAAAAATGTTGAACAAGTTATGAAATAATCTAAGGATCATTTGTCTAAAATAAATTTAAAATTAAATCTCAGAATAAAGATCATCGCATACTAGATATTAGACGGAAGCGTTGCATAGCTCCATACGAAATTATTAAAAAATAACTTGCTTTTCGGTGTGCTACGCAGCGCTTCCGTTGCGAAGGCTTTATCCTTCATCTTTATGCTGCTGTCATGCAGTTCGACACGTACTTAATATAAATATATTAGAAGAGATGACGCCGCCTTTTGGAAATAAAACTATGCCGGTATTCGTACATATATTATTTAATCAATGCTACTACACCTTGAAATATATTGAAACTGTAATATAATATTTATCTTCTTTTTCTTTTAGATTACTAGGAGTGATAGTTGAAAGCGGAGTCCTAATGACTTGCTATACCAACGGCTTCCTTTGTTGGAATATGCATACCGGGGAAGTGTTAGCAGAGATAGACACACCGAATGAATTGATCGTGCTGCCCAGTAATAAATACATGGTCGCCATAGATAACTACCAAGTCACTGTCCAGCACATCATGTCGTACATCCTTACACATGACTGGTAATTTCTTGATTTACTCATTTTTAGAGTATGTATTTATGTTTGTAATTTATAATCTAAACTTGTATAAGTTTATTAATTGCGTTCATGTTAGAGTTATTGTTGAGTTTAACAGGAAGATTTAGCCACGGTTACTAGTTATAAATTTTACTTACACATCAATTTTATGGAACATAGATTATTTTATTTTTTATTAAAAATGATTCGATTAATTCAGATACAAAGATGTTATAATTTTTAAATTTAGATTTTGTAAATTAGTAGAATGCATATGTCTTTTATTTGTCAGTGACCGTGTTATAAAAATTTTTTATTGCAATATGGAAAACTGTTGGAATAGTTAATTTTGTTGTTCAACAGACTGGCTTGCCGAAATTGGATGTAAATACTAAAATTAACGAATATTCGCGATTTTACTTTTAGTAACAATATATGGAGTATGTGGTAGGTATATTTAAAGTAACGATAAAAATCAGTACCTGTTTATCGCATAACATTAAAGGTTTTGCGAATAATATATAGGGAAAGCCTTGGCATTGTCAGTCTGTTGTATTTTAGAAGTTTTAAAGTAGATGTGACTGAAAAATTATATAATTTCATGGAAATAAATGTCATTTAGATATTTATGTAGAATAACTAAATTTATATTAACTGAAAATTTTGTATATAAACTTATGTTTTCATGTATATATTCAAATAATTATATTTTGTATTTAAAATATGAACAAATAAATGGTTTAATTTCTCTTAAAATTAATTAAATAATTTCCTATGAACAGCAGTTTTTATTTATATTTTTGTAAATTACATATTTACAGATATTGTTAATGATATATGCTTTTCGTTTTGGTTTACAGTAACTGTACATTTCAAAGCCGTCAGTCTTTCGTGTTTCTTTTTTTAGCTGTGTTCCTTCGGGCTGTGAATCGCAATCTAAATGATAAAAGTGATCATGATTAAGAAGTATGTTTTTTCGTTTTCTATTCGTTATCCCCATTTTCTCATTGATCACTAGACAATCTTCCTCTTTCCCTTCTGAATAATCCTTTTTGAGTGACGAATTCATTTCCGAACAAATTTTTCTACAAAAGCATGTAATGACCCACGATACTTTTGAAAACAAAGAACATATGTAACATAAAAGATATTTTATAAAAAAAAATTTTTACTTAAATATGATCATTTTTAATGCTGACTATAACACTTGAAAACGGATTATTTATAAAATAAAATAGGCTAGTTTGCATTTTCAAATCATGATTTAAAAGAATCACGATTAAACTAATCAGGATTCGCAAAATCACGGCTCGAAGGAACATGGCAAATTGATTCAAACAAATACGAAACAAAAACTGCGTTTAGAACAAAAATATCAAATTTGTTTCCTTTATACCCACTAATATAACTACCTTACCACTACTCAAAAGTGGAATTTTTATATATTTACTTATTCTATACTTCTATTTATTTTTCAAAAATATAAGGTATACATATTATATAAAGCTTACAAAAGCAAGTAAATGGAAAATATGTTCATTTTTTGATTTAAAAATATATAAAACATTCTTACTTAAAATAGTACGTTTGTTTTGTGTTCTTTACCACGATGTTTTAAAATTAAACAAGAATAATACATTTTTCGTGATTTTTTTTTAACAAGAACACTAACTTCTATAACGATTACATACACTTATTTCAACACGAGATAGTATCAAAATAATACCTTCATTATTTATCTTACTCTTATATATCATATCTAACATTTATTTAATAATTGTCTAACTATTTCTAAGATGTTAAGTACAAATAAATACTTTAAAAATCAATAAAATACTCTAGTAATACAAATATTGGTGTATAGACCTGTAGATTTTCTAAAGACGGCACTAAGAATCGTTAAATCGATGATAAAGAACTACAAAACAAAAAGATTACATTATAAATGTCGAATATAGTAGTTATTGATGTAGAGGTAAACGAGAAAAGCTTATTAGCGTGATGTTGCAGAGTTTTAGTCCTCCAAGGTAACATTTTTGAAGAGATATGACATGGACTCTTTGTTATGGATACGCCGTATGGCTTCAGATAACAAGACTGATATGTCAACAGTTTTAATCTTATGGCACTGCATTTTTTGTAGCTCATGGGGAATGGTATTGGTCACCACCACCTTTTTAACATACATTACAATGTGTATAAGATTATTTTACATAAAATTAAATTTTCTCGACTATTGGTGTAAATTAAGAGTTAACAATTCTTCGAAATCTTAGTCATTCAGCATTTATTCTTGCACAACAGGCGTTTCATACTTACACCTTTATCAGAGTTAATAAGATCTAGAGGTTCAAAATCATAAATTATGTATACAAAAATATTTTCCGATCATCGTGTACGTGTATAACGCGCAATACACTAACACTAACTACAGGCCTTGCAACTGGACACTGCGCGGACTTGAAACCCCATATCACAGACACACTAGTCAGCAATCTCAAATATGAAACATTAAATTGTTTAACATCCAAAGGATTCCCCACTTTTTATGCATTTATTTGGATTCGTTGAAGATGTTATTACTTTTCATACAGTATTCCAATTAAATGTGTGAGTTTAAAAGAGATCTACGTATTTGTATTTCATATCTCGATTTGATTGATTGTCTGATTTTACTGCGAGACTTGCACGTCTTCTACGGTCGCCTACCGTTAAAACATCAATGGACAATCACGTATAAAAATGTGTCAGATATGCGAACATGAAAAATTTGTATCCTCTAGAACTAATAGTTTGTCGACCACTGATGAGGACATGCTACGTCACATGCAAAATTCTTAGTTCATAATGTTCTTCCAAAGAAAAAAAAAATTAAGATTGATATAGAAATCCATTATTATTGATTTCTTTCCAAACTGTTAATGCTATTAAAATTTGTAATTTTATATTTCTTAAGTACAAAAATTTAAGATATGTAGAAAGTGTTATAGTATGTACTATTGGATTAATAAAATTAATAATTAATTTAAACTGATCAATGATATCTACAGATTAATAAAAATTGAGGTATTTGAAATCCTAAATTACAAATCACAATAATTAAATAAAACAAAAAAGGAAAGTATACCGAAACGCCAGTTGTGTTACGACTGAAATTTCGAATAATTGTTAACACCTAACTATTTTTATATGTTTATACTTAATCACTGTATTTATGTTAAATAAAATATTTTTATAATTAACTTACCTCATCAATTGGGGAATCATCGATTAATCTTGGCGCATCTGAAGATAACAAACCGTGTGTAGCTAAGACATAAATCTTATACGCTCCGCGTTCTTTCAATACTTCTGCAGCAGCCACGAATGACTGAACGTCATCTATTAAATCGTCCTAGCAAAATAAAGATATGGACGTACATTTAAATGAAACAGGATACTCTTATTATTAATCGAGAATAATTCTTCTTACCACCATGATGGCAATGCGTCCACCAACATCACCAACTACATTAATTGGTGGTTTTTCCTTTGCGGGATGTACGGGCACACCAACACTAACATCCATAGTCCTTGATCTGGGCACAGTGGGAGGAGAATATCTACCATCCACTTCATCACTTTCTGCTTCTTTTTGTTCACCATGGATCACAGCTATTCCCAATCGAAGACGTTCAGCGTACGATGTAGCTTTTTTAGCTGAACCGGGGTTTCGAGCGACTATCA
This sequence comes from Harpalus rubripes, assembly GCA_963082715.1. Taxonomy (NCBI): domain Eukaryota; kingdom Metazoa; phylum Arthropoda; class Insecta; order Coleoptera; family Carabidae; genus Harpalus; species Harpalus rubripes. Next base: position 17,604,477 of record OY720456.1, on the reverse strand, counting down.
CAGAATTACGATAATCTGGAATCTAAAAAGTTTTATATGAGATGTTTATTTTTTTTATAGCCGAGATAAATGATCTGATGTTTGTTTTCGGATCATTATAAAAATATTTGATGAGATAAGAACTTACACATTCTTGGATGTATTGAAGTAAAAATGGACTAGCCCTTAAATTATCGACTGGACAATCGAAAAATCCTTGTATTTCTTTTTGGTGTAGATCCATGGTAATTACATGAGTTAGTCCTGATTTGCACATCATTTTAGCAAGTAGTTTACTAACTATACAACCACGTTTGCGCATTTTACATTGCTTACTGTACGGTAAATACGGAATCACAGCTACAATTGACTTAGCAGAGGATGTTTTACAGGCATATGCCATAATGAGTAACTCCATTATGTTGTTATTAACATCTCTGTAACACAATAATAATAACAATAATATACATGGTTATAATGAATACGTGTTACAAATACACGGTATGTAGGGAATGCAAAATAGACTAACTTTTACTAATAAACTCATATCCGGAAACGCATTGTTTTCGAGCTATAGGCTCTTAAAAAAGTAATAATTATCTACCTTAATATTAGTTGGCTGTCTTGTCATTTCATTTAATTTGTTTATTTTAATTTTAGCATTGAATAGACCTTTTCAATTCAACAGCTATCTCTTTCTATAACTGCAAATAGTAAGTAAAATGGCGCCAACAACTGAGGCCAGTTGGGCTGTCAAATAAAACAAAAAAAAAATTCAGTCATTAAAATACCTGTATTCTAGCTTCAATAAAAGCTTTTATAACTTCTTTCAAGAAGTTTTTTAAAGTTGTCTGAGACTTTTCTCACAGTTTACATCTATTTTTTTTTAGAAACAAACGCCATGAATCTCATGGCGAGCGTGTCGTGTATCAGTATCTATGACTCTCATTTGTTCTTACTATGAGCGGATCTCAATTGCGTATATATATTCTATCTCTTAAAAAAGAAAAGGTCTATTCAACGGGAGCCTTAACACAATATTTCTCCCGATAGGTTCGCTAGTCAGCTAGTTACTTTAAACTTCAAAAAAAAAAAAAAAACGAGCGTCTAACATAACCATTAATAAAATAACAAATTTTGACTACGTATTTGTTAAAAACGTTGTTTTGCACCTACTGTATATTATTCTATATTTTACGTTTACATAATGTGCCACAACCATGAAAAGTCATGATTACACACAATAATATGTGTATTCTTTAAAAAGTCTACATTGTAATACGTACTTAGGAGAATATTCGCCTGCTGCCATCTACGCTACGCTTTGCGCTAAGGGTCTCATTGAATTGCAAACGCAGTAAGAATAAACAATGCTCGCGATTACGCTAAATATACTTCGAAGGTACAATTGCTTGTATTGAAGTTGGATTTATTATAATAAGTAATACAAAAATTATTTAAAAAAATTAAAATATCAAAATTAATAAATGATAATAGGTCACAGCCAACTGAAATTAAAGTACATAATTACTTTTTTCAGAGCCTGAAGCTCGAAATCGGTGACTTTCCGGATATGAGTTTATTAGTAAAACTTTAGTCTATTTTGCATCACCTATAAATTTATAACACGTATTCACTAACACCCTTTATAATGGCCAAAGCCTAAATTCAGTCATTTTGCAAATTGGCCGTCACCACTTCTAGCAAAAATATTACAACTAACCTATCCTAGTCTGGCCAATTCGGAAATGGCCTACCTACTTCTCGCTTTGGCTATAACATATTATGTGTGTGAGATTGTGTAATTGGCTTAAAAAGTGCTATTTTTTAAATAAAAGAACAGTCAAAGTCTAAATGTAAGGAATCTATAGGAATTGACATTCATTGAAACAATATCATGGCAAAAAAATCAAAAAATACTTATTGCAGTAATAACCAATGTCAGTAAAAATCTCGAAGGGCTTTGTAATCCATTCACTACAGCGTGAGAATTTGGTCATTCTACTGGTTCGCCTCGAAAATTAACCTCTTCCGACCAATGAAATGATTTGTCTCTGTTGGTGAATTAATTCCAAATTTTCTCGCTATCGTGCATGTACTATATTTATCATTTCATGTAAGAAAATAGTGATAGAAAGATAATTCTTGAACAGAAACAAGTTATTCTATTTGTCAAGAGAATAATTTTTGAGTCAAATCAATAGACTAACTTGTTTCTGTTCAAGAATTAGATCCACATTCTCTCGTCTCAGCGAATGAACTATAGTAACATATGTAATCAACACTAATAATGCAGAGAGCAGAATGTGTAGTTTCTCAGATACTCTTGGCGTTATTAATACTGGTTTCTTGGAAATTATAAAGTGTTGACAAAGGTTTCAGCCACTGCAGATACCGTCCTACCGTGTAGGTGTAGAGTACACACAATAATCATTTTTAATAATAGAGGTCACATGCATGAAAACTTACTTCGTTCCTGTTTGAATTATGTAAATGTCTTTACCACGTACTGAATCCCCAATTTCAACCATGGTCTCACGATTGGCCTTGTGGTATACTGCACAACCTCCAGTTTTTACCCCTAATCGTCCAGCTACTAAATTGGTTAATTCGGGATGTGAATTGCCACTTATTATGACAATGTCCGAAGTTATTGGTACGTCCATCATGTTTGGAGCTCGTTGAGGCAAACGAAACCCTTGCAAACTAATATTTACAATCATTGTAATCAATATTACTTAATAAATATATGAAAAATATATACTACAAAACAAACATACGTGCTACTTAATTGACGTAACATAAAATTAATTATGATCAATAAAAAACATAAGGCGGTTACAGTCATACATGTTTTAATAAATAACGGATTCCAAATAATAATAACAAATCAGCACACAAAAAATGAAACTAACTACGCTTTTTACAGAAAAATTAAAACATGCTCTAAATGTTAATGTAAAATAAGACAAACAAAAATATAAATGAACTAAACCTTGCCCTGTTGTGAAACATGAGTACCTTCTTGATTATTCGAGCACAGTGTTATATTTAATATTTATTTAAATGACAATTAATTTTGTTCATGCACACGAAAGTCAAAATATCTCTTCACCACTACAACTGAAATGATATTAGCAACAATTATTCTTTGTACACATTTTGTACAAAACACAAAAAACAGGCAATACGAAAATTAAAAATATAAAATTAAAATATTCTAAAAACTTACATTAAGGGATCCATTTTAAAAAATAACTTATATCTCTTATCTCTTCCAAACACTGACTTTACAAAATTATTAATGTTACCAGATGGCAGCATATACCGTAACCGTACCTTTCTCCAAATTCAGAGACCCTCAAACATTTATACTTCGCTAAGTAATACACTACCCGCGATACTACTTAAGTCCGTTACGTCCCTTTGTTTGAGAACACCTGATTTAAGTATTACAAATTACAAGAACTGTTTACATGTATTATTAAAAGACGCTGTCAAACTAACAGAATTGATTTATATTTTTTTTAAACTCGATTCCTTATTAATGTAAATTTCAAAGTGGTCTGTGTGCAAAGTTTTATAAAAGCTATTAATTTTTTTTTAGTTTTTACTAGAATTTTATGTTATTTCTTTCTTTCTTTCTTTGATTTGTGGTCATTGTACTTTCGAATTCATGCTTTGTTTGGCCTTGACAATAAGTGATTTAAAGAGCAGTTTTCACACAACTTTCTTTCAATTATTTAAATGTTTATAACATATATAATAATGAAATACAGCTCAATTTTACTGTTTTACTGCATATCGTGATGTTTTCGAAATGGGTGCATGTTTATCACTGGAAAGAGAAGAAGGAATAGCTCGTCGCCGGAGTGAAGAAATAGACCGACAGCTGGGTGAACTCGCTAAACAACAAAATAATGTTATTAAAATTTTGCTACTGGGTGCAGGGGAGAGTGGGAAAAGTACTTTGGTTAAACAAATGAAAATTATTCATGCCGATGGCTTTACTTTAGCAGAATTAAGTAGCTTCCGGCCTACAGTATTAGACAATCTTCTTGCATCTATGAAATATGTTCTCTCTGGAATGGGATTATTAAGAATTAATTTAGAATGCCCTCGCAATTCTGTAAGAGATTAATTATTATAATTAAATACATATATTTATCATTTAATTTTTTTAGATACATGCACAAGTAGTTTTATCTGCAACAAGTTGCTTCGATTTAAACTTTAGCGTTCTTCCAAATGTTGCGGCTAGCTTACAAGCTTTGTGGTCAGACAGAGGTGTAAGATTAGCCGTTGCTCGTGGATACGAGTATGAACTTAATGATTCTGCATTATAGTAAGTATTTATTTATGGGGCTCTTTGATCTTCAAAATTTATGAACGTTTTTTGATCGATCATCTGTGATCCATAACAATAAAATCTATAGGTCGATTAAAAAATGTCTTGGATCATTCTGAGCGATCTTCTGGTCAGATTGATCACATAGATGTTTTTTTCGCAGCCCTATTTATTTGTACAAATTATTTCCTTATTAACAGTATTTTTTTTTCAGTTTATTTGAAAATATGGAGCGTATTTGCGATCCCAAATACGTTCCCTCTCCAACAGACGTACTACGTGCCCGAGTTCGAACTCAGGGAATAATTGAAACTCATTTTCGAATAAATGACATGATAGTGAGTATGTATGATGTCGGAGGGCAAAGATCTCAAAGGCGGAAGTGGATTTATTGTTTTGACGACGTAAAAGCTGTTTTATTTGTGGTTTCCCTAAGCGGATATGACATGACTCTTGTAGAAGATCCCAACGTAAACAGACTGGAAGAAAGTTTGAATTTGTTCGGACAAATTGTTAACAATCCGTTCTTTAGAGATGCATCATTCGTTTTATTTTTAAATAAATTTGATTTATTTAGAGAGAAAATAATGTATTCCCAGCGACACTTACGATTATATTTTCCTGATTATAAAGGTAAAATATCAACTGTATACTGGGTGATTCTAAATATGTGCGAAAAAATTCAAGGGCTGATATGTCGAGTAATTTCTATCAACAAATTTTATATGAACATATGTTCAAACCGGTATAGTCTTAAAATTATAGAATATTTAATAATAACTAAGAAAGTTATAGGGCCGATTTCATAAACGTCCAGTTAAATTTACTTCCTTAATGAATTAAATTATATGAACACATTCGAATCAGTTTCCATGTTTTTATGATATTAAATTCATTGCTGTGTTCCCCCTTCATTGCTGTCACAAATTCGAGTTGCATTTATTCCATTTTTTAAATTTACTTTGGAAATAAGTAGTGTGTTAAAAAAACTAACTCGGAGTAGGCTAGGCTATGAACAAAGAAACGAATTTTCTGGTAAAATCGATGGTTGCGCCCTCCTTGGTTGTACCACCGGCAGAAGTTAGAACTACGTAGCTGTGTGACGTCACCAGTATTAATTATTTTAGGGGACCGATTCTAGTTCACTTGGGGACTATTCAGAGATTGTCTCATTTAATATCATATTTAAAAACATAATTATTTAAAATGCATATTATATTTTTACGAAATGGTTCTGTTGCGTTATATCCTAATTTTAGGTTTTTTAATGGCCGAGAAAGATAAATTAATACGAAAAATATTAAACTATTATTAAAACAACTATTAACAAGACAAGTTCTTGTTCATAAACCGTTCCATTCACCTTTTAAATGAAAAAATATCATAAAATTATAACCAACGTTAAGTTCTGTCATATTCTACCCTGTTTAAGCCAACATAGAAAATTAAATCCCTTAAATCTGACGTCATTAACTGAGACTACATGTTTGTATTAGAATCGGTCCCCAGGATCAAAAACTACTGTGGGGAGGGGTTTAGGGGGACCCATACAATTTTTGAAGCCTGGAGGAAGTCGCGAGAATAAAAAGTTTGGGAAACACTGTATTAGAGGGTTTTACTGGTAAAATCGATAGTTGGATACCGGCAGAAGTTAGAACTACGCGGACAAACAATACCGTGTGACGTCACCTGTAAAATCGTCTAAATATCAATTTGACACAAGATTATCTAAAGAAATTAAAGCTTTTCTTCTTGAATCTTGTTTTAGAAATGAAAATAAATTGGAAAACGGTGGATGGCAATATTTTGTTTCCTTCTTTATCATCTTTTCTTCTTAAAATTACATTTCAAGATCAATTTTGACAACGACTTTTGAATTGAATGATGATCAGACATACGTTTCTTTGTTCATAGCCTACTTTGAGTTAGTTTTTATTTTTTAACACAAATAATTGACTACTGTGTTCCATTTAAGCCAGTCACTCAGTTTTAGTAGCCGAAATTGCATTGGGTAAACTAGTCTTTTGCCTCCTAATTTTAGCCAAACAAAAAAAATGAAATCCTATACGTTCACTGTTTTATTGTAGACATAAAAAAAATTGTATACAACTAGAGTAAAAAGTGTCTTAGGAAAGTTTCCTATACCTAAATTAAGACTATACTTTTTAGTCATATTGCATAAGTAACTATTATTGGTACTGTTATTACTTGATTGGTTCCTTTAGCTTAAGATCTTGCTTGAAATTATTCGCACATGTTTAAAATTACCCTGTATTTGTGAATAATACACTATATTGTATTTTTTACAGGACCAGATAGAGATGTAGATAGAGGCGCATTATTTATTCAACATAAATTCGCACTCCGTAACAATAATTCACGGAAAGTACTGTACCCACACTTTACAACGGCTACAGATACAGCAAATGTACAGGTAGTATTTCAAGTCGTCATGGATATGGTAATATCAGACAATCTCGGTCAGGTGACGTTGTTGTAATATGTACGAAAATGAGGTCAAACTATTCAAAATTTTATATTTGGAAGTTCTATTTCGGGTTTTACATATTTTATTATGTATAAATGAAGTGAGCATATTAAAGAATGACAACGAATCATATCATTCAATTCATGTTTCGACCATGAAATATATTACGAATTTATATCGTGCCAAATTAATTTTTTATGTATTTTTACAATGTTTTATTGAATTTTTCGATTTTTTTATTTATAAAAGTTTTTAAGTATTAAATGTTTTACTACTACAAAAGTTTTAATCTAGATTTAAGACAATAAGGTGATAAGTTTTAAGTATGTACCATTTTAATTCGAAAACTGCATTCTTCTGTTTTATTAAAAAAAAATATATAAAAGTTTCGAATTAAAATGATTTACATATCATGATTTGCCTGAAAACGTTTTGTAATCTTTTGTGAAAATCTCAGCTAAGTGCCTTAAATTGTGCAATTGTAGAATTTTAGTGTAGAAGTAGTAGCTAAAATCTTTATGTACCTTATCAGGCTATTCATTATAACCAAAACATTTTAAGATCTCAGTACAATTAAATAAAAAAAAATAAAACGTGAAAAAAATGTTTAAGATAGTATTAACTATTAGTATTCGCCTGTGATATTCGATGGCCTTTATCTTTTTAAAAGAAGTATGTACGATGTTTTGTCAATTATGTATTATATGTTCACTGCCTTGCCTTAACGTTTCTGCGATAATTTTAAGTTATATTTTAATAATGTTTTGTAGTTTGTGAAGTTCCTTAAATAAAGTTTTATCTAAATTGATACTTTTTACTTTTCGCTACCATAAGAGATTTTATTTTATTTTGGCATCAAACTTGTGTATTCGCCCTCAAAAGCGGGCGCAATTTGGCTTTTATTGCCCGAGAGCTTATAAAGTTATCCAGGCAACAATTATTCAAACATATCAAAATCATGGTTTATGGATAAATGTCAGACAACACAACAAATTCGATAAATCACATTTTTTTGAACACCGTCACTCGCAAAACTTTCGTATTCTTTCTCGTATACGTCTTTTGACTTCTATGGAACTAACTTGCCTTTTGTATCCTTAAATTCATTCGATATTTCTTTGTAATCATCTACATCTGTCATTTTCATTTGACACTAAATTGAAATTGTTTATAACAAACAACATAGCAACACCAACAAATTACGTACAAACCACAGCATCTTAAAATTCACAACTTCAGCAAAACGATTACGAATTTACAAAAATATCTATTTAATCCTTGAATTTCGAGAACGAAAATCAAATAAAACTCGGGAAAATTAAACTTTCCACTACGCGTCGAGTTTAAACATTCCTCCGTGCTACAAGTTTTAAAGTTTCTAGAACCCGGTTTTAACATTTTTACGATGATCTGTGTGGATTTAGTAAGGACGATTCCTCAATCTAATCGTAAGAAACTTCGTATTCCTCATTTAACTATAATGGGAAGAGCTGTTTACTTTTTAATAACAACAATAGTTTACATGAAGCAGCACAGTTTTTCTTAAATAAATACGTTTAAATATTATTTTATGTCAATTTATGTTATTCCAAATATTCATGAACATTAAATTTTCTATTTGTTCAACATTTACATTCTTCATTATATCGGTTTTACATGCTTCAAAAAGTATTTTAAATAAAAGTTTATGCAATATTTTTCACAGTAATAAAAAAAATAGTAATTTGTTTTTATTTTCGTAAATAATTAAATAAAAAGATTGGCGCCAGAAATAGCCATGAGAACAACCTCCCACTCCTGTGACGTCAAATTACATACTCACGTCATTCTTAGCCGATAGAAAATGTTTGTCAATAACCTACGTTATTACTATAAATACACGTAGGACGTAGGCGGTAGTTATTACACAAATTAAACACTCATAATTGTAAAATATCTGTAACAAAAGCAGTTTTGGAGACATGCAAAGGATCATCGGGATTGCAGAACTATGAAGATGTTTTTCACAAATGACACTGACTTTTAAAACTATCAAAATGGGGAGAGTGTTACTTGATTCTGATATTTGGGATATAAAAAATAGTAAGTTTTGAAAAAATAAAGACATGATGATGTCCCATGTTCTAATTTGTTACTGTGGTGGAGAATCCCGACTCAAGAATAGTGTAATATGCTCAAACTAATTTTCAATGGAATTATGTCTTTTTTCAAAAAATGTTCGATACTATGCAAAAAAATAACCACAGCAGATTTTTATGGAAGGGAATTAGTAAATGTTAGTCACATAAGAAGAAAGAGTTAATAAAACATAAAGAAGTTAGAAGTTTTCAACATTTATTTACTGTTAACTTATAGTACACATGATACCGGAATACTTACAATATAATATACCATTCTTTTATTACATGGCACAAACATGACAAGAAATAATTTAGTATGTAACAACTGTCGATAGGTCTTTTAACGTGCTTAAATTAGAAACAAAAACGATGAATAAGTAAAAACAAATAATTTTTATAGACTACTCCAGTGAACACCAACAAATTGTTTAGTGTACTCTCTAAGTAATCCACGTGAAATAAGAAGCGCTCTATATAAATATTATTTATATTATTGCCAAGCAAACATTCTAATTCGCACAGGAACACTTTTATTCCTAAATATTTGAGTATTTTCTACACAAATAAATGAGATACATAATTATTTTTTTCAAATTTTTGTTTGAAAAGCCATAGCAACTTTTAAACTTATTCTTATGTAAAATAAGAACATCTCTGTGATGATATAACAATACCTACAAACTGTTAGTCTTTTCTTTCTAAAATAACACTCTTCTCCAATAAATCATTCAGGATCTTAAGATGTTTGGGAAATATGGCGAGTAATAATTCTTAAATGACAAATTTGTTTGAGATATTAATTTTACGCGAAGAAAAGACTTTGTTTAAAGGCAGGTGTATAGATTTTAGAGAATTTTTCAAATTTAACAACGATATTCAATCACAGAGATAGGTCTGCACATCAAACGAAGCCATAATGTATCGTTTTAGTGTAACCGTGCAACCCTCAGTGCAACTGGGAACAAACAGCCCCAAAACCAGGCAGTTACTCGTGTCTGCCTTGGCTGTTTGGATCAAACTGCACGAGAACTTGGCGATTTTTTTGAGATGCAGGGTCACAGTATAAAAAAATAAATTGTTTCGAATATTAATAACGGTGTTGACGCATTCCAAATATCAATGACATTTCATTCTAATTATTTTAATTAAAACATCGATCATCTAATTACAATTACGTGTGACTAGCACATACAAGTGCAGATCAATCAACGTGAGACATATAAATTCTCATACCCTCATTTTTATTCTTTACTTTCCAAAAACTTCCAGACATTCAAATATTCCTCTGAAACAACAATGCCTCTATTGCCATAGTCATTATTGGCTTAAGACTATGTTTTTATATATATTTTTTTATTTTTTTGTCACATTAATAAGTACATTAATTCAAAGGTTTCATTATGCATTTGGGAAAATTATGGCGAGTAATTCTTATCCCATTTGATGTTATTCTTTGCTGCACCTTCATAAAATACTACATTATGGCAAGTTTTACATAACTTCGGTTGGAATGTCCACACCGTTTTAAAACACTAAATTATTATGACATTAATAAGTAACACGACACCTACAAATATCCTAGCGTTTATATATTGTTATTTTAACACCAAACTAATTATAATTGCCACTATTACTAATTATAAGCCTGCCATAAATGAATAATACTGAAGCATATTTATGCAAATATATTATAGAAATGTGAACAGTAAGTCAGTAACAACCAAGTCCACCAACTTCTCGAAACACATGTTAGATAGTCATGCAATAGATTCGAAAGATTTAAATACATGATGCTGATCGGTTTCATTAAGTGCCAAGATTCGTTTATTCATTCAATAAAAGAATTAATGCTGATGTTATTTGTATTAGCCTAGTGCTGGTGTTATTCTGATAGTTATTGATATATTCGTCGTGAGATCTTAAAAGCTAATGCTACATTGCTTATTTTATCTCATGAATAAACTTTTGTAGTGGTGTTACTAGCGATCTTTATGGTTCATGATTTACTTTCATTACTTAAGATATAATTATAGCATTAATATTATTTAAACTTAACTAAAGATAAACAACAACTGTACTTAATAAGTTTTTAAAAGTGAGAATAATATATCGAACATTTAAGAAGAAATATTACATTTTACAGAAGTGACATTTATAAATATTTAGTACCTTTATGTATTACATGAATTTAGTGTTTATGCAAACAAAGAAAGCACATATTAGTCCATCAACATAACATATATTTTTATATATTTAACATTCAGAATTGTTCTACGATACTTTCATTAAACAGTGGATAAAATTTTACGAATACCATTAATATTCTTACTCTAAACAACTAGATTAAAAACACATTTTAAGTTAAAATGCAATGACTACTAACAACAAATATCTTTATTATTTCAGAGAAATATTTCACCATTTTTAATAAACCGACAACTTATTAAGAATAAAACCATCGGGTATGAAATTTTATATACGAGATAATTTTTAATGAATTAACAAAGACCACGAGTTTATCTAGTCACAGAATATATTATTGTTTGTGAATACGGTACGCGTATCCCTTATTTAGTACTCATTTTCTATATAATAATACACGACATGTTCGCGGCTAAATGTAAATAACTAACTTAAAATCTCACTTAGTGGATATATCTGCAAATATATTTGGATTTCTCATAACAGCACAAATCTGATGACTAGCTAACAAAATTGATTTTGTACCTGATTATGATTGCAAGAAATAACCTAAAATAACATGTGCACAATCAAATTATACGTGCACTTTAATAAGTGTATACAAGAAATAAAAAATAAATCTTTAACAAACCTCTCTATTATACAATCGAAATAATACTAGTACATCTTGAATGACTGAATAACTATTATACTGTTGATCACTAATTAAATAGATATCAGTATAATAATTAATATTCATATACCGATTCGAGCTTTCTTAAAATTATAAATTGAGATGATAATAATATGACCAATGAAACACGTTTTTATAATTATCTTTCGGGAACAAGCAATTTTAAAATTGTTAAAAATTATGTACTCTTCAGATATAATCATTATAAAAAATATTTAAAATAATTATCAACAATGTCAGTAATACTATCCATTGCTAGTAAAACGTATCAAATAAAAAATTAATAAACATTTACAAGTATTTTTTAATGCAGTGTGATGGTAAAGTGAAAAAATACATGTAATTGTTCTTGTAATTTTATCCAATTTATAAGAAGTCATTAAATTACTACTCATTTTGTAAGTGTATAAAGATGTCTCAATAAAAAAAAAGTAATTTTGGGACGTTAGTAGATATCCCTACACACGGAAAAAATGAATAATAATCTATTTATATAATTACAAAACCATATTTATGACAATATAATTACATAAGTCAGAACTATTAATTACAGAGGAAATACACTTATGATAATAGTTTATCATAAATATATTCTGTTAAAATTAATAGTTCATATTAACTTTCTTTGCTTTTCCCGAAATATTACTAACTTTTGTTTAATAATCATTTTAAAATTTGATATAATGATTACGCCTGTACAATATAATATTTTTACCATTTTGAAAATTACAAATTCCCGAATGCATCTATTTGTTATTTGATATCACATGGCCACATTTTCATGTATGAAATAAACGTTTCCGTGTATCCCTCAACAAAATGTTGACGCAATTTCATTGGTTTATAAAGTGAATGCAAACGAACATAATAATAATACTCTAGTCGCAATATGGCTGCTGAATAAATAAACAACCTCAACTCATTTCGATGAAATGAATAAAATATGAAAACAAAACAATGATATGCATACTGGGTAAGTACACACTGAATACAAAATAATTATCACTTCCTTAAAATAGTAATGAATCTGTTATCATTTATACCCTTTGTTTGGTTTTGTTTTTGGTAGCGTCAGATCAAGTATAATATTGAATTGAAGACTATTCAAAAATGTAAGTATCTACAAAAATATCTAGACGCAAGTCTATAATTAAAAATGTCATTCTGTCTGCTGTGCTACGTTCTAGATCTAGATAGACGTATGGCACACACGTAGCTATAAGCTGAGTTGTATATAGTTGAATTATGTATGTAGTGTCTTCCTCCTTGGTGGGTTGGGTTTGGTTAGACTCATGTGGTGGCTGATGTGGCGAACGGAACGAAAATACGACTTACCTAAATGATATGACTCAACACAGTTATGAACAAGTTTTGTGGTTTCTTTTCTGCCATATGTTTCTTGTTTGATTAATACATAAATGATCTAATTAATAAGCTGGTGCTTGGAAGTCACCTGGACCTATGAAATAAATTTATAATTTACATATCATAAACCAAATTAAACCAGGAACGTTTAAACTTAACCAGAAATATTGTTTATACGAGGGCTCCGTCAACGAATAACGGGGTTTCCACTTTCAACCACACCTTCAACGTATTGGCGAAAAAACTAAACTATAGGTGGCTGGCCGGACGGTAGCAAGGTGGCGGAGGAATAAGGAGAGTTCTCTCATTCCTTATTGCTGGAAATATGCATTTCAAAGTGCAAAGTATTTACTATGGAGAAAATTAACGTAAAGTTACGTGATATCTTTGAATATTTTGCTTCTGCACGTCCTATAAAGGAGGCGAAGCAGTTTTTAAGGCAGGACATGTTGTTGGATCGCGTTGCTTAGTCAAGACCTCGCAGAGACGCGAACCCGGAGATGTGTAAGTGGAGATTAAAATGACGTGTATTACAGAAGAGAAAAAATAGAAAAATTAAGTTGTACCGATTTGGAACAAGTAAGGGGAAAACTTGTTAAAAAGGATGATAAACAGTATAGTTTGTCTTTAAATTTAGAAAAATTTTGCTATCCTGTTTTAAAAAAGAAAAAATGGTATCGATTGGAGATGTCAAAACAAATGGGAAGAAAATTTCAAGACCATATTTTGTCACTTGGTATATAGTGTAAACTTACACTTTTTGACTTGTAAATACTGCATTGTGGCACTGAGCAGTATCTCTATGGCAATTATTGATCATTATTTAAACCTGACAATGTAATATAATCTACATATCTCACTTTCGTTTACAAGCAAATATAAATTTTCTTATTCATCTAGTTCACAAATCTGCCGCCAGACGTCACCCACTTTGAATTTTTTCGCCAATAACGCAAGCATAAAAGTGGACTGTATTCTTTTGAATAACCTTCAATACCCCCCTCAAGTTTTATTAATATTGGTTCAGTACAGTTCTCGTGTGGGTATAGTTTGTTAACCTGTATCTGTCTCGTCATGGATGCTTTGGTCAAAAAAGTGATTGGGGATGCTTCATCGACTCGATGCAACGTTTTTGGGTAGCAAGAGCGATTTCGCGATGGATGATCTGAAAACAAAAATGACCCAAAGACTAACTGCCCGGCATCAAGCAGCAACGCCGAAAACTTCGAATCAATTCGACAAATGTTGGTTTTCGATCGTCGTGTTACGATTAAAATGGCCGCAGAGTAGTTGAACATAGACAAAGAAGCTGCTGAATTGACTATTGTCGAATGAAGATTTAAAGAAAAACAAAAGTTGTGCGTGCGCACGTTAACGCATCGGCCTAGCAACAGTCGTGCGTCAATTTCTCATCCTCCATAAGCTCCTGATTTGCAAATATACTTTTAATAGTATAAATTCGCTGAAATGCGAATTTAAAACAAACAATAGTGCAAAAATAGAGCTCACAACAGCGCGAACACAAAAAACATATAAAATATAAATTTCAACTTAACGACCCAAACTCACTAAACTAATTATTTATTAATGAAAGAATTAATAGTACAGCCATCTAGTTTAATAGGTATTTGTGGCCAGCGCATTACATTGTTTTATATAAATCTGGTTAACTTTAAACGTGATCGTATTTTGAGTGAATAAATGAGTTTCTCACCTCGCTGGTTGGGCCCAGCAGAAAAGGGCGGCTCCTGGTACTGCTGATCTCCATCAATGCCGATGGGGTAGCTAGTGTAGGGAGCGCCTCCACCAGGCATGCTACCTTCCACTTCGTAGCTAGGCGCGAACGCTGCGTCAGCACCCTGTCGGAACCGCTGGAACGCGAAGAATGCACATCCAGCCTGTAATGGAATACATACAGTCACAGTATAGTATAAGATGACCTCGAGCTCTAACAATCGATAAGCTTGCTTGAATTATTCAGCCTCACTTAGCTCAACTCACCCAGGTCACAATGGAGAAGAAAGAGAACACGATGGCAGCCTGCACGTTATTCACACCCACTCCCCCTGGAGAAGGGTCGGCGACCCCCCACTGCCGAGCCAAGTAGCAGAAACCCACGAAGTACAAGAATGACCAGAAACCTGGCAATTACACCTTTAATTAAACATCTGCTTAATAACACTGAATTCAAAAAATGTATTACCAGTACAATGTTTTATAATGGAGCATATTACTATTAAGGAATTCAAGACAAATAAATAATTAATATTATACTCGTACATTAAACTAAAAAATAAAAGATAATGCAAAAAATTCTTACAGCTCAAAATTATTTTATTTAATATTAATAATCATGTAAGAGTCAATTATATAAACGAAAGAAATTGTTTGGATAGCGCGAGACTTGTGAAGTGGATATCCCCAGACCTGAATTTATAGTAGGCTACGAAAAAGTGGAGGCACTACTTCCATAAAATAAATTGCTGATACCCACAAGCCTTTATCACTGTATCTCTATCTATTTTTGAGTTATATCTCTCTAAACTCATATGCCTTTAGAAAAAAATTTCAAAATTAGAATTTCGGAAGTTAATAAGTGGAATATCTAATATGGTATTCTCTCAGGATAACAAATATTAAAAAGTTATTTAAAATATTAAAGTTGATTGGTAAAAAACAGGAAAAAGCAAAAAAAAACATGTTATAAATTGAATGTTGCAAAAGGTATAAAGCATTTAAATTTTGCTGATGTACTACCAATTGGAAACCAGTTGAAATCCCTACTCCATGTTCGAATGTGACAACACGCCGCATCTTAAATACGCACATGCTCGGGTCTACTTCGGATAGTTCGGGAGTGTCGTGTACAACTGTTTTTATAACGATATGACATCTGGTAAAAAAATAATGAACTACATACTATTTTGTGTAATATTAAAAATTTGTTAAATAATACGTACAAATACGCATATGTGTATCTAATCGACATACGGTTAGCGTTCGAAACCCGTTACATATGTATTTAACATGAGGGATTAGAATATTTTCCATTAAAACTGAAAAACTTTGTACACATGTCCACGCACATATTGCATCACATTAATTGTTCAAAATTAATAAGGAATAATTTAAAAAATTAAAATAAATGTTATAGCAAATTTATTGTAATAATTATTATCCTTCCTAAAAGAAATTTTACATAATAAGTTTCGTGGCACGATGATAATGTCTTTGCTTTTTATATTAAAGGTAGTGGGTTCGAATCTCCTGAATTTTTTGTATTTGATTACATCGCAACTACAATTTTAATTTAATGAATGTCGGCAATATAGATAGAAATCTAAATTGTTAATATCTATACAAACGACAGTTTTGGTAAATATTTGTAGGTGAAAAGAAAAAGACGCAGTAGTCATGTTCAAATGACAAAGTTATTGTTTTAGATTCCCTCGATTATTTGATTATTATTTCATCTTGACATGCAATAGATGACCACGTACCTTTATTGAATCGGTATAATCGAAAAACAAGTTGCGTGTTGTATTTTCAGGTAATATAAGTGCATTATGTCAATCAATATAATGTACTTTAATAAAAAAAAATGTACAGTGAATGACATTTCAATAACTCTCACATATTATATTATTGTATTCCAAACATTCATTGTGACAAAGTTTGAACAAGATAAGAAAATAAATATGTCATCACGACGTATTAACCATTGCTGGGTTTGCCAGTCTGCTTTATACACAGATATCGGTAATCATGATGAAATAAATACGTAATATTAAATTCGAGTATTCTCACGTCCCACAGACTTTAATATATTATACAGCATTAAGACAAAAAATAACAATATAGTAAATTACAATTCTTGTTGTTTCCTTCGGACTACCCTTTAAAACCTAAAGTGTATATTCATGTAACATATATTTGTCATAAATTTTGTTAAAGATGAAGAGTTTACTACAGAAGCCGAATGGTGTCCTTTGATGAGCTCTATTAAGGTCTCCGTTTGGATTATTGGTTGCTTCACTGTCTTACATTAGGCATTTATAGATAGTTAGGTAGAATGTTTTATTTGATCAGAAATGGCACTAAAAATCACAGTGGGGGCTGAGTTTGGCCATGGCCCTGTATTACTGAATTAGAGGCAAAATTTAATTCTCATCAAATAAATCTTCGAATAACTTATTCGTCGAATAAGAGAAAAATATCGCATCGAAAATATAACACAAATGACTGTATTTATTCTAGCAGTCTTATTTTGATGCGATACTTTTCTCTTATTCGACGAATAAGCTATTCGAAGATTTATTTGATGTTTGTGAAACAAAACATAACACATTCATTAGAAGCATTGTTTAAAATTAATGGGTCACTTTTGAGCAACGAAATATGTTTTCCCATATTAAACACGTATGATACGATTTTCGTATTACACCCTGTATAATTGCTCGATTACAGAAATGTTCATCAACATTGATATTTTAAATCATGATCGACACACGAATATAAATTTTTTAATTTGCTGGTCATTTCGACAATTTAAAATAAAATTTATTTGGTACAAAAAAAAAAAATCAATAGATTCGAATAATAACGAATGACAAAACCAGAAAGTATTTTAAATCGTGAGTACAACCACTCAAGATCAAAAATTCTAATGAATATGGGTCCGATTTTCAACTGTTTCATAGATGCCATTTTATTTATGATGCGTACTCAAAGCATAACTATTGGAATCATAATACAAGAGCTATTTCTTTTGTTTAGTGGGATTTCTCATTCGGTCCATTATTATTTTCACTATACATACATCATTCACGATAGCGAGAGAATTTGGAACTAATTTTTGAACAGAGACGTCATTCTATTGCTTCAGCTCCAAATTACCCCGTTTGATCAAGGTTTTCAAGTTTATTATTATTATTTCAAATACTATGAAAGACAAATTACTGGTTTATTATTTTTATTCAGAAAAAAGCTGAAGGCTGTAGGCAACTCAATTTTTTTTATCGCAACTCAAAAACAAATAAATATTTTCTATTAAAATTTTGTTCATGAAAACAAGAATAAAGTATGAACAGTTTTAAATTATATAATAGATAAATTAAGTTTTATTATAAGTGTCTGTGTCATACAATAGGAAACTTATTACAGAGGTCAAAATAATAGAATTAAAATCAATTATTGTACAAAGATTGCTTTTTATTGTGTATGAATTGCAAAATGTAATTTCTTATAAACTAATTGTCAAAGTATAACGTTTCAAATTGCACCTGTTTTTAATTTTTGCACTATTATATTTTATTTTCTATTTCATTGTTAAATAAGGGAGAAGTTTATTAAAACTTTTTTCCGTAAAATGATATATAAGAATTATAAATTTTATAGTTTTTTAAATTGCGATATTCAGATCTTTGTTTAAATAATTTAAAGTCTTACCTGAGAAACCCAAGTCTCCAATGACATAATGTTTACGTGTTTTAACTGAAGACATTTGTTCAAATAAGTACTCTCCAGCTAAAAATCCCATACTTGCAAGAAATGCAATGACACTAATTCCAACGCCATAATTACAGGCATTGGCATCATTGTTGTATAAACACTTTTCCTTGCCAGGATGCTCAACGTCTGGTTGCCATCCTTGGGATGAAATGCATCCAAATACTATTATAGAAAACAACTGAAAATAATCAAACTCTGATTAAAAGTTTCTCATGTTAAAATAGAGCAACAAAGTATCGCTAAATAAGAATCAAATAAGGCAGGTTATAATCATTTTTGAGTGCCAATATAAAGTCTTAATATTTTTTAAACAAATTACATTAAAAAATGGCAAAAATAATGTTTTATTAATAAATACTTTTAGTTTAATTTTAAATAATCAATAGATAGACAAACTGCTCCCTCCCCCAAAATGGCTGGCTGTCAAAATCGATTTTTAAAATGTATTAAATACGAAGAATTAAGCATGATATGACTTTATTTTTATTTACACAACATTAAAACTTTAACTTACCCAACAAACAGCTCTTAAAATTACTTGAGGACGTTGAACAAACGAAATAGGATCGAAGGATCCTCCGGCTTTACCGCCGCCGTAAGCTCCAACACCCTCCATACTCAACTTACTACGTACGTCACTTGCATATCAGGTCAAATTCATAATGTTACATTTTTACTTTCATTTTCAAAAAAAAATCACTTCATTTATAACTTTAATTATTTTCAAAATGTATTTTATTTTAATTTTAACAGTGTTAAATCGTAATTTGACTCAAATATGATACGGGACACTCAAAAGTTTTAAAAAAATGTCCAGTCGATTTATTGAATTATGATTTATAATTTTAAGTGTATATTCTAAATAAACTATTATAAATATTAACGCAAAATTATATGTGCACAAAAAACTTTATTATTTTATGTATTTTATTACAAATATTGTATAAAAGATATAAATATAATTAAAATCATGCCTTAATACAATATTATTAATTTTCATAAACAACTTTTAATGTATTCAAAACTCTTTTAAATTCATTAAAGTGATTGGGATATTCCATAATGAGATTTTGAGCGACTGATTGCAGTTTAGAATTTAATTCTTCTTGTTGAAAAAATTCATTATCCAAAGCAGATTCAGAGCGAAATTGACGCCTGTATTGTCCTTTGCTAATTGCAGTGAATGAACGTAGTTTGTGTTGTTTAAAAACCAGTATTTCTAATTCCTAAAATCAAGATTTAAAACTGAAATAACAGAAAACATTTAACACGGCGAGTAAATACTTTTTGTCTATCAAATTTAGCTTTTTCAATATTTTCTTTATAATCCCAAATCTTAATCTTCATATTCTCTATAGTTATTTCATTTTCTTCAATTTTATCACGTAACTCTTTTTCTAAATCCGACGCATTTTTTATTTTCTTTTTTAAACTGGTTATTTCCTGAAAAAAAAACATAAATTATATTAACCCTTAATACGCGGACTTCAAAAATCACATATAAGACATACTGGTGCCAAAACGGACCCCAATTCTATGGCACAGGCTTTCTTTTTTTCTGTGTATATAAAGATTGCAAATGATACAAATTACGTGAATTGAGGGGTGCTGTGGACACAGAACCCGTATATTTCTATAAATATAACAACAATAACTTAACCTAACGCACAAAATTCATATTTGAACCATTTATTTGCAATAAGCTAGGTTGTTGTTGTTTTATTTATTTAAGTGTAAGTGTAAATGACACTTTAGTGACGCACAAAGTTTAATTTTTTTAAAAAGCAAAACTTTAAATTGAATACTGCGATTGTAGAAAACTAAAAAATATTAACAAAAAATGAAAGAATTTTTCAAACTTTAAAATTAAAAAAAAATATTTAAAAAAATCACGCAGTCTATTAAGGGTAAATAAAGCTGAAATATAATGGATGTCTGTTCAACCATATTCTTAAATGACGCGGTAAGAACATTGGGCTATGAGGCGCGGGAGCACACGTAACTTTGACAAGTGCTTGTAGGGCCCATCAGGGTTGCCAAGAATGCAGCTTGTGTACCTTGCCTGTGTTGCCAAATCAATTTGAGCTTAAAATTAATAAATAAAATAGTAAAAGTAGTTCATTTTAATGAATATCATATTGTTTTATTTTCCGACACCTTAACTTAATTTTTAAAATAATTTTTATAAAAATAGTGGTGTTAGTGCTGTCATCTACGATACAAAGTTTTCTTCAAGCGCTAAATTTGAGGAAACCATCAGTTGATTGTTGAATGTCTTGTGGTTCACATTAAATTAAGTTAAGGTGTCGGAAAATAAAACAATATGATATTCATTAAAATGAACTAGTTTTACAATTTTATTTGTTAATTTTAAGCTCAAATTGATTTGGCAACACAGGCAAGGTACACAAGCTGTATACTTGGCAACCCTGATGGGCCCTACAAGCACTTGTCAAAGTCACGTGTCCGCCCGCGCCTCATATTTGTAGACAGTATAACGGGGACTTTTGACGTAACCCGCGGCGGATCGGCGGCGAACCACCCTCCAAGCAATTTCGAAAAGGACAAGGAATTTTTAGAAAGAGCGAGATGGTATACCACGGCCGAGTCGATCAAATGCTTTCCCCTTCAGCTCTTCGCGTTGTTGATACCACAGAATGGAACTTTTCAATGTTCCATTTAAGCCATTCAGTATTACGGAGCATAGGGAATAGTTTTGACCGCTCTGATTGTCTGAAATTAGAGACAAGAGACAAGTTTACCCAATGTAATTTCGGCTACTTCAGATTTGCGCTGTTGCCACTGCGATCTACTGAATGGCTTAAATGGAACAGAGCATAGAAGATATGCGCAATGGGGATTTGCGCATAGTAAGAACAAATGAGATCTATGGCGTTTGTTTCTAAAAAATTTGGACCTAAAATGTGAGAATATCTCAGATAACTTTAAAAAATGTTATCGAAATAAGTTACAAAAGCTTTTATGGAAGTTAAAATGTCTAACGATGCAAATTTTCACTGAGAATACAGGCATTTTAATGATTGCAATATTTTTGACGTTTCGTTTGACAGTCCAACTAGCAGTTGTTCGCGCCATTTTCTTACTATTTGCAGCGATAGAAAGAGATAGCCGTTAAATTGAAAAGGTCTATTTGATTGTTATTCAGAAAAGTTTGGCTGTGTTATTTTGTGTAGTGCCTGTTATTAATTATCTCTTATACTAAAGTGTAGTGATCCTTCGAATTTGAAATAGCAATAAAAACCAAGTTAACAAATAAATAATAATTTTAACATGATATACCGGGGGCACGATTTGTGTTGAAACCCATTCACTCTTACAGTTGAAAAGATGGTTAGAATACTGGAAAAGTGGAAATAAACATAAATTAATTGAAAGGTATGCACTGAGTAGATCATATACTTAAATAATTATATAAAAATGTGTTTAATCTGACATGTTTATGTTTTTTTTTCAAAGAACAACAGTTGTAATTACGTGGTGGATCACATGATAAATGTCAAACCAACGATCAAATATAACTAGAAAAAACTTCATTTGGTTTGTTTTGATTTCGGCTGGCCAGACAGAGAAACTAGAGATAGAGATATGTCTTGCCTAGTCCGAGTATTTCTCATTAGAGGTCACCACTGAGGCCACGAAGAGTATCAGTGTCTAGTTTGAACGTTGCTCACTAGAGGCGCAAGTGTTCTTATTTAAAATTTCTTGGTTAATATTTAAGGTTAACATTAAATAATTTAGAAGGTTTAATATTAAAGAAAAACCAACATGTCACTCACAAAACCATTACAACTACACACAAACAAATACAAAATACACATGCTTCTACGTGGCTTCTAGTCAGCAACGTTGAAACTAAATACTATACTATACGCTGACATTCTACGTGGCCTCTAGTGAGAAATACTCGAACTAGACAAGACATATCTCTATCTCTAGTTTCTCTGTCTGGCCAGCCGAAATCAAAACATTCAATGAGGAGGGACAGGGAATGTTTTGTCTAGTTATATTTGGTCGTTGTGTCAAACTGTAGAGCTAAAATCTTGCTCACTGCATAACTACTTATTAAATACTTTTTTACTCACTAGATGGCGTCCGAAAAGTTTGAATGGGCTACTTGCGTGCCATTTTTTTATTTAATATTTTTGAAGAGACGATAAAAACTTGCTACCCATATTTTTTCTTTTGGCAAAATTTTCATTAATTGGCCAGAAAAAAAAATATGAAATTTTAATATTTAAATTACCGCCATGTATGACATAGAATTACCCCGAACCAATGAATAGCCGTAAAGCAATAACATCGGTACGTCCAATAGCAACGGCATGTGCGAGTAATTTAAACATGACAGATCTGTTTGACGTTTGTATAATAGTTTGGAGGTTAATATTTTCGTTTGTCATTTTAATCTTGTACGAGTATAAGCTAAGTTAAAATCCTTCAAAATCCTGCTTAACAAATCGAAATACGTAATAAAAGTAACAGAAACCACGCAAATTGTAAATAATAAAGAAGAGAGACAGTGACAGAAAAATGAACTGTCAAAATCAAATTAAAACTCGCACTCGCTCGCCATCTACATTCTTAAATATGCAACCCTTTCTCCAGTTCAAAATAATGACGTCAAAGAAAATTTATTAAAAAACAAATAATTTTTTAAAAATAAAATTTATATTTTACATACGTTTTCAACTTTACTTTAGATATTTAGTGATAGATATTAGATTTTCTTTACCACGCAAGTAGCCTATCGTATAAGTTCCCATTAAATGTAAATTTCAGTAGGCGTGTCCAACTGTGCTACTGAAAAGATGGCCGCTCGGTCACAGCTGATTTAATAACTGCATTGTACTTTGTAACTAGCGTCTGTTGTATTGTATTTTTATTATTGAGTAATTGAGCTTTATATTTAAAATGAGTAAAAAGGGGAGGAAAATTAATATGTACCATGAAAAACTATATTTCCCCGATGACGAAATTCTCACAGCGCTAACTATTGGGATTTTCAAGTATCAAGAGATGGCGCTGATCGCATTAAGCAATGGTATACTTTTTGTTGACATTTGTATGTGTCGCATTGCTGTCAATTGTGTTTCTTTAATTTTCGTATTATTTTCTCATTTATTAGTAGTTTTTATTTATAATTCAAGTATGTATAATAGAGTTTTTGTAGTAATATAGTTGTAGTTTCATATAAATGTCATAATTGTACCACTGTGTGTAGTTCTAATATTTGCCGGTAGTTAGCGTTTTCTTATTTGAAAATCTCAATAGGTTAAACAAGAAAACACGTTTGTAACTGACATTTATGTGAAAGACAAGAAAACGGAAATTATGTTTGTCTTAAAATCCTTTACTAAAGAATACACTATTACGCACAAAATTAATTCATAATTATACCGTAAAAATTGGAGATTTTACTGAATTTTGAATTTTAAATGAATTTAATAAAAAATTGTATGCAATACGTACATTTTCAGTTTTTTTAACTTTAGTTTTAACATCTTCTAATTTTCGCTTTAAATTAATTCTATTATTAATTTTTCCACCGCCCATACAAAGACGTTTTTCTGTAGCTTCGGCGTTTATGAAAATAAATTCTCTTCTAGAAATACAGTGATTTAAATCGTGCACTAGTTTTTCTTGCGCCTTACGAAGTTGACTATAGCGAACCTGTGAAAATGAACTATTAGTTGACAATAAGCACTATTAAAATGCAAGGAAACTTACATTCATTCGATGAATTTCTGCTTTCATGCCGCCGACTTCTCCCTCCGAGCCCCTGTCTTGTTTGAGAGTTTTTTTTGTTTCTTCGGCCAATCTTGTTTTCTTCTCCCAAGTTAAACATTCTCTATTCACTTCAATTATTTCATTGCTTAACTCTGCCCGTTCATCTTCCAGTTCTAATATTTTATCTTCTAAACGAATACACTCTAATTCTGCGTCCTTGAATAAATAATAATGGTTTATACCTTAACACGAAAAATGGACATTGTTACAATTCAATAAAAAATATTCATTGGTACCCGCCTTAGTTACAATAGTAATAAAGTCAAAAGTTGCCGTACGGATTGAGATTTCTATACAAGATTATCGGCGAAAGTCCGGCACCAAGAATTTTTTGTTTATTTTGAAAGATACAAAAAAATGTTAATAAGCAAAGGGGTTCATAAAATGATCGTAATAAGAATTTTGTATCATTTCCGGCTTTAGGGGAAATGGGTACAACTTTGGCCGCGTCCAGCAAGGCACAGAGCTGGTAGCGCTGAGCCCCGAAATTTGCCGAACGTAATGAATGGACGAATGTGATTGATCCAGCAACTGTATTCGACAAATTTCGGTGCTCAGCGCTGTGCCATGCTGAACGCGGCCATTAAATCTACGTTAGGGAATTTTTATATTTTGTTTTCAGAATGTACACAAAATTACCTTCACAACGATACCAAAATATTATACCATTTCAAAATGGCGACCATTTATTTTATTAATAAAATTCCATGCAAAATAAAACAGCAAGCTATGAAAACAAATTTGTGCAACACCACCTTTTAAAGTTGTCTTTATTTCACAGTTTTCAATGGCAAAAATGTGCCATTATAGAAAAGTGTGAAATAAAAAAATTAACTGTAAAATAAAAAAAATAACTATGAAATAAAAAATCACCAGTATCACTAATACTCTCATTTTTGCTCATTTTCTATCTTTTTGAAGAACTAAATAATAGCAAAAATATCAAAATACATTTTGTTAATAACCCTAACTTCTTCTTCTTCTCCATTCCCCTGTTACCCATAATCGGGTGCGGGATTTCCTGTTCTTCAGGTTGTGTTGAAATAATACCACTAGTGATATCTGTCGTCACAATGTGATTTCAGACCATAGGCGTTTTTTATTCAAGTAACCGGGTTACATATGATTAACCGCACATAACCGGTGTGAATAAAATATGCCCGGTTACTACAGAAATGTGCTACAGACGTTTCTGTCAAATTAATTATTTGACATTTGTCAAATATTTATCTTGTTGATAGTGTGGAACATTTAATTTAAAGAGTAATGATCACAGTAATGATGGAATACAACATATGTTGACAAAAATTCCAGATTTCATTTTTACTCTTACTAAAAATTGCCTATACTATTATTCACGAAAGATGACTATTCAAGGTCATTTGTTCGAAGAAGGAATACACATCACTTTACAGCAGTATCTTGGCAACATTTTGTATTAGAAAAGGCGATTTCGGGCGACATACCCGTTCACATGATAAGATTAGTTACGGTCACTTGCGGAATGCTATGGTCAGTGGTGGCGCCAAAAATCAATGGTTCACTTGTTGACGCCGTGCTTGGCGGTTATGTATATTCTGCGACATTTAAAACTGTCAAAAATAATAACGGAGAAAGATAGTTTTTTCCATATTTGTCCAAAAAAGAGTGAACGAAAATAATGTCACCCTGTTTGACATAAGACCACGACTCCGACTGTTTTGACTTTTGACATTTCAAAAAAGACATGATAAAAAGAGATGGAAATAGTAAACAGAGAGCTGAACCGATTCGCAAACCCGTTCAGCTGTGAGCACTGATCCAAGCATACCGGGTATGTTGTTCCTAGCGCCCGAATGTGTGAACGTACCTGAACGCAACATACCGCAAGTGAACGGTTGTCGCCCGAAATCGCCTAAAGAGAAAGATTATTTGACCTATGTCTATTTAATTTATGTGGTGGGACAGATATACATAAATAGTGGCATTACTTTTTAACACATTATAAATAGTAAGGACGTATGTCGTAGAATTACAGATACCTAATTATCTACTACACTGCCCTCTGTGCTAATATTTACCCAGTACCATGTAACCGGAGGTAACTGGTGTGAATAAAAAACGCCTCATATGTTTTTCTACTTGCTAAGTTCTTTGTTGTATTCAAGGTTGTAGTTTAAAAAGTTGTAAGTATTAAATTGTATTATTGAATAAATAAAGTGTAAATAGTGAATACAGTGAATAAAGAATACATTGACGTATGTTGACATTTTCATCAAAATGACATTTTCTTTTAAAATTTATTTTAAATTTGTTTAACTGAAGATTGTGGTTTTGCAAAAAATATGTATATAACTCGTGACTAAACGGTGCTTTTTTCATTTGTGAGCTTTAAACGGCTCTCACTCATTAAAGCATTGTTTAGCCACTTGTTATATAAAATACTATTATTACCTACTTTAAAACAAAAGTATTTACCTATATTAGTTTTGTTATTTAATGTGACAGTAATTTTTTTGTTATAATAATTATGGCCAAAGTTCATTACACAAATGAAGAAATGGTTAATATGGTTTTAGTATTCGGCATTAGGAGAATGTCAATGAAATTCTGTTAGAGCCCTTCAACTTTATGGAACAGGTATCCTCACTGTTTTTTGTTTAAGGTAATAAAATTGTTTTCATTTATAAAAATACCGATTTCCCATCGTAGATTTATAGTTGTCCCCATTTCCACTAAAACCGTTTGTCTAGTTAAACTTTGTTTATTAACATTTTTTTGTATATTTAAAAATAAACGGTGCCAGATTTTCGCCGTATATGCCCAAAATAAGAATAAACAAATCTCACGAGAGTAAATTTTAAATACAAGAAAATACCTTCAGTCTATCCATGTATTCATTTTTAAATGTTGTAGTAGTTGAATCCAATTTTTGCTTCCATCCTCTCTTATGAAACATATCTTGATTCATTTTATCGATCTTGTAAGTTATGTTTGACATATTTCGTGCGAACTGTTTTTCTTGTACCTCTAATTCTATCAACTCATCTTCTAATTTTAAATTCTTTTGCTGAAGCAACATAGATTCTGAAAAGAAACACAATTTTAATAAATTAAATTGTATAAAACATTGAAAATTACGTTTTCTTATAAGTTTTAATTCTTGTAGCTGTTTATGCCTATCTTCTTTCATGGCAATAACATAGCTCTGTTGTCTCAACCAAAATGCTTTCATCTTGGAGTTCTTTTCTTCGAATTCAATTATATTTTTTTCAAGTTCTTTAATTTTTATTTCAACTGGACTTAATTCAACACCCTGTAAATCAAATAAATTAATATTTCTATTAATAACATAAAACAGTAATAATAATACATACACCACTCTTTTGAACTAATTCATCTAGTTTTCTGCTAGCTTCATCAAACTTCACGTACATTCTTCTAGTGTCGCCTTCTATTTGTTTCCTTTCAAGCATTTTTGCTGCTATTTCTTTTTCAATAACTCTTTCTTTACCTATTATTTCAGTCAAATAATTTTCTGCGTCTTGATTTAACAGTTTTTGGCGTTCAATACGGACAAGTATATCAGCATTTTTATTTTCTATTTCTGCTAAATGAATTTCCTAAAAAATAAATCACAAAAGTTTACCAACGTAAAAAATATATATATATTTGAAATATACTTACTAAGTTTCTGCTTTTTTCTCGTAAATCGCGAATAGTTTTGTTCATATATTTTGATACTTTATCATTAGACATTTGTTCTTGTAGCAAAACTAAAATTTGCTCTTCAATTTCGACTTTTATACAAAGCTTTTTCTCTATTTCACGACGGGCTTCTGCTATCGCTTGTTCTTTAATTTTCCTATCCTATAAATAAATGTTATCACATTACAATATTCCTAAATATATTCTTACCCACAATTTGGGTTTGAACAAACCCGTAATTCAATCATGCAACAATGGGTCAAATTTTAACTTTCTTAGATAAGACAACAAAAATACAAAAATATGAGTATTAGTGAAAAATTTTTTGTTTAAATATTAATTAGTTCGCAAACTACAAGCGATTGAAGTCGTTTAATAATTATTTAGAATGACGTATCATAGCTTAAGCAATTTGAGAGGATGCCTGATTTTAAAAGCAAGACTCCGGCGCCTTTTGCGCTCGCCTACTGTGAAACAATAATGACAAACACTAAAGCCACCCGCCACCATTGTTTGTATTACAATATTATCAAACAATGGTCAAACTGTTTCAATGTTCTATAATTATTTAGGAAAGAAATGAATTTTATTATTATTTATGCTTAATAATAATTTCTTCATGAATTAACAAAATTTTATATATATGAAAGCATGACCATCAGTGGTCGACAAACTGTTATAGAGAGTATAAATTTTTCATGTTCGAATAACTGTAATATATATATACAGTGTGTCTGTCTTAAAGGTGTACATAGGAGATTAACATGGGAAATCAGTTTTTTGCAATTTCCTGCTCGCTTAATTATTTTAAGCAAAAACGCGTCAAATAAAAGTTTTAGGACATAAAATTCTGCATCTAAATCAATAAACAAAATTACCTTTACATGCTTTGTAACGACAGATATTAATTATGAAAATCTCGAAAATTACGTTGAAAATATCGACAGCCATGGAATTGAACAAAAAATAAATAAATGCTTGACGTTTTATCTGTCATAACGTAAGTTAACTTATTTGACGTGTCTGACAATTTGATAAAACGTCAAGCATTTATTTATTTTTTGTTCAATTCCATGGCTGTCGATATTTTCAACGTAATTTTCGAGATTTTCATAATTAATTTCTGTCGTTACAAAGCATGTAAAGATGATTCTGTTTATTGATTTAGATGCAGAATTTTATGCCCTAAAACTTTTATTTGACGCGTTTTTATTTAAAATAATTAGGCGAGCAGGAAATTACAAAAAAAAACTGATTTCCCATGTTAATCTCCTATGTACACCTTTAAGATAGACACACGGTATGTATATATATATATATATATATATATATATATATATATATATATATATATATATATATATATATATATATATATTTCATTTATTCGAACTTGAAAAATTTATACTATCTAGAACAGTTTGTCGACCACTGATTTTGAATTTTAAAAATTTATATCTCGCTTATTACGTTAAATTTATAAGTCGCGTTTGCTCTAAAATTCTTAGTTCATCCTCTTCTTCCAGAAAAAAAATTGGTATAGGACTCCATTTTTTGCTAAATGACTGCCAATATCTCAGTAAAATTTTCTTTATTTATGCTTTAAATAAGTTTTCGTAGTCACTCTCGAAACTAGGAAACGCGATTTTTCTCGGAAGTTATTAGATATACAAAAAGCACTATAGAACAAAGTTGTAGGAGGCCAAGGAGGACATCCTATAACAAAAGAAAGATTTTTTAAAACCAGTGATTTTTAAGTTGCAACAAAAAGTTATCTTTTATATTTCTTAGACCCATTCGATAGAGGTTTTTTTTTTCTGAATTCAACCATGTACTCATTTTATAAATAAATAAATATATCATCATGGTATATTACCCATTGCTGGGTGTGCCAATCTGCTTTGTACGCAGATATCGGTAATGATGATTCGTACCGTGCGGGCATTTACCAGGTGTCATCTCACGTGCACTCATTGCTAGCGTGGAGAGTGCACCAGAGAGGTCAATTTTGTGCCATTTTGTACTCATTTTATAACCTTACACAATAAAAATATTGAGAAAAAATCAATAACCTTTTCAATTTAAAGAGATAGAAGATATGCGCATTGGGGATCTGCGCCTAGTAAGAACAACTGAGACCTGCGGCGTTTGTTTCTAAAAAAAATTAGAAGTAAAATGTAAGAAAAATCTTTGACAACTTTAAAAAACTTCTCGAAAGAAGTCACAAAAGCTTTTATTAGAGCTAAAATGTCTAACGATGCAAATTTTCATGGAGAATAATTTTAATGACTGCAATATTTTTGACGTTTCGTTTAACAACCCAACTGGCAGTTGTTTGCGCCATTTTACTTACTATTTGCAGCGATAGAAAGAGATAGCCGTTAAATTGAAAAGGTCTATTGAAATTTAAATAAATTTTATTTTTATCGTTATTTTTCAGTAGGCTATTTCTGAAAAACAATTGAGCTTAAATTAAAGTGAAACAAATATTATTTGTTAATTACTTTATAGTGTTCTATCTGCAACAATAGGAATTATTATGTACTACATACTTCAAATTGACAAATATCAGGTTTTGTTTTTCATAAATGACCTACCATTCCATTTATGAAAATAAAACTTTGTGTTGTAACTTGAGAACCACTGGTTTAAAAGAGTATTTCTTCTATAATGGGGTGTCCCGCTTGGTCTGCTACAACTTTATTGTATAGTATTTTTTGTATCTTTAACAACTTCCGAGAAAAATCGCGTTTCCTAGTTTCGTTTACACCCTGCATAATTTTTTAACTTACTACTTCAGCTTCACCTAAATCGGCAAGAGTTTGTTGTAAAATTGCTTGAGTTTCAACACTTTGTTTTTCTACTTTTGCAACTTTATCATTTTCAACATTTAATCTAGTATTTAAATATTGTCTATCTATACGAATGCGCTCTCTAATTAACGTTAATTCTTCATTTTTAGTCATTTCGTCATTGCTAAGTTTCTTCAAAATTGATGTTTCTGCAAGAATTTGTGATAATTTTTCTTGTTCTTCACTGAAAACATAATACCATGAATATTTTATTATATTTACAATTTTTAAATGAAAGATGTAGATTTTACTAACTGCAATTCATTTTTGACAGTGTCATATATTTTATCTCTATGACCAATGGCAATTACAACACAGTTCCAAGAGTGCATTAGGCGTTTAAGTTCAAATTCAAGTTGTTCAATATCAACATTAGCACTTGCAATAGCTGTCGCGATATTTTCCCGTTGATTTTCTTTTACACGGAGTTGCATGCTGAAATGGTCGAGACCATTTTCCAAACGAAATACTTCCGTCATAAGTTTATAAATAAGAAAATCCTTAAAAAAGAAAAATATTACGTATTTTTTAGAGAAAATTGTATATGTGTACTTACCAAATTGCGCTTTTCTCTCGAGAATTGTTTTCTATCGATTTTAGATTTATGAGCAATTCTCTGTTGAACAGCTAAATCTGATTCTAGTTTTTCTTCCCATTTATGCATCTGCATGTACAAGTAATTCATCGAAGTTACTTCATCTCTTAATTCAATTTCTAAAAAACCAAATGTGCATGAAACAAATAGTTAAATTATCATTTATTTGAAGTGTACGGAATGAGGACAGCCATAAATAAAATAAAAGTAATGAGGATAGCTGAGGAGGAACGAACGGCATAATTAAGTTCCTTCAAATAATTTTGAAATATAGTAACTAGGAATGGCAATGGGATATGTGACCATAATGGAATTTCAATATACGTACTGCCCTCATAAAATATAAAATTAACCACTACGTATTCTCATTATAATAATAAAAATTAAACATTATTTCTTATCTAATTTTAAATAAGAAAAACTCGAAAAACTATCAAGCGAGTTATGATTTTTTTTAAATTTCTTCGAAATTGAAATTTTTCATCATGGCCGATCTTTAGCGCCTAAACAATATACCTATAAATATACTGCTGATGCCCTATCTCTCACTTAAGAGGAGTCTGCTACAAACATTATTGTCTATCCTTGTCAGTTAGTGTAAGACTTTCCCTCCCGCTAGTTCCCCTTTCTCGTTCTACACCAATAAAATCAAAGCAATCTGGTGCTTGCGCGGAGCTATTCTTAGCAGCAGCTATATATGTCTGCACTCGTCCAATGTTAGTCTAACTCTCACCAGTATTATATTAGTTTTATAGGTATATTGCCAAACCCACGTTTTCATAAACACGCATTATTTGTAGCATACAAAATGAAGAAAATACCAAATACAAAAAATACGCGCAGCGCGTACTATACTCCGTTTCACGTAAGAAAATAGTGATGAAGATCTTCCTTATTTTCTTATGTGAAATGAAGTGTAGCTACTAGCGCCATCTGTGTTTCTAATCGCATATATTTAACCTGAAATGAGCAACAACATATCGAATCTAGGTCACGATTTTCACGGACGTTTCTAGATTTGGAAATAATTTCAATTTTCTAACATCAAATTATGACTGAAAACTTTTTACTAAACATGTTTTATTATACTTTTCTAATATACGAAGATGTAATCTAAGGAAAAAGTTATAATTTTGCATAAATTCCATAACACCGGAATACCCCATTGTATGTTTTGGAGAAGGAACATGGTGACGCCAGTAAAGTGTACAACCTGACTTTATATATCTACAGCTAGCAATCGCTATGACATATTGTTTGTCTTTGTCTAATACGCTCGAATCGCGATTCGTTAGTTTTGCCGCCATGTTTTGTGACATCACAATGCGGTCTAGCCAAGGAGGCGCAGGAGCACACGTGACTTTGACAAGTGCTTGTAGGGCCCATCAGGGTTGCCAAGTATACAGCTTGTGGACCTTGCCTGTGTTGCCAAATCAATTTGAGCTTAAAATTAATAAATAAAATTGTAAAACTAGTTCATTTTAATGAATATCATATTGCTTTATTTTCCGACACCTTAACTTAATCTAATGTGAAGCACAAGACATTCAACAATCAACTGATGGTTTCCTTAAATTTAGCGCGTGAAGAAAACTTTGTATCGTAGATGGCAGCACTAACACCACTACTTTTATAAAAAATATTTTAAAAATTAAGTTAAGGTGTCGGAAAATAAAACAATATGATATTCATTAAAATGAACTATACTCTATCCGTTTTAACTATAGAGCGTTGGGTGAGATAGGGCTTAAGATTCTAGCTCTGTGATTGGTTCAAACGTGAACCGAGTTTACACAGTAAAATAATTGACGCGAAATTAAAATTTGCTTGACAACTGTATCAATTATTTTGCCGTCTGACATAAAATATATAAATGTCAACAAAGTTAATAGTACACGATTTATTACATATTATTAATTTCTGTTCATATTAGATAGTTTTCATTGTGCGCGTTTTCTTAGTTTTTAGTTAGTAATTCTTTAGTTTTCTTATTGTTCTCTTCGTTAATATTATAGATAAAAATCCTGAACCTGGCTCTGCCAATGTTTTAAAAAAGCAGGCAAAAAAAGTGGCGTATAATTTATACTGCACATATCGTGCCCCTTTCGCCGAAATGTAGAGAAAGGTACTAAGATTATAAGTATATGCATAAAAACACTAAATAGATTAGCACATGTACGTACAAGACAAGATTTTTTTTAATCCAGGAATGGCGCTAAAATTTGAATTCTTTATTTAATACATGTAAAAACGGCCGCGCTCGAAACGCCATCTAGTCTATAGTTAAAACGGATAGAGTATAGTTTTACAATTTTATTTATTAATTTTAAGCTCAAATTGATTTGGCAATACAGGCAAGGTACACAAGCTATATACTTGGCAACCCTGATGGGCCCTACAAGCACTTGTCAAAGTCACGTGTGCTCCCGGCCCTCGGACAGATGAACTAAAAACTATCCTAGTTGTGTGTGTGCGAACAGCTATGTTTAGGAGAGTTTATTGTTTTGTTATATACAATAAAATTGAAATTAAAGGAAGTTTTTTTTATTTATTATTTAAGCAACGGCTGAGTCCCGAAATTATAGTGAGGGAGAAAAAATTATTGATTCCGGATACATAATTACATGTGGACAAAAAATTCGTTATAGGAGATAAAAATAATAAATATTTTTACTTTATGAACATTTTTTAACTTTTAAAGTAGAATTACTCAAATTAACGTTGATATGTTATAGTAACACCGGCCATACTATATGCTGGCCTCATTGTGACGTCATTTTTAAGAGCTTTATGAGTTGGCCGCTAGTTGCGAACATTTTTTTTAAATCATGAATGTTTAATATTTATTTCTCGTAATTTAAAAAAAGTACGGGTATTTTATTTTTTGTTTAGTATCATATGTATAAAAATCAAAATTTGGTCACATACCCCGTTGTAACGAACAGATTAATAGGGAAAGGCAGCATTCAATAATATTCAAGAACTGCTAGCAAAACAGTGCGGTAACATCAAATTACGAAAAAGGTTTGTAAAATGCTTCTTTTAAATGTGATACGTGGATCTTAAGGAAGAAAGAGAAAAAGTATTTGGAAAGTTTTGAGATGTGGTTGTGGCGACGCGTGGCGGAAGAGAGTCCGAAATAAGGAGGTGTTAAGAAGGAATGAAGAGAGATACTTTGTGAGAAAGGAGGGATTGGAAAACCCACAAAACTACACATTCATTGTCAAACTGAGGAAAACAATATCTACTGAGTTTTGAAGGGTAGAAAAACAGGAAAAGAAGTAGAAAGAAGTTTGGAATGCTAATATACATGAAGGAGAGAGGGAACTACGAGAAAATGAACCGAATGGTACTGTTCAGACTGGTGTGGAGGCAGCATTTCGGCTGAGACCTATCTAAAGACTGATTTTACCCATAATAATCAATAATTGATAATTATATGTATTTTTTACTAGAGTCTACTGGTTTTATAAGACATATTATCATGCCCACCTTTTTTCTCCACTGTATCTAATTTATTTTTTGTCAGGATGTGCGTTTCTGTGATATCTCTAAGTTCGTTCTCTAAATCTTCTCGTTCAGAAGAAGTCTTTCTAAGGTCAGTTTCGTAGTGTTCAATTGATTCATATTGCAACTGCACCAATTGTTGTGCATCATAAACGGAAACACCCAGTTGTTCTCGTTCTCCATTTTTCATTTTAACGCCAGCCTCAAGATCGGAAACTTCTTCTGTTAATTTTGCAATCTGGCGTTGAAGTTGGCCCTTTAAAGCACTTTGAAACTTGGCCAAAAGAGGATGGTCAGGCTCCAACATAAGTCCTTCAGTGCTGGTTTATTGAATACATAAATTAGTAAACATATTTATAAGATATTTAGTTTCTTACTCATCTTTCTTGGGAGGTTCAGGCGGTATAGGTGAATCTACTCCAGTTAGTTTGAAAAGCATAGAACATTCTTCAATATCATAGTCACGTTTTACTTGCTTTTCATCCTCCTCCTCTTCTAATTCCATCTCGTATTCTTCTGAATCCATGATGTAAAGTACGGATCTTCGATAAATCACAAAAGGCACAAAATAAACTGTTTAAAATAGTTGTCATGGTTATACATTGACAACTCAAAGTGGGGTTATAAAATATAAATGACAGCTGTTACCTGTCAGATGAACTGTCATTTCATAGGCGTGCAAATTAAAAATTGTTTACTTGTTAACTTTAATTTTTATTTTTCTGCAGTTTTATAATTTGTTTTGATATGTCTTATATGCAAATTATTATGTAAGAATATGATAAATATACCACAAATAATGATTACGTCTGCACTGTGATAAATAATTTTGAGCTTGCATTTAAAAATATTTTTAAAATGAATGCAGAATATGAACATAAAGCCAAAAAGTTAAAAGTAGATAATGGTAAAATAAAATAAATACGATTTTTTTGCTTATTTTCCAGATATATTTTATAACCTACATATTTTAGATGATAATATCGAAACTTCTGCAAATATAACTGTTTGTACTCCAATAAATACTATCGCAGACGTATTAAAGTACAAAGATGCCCATCTTACACCTAAAAAGTGTCATTCTTTTATAAAGAATTCATTTGTTGTGAAAAATACATTTGGGGAATGCCACCAAGAGTTAACTAGCTTGACTTTGAAGCAAAGAATTGATAAACATACTGCTCCAAAAACGCTAGTATGCCATGATATGAAAGGAGGATATTTGGAGGATAAGTAAGATTAATTAATGTTACAATTTGGGGTATGAATAATGTTAACAAAGTGGAAGTGAGTCAGTTTAGACGGTTTGGACATTTGGAGAGAATAACGAGTGAACGTTTGTGTTTGCGAAATCTAAAATTCAGGGTGTATGATCGCTTTGCCTTCTAGTGTGTAAGTGGGAAGATGAATATGATTATACTGTATTTCAGATAAGAATAGAGTCGTGAGAAGGTAGGAGCAATTTGATCTTATTTGAATAATATCGGCGTAGTGTGCTAAGGGAGAGAAAGTTTTTGAGAAAAAGAACTTATATGAATGTGGAGGAGGCGAAAGAAGTGTGATTGGACAGGAATGTATGGTGAATATTTTTATTTGGGTCCTCCAAACGTCCGCTCTCGTCCTTTTTTCCTTCAAATTTAGGAGAAGATTTCTGCCCGATTTTTTACCTGCAATTCATGAGAGCACTTGTAATCTCTTTTCTATATTTCTCACAAACTATTGAGTTACAACCGGAATATCCAAATTAGAACTCTAAACACTAAACACATTTCCATTCAAGGGGCATCAAGATATAAACTAAATATAGGACATGCAGGCCGTGTTATTATATTGTTTATTTCATGAAAGAAAAATACTTCAACTGCAACCGACATTTTGGATCCTCGTGCAGCATCTTCAAGGTATGTTAAAGTTATGAAAATGGATCCGAAACGTCGATTGTAGTTGAAAGATTTTTCTTTAAATAAACAATGTAAGAAGGACTGCTTCTCCAATAGTTTCAATTCCTTCATTTCATACCAACAGTCTATTAAACGTCTTAATAATTCTAACCAAGGCTTCGAACCTGAACCTGAACCGAACCAAAACCGGAACCAAACCGCAATATTTTAGCGAACTCAAACCCAGAACCGAACTTAATATATTTTTCAATTGAACTCGAGTCGGAACAGAACCAGCTATTAAAATTCGGGTTCAGGTTCAGTTTCAGTTCGAAACGTAAGCGTAATCGCAATACATCCGATAATCTACGCTTTTGGCGTCTGCGTTACTGCCTGTGTTGATTTTTCCGTCTCGCATTTTATATTATTTTTATATAAAGATTGTTATTTAAAAAACATTAATTCAATTTTCATTAGATCGAACTGAACCTGAACCCGGAACAAAACCGCAAATTTTATGAATATTTGAACCAGAACCGCACACTAACCCATATCTCGAAAAACAAATTAATCTGAACCTGAACCGAACCCAGCCTGTGGCGGGTTCGATGCTCTGATTCTAACTTAAAATATTAAAAGTGACCCATTCCCATTGAATAAAGGGAATGAATAGTGAAGCCAGATTATTACAAAGATTTCTGGCAAATATTAACAAAAAATACCTCTCATCATATATTTTCAACTCCCGCAACTGAGGTTGGTCTCTAAGTTATTCAGGGCGGAAGATTTGTTCCTGGTTTACGTTCTATATTTTCGAGGAATTTTTTTGCATGTTTTCAAAAAGGAAAGTACCAATTTTTTAAATTTATTTTTATATAAAATTAATTAACAACGCAGCAGAATCAACTACAAATTAATTACAAAAGTTAATAATATTTATAATTTTAAAAGGAGGCGAGAGAAGTACTTGGACAAAAATGTGTGGCGAAGGATGATTGCTGTAGAATATTTTAATGAGTTTGTGCTAATCCACTATATGAAAAAATTGTTAATTTTAATTTTTTTGTAGATATGTGGATGGATGTGACATAGGAAATGGATACACATTTTACCGATGGCAAGACATCGATATTTTTGTATATTTCAGCCATCATTTTGTTACTATTCCACCTCCAGGATGGATAAAAATGGCACATCGTAATAATGTTAAAGTTTTAGGTACTTTAATTACTGAAGGAAACAATGGTGCTAGTCTGTGCATTGAATTGTTTAAATCTGAAGAAATTTGGCGTGATTTCGCTAAATCTCTTATCAATCTTTGTATTTTAAATTCATTCGATGGCTGGCTTTTAAATATAGAAAATCCTGTTGTTAACACTAAACCTGTGATTAGTTTTATTAGTTACTTAACTAAAGAATTAAGAAAAATTAATCATGAATTCGTTGTTATATGGTATGACAGTATATTGCAGGATGGGACGCTAAAATGGCAAAATGAATTAAACGATTTAAATAAGTATAGTAATTAATATTACAAATTTTATGTTTTATCTTTACATATATTTTCGTTTTAGATGTTTCTTTGATGTTTGCGATGGTATATTTTTAAATTATACTTGGAATGAAGTAAACTTAGCAAATTCAGTCCTAAAAGCCCAACACCGAGTTCTTGATGTGTTTGTTGGATTAGATGTTTTC
The DNA here is from genome assembly GCA_963082715.1 of Harpalus rubripes. Taxonomy (NCBI): domain Eukaryota; kingdom Metazoa; phylum Arthropoda; class Insecta; order Coleoptera; family Carabidae; genus Harpalus; species Harpalus rubripes. Next base: position 17,565,764 of record OY720456.1, on the reverse strand, counting down.
GGCAGAAATTGTTATGGAGGAGGCGGGTTTAATTCTTTTGTGGTACATTTTTACAGTTTACTTTTTTGCATTATATTTACAATATACATTATAGGCTGCTGAATTAATTCGTAGATATGGATTATCTATGGCAGTTTTTGCTCCTGGGTGGACTCACGAAACTTTGAAAACTGAAATGCACGAAATATTTTTTGATATGTATTGTCGAAGAGATAATGGATTTTGGCTGAATTTATATCCTTATTTGTATACGCATCCCATATCAAGATCGTTTGTTACTACATTTTATTTAGGGGCAGACAAGGTATCTTATATTTTTATCAGTGAAACTGCAGAACGAAGTCCTCGGCTTAAATTTGAATAAAACTTTTTGCATCGTATTCAATTTCACATACAATCAACGGGAAAAATAGTTAAAGCTGGCGCTCTGACTTTTCTAAACATACCTTAATATAATTTACCCTAGTGTTTCCCAAAATGTCCTCCGCGGACCTTCAGAGATCCGCAACCTGTTCCTTGGGGTTCCGCGTTTTTGAAAAGCGCCATTTAGGCTATTAAAATATATTAAACTGCTTTTGCATAAATAATGGAATTAATTCGACTATCTCGATTGTCACTCTCTATGCGTCTTTGTACAAATCTAAGACAAGATTGCTTTGCTATAAATTGTGGATAAAAAGAGTTCGTTAACCAACATAGTTTGTAAAACACTGATCTAATGCATAAAATTCGTGCTCTCAAAACTCGGGACTGCATAAGCTGTTTTCGGTTCGAGTTTTGCGGGCGTGAGTTTTGTACGTTAGGTTTTTAGATTATATTAAGTTAGGTTTAGAAAAGTTAGAGCGCAATGTTTGACTGGTTTTCCGTTGATTAGATGTAAAAATGAATAGAATACAATAAGTAAAAGTAACAACTACTAAATGCAATCATAAAGAATTTATTCTTACAAAACCGACGTTTCGGAATATACTATACTTTATTTCACGTAAGAAAATAATGATAGGAAGATAAATGCAGTTTGATCTTCCCATCACTATTTTGTTAAGTGAAATGAAGTATAATACCCTCATCAGGATAAGAGATAAGAAAGATCTTACTAAGTTTCTGATGTCGATTTTGTTGTGAATGTGTTTTTTTATGAATTTTTGTAGAATGTATGTAAAACTTATGATGAATCTTATTAAACTTGGTGAAGTTGGGAAGATATAAATGTTTACTGAAACGTCGTTTTTTTAAGAATAAATGTTGTGGGGGTTTCCACATTTATAAAAACACTAGATAAATGGTTAACTATTTTTCCATTTTTTTTAAATGCTTGAAAACATTTCACTTCGTTCAAAACGCGCCGATTGTAGGTCGGGCTATGACGTAAATGCCGGATAGAGTTTACAGTTTTCTGTTTTACCTGACAACATAGGAATAGTCTTAGACCAGGAATAGAGGGGGAGACAGGGCATGCTATGTATTTCGCCATAAGACGACTTTCCAACTCATCCTAGCGATTTTCGACCTTATTGAACTGTCAGAATCAGCCGCAAAAGGCTAGTCGGCCAGGTATGTTACATACGTGTGCAATCGAACGAATAAGTTTTCAATGTCAACAAGCATCACCTACCGTTTTAACTTGTCCGTTATTTACATTACGTTTTTCTTTATTAATATTCTTTCGTATTTATTTTAGTTTTATAAAACAAAGATAATTTGTAGTTATGGATAATCAAGTATTTATTTAGATTTGTAACTATAACATAACAGTATTTAACTGGTCGACTAGCCTTTTGCGGCTGATTTTGACATTTCAATAATGTTCAAAATCGGTCAGATGATTTGGAAATATACGCGTGACTATGCCTTATCTCCTCCTCTATTCCTGGTCTAAGGTTCTAATACCCGTTTTAACTATAACCATGTCAGCGTCTTGGCTCATACTTCAGGGTTATTAATAAAATCAGTGTTGCCAATATACTGATTAACTAGAAAATGTATTGACAACCATATTTGGCTTTATTATTATAAATTGTTTATACTACAAAGAAGGCAAGACAAAAATCATATTAAACAGTTTTAAATAATGCCGTCAAATTTATTGAATATGGCTGTCAGTACATTGGCAACACTGATTTTGTTAATAACTCTGAAGTATGTTCCAAGTCGTTGGTATGGTTTTAGTTAAAACCGGTGTTAGAACCACACTCGTGCTACCAGCCATATCTTTAATGTAGGCGAGTTGATTATAAGCACACCTACTGCATTTCTTAAATTAAAGAACTGAATTTTAAACTGTGAGCAAACATAATAACGCTACGACCACACCATCTATTGATCGTTAAACTTACTGCCTACGACGTACATGTCGGTTAAAATGAGGCGCGGGCAGACACGTGACTTTAACAAGTGCTTGTCCCACAAGGTTGCCGTATACAGCTTGTGTACCTTGCTTGTGTTCCCAAATCAATTTGCGCGTAAAATTAATAAATAAAATTGTAATACCAGTTATTATTAATGAATATCATGTTTTATTTTCTGACACAAACTTAATAAATATTTAAAATATGTTTCATAAAAATAGAGCAGCGATTAGTGCTGCCATCTATGATACGAGAGGTTCAATAATCAACTGGTGGTTTCCTCAAATATGCGTGAAGAAATCTTTGTATCGTAGATGGCAGCACTGATCGCTATATTTTATAAAAAATATTTTAAAAATTAAATTTATGTATTAGAAAGTAAATCATGTTATTCATTAAAAGTATGTAGTTTTACAATTTTATTTAAATTTTACGAGCAACTTGATTTGGCAACACAGGCAAGGTACACAAGCTGTATATTTGGCAACCTTGTGGGGCCCTACACGCACTTGTCAGAGTCACGTGTCTGCCCGCGCCTCATTGGCCGTTCAAACGAGTTACAAAAAATACTGTTTTTTATATATTTCTTTACAGAAAACCTGTTATAATAAAAATGTTTTATTTATTCTAATACATATTACAAAGAATAACATATAAAAAAATTGAAAAATAGTGGAAACCCCCAATATACCACAGTCAAGAAATTTACCATTTGCAAAAGTTTTTATTTCTGCAGTTTCACCTTTCTAATAAAATAAGATTTACAAAACATAAAAATACAGTATTCATATTACAGTCTAGTTATAATTTAAATAACCAAGAACAAGTCCTAAGTCGACCACCTCATTGTGGAATTGATGCTCCATTTAAAGATTATGTAAATGAAAAATGCGACTGTATTCAAATTTTCAGCGAAGGCTGTAAGCCAAACACAATATCATATTTACTTACAACGCGGAATTTGAATAAATCGAAAGAGTATGTTCATCAACTATTTACTTGTAACATAGACGTTACGCGAAATTTTGTTGTTTCCATCATCACCAAGATGGGTCTGGGAGACTTGGATATCATCATTTTAACGAGAGATGCTGTGGGAAGGAGATACAGCTATCGACTTCTTGGTAAAAATGAGAAGAAGAATTTTGACAATAATATATTTGGAGTGATTTCTCTTTTGAATGCTGATCCAGCTATGCCTGTAATAAGAAAAAATATTGATTTTGGGAAACTAAATGAAGCTTGGGGCATCAGGTTTTTAAACGTCATACAGTATAAGATATTATAAATAACATGCTATTTATTCTAGGAATTATATTGTATCAGTTCCAGTACACGTTAAAATCATGGAAATTGGTGCTGTTGTTATAGGAGAAAATGTTTTGCTTGGTGGATTCGCTATCCAGAGTGATTTAAATATGAATATATAAGTTAAAACATTTTATATATTTTATCATTAAAGATTTATTTTGTTAAATTTTAAATATTTTGATTGTACTGTTTAATATTAAATAAAAGACTTTTTTACACTATAGAATATTTCATTTTTAAAGGCCAAGAATTATTATTTGCAAATTACGTAGAGTCTGACAGTCTGACCGATGAGCCGTGAGCTGTGGGGATGAGTAGTGCGCAGAGAGAGAACGCATTAGACGAGAAAGAGACAGCAAGTTACGCGCGAGAGTACACTGCGAGCACAAGTTTCCCGACTTTGGCCTGAAATTGCGCGTCCACCCAATTTGGATTTGAACTCCATACTTCTGCCTCAAAATGTACTTTCACGGCTGCTAACAAGCGAATGAAATCCCCACTACAATTTTAAGGCCAGGCTACTGCACTTCTAAACTAATCGGCCACGGTATGTTTTATATTATCTGTGCTCCGTGCACGAGTCCCTGTATAAAAATCATAGTTTAGATTATTTCCTATAGATGGCTGAACCAATATTATTTTTTGTTAATCTATTATTTTATTATTATCTATGGTTTAGGAAAAAGTTTTCATTCATAATTTGATGTTAGAATTTTTTTTAAATATATATCTAGAAACGTGCACGAAAACTGTGACGTAGATTCAGGAGGTAATGTACTATTATCATGCTGATAGTTTAATTTTCTGCCGGATATTTTTTATTTACAAAAAAATGTCACATGCATATAAACGCCTATGTCAAAGATTGCCCGGTATATATTTCCTTATTAAAAATTATAAATTCATATTTCGACTAGACTGAATTAACGAAAAAAATAAATAAATAAAATAAATAGGTACCGGAATACCCTTGCTAAAAACTATTGTTATTAGGAGAACGATCGAGTTCATGCTGCCCTCTATCTATTTTTACAGCCGACAGCCGTAACAGAATGTCTGTTTCACACACTGAGAAAAATACGTCCCAGTTTAGCATTTGTGGGATTAGGCTATATTAACTCCACGTCGCTGGTGATGTGGATAACTTTAGTACTTGTAACAGTAGGGAGGCATAACAATCTCATACATCCTACAAAAATATTTTCAAGTAATTCGACTAATTTAGTTCTTGTAGATTTACGAACGAAAGTGCGATTTTTCGCACGGCTCTTTTACTTTGCGCACGGTTTGTTCGCATTGTTAAGAAATGAACCGCACGCAAAACAAGCACTTAAAATATTGTGTGAACTACGAGTGCAAAATGACATTGCCGCTCTCGTACCACTGAGGCTCTCAGCTGCGTTTCGAGCTTCAAACTTCATGCTATTTAACCTCCCGGTCATGGAAGACGTAGTATATACAGCTCAGGAAAGAATTCTATTTTTCCTTCGGTGCTTTTAGGTAGCCCGAAGGCACAGATTAGACTTCTGGAAAAATCACACTTCTCTCCCTTGCTGTATAATGTACTATTTCGATATAAATAAATATGTACCATGTGTGGGTGTTTACAAGGCGTTACCTCACGGGCATTCATTGCTGGCGTGGAGAGTGCACCATAGGGGTCACTTTCATGCCAATTAAAATTTAAATCATTTTTGGCATCCATCGAGATCGAACCCGGGTCACCAGATTTGCGACCAGAGGGTGTATACCCAACGCCCGAATATTCAAAAGTAGAATATTTAAAACCAGAATATTCAAAACCAAAATATGCATGCACATAATCATTCTATTCCCGAATATTCAGAAACAGAATCGCGCATTGTACGAAAGCGTATCTAATCTAACCAAGCCCAACCAAAACCTAACTTAACCTTGACCCCCGCCTGGCCACGTCCACGTATTCGGTTTTTGAATGATCCGGACGAGGCGCGATTCCGTTTTTGAATTCGGGATTTGAATGATTCTGTGCATGCATATTCTGGTTTTGAATATTCGAACCAGACCCTCAGGCACACGGCCACTAAGACCCTATTCGATTCTTGTAGGAAACCCTTCAACTCCTTCGATGTAATTTAAAAATTTATGCAAAATGTCCATTGGTACGGTTTTATTTTTAAATTATTAGACAATTAATAAGATTAATTTATTCTTGAATTAATAAATTTTAATGCAAACAAGTGCCAGATTATTAACATAAATACAATATACGAGTATCGCCTGTTAAAATGATTTTATACGGCTTCCTGTATTCGGATATTCAGAAAGTCGGTAAGCATATCCATCTAAATCCGAATTTTAATTTGATAATTAAAAGGTCGCTGGTAGGTGATTTTCATGGTCGATATAATTTGGAAAGTCTGGAGTTGGAGTGGAACAAGGTACAAGCACAAACACACATATGGCACAAGACATTGCTCTCGGCGATTCACGGACAACAAGCAACGGACAGGAAATAATTAGAACAGTTATAGGTGGGTATTAGCGCGTGTGCAACAAGTCAACATCATGCAATAATTCCACGAATACACGAAACACAAAACCATTAAGGATGAAATCATTTGCTAGAGCTGATACATTTCCTAAACTTGTTTCCGACTTCAAAAATTGTTATTGTATGCCAATTTTAACCTAAGATAGGGCCTATTCTGTAACTTGGTTGTTAATTTTTAATCACTGGTTAAAATTTTTAGCCAATCAAGTATGTTGACATATAACAAAAAAATGAATTTTTAGTTGTCAAATAAATATCTATTGGATAAAAATGTTTACCGGTTTCAGGATATTATTACATATACAAAAGTAGGCTGGTAACTAAATAATAACTGTATCTGTATGGTAATATTATTACCATACTGACTTGTCAACGACGGTCCACAAAATGAAAATAAAATTAAATGAAAATGTAATGTTCTTCATTAATACATACAGATAACGTTAGTGTATCGTTCAAAATACGGTTTATTTTATCCTAAAATAATAAACATGAGGAATAAAGCACACAATTTGAATATTTGTCATATTGACATATGTCAAAAAAATTGTTCTGTTAACCATAGCATTCTGAAAGTAGCATTAACGAGAGAATTTAAAAAAATCATATTTATTAATATAGTCTTAATTTTCTGAAACCGATAAACTATTGAACAAACCACGGATGTTATGAATCATAACAAGCCTTAGATGTCTTAAAATTCTCGCTCTACGAGCTCGAATTTCAAACCGACATCTGCGGCAATTATGATATACATAACATTCCTAGATATGTTAAAGCTATAACCAGCGGTTAAAAATTAACAACCGAGTTACAGAATAGGGCCCAAAGGGGCCTATTCTATATCTCAGTGGTTAATATTTAACCACTGGTTAAATTTTTTAACCAATCAAGTATGTTGACATATAACAAAAAAAGGGATTTTTAGTTGTCAAATCAATAACTATTGGATAAAAATTTTAACCAGTGGTTAAAAATTAACTACCTAGTTACAGAATAGGGCCCAATATGTGTTAATAAAACAAATATTGTTTGTTTATAAAATATTTATAAATAAATTTATAACGTAAGCAAAGGCCACCCTAGCCTTTGGGTTATAGAAACCAAACTTAGGCTCGGGTGGTGAGGGTGAACGTGGTTTGGGATCCGGCCAGCTAACAGTGAGACGGAGGAGTCCGACATGGCTCCGAAATAAGGGTTATGATGGGGGCACCAGTCACTGCACAGAGCGAGCGGCCATACAGCTGAGAGACAAGCCATCGGGAACGAGAATGCGGGAAACGGGAAGGAAACAAAACAATATAACGGAAACTGTCGAGGTAATACAGTTGCAACTTCTAAGATGAAAGAACGTAAACGTTAAAGTTATATAGAAAACTTATTTTAAAAATAAGAGACTTTCAATGTCAATAGAGAGTTATTGCAGCTTCAACGCAAAAATAACGTGTACGTTATAGTCACGTAACAGCCCGAATGCGCATGTGTACTAATGTTGTGTGGGATGAAATAGCGAGCGTTTAACGTCACACGTTCTGTATGTGTTGAGGTTATGTTTAGGTGAAAAATGCGGCTGTAACTTCGTTTGTGTTGCTTTTAGAGTTAACGTTAACGTGCATACACGAATTAAATGTGGTAAACATTGAAATTGAAAGTCCCTTATTTTTAAAATAAGGTGTTTTCTACATAACGTTAAGGTTTACGTTTTTTCATCTTAGAAGTTGCAATAACTCCCCAATGTCAGGTCGCGAATCTGGGGAACCGGGTTCGATCCCGACCGATGCTAAATATTTCGAATTTTAAATGACACAAAATTGACCCTTGTGGTGCTCTATCCACGCCAGCAATGAGTGCCCGTGAGGTGACGCCTGGTAAGCGCCTACACGGTGCAAATATTTCATCATTACCGATATCTGTGTACAAAGCAGATTGGCACGCCCAGCAATGGGTAATAAGCCGTGATGATTTATTTATTTATTTATATCATTCTCATCATTTGGCAACATGGTGTCACCGTGTCACCCACCCATTGATTCAGAAAAATTCTGCTAGATGGCGTATCTAAATTGACGTCACAGAGTCATTAAAATTTAATAGGTCCATTTCTGAACAAATAAGGTTAAGCCTTATATATACATACCGAAAAAAAAATCCGTACGCATGCGCACTGAAGTCAAAATGAGCTAGACTTTAGCAAGTGTAACACTTACACGGCCCTAAGCGGTGCAACCAGCCATTATAGATAAATTGTTAACTGTTGGTTAAATTGAGAATATCGTATGAAAACGAAATGTTAAATGAGTTAACTATTACTGTCAAAACTTTGCATCTATTCCTACCCTTTCTTTGTGGTCGTGCACTTTTCAATACACCCTATATCTTGTTCTATTTAAGCCTCTCTGATTGGCTGAAATTGGAGACAAGAGACAAGTTTATCCAATGTAATTTCGGCTACTTAAAATTGGCGCTGATATCAGCGCCATCTGCTGAATGGCTTAAATGGAACAGAGCATAGTATAATGCGCTTTGATTTAAATAAATACAGAATAAATATTAAAAATAAATCTTATATACGATACTTAAAATAAAATAGAATTGGCACAGGGTGTTGTGCTTCACAACATATTTTCATTAAAATATTTAGGCGATAAGAAGACAAAAAAACAGTGTCCAAATATTCATATTTACTTGAAATTACATGATTTAAAAAGAACTACTCCACTCCAACAATACCCATATGGTGACGCCTGGTAAATGCCCTCACGGAACTAATGTGTCATCTCATCATATTTCTCATATCTACGGTAAAAAGCACATTGGCACACACAGCAATGGGTCAAATGCCATGATGATATTATTATTATTAAAAGGATTAACTAACTGCGAATAAATTTGCCCTTTACATAATAATGATAATACTCATTATTGTTTGATTTAAAAACAGACCCATGAATGTCGGTCACTTGTTTAAATGTAATGACAATGACATTTGCCCAGTAGGTTTGTCACGGTGTTGTCATCTGCTTTGTCATGCAAGTTTGAAAGATTGTCACATAAATTGGTGTTCAGTGAATCAAATTGTTTGGATTCGATACGGATTTTTTGTATAACACTGTCACTGAAAGGAGATAAAATTACAGGTGACTTTTAACTTTAATGAAACATAAATATTGTAACATTAGAACAGTATTTATGGGCCGTTTTCATATTGAACTTCATCTTCACTTTAACCCTTTAAATTAAAGTTGTGTTCGTTTTCATAATATAACTTTAGTACTTTAGCAAGCATTGTAACATTACTTTAAAATAAAGATAGTCTTAAAGTAATTTTAATTACGGTTTTAAAGTAAGCCTGATTATGAAAACGGCCCGGCTGCACTAAGTTAATTAGCAAATTTAAAAACAAATTATCAAAAATAAGATACTGAAAGAGTGGTGAGAAGATAGGTGCAGTTTGATCTTGTTGTTTGATTGGATAATATCGGGGTATAATCCAGTCAAAGTTCAAGATCAAACTGCACCTATATTCCCACCACTCTATAGTTAAAACGGATAGAGTATAAATATTTCGTCCCAAGCAAGAAGTCAACAAAAATTATTTAAGAATGAATCTCAATTTAGCATCAACATGCGTGCTAGCTAAGTTATTTTTATTCCGAAACAGAGAAACCTTTTTCCGAAAACTATCATAAAAAGTTTTCGAAAAATCTTTGTTTGATAATTTTGTGCGTTATATCCAACCATATCGCGCGCCCTTCTTACCAATGTAAATCCATCATTCATCAGTAGATAAAATATATTAATAACATAATTTTCATCTATATTCTGATTTATGTAACTGTTTATTTGAGAACTATCTGTGTATTGCTAGGAAGTCTGTAACCATCTGCTCTATGACAGAGTGGCGAGGAAGTGCAGTATGCAGTGCCATTTCATTAAGATATTTAACCCATTTTCGCAAGGTCAACAGCAGGTGCGAAACGAGCAGAAAACAGAATTCGTGCTCGAGGTTCAGCCATTAACATCTGCAAAATCATTGCGTGCACTATAACTGTTCCTTATTACTCATGCTTATATTCCGATGTTTGAGATAGCGACAAGATAGTTAACCACGTACGCAGTAAAAATATATTTGCAGTAAATTTTGCTTAATTATTATTGATATACCGGGTGTAACACGAAAAGCGGGCCATAAATGTTTAACATGGGAAAACAGTTTTACCTTTCGCAAAAGTGGCCTATTTATTTTAGACAATAATGCATCTAATATTACGTTTTATTTTGCACATTTCATAAGCGAGCAAATTGAATTTAAAATTTTGTAAAAGTTTAGGTAAACTGAATATCACAAACTAATGTCAGAAATTACTATAATAATAATTATTGAATTAGATGCAGAATTTAATACCCTACGACATTTATTTGAATCATTATTGTGTTGCTTAAGAAAAAAATCTGATGTGGACACCACACGACTTCCTTGTACGCAAGACCAATATGAAGTATAGACCCAATTATAAAATTGCACGTATTTGACGTAATTTGACATTAACATTTATTTTCTTATTTTTTTGTTATTTTTTGTCCTAATCCATAGCAAGCTTCATTACAAAAACCAAAAAGTATATACGTTTTAAATTTACATATCTCGCTTATACAAAGGGCTAATTTAATCATATTTGATGTGCTAGACGCAGAATTTAATTCTCTAAAACTCTTATTTAGAGCATTTATTTCTAAAATCAAAATGAAACCATTTTATTCAAGAAAAACTGTTATCAACTTCAGGTAATATATCACTTCCGGTTAGCCTGTTGTAACCAAAATCTACTATGTTATTCCAATTGACATAAAAGTCTTATATACCAAATTTGAAAAGTTTTAGATTGTATTTTAAAATAGTTTTTCATTAAAATCTATTATAGGTTTCAAATAAAGTACCATTTCTGGAAATTATGTAATGACTAAAAAGGGAGGTGCACAACTAGATGTTATAGCAGTCCTAAATTCAAAATTTCAACTTTCTACGGCTTACCGTTTGTGAGTTATGCGAGATATGTAAGTACGTACGTACAGACGTCACGACGAAATTAGTCAAAATGGATTCAGGGATGGTCAAAATGGATATTTCCGTTGAAATCTGAAAACCGAAATTTTTCGCGATTACAATACTTCCTTTACTTTGTACAAGGAAGTAAAAAGTGTTTTCTTACGTTAAACGCCTATGCCTCGCTTTTCATGTTACACCCGGTATATGTAAGAGATAAATAATAATGTTTATTTATGAATATTAAACTTTTTATTGATAAATATACGATACTCGTAGACACTTCAATTATAAATTTGCACTTTTGTACAATAAAATTATTAGGCCGGAATTTCACCCCGTGAGACTTGATGTACCTGGTTCGGAAGCCGTTGACTGGGCTTGATTATTTTGGTTCGGCTCTGTATGTGTACCTTAACTTGGCATCAAGCCAATAACGCTCGTCATTAAGACAAATAAATAATAGTATTAAAATAAAATCGAAAAAAAAAACAAGTTTCAGAAGGCATTCTATTGTCGCACGAGTGCGAATAAACGAGTGCTTGAATAACCTAATGTAACAAGTACAAGTGGTATATAATACTGTTTTTGTTTCGGCTTTCATTTACATTATTTTTTGTAAAAATAGTAGTTGATAATTTTCGTTAAGGGAAATTTTTAAAAGAACAGTTAATTTAGACAATGATTTTGTTTTTTTAATATTGGCGATTCAAATTAACTTTTCCCGCCGTTATTTACCAGTGATGTGCCGTCACATCACTAACGTACGAGCTGTCAATCTGTCACTGATACTGTATTTTACGCTTTGTAGAGATACATATTTAAAAACAATGAACTTGTGTTAGAGGATATCTTAAATTATTTAAATAGCCTGCAAACTCCAGAAAGTTTCTGTGAAAGGAAGGAAATAATATATTTTGGACATATTTTTAGTTCAAAATTTAGCCACCCGATAGAGATTGCTTAACTTGAATCGCGAATAGTTATTCTCTATCCTTTTTAACTATAGAGTGGTGGGAAGATAGGTGCAGTTTGATCTTGTTGTTTGATTGGATAATATCGGGGTATTATCCAAATAGAATATCAAACTACACCTATATTCCCACCACTCTATAGTTAAAACGGATAGAGTATAGATATTTCGTGTATTTAATGAATGCAGTCATACCAATCCCAAACAAGATGTGATCAAAAATTGTTTAAGAATGAAGCTCATTTAAGCATCAACATGCATGCTAGCTAAGTTATTTTTATTCCGAAACAGAGAAACCTTTTTTCGAAAACTTTTGTTTGATACCTATATTTTGATTGTGAAATGCTTTTGAATTCTCGAATGCAAAAGTAACATTTCGCAAATTAAAATCAAAAATACAGCTTGACACCCGAGTTAAGAGCTGTTGGGATAAGTAATGCGCACAGAGAGAGAACGCACTAGACAGAGACAGGTAATTACGCGGCTGCTGGCAAGGGATTGAAGTCCCCACCACAATTTGAAGGCAAGGCTACTGCGCATCCAAGCTGGTCGGTCACGGCTTGGCTCGGCAGTCAAGCTGTAACTATTTACATGCTCTGCAATAAAACCTAATTTGCTACTTCCCACACTCAATTTGAGTTTGAGAACACTTGAATGTAGAAAAAATAATACCTATTTTGGATTCACGAGTAAAAGTGATTGTTTTTTTACGACTATAAGTATAATAAATGTAATGTTAAAACAAATATATGAAAAAAAAAACTACTACAAAGGTTCAAATTCAATATATTTGATAGTATTGTTTTTTCAGCGATACTTTTGTTAAGGGGAAACAATGAATCAACGTAGGAGAAATAACATTGATTATTATAGGCCTTCGACACAAATTAGACATAATTCCAATTCTCCAGGACGGAATAGAAATGCTCGTCAAGTATCGTGAGTTACCAATTTACTATAATTTCCTTCAATAATAAATAAAAAGATAAGGACGGGAGAAAGTTGATGAGTTTCATAAATTGAGAGACATATACAGAAAGTCCGGATTTCGAAAGCCATCATTGGAATTGGGGAGTAAGAAGGTTAATGATGAAAACTAATGAAAAATCAAAAGTTTTGAGAATACAACAAATTTAATAACAACAACAATAACTTTGAAACCAATTCAAATATTAGTTTTGTTTGTTTTATATTCCGAAAATTTACCGATATAAAAATAATTTTTGTTCTCCGCTAAATATAAAATAAAAATATCTAACGTTTTTATTTGAAACATTCTTCTAGATTATCAATTGTTTGAGTTATTTGAAAATGAAAATTTCAACCAAAATCAGGTTTCGTTATTATCTAGTGGCCTACGTGAAGTTTTGAGAAAACAAAAGCTCATCTTAGTCTGCCAAACGCGAACCAGTGACGGCATGCACTTTAGAATTCTATCATAGAAAACAAGTGAATTCAATTTTACTTTTACGAATCTTGGTAGCATGCACTTTAGAATTTTATATTCGCTTTCTGTTCTGGGAATTTTCTGGTTTGATACTATTAAAATAGAAAATATTATGGCAGTTGTACAATGATAAATAAATTATTATTCACGAAAGATGACTATTCAAGGTCATTTGTTCGAAGAAAGAATACACATCACTTTACAACAGTAGCTTAGCAACATTTTGTATTAGAAAGAGAAAGATTATTTGACCTATGTCTTTTTAATTTATGTGGTGTGACAGATATACGTAAATAGTGGCATTACTTTCTAACACACTATAAATAATAATGACGTATGTTGTAGAATTACAGATACCTAATTATTTACTACACTGCCCTCTGTGCTAATATTTACCAAGTGGTGTTGCCGTTTAAATTAAATTATTATTATTTGGTTTACAGTTAAGACTATGTTTTTGAATTTTGCAAAAACATAAGTGAAGAACATAAATCTTTCAAAAAGGCATTATTTAGAAAGAAACATAATTTTCAAATAAATTACTCTTATTTTTTTAGTTAAAATGTGTCCATAAATATTTCATGTTGCACGCCTATGCATACGAAATGCAATGAAGTTACCTGCAAGTAATATTATATCAGCCGGCTCACAAATGACCTTGAATAGGCATCTTTCGTGAATAATAGTTTATATAAATTTGAATTGAATTGTAACAAAATAATGATCGTTCAATAAGTCGTAAGCTTGCAGGCAAATATGTTGAGACGCATGTCAAATTTCATTTCGTGGCGAAAAGCGAAAACAAATGCCTCATTTGATAGAATTCTAAATTGCGTGCTGTCACTAGGTACTGATTTCCCATTTGACCGAAGTCGTATTTCTTAAAGTTTCCGAGTTCCCAATGGTGACCTTCGAAATCTGGACACCTGTATGTATAGTAGACAAAAATTTACAGTAGAAAAAATATTTGTAAATAAAATAAATAAATAAATATAAATATATATAATATATATATATATATATATATATATATATATATATATATATATATATATATATATATATATATATATATATATATATATATATATATATATATATATATATACCGGGTGGAACATCATACCTGTGTACATAGGCGATTCATATGAGAAGAAAAACAGTTTTTTCGTGCCCATTGCTCCCCAAATTATTTTAGACAAAAATGCTTCAAATAAATGTTGTAGAGCATAAAATTCTGCATCTAAATCAATAAACAGAATTACTTTTACATGCTTTGTAACGACAGAAATTAAATAAGAAAATATTGAAAATTACGTTGAAAATATCAAATAGCCATGGAATTGAAACAAAAATAGAAACAAATAAATAGGTAAATTAAATTCATACAAAAATCTCCATACCTATTATTACGACAATTGTACATTTCAATGAAATATTTATTTTTTATAGGATTTTTATTGAAAATCTTTTTAAATTGGAAATAATTCATGTAAACATTAAGACCTATCTACTACAATTCAAATTTCAAACAGTAATTCTCTGAATAGAATAATCACTACAATTTATTATTATAACAAATATTCGAATAATCCTCCGTTTTCAGCCAAGCAATAACCAAGTCTATTGTAGAATGAATTTCTTACATTAGCGAACTGCCTATTTGTGATTAAGGCGCTCTCCTCCATGATAGCTTCTCTCAATGAATTAATATTTGGGTGGCGCTGCTTATAAATTTTACATTTAAGATGACCCCATAAAAAAAAGTCGCAAGGTGCTAAATCAGGAGATCTGGCTGGCCAATTTAAAGTTCCACCACGACCAATCCAGCGATTTGGAAATGCTTGGTTTAAATAATCTCTAACACTTACTCCGAAATGAGCTGGGCAGCCATCTTGTTGAAACCAAACCTCCTGATTTTCGCGCGCTACGCTGTCTAATGCAGGGCCGATCTCATTAATCAAGAGTTCTAAGTATGTTTCAGAATTTAAGTTGCCAACGATCTCAAATGGTCCAATAATATTGCTATTGAAAATGCCTGCCCAAATATTAATTTTTTGAGGATATTGCTTTCTGGTGGTAACATTTAATCTTGGATTTTCTAGAGCCCAGTGCCTATCATTTTGAACGTTTGGTTCATTGTTTAATGTAAAAGTACACTCATCGGTAAAGCAAATAGATGGAAGAAAATCACGATCCCGATTTGCTCGTTCTTGCATATCTTCACAAAAAACTCGCCTACTTTCTTCATCAATGGGCGAAATGTCTTGATGGCATTGCATCTTATAAGGGTGGTATTTATGTTTTTTAAGAATGCGCAATACAGTAGAATGAGCAATCTCACATTCCTGCGCTATTATTCTTGAACTTAATTTAGGATTAAAAATTTATTAATTCCAGAACTCTTTGTTCGTTTTCTAAATTAATGCGATTATTTTTATTTCCTATAAATAAAGATATGATTTGTTTGTAAATCTCTTAAAAAATATTCAAATTTAAATTTACCTGTACTATTTTCCGCCGCAACACTTGCCGTGGATTCAAATTTTTGAACATACGCGCGTATTGTTGTAGCGCTTGGAATTGGCCTATTTGGAAATTTCACGGCGAATAAATCTCTAACTATACGTAAACAATTTCCACTATAAAAAGTTTTTATTATAAAAACCCTTTCTTCGTTAGAATAAACTGAATTCATTTTGATATTTTACCGTCAAATTAGTTATTTATCTGTCAAACGTCAGACATTTATTTGTTTCTATTTTTGTTTCAATTCCATGGCTATTTGATATTTTCAACGTAATTTTCAATATTTTCTTATTTAATTTCTGTCGTTACAAAGCATGTAAAAGTAATTCTGTTTATTGATTTAGATGCAGAATTTTATGCTCTACAACATTTATTTGAAGCATTTTTGTCTAAAATAATTTGGGGAGCAATGCGCACGAAAAAACTGTTTTTCTCATATGAATCGCCTATGTACACAGGTATGATGTTCCATCCGGTATATATATATATATATATATATATATATATATATATATATATATATATATATATATATATATATATATATATATATATATATATATATATATATATATACCGTGTGTCTGTCTTAAAGGTGTACATAAGAGATTAACATGGGAAATCAATTTTTGCAATTTCCTGCTCGCCTAATTATTTTAAGCAAAAACGCGTCAAATAAAAGTTTTAGGGCATAAAATTCTGCATCTAAATCAAAATCTAAATCAAAAAACAGAATTACCTTTACATGCTTTGTAACGACAGAAATTAATTATGAAAATGTCGAAAATTATGTTGAAAATATCGACAGCCATGGAATTGAACAAAAAATAAATAAATGCTTGACGTTTTATCAAATTGTCAGAAACGTCAAATAAGTTAACTTAGGTTGTGACAGATAAAACGTCAAGCATTTATTTATTTTTTGTTCAATTCCATGGCTGTCGATAGTTTCAACGTAATTTTCGACATTTTCATAATTAATTTCTGTCGTTACAAAATATGTAAAGGTAATTCTGTTTACTGATTTAGATGTAGAATTTTATGCCCTAAAACTTTTATTTGACACGTTTTTGCTTAAAATAATTAGGCGAGCAGAAAATTGCAAAAATCTGATTTCCCATGTTAATCTCCTATGTACACCTTTAAGATAGACACACGGTATATATCATCACGGCTTATTACCCATTGCTGGGTGTGCCAATCTGTTTGTACACAGATAACGGTAATGATGAAATATTTGCACCGTGCAGGCGCTTACCAGGCGTCACCTCACGGGCACTCATTGCTGGCGTGGAGAGTGCACCACAGGGGTCAATTTGTGCCATTTAAAATTCGAAATATTTGGCGTCGGTCGGGATCGAACCCGGTTCCCCAGATTCGCGACCTGACACTCAGGCACGCGGCCACGAGACCCCATATCATACCTACATATTTGTAAATGATTTTTAGTTTTGGTGAGGTTCATCAACGACGAAGATCCCCATCTCCAAAACGAAACGAAAGATTGCATGATGTCTTCACCAGCCATTTGCGTCGTCAAATACCCAAAGTTGTTAGTTTTAACAATAACCAAATCCATACAATATACAAATACAGAAAAAACAATAATAATATAATTCTTAAAGAACAATACAATCATTCTAGTACAGACAATATGGAGGAAGATGAAAAGCATATAAAATCAAAAAGTAATAAACGTACAGTATATTTTGAAGAAAGTCTTGGAAGCAAAAGCTCTTCAGATAGTAATATGAGTTCAACTTTAAATAGTGAACCATGTAGAATTATATCAGTTAGGAATGTAATAGAAAAATTTAACAAATTAAGTATAAAACCAGAATCTTCTCGTAAACAAAACAATACAAATGAAACAAGAGAAAAAATATGTAGGGAATCTAAAGAAATTTTTCCAGATTTAATTTTAAAGCCAAGTGAAGAATTTTTCTCACTTACTAATAAAGATAGTGAAAATTATTTTTCAAATGAAAATTCGGGAGAACACAGTAGTTTAGAATATATACCTATAAAATTAATTCAAGAAAATAATAGGGATACGAAGAAAAAAGATAACAAGATTAGAAAAAAAGAAAACAAACCTTTAAGAAGTGAATTGTACACTCTTTCAAAAAACTCTAACAAAAAGCATTCGCCACGCAAAAATCAACATCATAAAGATTTACTCGAACTATTCAAGCCAAACTTCAATCTGGATGAAATAAAGAAAGAAGTATGTGTAAATGTTCTCAATCAATCTGATTTTGAAATAGAAAAAGCTGTCAAACGAGTAATATCCACTCAAACCCAAACAACACCTTGTTCTTCAGCGACCAATATTATGATCAATGTTTATAATCAGAAATCTCCACGACTAATAATGCAAAGAACATATTCATGGAATCCATTAGAAACTAAAGTATTTAATGAAAATGTTATTGATATGAAACCAATAGAGATTAAAATAGAAAATATTTCGAAAGAAAATGAAAATGAAATTATGAAGAAAAGTGTCAAATCTTGTATTCAGAAATTCGAAGGTAAAACGGAATACCTCTATCCCATTGTAGTTTTTATTCTGAAATAAAAGGTGTGTTACTGGGTTAGCATAAACCCACACACTGATCCAAGTGCACGTCTTTCGTCTCGTCCACATTCATAATCGTAATCTCTTTCCACTCGAAAACATTTCTCTTTCTTTTAGCGTACTACTATAATCACATCTGTCTACTTACATACTAGACGTCCAGGCGGTCGGACACTCAATATCGCCAACATGGCGAACATTATACCGGGTGTCTTAGGCCGACCGACACATGGGAGATTAACATGTGAAATCAGTTAATTGTGAATAGTATCTCCCGAGCGTAAGATATTAAGCTGAAATTTTGTATACTCATTGAAGGATATTCATTCTACGGATTACAGTTGAAATTAGTCAATTTAAATGCGTAATATTAGAAAAAAATTTAAAAATATATTAACAATAAAAATTATGAGAAATATTCGTTTTCCGGGAATGGACTGTGTCATATTTTGAGTCAGAGCTCAACGTTTCGCCCGCAGTCGTATGGGGCATCTTCAGGAGCAAGGGGGATAGTACTGTCTTAAACAAGGTTACCCGACGTGTCAACTACGCTAGAGGCCGAGTTTAAGCAACAAGGGGGGGGAGACTCAGTTTACAAGGTTACCCGACGTGTAAACCACGCTGGTTTATTTGGCCTCTAGCGTCTCCCCCTTTTGTTGCTTAAACTCAGCCTCTAGCGTGGTTGACACGTCGGGTAACCTTGTTTAAGACAGTACTATCCCCCTTGCTCCTGAAGATGCCCCATACGACTGCGGGCGAAACATTGAGCTCTGACTCAAAATATGACACAGTCCATTCCCGGAAAACGAATATTTCTCATGACTCAGACTGTGGAAGCCTACGCAATTATTTCAATAAAAATTATTTTGAGAAGTAAAAATTTAAAATTAAATTTTACTGCTGAATGGTTCCGAACCCAGTCCTTCCGAGTTTTGTGTATTACCAAATGCACGCATTATCACTATGCTATTTAAGCTTTTACTAGGTAATCATTTTTTCCAGCATATGAACAACAATCCTAGATATTCTACAAATTTCTTTATTTTTTTCTGATATTACACATTCAAATTTCCTAATTTGGACTGTGATCCAAAGAATTAGTATCCCCCAATAAATACATAAATTTTCAACTTAATATCTTGCTCTGGGGAGATAGTATTCACAATTAAGTGATTTCACTTGTTAATCTCCCATGTGTCGGTCGGCCTAACACACCCGGTATACGCTTTGCTCATTCGTCATTCTCTCCACATATTCAAACCATCTCAACTGACTCACCCCCACTGTCTTAACAATATTCCTATTTTTGGGAATGTTATTTTAAATGGGGCATTCTATTACTGTTTGTACTTTTTTTAATACTCCGTTTTGTTTGAATCATAAATATTAAATTATTAAAAAGTCGTCCCTGAACTCGTAATATAACAATAAAATCACCTTTTAGTTTAGGTTCTGTTTATTTTAATGTAAACCAACATATATATATATATATATATATATATATATATATATATATATATATATATATATATATATATAAATAAAAAATAAAATCTTCACGTAGCTCAACGAATAATTTTATATATATATATATATATATATATATATATATATATATATATATATATATATATATATATATATATATATATATAGGGTGTTTCATAATATATGCGCAGGACTTCAGGATGTGATAGCTCGTCCAAAAATATGAAAAAAAGTTTCTCATAATAAGCTATGTTTTGTGCGGAATTTTTTTTTAAGTCAATTGTTGAAGATTTTGAAGGGGTAGTGGGTGTTTTTCTCCCCAAGTTCTACGCCACTGGAAAAAGTACAGTTTTGAGCCGCCCATTTGAACCGCCAATGTTTTCTACACAAAAAAGGTACTCCTGATCATAAGCTCTAAAGTTGACCGTTTTCGAGAAAAATCAACTTTTATGTTGAAAAACATGGTCAATTGTTTGAAATGATTTTTTTTTACTAATTAAACAAAATTTATTCAAACGTTAGAACAAGTATGTTTTTCAACATAAAAGTTGATTTTTCTCGAAAACGGTCAACTTTAGAGCTTATGACTAAGAGTACCTTTTTTGTGTAGAAAACATTGGCGGTTCAAATGGGTGGCTCAAAACTGTACTTTTTCCAGTGGCGTAGAAGTTGGGGAGAAAAACACCCACTAACCCTTCAAAATCTTCACCAATTGACTTAAAAAAAATTCCGCACAAAACATAGCTTATTATGAGAAACTTTTTTTCATATTTTTGGACGAGCTATCACATCCTGAAGTCCTGCGCATATATTATGAAACACCCTGTATATATATATATATATATATATATATATATATATATATATATATATATATAAATATTTTTATTCTTTAACATTTGTTACTTATACATTGTACATATTTAAATTTTAATAAAAATATGTTTTAGAAAATCTAAGGAAAAATGGAGTGGACCCTGAAAAAAATTGCAGTGCTACAAAAATAATTTCAAACATAAAAAGTTGTTATTTGCGCAAAAATGATTGCCAACCAATGTTATCACCAAAAGCTAAAAGTGTTCCTTTCTGATTATAATGTGTATAAATACCTGCGAATTGCGACAATAAAATGGTTTTTAAAACAATTTTATTATTATTATTATTATTATTATTATTATTATTATTATAACAAAATTATGCGAATAATATTGAAATAAACAAATATAGGATAATAAACATTCGACGATAAGATGTAGGATATAGGAAAGATAACAAATAAACTACTCAAAAGTGAATAGGGATATCAGAAAAAGTAGGCATTTACGAAAATTCTACCGGTAGATACCGCATCTACCGATTGCGTTCGAAAACACAAGTGGTTAATAGTTACCGTGTTCGAAAATTGTACCATGTCTACCATATCCATCTACCGGATCCACGATTTGTGGATAGAGTAATTCAGCCAGTAAATGCAGTAAATAAAGAATCTAACCTCAAAAAAAGTAGTAATGCCAAGCGAAGCGCGCGCGTTAAAAGTGAAAATGTCTTCAATGTTAGAATCGGAAGTAGCATTGTGGTCAGTTTGTTAACTACGCGAAATTTCAAATCTCTTTTAAACTTTCAAATATTTTTTGTACGTTAGAAATCTACCCTGTTTACCATTTGCGTTCTTGTAGTTTATCGACTTGTTAATAATATAAAAACAAAATATAATTTTTTGGCCTCCTAAAGTGTAAACATAACAATCACACATCGTTGGGGTCCATGGTAGTTGCAATTTTACACATGCCATGACTTTGCCGCACCGAATAAAGTAATACACACCCATATTTTTAAGTTTTAAGAGGCCATTAATAAAGAAATCTACTTTGTAATAATAAAGAGTGCCTACAAAAACGCTAGCTACCGCAATTTTCGTTCATTAATAGTAAATAAATAAATAAAATTGAATTTCTTTTAATTTAATCTGCCAGCGCCATCTGTTAGCATAATTCTCAGTCGGCAATGTCAATATGTCAAAATTTTTAAATGATAAAATTTGTGGAATGATTGATGAGAATTATTTATTTTATTTCAAATGTTTGAAATTAATTTTAATGAAGAATGTCTAAAACGGTAGGTAACATTAGAATCATTCATGTAGTCTGTTTAGGAACTACGTACTATGTAAGAACTAGTCCACAACTAGTCTGCCTAACCTTATTTTCCTTCCAGCATAGCAGCATAGACCTAGACATCCCTAATAAATAAAATAATCAAAGTGCAAATTCTTAGTCTTGTCCCAACCCAACCTCTAAATTGTTGACTTTTTTCGTCACACCACCGTGTGAAAACTTGATAATATCTCTCGTAACGGGCTTTTGATTTTTCAGGGAGTAATTCCGATGAAACATTTTTTGCTTGTTCACGTAACTTTGGCGGAGTAGATGTTATAGATTCGTCACTGTCTGTCATTTTCCTTTTTGATAGATATGATTACAATACTTTTAGCAATTACTGACCAAGATAGAAATCAAGAGATACAATTTTTTGTATTTTGACGTTTCATTGTTTTTCAAAGCGCCTTGAAGCTGAGCCTACAATAAATTATTTTGATAGCAGCTCGCTTGATGACAACAATGGTTTAATGTTAACAAGCAAAATTTATAGAAAATACATATTTTGATAGATATCTCGGCCAAAAAATTTAATACATAATGTGTGCGTTAGGTATTTGTACAACGCTCGGTTTTATTGCAGCACTCCGCTGCGCGTCGTGCTTCAATTTAAAACTTCGCGTTGTAAAATAACACCTACCGCACGTATAATCTAAATAACTATTACTTTTGACTGTACAGAATAGGCTATTATACTTCGTTTCACGTAAGAAAATAGTGATGGGAAGATAGGTGCATTTTGATATTGTTATTTGATTGGATAATATCGGGATATTCTCCCATCAGAAAACAAGATCCAACTGCACCTATCTTCCCATCACTATTTTCTTACGGTGCGTGAAATGAAGTATAGGAATATAATTTTAGAAGTGGGGGAACGTGTATGGTACATCCCACTTCCTACTTTGCACCTTACACTTTCAAAACCTTAAATGATTTGAAGACTAGCAGTGAACCCCCTTAATTTAATATTATTTAATTAAGGATATGTTTTCTTATATATCTATACATATTAGGGTCGACCTTAAAAGGAGTCAAGTCGAATTTTATCGAACGGCCGGGGTGGGATCCTATAACTCTCGTGCGATAGTTTTCGCAGCCGATATCACTATAGAAACGTATTTTTTATAAGATTTGGCGTATTTTCAGCATCATTAGGCAAAAAATGTAATTTTCTATGTAACCATAGTGACATCGGTTGCGATAACTATATCGCACGAGTAGGCTCGGGCCACACTATGCGTTTTGGCGGGAGCGGTTTAACGGGACCGGTTTACCGGGAAGACAACAACTTATTGTTTTAAATGAATGCGACCACACCGATGCGGTTGCGGTCCGGTTGCCGGATACTACCGCAGCATGTTGCGGTTTGACCGGACGGTCAATTTGCCGCATGACAACTATAACACATTGGAGATAATGCGAGCGTTCACAAAGGTCTGGTTTTGTTTTTTAATAGACAACGTATACTATTTGGGCTCTGCACCGATCAGACATTGGTCCGACTGTGTCCGAATCGGGTTGTCATTGCTGCCGTCCTGTTTAGCGGGATATATGTGGACGCTGTTCGATCCATCCCGTTTAACCGGATGCGGTTTTACCGGTCCCGCCATAACGCATAGTGTGGCCCGGGCCTTACAGATTCCCACCCATGGTTCGATTCCGACTGACGTCAAGTGTGAAATTACAAATTTAAAATTTTCATGTATATCATAACATATAGCACAAAAGTGACTTCTATGGTGTTCTCGAACGCTGTAAATTAAAATATACCTTTATTGAAAAGTTATGTATTTATGTTATATTTATACGAGCAGTAATGATTTACGTATTTACGGTATAATAAAATAATCAAATTCATAAAATTCATATTAATTTTGCCCATATGTGTAAAAGTTAATTTTAAATTGATATGGTTTTATATTATTTTTATTTGACCATATAAAAATTTGAATTATTCATATAAATTTCAAGTTCATTGTCCTTTGAACATAAAAATAGCATACAAGCAATATATTTTAAAATATTTATATTTCGTTTAAGAATAGTTAAACACATAACCGAATATTTTAAAGTTCTTAAGTGTAATAATCAAGGCGTATCCAATTAATTTGTCGTAATTAAAACAGCTCATTTTGAATATAGCACAAACAGCTATAATTATGTTTATGACTGTGAAATCTTCAGTTTACATATATATGAGTGTAAGCGATACACATATTCATGACAACATGACCATTACTAGTTACAAGTACAACAAAATGCTTTGCGTTTTACTGAACTATAATAACATTTTGCCCATCAGGATCAGGATAGCGTAGGGGCAACGTATTTGCTTTGCAATCTAAAGATTCCGGGTTCGAATTTCGCTTATACATGGATGATAAGTGTTTGTATTAATATTTCCATTAATTCATCATCAAAACGCATTGCATGGCCATAAAACGTAAACACGTTGGCTGCGGAAGTCCAAAGTGATGTTTTCATTTCCGTGCGGTATTAGTCCCCGGAGCCTGATGGCGAACTTTCTGTGTATGAGATACTGGGCTCCGGCGACCAGTGGTGTTTGGAACATAAATTGCCATCTTCTGGCTATTAGTTGTATTAAACCTGGGTATTTCTATACAGAAAACTGTTATTTGGTCATGTATGTAGCTAGGTCTGTGGCAGGAACGGTCTCCGAAGACCGGAATCGCACCAAATAAATTACTAAAAAAAAAAATACTAAATTTTTGATATTTATGATAATACTGAATTAATTTTAATTGCGAAATCACATATTAAATAGATACGTTTCAAGTACAATTAAACAGGTATATATTTATAATGATAGGTTATTATTTTAGGTAAATTATTCACATTCATTCTATTAGATATTTGATTTTATTGAAACAATCTTGACAAAAATAAAGGCAATTATAGTGCAATATTGGGAATAAATATTCGTAATATTTAACAGCAAAATAAATAAAATTATTAAATATAATATAAATTTATTAAATTTTATGCAATTTATTGAAACATAAAAGACAAAATCCGAGTTTTTTTGTACAATTATCGAAATAACTAGTTACTTTCGTAACTTTTGTTACTAACCTCATGTCTGGTGGGTGTTAAACGAAGTTCTTTGTAAGACCCCTGACATATTTTGCATAGGTCGCCGGAGACCAAGCGCCCTATAATTTTTTTAAATTAATGTAGAATTGTGTACATCAGATAGGTATTAACAAACATACTCGCACATACTAACAACAAAGCAAAATATATAAAAGTTCACTAGACTAGACTAGTATTATAGATAGTACACAATATTAGGTAAGTCCACTATTGGACATGGAGAATATAATTTGTAGTTGAATTTACGTAAGAAGAAGATTTCATTCATGATTTTATTTATTATTTTATTTGGTTGCTATCGAATTTCAAATAAGGCGCCTTCGCAAAAATTTCATTTTTCGAAAAAGACGTTTGTAAACTAAACTTTTAACTTTAGCCACTAATTTTAATTGATAATTTACATGCATTCTTTAGAGTGACCGCTCCTTGCGGGTGGGCAGGTTATGCCCCACACAAAGGCGCCTGACCAGGGGCAACATTTCAAGACAGTAAGTAATAGTAAATAAAAGTAAAGAAAATATACAAAAAATAATAACTTACACAATAAGGGGAAAGAAGTGAATATTTTTTAATTTTTTGCCTTATAGACCTTTTCAATGGACCTTTTTAATTTCACGGCTATCTCTCTCTATCGGTGCAAACAACTGCCAGTTGGGCTGTCAAACGAAACGTCAAAAATATTGCAGTTATTAAAATACCTGTATTCTCAGTGAAAATTTGCATCTTTAGACAGTTTAACTTCAATAAAAGCTTTTGTAACTTATAGCGATAAGATTTTTTAAAGTTATCTGAGATATTCTCACATTTTACGTCTGAATTTTTTAGAAACAAACGTCATAGATCTCAGTTGTTCTTACTATGCGCAGATCTCCATTGCGCATATCTTCTATCTCTTTAAATTGAAAAGGTCCATTTAACGGCTCTCTCTTTCTATCGTTACAAATAGTAAGTAAAATGGCGCGAACAACTGCCAGTTGGGTTGTCAAACGAAACGTCAAAAATATTGCAGTCATTAAAATACTTCTTTCGAGAAGTATTTTTTAGTTTTCAAAGATTTTTCTCGCATTTTACCTCTGATTTTTTTAGTAACAAGCGTCATAGATCTCAGATGTTTCTTGCTATGCGCAGATTCCAATTGCGCATATCTTCTATCTCTTTAAATTGAAAAGGTCCATTATCCTACCAAAAAATATTTTTCTATCATTGTTATTGACCTGTGAAGGTGTGGATTACAACAATGAATATTTTCATTATAGCTCAAGAATATTGATTACAACAATGAATCCGACAATGAATCAAATATTTAAATACTAGCATTTTGCGAAGAATCAAATGCTTAACTTACAATTCTGAAATCTTTGAGATAATTTTATTTTTCTTTTCTGCCGATTGCCGATATACACTGGTTAAATATTTTATCCAATAGATATTGATTTGACAATTAAAAATCCATTGTTTTGTTATATGTCAACGTACTTGATTGGTTAGAAAATTAAACCAGTGGTTAAAAACTAACCACTGAATTACAGAATAGGCTCGTATAACTGTAAAATTGTTGATCACAACAAACGATTTCGTTTATACGAGTAACTATTATTTTTTGGAGAAGGTGGGAGATGTTTCATTACAGCCGAGGGCTTATGTATATGAGATGATTGAAAAGGAATACCCTTTACACCATCCTGCGCTAAACATTCTAATTAATTTGAAATGTATTAAAAATGCTAGGTATGTAAAAAATTCCCAATACGTTTATAACTTTAAAAAAGCTAATTATGTGCGTCTGTATTGTTTGATTGAAAATTTTGACTGGAGCAGCCTACAACATTTTTCCGATGTAAATTTAGCCTGTGAGTTTTTTTATAATACGCTGTATTCTTTTTTTGACGAATGTGTCCCACTTAAACTAATTTACAACAATACCTATCCACCTTGGTTTAATAAGAGTATTTTAAAGAAACTTAAGGCCAAAAATCATTATAGGAAATTACATGCGAGGTTTCCACGTAATCAGGAATATTTCACTAAATTTCAATCCTTAAGATTTGAGGCTAAGTCAATGATTAAGCAATCCTATTCTGACTATGTGGAATCCTCACAGTCTATGGTTAAGTCGAACCCTAAAAAGTTTTGGAGCTTTATTAACTCAATGAGAAAGTCATCTACTAAGCCTAACACTATGATTTATAATGAGTGCTCTCTCACTGCACCTGTTGATATTTCCAATGCATTCGCAACATTCTTCCAGTCTGTTTTTTTCCTCTTCCTCTCCTCCTTCTTCTTCTTCTACCATCTCTTTATCTCCCGATTCTGTCGTCCTAAATCACGTATCTACTGCCGAAATTGAGTCCGCCATTAAAACCCTAAAACCTTCTCTTTCCTGTGGTCCTGACCTCATTCCCAGTCTGCTAATTAAGGACTGTGTTTTCCCCCTGTCGAATGCCTTATTCCACCTATTTAATTTATGCATTAAAACCTGCACGTTTCCCGAAATATGGAAAATAACGCGTATTACGCCCATTCTTAAGTCAGGAGATGCGTCTAATATTGCAAACTATCGTCCTATTGCCATGCTGTCTAATTTCAGTAAAGTTCTTGAAAAAATAATATACAATTCAATTTATAGAAACATTAAACGGCTTTATTGAAAAAAGATCCACAGCCATTAATTTAATGTATTTTACGCATAAAGTTTCTTCAATTCTTGATGCGAGAGGACAAGTAGACGCCATTTATACAGACTTTGCAAAGGCATTCGACAGAATTGACCGTGGTATCCTCATCAACAAACTTCATTCTTTCTCCCTTTCTGACGCCCTCATTTCACTGTTATCCTCTTACCTTCATCAACGTAAACTTTTTGTTCAATATAATGGCCAAAGCTCATTTAATTTTCTGGCATCCTTCGGCGTTCCCCAAGGTTCAAATCTTGGCCCCCTTCTTTTTTTAATATTCATTAACGATATTACTAATGTCATTAAATGCGAGAAATTACTATTTGCAGATGATCTAAAAAAAATTTATCCCATCTCATCATCGCTTGACTGTCAAATGCTTCAAGATGACTTGATTAGAATTTCTCAATGGTGCACCCTGAATAATCTCAGTTTAAATTTAAGTAAATGTCATGTTATGTCATACACTAGAAAATTATCGCCACTGAATTTCGACTACGCAATACAAAATATCTCCATATCTAGAGTTTCCGTTATAAAAGACCTAGGCGTGAAATTTGATGACAGGTTGATGTTTATTGGTCACATTCAAGACATTTACAAAGCGGCCATACGCCTTCTAGGCTTCATAATCAGGAATACTCGTACCTTCCCAGATACCACTGCTATACACTCTCTTTACTATTCTTTTATTCGGACTAAACTTGAATACTGCAGCGTTATATGGAGCCCTATTTGTGAGACCCATCAGAGTCTAATTGAGTCGGTCCAGAAAAAATTCTTAAAATACCTTTATTTCAGAATGCATAACATGTATCCGGATCGTAATGTGTTAATTATGAGAGTCTTTTAAAGCTTTTTAATTTTCATACCCTCATGGAACGCCGGGAATATAATCTCATATTCCATCTTTCAAAATTAATTAATGGTCTAATTGATGATCCTAATTGTCTTTCTCTTCTAAGTTTACATGCTCCTACTATTAAAACAAGATCCTACTTTACCTTCTATCTTCCATCAGCCCGTACAAATCTCCTAATGTCCTCTCCAATTTATCGCATGTGCAGTCTTTATAATAATATTTTTTCTAGTGTTGATGTCTTTCTTCTTGACTTTAAGAGCTTCTGTAACGAAATCCATAATCTTTGTAATTAATAATATTGCAACTATGTCTTGTTGAATTGTATTTTTGCTTTTCGCTACCCTTTAATTGGACTTGTCTGTTGGGTAGTGTGTATTTTTAAATAAATAAATAAATAAATAAATAAATAAATAAATAAAGCGCCTGGCTTTGATGAAACTCCCACCGAGTTTATGTATACTATTTTATCACAATCATATTCTTGTTAATCAATAATTTTCAAAATAAATCAACGAGTTATAACCTTTAATTTTATTAATATTTTTGACAGCTCTCTTAAAATTTGTTTAGCCAACTTAATTATAGGGACCTATGGCAATATTGCTAGGCAACTCCTACATAAACAATTCCAACTCTTGGGATGCAAGAGTTTTCAATCATTTGCAACCCAAGAGATTGTCATTGCAGTTACGAATGACGTATTTCAAAACCTCTATAAGGTTAGGAATCGACATATTACTATTACGATTGTGAATAAAATAAATTTCCTTCCAGCGATCAACTGCTTAACGATTCCGGGTAGGTACTTTTTGACTCTACCTCGTACATGTATATGCTGTAAATATTAATTAAACTGATACTATCTATTTTAAAATATTCAGAATATTTATTTTGAATCTCATATGTAAGTGTAACTCATCACGCATGTGTAAAGCGAAAATAATTGTTCCATGTCTAACTCCATTTTATTTAAACTTGTATTTAATCTTTAATTATTGTTAATTTCATTTCTGGTTGGGTTAGCTTGCGGTAGTTAGCCGGTTTGCGGAATAAAAACTCAAAGAACGTACGTAAGTGGGTCGCATATGTCTTAGAATCACCCAACAAGCAGTAATAATTACTAAATCTACATTTACATTGTTGTGATTTAAGAAAGGTAGAAAGAAATATGATATAGTGATGTCCGCTCTACTTTTATTTCTAATATTTCATTAAAATTATATATTTTTTCTCGTTGTTTTGATTTTATAGTGCATGACAATCTGAAGTTTATTATACAAAACTTTGTTATGCAAATTTTGTTCATAATTTGAAACGAAAAATGGTGTACATATTGGCCAAACAAAACAATATTTAAAAAATCGAATAATTAAATTAAAAACACTAAGACTGCTCTATCCAAGCATAGCGTTGATATACAACATCGTTTTGATTTTGACAATGTTTCAATAAAAAAACGTAAATATTAGATCTGATACAGAAGATCTTTCGAAATGTTATCAATTTGTTGTAAAGTTATACAATACATTTAAATTTCGCGTTAATGGTTAATTTTTATTTTAATAAGTTTATTCTTATTTTATTTTTCTGACTTTAAATCAACGGTAGTCTTGTTTAGATTTCAAAAGATATCCGACATATTATAAATTATTAAAATTAAAAAAAAAATTGTATTCATAAGCAACTTACAGGTAATAGGAATTTTATTGTATTCTTTGTTTGGAATCGTGTATAATGTTTATGTACAAATAATTTACATTGATATTTCTTGGATTTAGCACTCATAAAGGTGTAATAAACGCTGAAACGTATGCATATGAGGAGTTGATTTTTTATTTTGATCCTCTTCGACAATCGACAATTCACATACTAAGTACATAGTTTTAAAATGTTGATTTACGATATCTTCTTAACTTCTATCTCTTAAAACTATTTTTATTTTCCGGGATATATAGATTCAAAATTTTGTCAATAATTTACATACTATAAGCATGTTCGATAATGGATGTGTGGGGATAGGGACAAATTTATCAATTTCAATGTTTGATTTTCTAAAAAAATATTTCTGCAACACTTAATTGTATTGTTGGTTACATTTTAAACGACTCCGGTATCTTGTCTCAAGATATGATGTTTGTCTCACCCTATCTACAATGCCGAATTATTACACTATTATTATTGAATTACATAGAGATCTGTTATATCTATGCGATATCAAATTATATATATACAGGGTAGTGACTTGGACGACGCAGCGGCAGCATAGGGATTTCAATGATAAAATCTTGATGTGCAGTTATTTGCTCCCCTAATTATTTTAGAGCAAAATTGTATTTAGATTTTTGCTACAGAAAAAAAATATTGCATCTGAATATGCTGTTGATTATAATTTTTCAATTTCCGGAACCGTAAAAATGCAAAAATCATTGATGCCATTGAACAAAAATTTAAACAAAAGCGCAAACATCTGTCATAGATTTTCACGTTTAAACCTTAAAGAAATCTTAAATTTCGTCTCGTCAAAATACATTGTTGGAATCAACTATTACATTGTTGTCATTAACTACAATAAAAGTGTTTTCATTTTCCTCGTTTTGAAAATGTTTAAACTTCAAGAATCTATGACAGATGTTTGCGTTTTTGTTTAAATTTTTGTTCCATGGCATCAATGATTTTAGCAAAAATGTTATTCTTTTCGACTATTTTTACGGTTCCAGAAATTGAAAAATTATAAGCAATAGCATGTTCGGATGCAGTATTTTTTTCTGTAGCGAAAACCTAAATACAATTTTGCTCTAAAATAATTAGGGGGCAAATAACCGCACATTAAGATTTTACCATTGAAACCCCTATGCTGCGTCGTCCAAGTCACCATTCTGTATATATATATATATATATATATATATATATATATATATATATATATATATATATATATATATATATATATATATATATATATATATATATATAATATTGCTAAATGTTTGAAAAACAAAAAAAAATCTGCTGGCTTCCCTGTTTATAAATATTATAATAAGTCTATGAAGATAATAATAATGAAGATCACGCTAAAATTATTGTAAATAAAAAAATTGGGTACGCCGTGGAAAACAAAAGTTGCAGTTACAGTTATTTATTTGGCATTTTCGTCAGTTTTTGGCACAAAAAGATAAAAGAAATATAAAATGTTTACTGCATTAAATAAACTATTACTTCCAGTTCTCCAGTTGTTAACAAAAAGTAATCAGCTGTTCTAAAATTAATTAAAACTTAAAATTTAAATAATGGACCTAAAAATAAGATACAAATTCTCACTGATGCTTTGTTTTGGACATATTTGCATTGTAGGGTTATAAGGACGTTACTGTATTCTTACAAGAATTTTTAGTTTTAACAATAAATATTCATAAATTTCAAGTTTATTTTAAAAAATAATAAATTACATACGATTTTACTTACTTTAATAAAAAAAGGGACGTAAAAAATACTACTTTCCTAATTGTTAATCATTCTATTGAAACAAAAAATATTATTCAGCAATTAAATTATAATTTGAGTTAATAAGAATATTAGTCAGTATAAGTTGTACGTGTAATAAGAATGAGATTGCAATGAGCATGTAACAGCATAAAACTACCATTATTGTGTGCATTATGAATATATAATCAGTATATTACGTGCAAAATTATAGCGCAGGAGATAATACATACAAAAAGATTGCATGTATTTTGTATTCATCTTGTTTTTCTAATCATAAAAACATATTAATATTAACATTAATATTTATATTAAAGATTTTATATAATACTAACTAAGCAGTCTGATAGTTTTTTTTTTATTTGATACTCTGACTTTGAAGAATATTAGTTCATATTGTTATCCCAGAAATTAATATAGGTACGCTACTAGAGAGAAAAAATGTTTCACAGACTGTATTCCATTTACTTACACTTACACGTATTTCAATGGAAACTTCCACCATAGTAATAATTTAGAACATGGGTCATAATATTAAAATTATACCCTAAAATGTTATAAAATAAAATAAAAAAACTTATGTACTCGTACTTGTTAGGTTTTAGTAAAAAATGTTATTTTAAAAATGAAGTTAGTTACATTTTTCATATTTTTATTATTCTATGAAGTAAAAAAAAATTAAAGCCTTTTGGCTTAGTAGTGATACAATAACAATAACGATACGATCAGGATACGATACTTTCTAATTCAAAATGTTTTCAATGGAATCATTGGATTGGACTGATTTATATTATCGATACGACGATGATATGGTTTCGCTTTGCTTCTATAAAAAAAATATTGTAAACGTACAATATTACTATGTGAAAAGTTGTGTTTGCGTACTTTTGTGTGACATCTAAAATGTAAGGTCTGGGTTCTAGAATACCTAATCTCCTTAAAATTCTGTTTTTTTTTTGTTGCAATGTCTTCTTTTAGTTAAAATATAACAAAGAAGCACAAATGCAGATCCCGGACGAAGGTATTTTTTTTGCAAACATAAAGACAGATTTTGCTTAAAGGCTGTTTGTGAAAATTATGACTACTTCGCTTGCAAATTTTCAAAAAATACTTGGATATAACCGTAACCTAACGCACAGAACTCAATTTGACCAAACTCGAATGGTTACCTTCATTTTATAGGAATTTAGCCCTTATTTAAAAAATACTACAAATATTGCTTTGTGTGCCTTAATTCTTTAGTGCTTTTAATGGTTTTACAACTATTTATATCCATTAAAATAAAATTATTGAGGGGTGGGTATTCTAGACTGGCCATATTTTTTGTTCTTTGTTTGGTTTTTGTCAAAACTTTGTTGCTCAGAACAAACCACAGATAAAGAGACACAAATGTTCTTTTATCTGTGGTTAAGACAATGATTATATGTTAAATATTTTCTTTTAAATAAGTATAAATACTAAACTAAATAAACAAATATTGATAACTCCAAATTAGAATATATTTATCTTAATATTGATAATATAATCTTCATATTTACATGCGTTTATTATTAAAGACTTCACTGTTCATACAATTGTAAAAATATTTGTTTATCATATGCATTATTTTCACCGCGCGCATCGGTTTCCCTCCCCCTTCCGAAGTATAAAAGCTAAGCCCGTGTCTCGCTCAGCCAGTTTCGAGTTGTGTGTTGCATTGTGAAGTCGTGTGGTTCCGCGTGTTTGTAACTTCTCTGCTACACTTACTGCCCATTTTCTATCCCCAAGTGTTGGAACCCAGTGATTTTATTAGTTTTACAAGTGTCTTTCTCTAAGGTAAGCTAAGTTTGATTCATAAAAACATTGTTTAAGCGAATGTAGATTCAACTTTGACAGAATGGCCGCCATGAAAAAGCCGGCTTCTTTCTAAGACTGTATCGGTAGAATAGAATTTCGATTAGGTAATTTGCATTAAAACAAAAGGTGAATAACTTAAGTTTTTGTGGAAATATATGAAAAGAGGAAATAAAAAATAACAGTAGAATTCAGATATTTTGTTTTGTATAATTGTCGATGCCATTATAATATAATTATTATTGTTCTTATTATTGTAAGACACATTACTTTTTGCATTATAAAACTAAAATATATATATATTTTAAAATAATATGAGATAAGTATAAGAGCTTTGAAACTTTTTTGGTAATTAAAAGCTTGCTTGGAGAAGGGGTGTGGTTTTTACATGGCGTTTAACATGGGAAAACAGTTCCTCTCAAATATTATCTGTCCAGTCAAACTTTACAGGTTGCATTATACACAGAAATTTAGAGCATAAAATACAGATTGTTTTGATTTTGCCCATTTTAGGAACCGAGAAAACTTAATTTAAAGATGTTTTAAAGTAGATCTAATTTGCTTTCAATTAAAAAAATGAACGTCGGATTAACTGTCAAAATAAATAATAAAAACAAGAAAAGTAAATATGTATCCGTGTGTCACATATAGCACCGTCTTTAAAATAAGTTTATTCAGTTACATAAGCAGTGAAAACAAAAAATTAGGCATCAACAAATCCAAAATTTTATGCTGTACAAAATGTATAGTATACATATAATGTTACGGGATATTATTAAAATAAAAACTGTTTTTCTATGTTAAACGTTTACGATGATGTTACGGTTTTTCGAACAATATTATCGATTATTTTCGATGATACATTGAAACCCTAGGGGCCTAGAGGATTATAATTTTCCTATACATTTATAAAAGAACTGCGTGTTTTTGATTTTTAATATGTAAGTATATAGTTTGTTATGAAAATAAAAACAAATTTGGATTAAATTTTACAAATTATGAGTAATGAAAATAATTAATAATATAATTTACGAATTTCAAACTGCTTTGCATAAAATTTTAAATATTTTGTTATGGAATTCTTTTGAAAAGTTTTCGAGAACGTTTATATTTTTTACGGAAAAACATGACTAATCTCAGCATCAGCACATTGTTGACATATCTGGGATTGACATTTCAACTGAGTCCACTTTTCCTGGGCAGACTGCAATCCATGCACTAACATGGCCTGGCTTGAGTATCGTGTTCGACCGGAACTGAGATGCTTGTTTACCACTGATTTGTCGATGAAACTTTAAAAGAGGAATTTCTGAAACCGAAGGAAATGACCATTTATTTTATAGTATGTTTGGAGAGTGCAGCACAGGGGTTACGATTTGCCACTATAACTATAAGATGGAAGCATTTACGACAGATTGTAATGAGTTGTTATACAAGTATGCAAGAAAGGTTTACCAATGTGAGCTGAGATATTTAATGCTAAAATATGTAGAAATGGTATTCCATGGTGAAGTTGTTTTTCTTTGTAATGCATGCTTAGAATGAACGACAGATTTAGTTAGAGGCAACATGAATAATAATAATAAATGCGGTTAATTTATTTATTAGAAAGAATTGATAACCATTTTATGAGGTTAATGTACTCAATAATAAAAATACACTGTAAATATATTACTTTATGAATTCTACTGAATGGTGTGAGAAGAAATATAATATACAGTTAGGTATAGTAAATTTATTTGAAATTCTTTTTTGTGACAGCTGGAAAATGTTTTCTTTTTTCTTTTGTGTACGTTTCTCGGGTATTCATTCATTGGGAACTCCATTGCTTAGCAACGCAGAAACACAAAACCACTACCGACCGGACCGGCTCAATGGCCGGCGAAACATATCCGACAATGACCGATCACACCGGAAAATGGAGACATAACAAAATTTCAGTATAATTTTCATTTTATACATTTCTAGACGGGATTATTATTTTACCGGTTTCAGGATATTAATCAATTGTACAAAAGTAGGCTGGTAACTAAGTAATAACTGTATCTATATTGTAATATTATTACCATACTGACTTGTCACAAAAGGTCTACAAAATGAAAATAAAATAATATGAAAGCATAATGCTCTTCATTAATACATATAGATAACATTAGTGCATCATTCTAAATACGTTTTATTTTATTCTAAAATAATAAACATGATGAATAAAGCACTTTGAATATTTGTCATATGTCAAAAAATTGTTCTGTTAACCATAGCATTCTGAAAGTAGCATTAACGAGAGATTTTCAAAAAATCATATTTATTAATATGGTCTTAATTTTCTGAAACCGATAAACTATTGAACAAACCACGGATGTTATGAATCATAACAAGCCTTAGATGTCTCAAACCGACATCTGCGGCAGTTATGATATACATAACATTCCTAGGTATGTTAATAGCGAGGTTAATAGCTATAATGATAATAAATGTTTTAATGTAAAATATATCTGTGGTTACATGCCAAAAGCGGATATGTTACTTTACGCTGTATACTGGGTGTCTACTTTTTTTGTGGACCATTGGAAATACAATGGTAAATTTTTTATATTGCTGTAAATTCTACCCTATTAATTTTAGAACTAAAGTGTAAAAACAAAAAAATATCCAGAATTAAAAACTGCATCTAACAAGCTCAAAATTATTGTTTACATGCGTTTCATTAGCGAAAGAGAGCCAAAATAAAAGTAATATTTTTTAGCTATTTATAGAGTGCCATGAGAAAAAGCACAACATGTTATACAGTCGTATTGGTTGAGTTTGACAGATGACAGTGTCATAAAGTTTTAATAATTATTGAATTCATTAATTTATTTATTAGCAAGCCTGGATACATTTACCATCGCAGAAAAAACTCAATAGAACAATGTTAACAAATAAATATCAATTAATAAACTTTTATATGTCAAAATCAAACCATACGACTATATTAGTTGTATATTTGGTCTTGCATGGGACTCTGTAAAAAGCTTAAAAACGGATGTTTTATTTTACATTTATCTCATTACAATAAATTTGATGCAATATTTAATCCAGAACATTTTTTGTATTTACTCTTTAGTTCTAAAATTAACAGGTCAGAATTTACAGCCATATGATAATTTTACCATTGTACTTCCTGTGGTCCATAGAAAAAGTTGACACCCGTTATGTAAAAACAATGTTTTTTTTTTTGCAAAACTGCTTAGGTCTATAATGTTTTTAAGAGCACGGAGTAAATACCTACCCAAAGTCAGGTTAGTTAGTATAGTATATGTACAATATTATTTTCTAGTTTTATGGAAAAATAAGATATGTTTGATATGATAAACCGCTTGGTTTTGCCTTATTTATATAATACATTTTAATTGCATGGTAAAATAATTTGTACATAGCTGTCAAAAGAAATGTAAAGACAAATTTTAAACACAACGCAAATGTGGATAAAAAAATTTAAACAATTTTTTAAACGCATTTTATTGTAGCAATCTAATAAACTGACAAAGTAAAGTATGTAATTATAATTGCTAATCGTATTTCAATTCCTGTTTTTACCAACTACTTATTAGAATTTGCTGAAAGAAATTTTAAAATCAGATTTTCTATAAGCAAACTTCAAATTTGATCTCCTGAAATATTTGACAAAGTGTCATATCTGCTTTTGGCATTTAACTACATATTTAAATATATGTTCTATCCTACTTTTTTAACAAGCCTTTATCCATTGTTGGGTGTGTCTCTCTACTATTGTAAAATTACTTAAAATTGTGATTATATGTCAAGGCACAAGACATTGTATTACTTCTGGGTACTTAAATTATTTATCCAATGTTCGTTTATTCAAAGTTTAAAGCATTTTCAATTTTGTACGGAAGTATAGATGTTAATTCGTTAAAGGAAATGCGAAATTCGAGGCGTATTTGTTAAAAAAATTGTATTTGTTAAAGCTGATCAATTGGATTTATTAATAATAAAACCGAGAATAAAACGGTAACAAGAAAGAAAATCTTTGATTTTTCTCTACATTTATAAAATATTTACTAACGATCTGCTATTTATTTTCTTTCAACTTTCCTCGTTAACTGTATTTGTAGTACCCTGGAGAGGCACTGTAGATAAATATTTTATAAATTGAGATGCAGGCTTCACCTTCGAGAATTGCAGAGGCTTATGATGCTTTCAAATAAAATATTGATAATACATTGAAGATTTCCAACACGTGTGAAGAGTACTACAGGATGTTAAAAACCCGAAAAACGGATCATAGGCGTTTACATGGGAAATCAGTTCTTCTTTGTGCAGACGTTACTGAATTATTTTATGCAAAAATACTTTAAACAAAAGTTTATAGAGATTGAAGTTATGCATCTAAATAGTGTGAAACGATTATTCTAGCTCTCCATGTAACCGAAAAAATAATTATAAAGTTATTGTTTTTACTAACAAACAATAGGGTCCTCCACCACAACAGAAGTTCAGTAAAAGTTATATTGAAAGTAGACAAGACAAAATCAGGATTGAGACGAAAAAAGTTTTTAAAACATTGTTAGTTTTTGAAATATTTTAAGATTTTTTAAAGCATCTATATATCTACGTCACAACTATTGCTTTTTTCCTCGCGCAGCCTGCTATAGAAAATGGTGCGAGAGAGATAACTATAGGTTTCGTTAAAAATCCAATGCAGTTAAACTAAAAACAATTATGACTTTTTAATATGCCATTATCATTATGTTAATAAGTTTTTAATAAATTATTGTTTTAAGTTAAATTTTAAATTGAAACTACCACTATCATACAATGAACTGTTATGAATTCAATTTTTTTGACAAACCTGCTTCAGTTGATTTTCGTTTTGGCCAAATTCCTCTGTCCATTCTATCTTTGTTTTTTCGCGAATTAATTTCCTGTTGCGTGCGTTTTTACCTGCTAAAATATGTCATCCTGTAACATATGTTCATTGACCAGAAGCCGTAGCCGTCAGCAACATTTCGTACACATGTCGCCTGAATACGGCGCCGTGCTACATGCTATATGCAGAATCACTTAGCGATTTGACGTGACTCAGACGTGGTTGAATCCGTTGGCTAGTTGCACGTAGTTATTGTTGTGCAGGCTTCGCAAGCAAAGCAACTTAAATCAGCTTCTGAATACTCAATATTAAATGGCCTTGAAGAGATGGTTGGTAGATTAAATGAAAAAGAAATTGCATTGCATGCCCATTTGTAATGACAAACTTAGTTCATACTACCTATGGATCTATTAAATTTTTAAGACTCTGTGACGTCAATATAGATTCGCCATCTAGAAGAATTTTTCTGAATCAATGGGTGGTGACACCATGTTGCCAGTTGACGAGAATGGGTTGGCGTAGGGTTTGAACCCCGGCGTCAGCTGATTTTTCTCTCGCATTTGTACAATTTATCTTAATAGTAATTTCTTAATTACACGCTTCTATAGCATCACTTTTCAATTTAAAATAAATTTATGCCTATTAAAAATGATGAAAACGACAAAAAAAATAAATAATATTTTCTGTATTACAAACAGAAATGTATCTAATAATAAAATTATGTAAAATTTATGTTTTGTCAGAGATTGTAATACCGGGTCTTAAGCAAGTCATTTGACAACTATGCTATTAACAATCACTTTTCGATTATTTTGTATAATAAATTTGCAAGTTTGAAGTGCAAATATGCAGGAACATATAAAAACAAGAAAACAATTTTGTAAATATTGATCAGTATATAGTAATAGGTAGATTATTGCTCATCGCAATTGTTATTACACATAACCTTCTTTATAAAACTTATAGACTAATTCTGAACAAATCTTACAGTCTTGTCTTATAGATCTGTAAAAAAAAACTGACAAAAACGTATCTAGTTTTGTTGATTAATATAAAATTATACATTAGTGGCAGCTTCGTTGCGATTTTGTTCATTATTTAAAGATGTGTAAACCGCACATATTTGTTCAGAATAGTGCCATTATATCCTCTTTTCTGATTTCTATCTGCTCTTCCTTGCTTTTTAAAGTATTTATCGCATATATTACACCTAAATTTACTCTTATTTTGTTTTACATGTATTGCCATATTTTAAATGTAAATGTTCTGCACCATATCACCCACGTGCGCTAAAAGTCAACTGCGCAGTTTGCACTTCTCATTTTTATTAATATTTCTCTCTTTTAATTTAATAGGTCCATTAGTCTATAAAAGTGTTCGCTAATGGTAAAAAACAAAGACAGCTCCAAATCATTGTTAAATACCAGCTATTACTGTCGATTTTATTTGATTGAGAGCATTTTTAACACTGTTTTTAACTATTGTTATATCTGTTTGCATTCTAACCAATCAGATCGCAGAATTTATTTCCTAATCTAAACCAACAATATTCAACTAAATAGTAGCAGTCAATAATAAGTAACTAACCTTACGTAATTTACTTTAAATTAACCTAACCTGTTGATTTACTAAAAATTGGTCTATGGCTTTGTCCAAAGTCGCATTTTGGCATTTACGTCTATTTTACAGAAGTACAACTCCGAATGGTACACTAACGACATCCATTGGTTTATTTGGGAACACTTCAGTACAACAAAAGTGAATCATACAATTCAATTTAATTTGATGCATTAAATATTATATTTCACAAAATAGAAGCTAAGAAGCTATATTTTGATAGTAAATTTGACATTTTGCAAAAATTATAACAACGAACATGATTTGTTTAATTAGTGCGAGTCAACTTCAAAGCATAGTGTACTCCTATAAACCCTAAAATCTAATTCCTAAAATCCTAAATAATGACATTATTTAGGGCATATAAATTTAGGATTTAGATATTAGGGTGAAAATTTTTTGGTTAAAAAATTATCCAATTGAATACCTGTATTTCTGATCACGTGTGCGGAAGTAACCAATCAAAACAAACTTACACTGAAAATTTTTTGGTTAAAAAATTATCCAATTGAATCCCTGTATTTCTGATCACGTGTGCGAAAGTAACCAATCAAAGCAAACTTATACTGATAATTACCCTAGGACAATTATCACTTATGTCACTAAGTTGCTAAGTAACAAACACTTTTTGACAGATAATTAAAGATTAATTGTTTTAATTTGAAAATGTCATTTTGCAGTGAAAATAACGGTTCAATTAATAAAATTATTACTATTAAACGTTTGTATAATAAAACTGGACGTGTCTTTGTCTTGTCTTCTCGTGTCAATGTCAATCTTGTTATTGTTACACACTTAACGCTGACCTTATTCATAGCTACTACTGACATCTATTGGGTGATTATATAATTATAAAAATTCTGCTAAATACAAATTCTTCATAAATTTATTTAAAATTGCAAAAAATTTTCTCACCGAATACCCCTCGATCATTGATAAATACTTATAATTTTATCACTACTACCTCAAGCACGTTGCTTTTAGGTAACATCCCTCCGCCTTCGGCGTCGGGTGGTTACCAAGCAACGCGCGTTCGGTAACTGTTATAAAATTATTTCGTAATTATCAATGTCCTCGGGATATTATAGCTGATAATTATCCTAAGACAATTATCACTTATGTCACTAAGTTGCTAAGTAACAAACGCTTTTTGACAGATAATTAAAGATTGGTTGTTTTAATTTGAAAATTTCGCTTTCACGATATGGCAGTGCAAATAATGATTCAATTAATAAAATTATTGAAGAAAATACCCCCAAAAATACCGTCGCAAGTAAAAAGTACGTATAGAAAACCTGTATGTATTTTTGCGACACTAGAAAATTTAAAACTGAATTTGTCTTGTTTTCTCGTTGTGTCTCTTATTATTGTTACACTCTTCACGCTGAATATGAACATATTCATAGCTACTACTGACATCTATTGGGTGATTTTATAATTATAAAAATTCTGCTGAAAACAAATTCTTCATAAATTTAATTAATATTGCAAAAAAAATTCTCACCGAATACCCCTCGATCATTGATAAATACTTATAATTTTATCACAATTTCCTCAAGCACGTTGCTTTTAGATAACACCCCTCCGCCTTCGACCTAATCTAAAGCACAATAATCGGTTTGAGTTTTGCGGGCATGAGTTTTGTTCGTTAGGTTAGGTTTGAAAAATTGCAATCGAAAATGCCCAGATATTCATTTTACAATTCGCAAAGTTATATTGAAAACGAATGGGCGTTTTTTTAATGGATTTTACAATCTGCCTACGACATATACCGAGTTATAAAATATGGTGTGATAAACTGTGGGGATACATTTCATTTGTAGTTTAGTTTATAATAGGCCCTGTTTAATATAATGAAAATGATTCGTAATTATAAATAATTGTTATACGTTCTTTGTTGGTTAGAGAATAATGATAAGGAAAAGTACTCGGCGTGTGGTCAGTTCCTCTTTATATTTCTTTCAAGTATTTTTGTTCTGTGGTTTGTTGAACCTGCGGATGCGGAACCTACTGATACAAAGAACTGACTGCGTAGTAAAGCCTTCAATCTGTGATAACATGGCATTATCTTTGTTTTTTATCAGAAGTATTCTTTACCATTTTTTTGTTTATTTATTGCTCCTTATACAGGATGTTGACGGTCAGGTGCGAACATAGTGATTTAACATGGGATTTTAGTTTTTAGATATTTTCTGCTCTCCTGTTCATTTTATGGAGAAAAAAAAACTGTAAAGTGTTAAGTTATGCAGAATTAAAAGTTGCATATAAAACTGTTTTTACATTTTTTATTGATTTTGGTTTCTTCACAATTTTAAAAAGACATTTCAAAATTTCGTTTTATCAGTAGCAATAGCCATATGACACTTGTTTTCTTTTTCTCTAGTTTTCATAAGTTATTTATAAACATCAAACCTCAATTTGACTCACGGAAAATAAATAAATAAAATAATTAATGTTTATTCAAATGAGGAACATATTTTTATTATAAAGGAATATTATGATGGAAATAGTTACAAAAAAATACGGAATTTAAATAAATAAAAAAATCTGAGCAACTTTTAATTCTGCACATCTTTTGCACTGTACAGTTTTTTTTTCCATAAAATGAACAGGAGAGCAGGAAATTTCATAAATCTGAAATCCCATGTTAAATCACTTTATTCGCAGCTGACCGGCAACACCCTGTATGTATAGTGATCTGGTTTTTTTGACTTCAGAGCAGACATTTTTGAAAGGAAATTATAAGCGTTAAAAATTAATAATAGATGGAGTCTAAGGTTAAATTTAACTAAAACTATTATAATTACCCCTTAACCTTAAAATTAATTTTAATAAAAACTAGATACGTATTTCGAGAACTAAGTTCTCATCATCAGTAATACAACAAGTGAAAAGTTAAACAGAGTAGTCAAGATTACTCAACATGTCAACCATGCCAGAGGTCCTAACAACTCTGAATCCAGCAAATTTTAAGCCGGAATTCCGGGGTTCGATAATTCGGTCATTCGACGACCGTTACATGATTATGTGTTTTTGATTAAATTTGGTTAAAATAGATGTTATACAAATTATTTATCATATATAAAAATAAGTTCTGGGGTGAATATTTTTTTTAATTCTACCAGTAAAACGATCTCCCGCTGAGACGGGTGTTACCACATCATCTGCGAAACCAAGTCGATTCACTATGTGTGCATAATAGTTAATACGGTCCTGCCAATCATTCATTCAATCTGTAGTGTTCATCACATGCATTATGTGCGATAAACTATGTTGCGATGAATTTGAATTCTGGTTGTCAGAAACACAATCGGCCATTTAATGCACAG
Source organism: Harpalus rubripes (assembly GCA_963082715.1). Lineage (NCBI taxonomy): Eukaryota > Metazoa > Arthropoda > Insecta > Coleoptera > Carabidae > Harpalus > Harpalus rubripes. The sequence goes on along the minus strand of OY720456.1, from coordinate 17,521,568 downwards.
AATAACGCAAATTGTTAAATGATATTACCGTTTAAACTTTATTCAAAGTTAGTTACATAATGTATATTAAATATGTTCTTTTTTGGATAACATTATATACGTATTGTTGAGTTTGACAAATACCGTTTCTGATTATTGGAAAATACAAGTTTCTTGTGAAGTTCATTAAGATTTTTGCACGTATGTGTTAAATTATGAACCTGCAGTTAATTAAAATACCTTGTCATCATAAATTGATTATACTAGTGTCGTAATTGATTAAGTACTTTTATTTTCCTTTATTGTTTTTACCTAGAAAATTAAATAATATATTACTTTACTTTAACGTCGACCAGGAACAGGATGATAAAAATTAATAGTTCTTATAATAACATAAGATGAATAATATGAGTATCATTAACATGGGAGAAAGTTTTTTCTAAATAATATATATCTATCTATCTATCTATCTATCTATCTATGTAGCATTTTTATAGAAATATATTTGTGGCTTAATACAAGTTATACAACCAATGTAATTTATTTTAGTAACATGCTCCCTAAAATGTCATGTTGTAATTGGTTTAAAACGCTTTTTTATGTACAAGAACAACCAAATTCAAACTGTAGAGGAGTCTATAGGAATCGGAATTCATAGAGTCGATATCATGGCTCAAGAAAAAAAAACTTATTACAATAATTACCAATGTAAAAACTCTCAATAAATCGTTAAGGGCTTTAACACGTTAACGACCAGGCCTAAATTCGAAGACTACTTCTGGACCAGGATAGTTTTTGTTGAATTTTGATAAAAGTTAAATAATATTTTTTCTTAAGTTGTTGGGAAAGTTTTTTTTTAAAAAAACATATGTACCAAATTGGTACACGTGGTTTTTTTTAAAAAATATATAATTTCAGACTGTGTGTACCTTATTAAATAAAACGGCACCCATTGCTGGGTGTGGCATTCTCCATTGGGTCAGTATTTTTATTATATATCCAACTAAAACATGAAAAAATACAAAAATCAGACAATATAGAAGGAAACAGATTAGCAGCTTACAAAAAAATTAAATAAATTCTAACAAAATTTAAATTGCCATAGTTCATGCGGTCTTTGCAAGAAACAGAGTAATACAGAATTCAAAATTTTAAAAGAGTCATTCTTGGTATTATTAGCACTAAAAATTTCCTGTTGATTTAAATCACTCATTTCCAAAAACCGAAATTACGAAATGTTGACATTGATTGTTTTTGCATTAAGACAGAAATTTATGTATGCATATGGCGAAACATGAAAACGTTGTTAATTATATGTCATATATTCTTTCGTAACTTCAAACTTATTAAAAAATAATTAAAATTCTGCATAAATTATGCAACATATATTCCTATTTCCATTTTACACTTGTTGGTTACTAACTATCATTATAATCAGCAGTTCCTTCCTCAAATGAATTTTAATGACAGTATTTCACAAATCCTATTTATATTTTAAATCCTCCTCTACGGTCTTGTAACATATTCTAGACAGCGCAAGCAGTTCCGGTCTGCTGGCCGTTTCCTGTCTGCTCCGACCACATCCTTCGTGTTGTGATGTTGGTATCACTGCCACGTGACGTCATGGATGCTAGAGTATCGCCGTGATATTTTTTGGTGTACCTATTACCTGGTGCTGTCTTGTTTTGATCGAGCTAATGATAAAAATGCGAGAAATGTTAGCTCACGTTTTCTTATTTTTAATGTTCTTTGCGGCGTTTTCTTTTTGACATGTTATGTACTTTTTGTAATGATGTAATTAAGTGTGGAAATATCTGATAAAGATAACATTTCTTGTGGTAAAAATATAATAAGTGCTGTTTTGTATATTAAAGATGTTTCGATCGTTTTATTTTTCAACTTGTGTCCATCAACAAGAATTAAAGCCTTTTTAAAAATGTTCAATTTATTATAGGTGTTTATAGACTTCCGTTTTTATTTTTAATGGGTGATACCTATTACCAGGAATAAATGTTAAAACAATTTTTGCTAAAACAAAAACGCTCTAGATATTCTATTATACATATAACAATGGACATTATATCTGTTATGGTTTCCGAAATCTCTGGTGTCAATTAAAATCTGGACACCCCATATATGAATGAATTGGATCGTGCACTATATAGTAACAAATAGTAACATTTTTGTTAAAACTAGACCTTAAAACTGTATGAAAGGGACTCTGTAGGTATCAAAGTTTATTTTTTTTTTCAAAAATATTCGAGTTTTTAATATCCTTAGAATCTACGTTACAAATCTACTCTTTCACAAAATTTTACTAATTTTAAGCTTTCTGTGTTTGAAATTCGGAATCCACTTTGTAAACCAATTTTATTTGAATGTAGTCGTATGATGCCATGCCAAATAGAAACTTCGTGCGTTTGAATGAAAATAAAAAGATATGTTGAATGACATAGGCTGCAATCCATACTTGGACCTTTGACTATAATTTATTTATAATACATACATTTTTCCAATAGACCATACCATATTACTATCTCAATGCGCATGCTCAGAATGCACCAATCATATGCTTGAGAGTACAGCGGAAATGAAACCAATGTCATCTTATGGGATAAATTGTATTTTTAAAGCAAAATATTATTTTACGTAGACAAAAATGAACGACAATTTTTTTTCTTGCAAGTTTCATTTCCTATTTAACTACTGAATTCTGCCCGTATAATATACAGGGTGTAAATGAAATAAGTGCATTAAATTTAACCAGTAATATAACTCGTCGAGAGCAACAATATTTCTTAATAACTTTTTCTCGAAATCGCATATTTTTTTTAGCATTTTTACCACCCCGTAAATTGACGAGTCGTTCTAAATATTTTTGTGATAATTGAGGGCCAGTAGAAATAGCTATGAAAAATTTTGTTTTAGCAATTGACAGTCCTGTTAATTGTTCCAATTAAATTTTGATATTAGTAATAAACTTGTTTATAAGGTAAAATTCTGTCAAAATGCGAGTACACAGACATTGTAATTACTTACCTATGGTTTATTTATTTATTTTTTTATTCGTATCTGTACTACATTTTACTTGACATCACGGTTGACATAAAGACAGTGTCATGGAGTTGTCAACGCATTTATACGGAGCGTTTCCAAATCATCACCAAATCATTGTGTTCTTAATATTTGCACATTTGTTAATCTTGTACATCTTTATCACATCACAATACGGAGTGTCACATATGACAATTTTAAAAAAAGCAACAGTTATATCCATAACATGTGCAAAAAGTTCTATGTTTTCAGCACATAACAGACTTCAATTTTGGAAATGGCTCATAATGTTCATTAATGAGACTAAATTTACTTGGGAAGGTGTATTTATTATGCACAATACACATCTCGACAGACGAAAATAATGTAAAAATTTTCATTAAAAAATGTTTTGGGCGGAAACCATAAATGAAAGGACGACTAATTATTGGTACTCATGTACCTCTTTTAAACAGACAAAAGTTTGTACCTACATTTTTTGAATAACGTGTTTAAACTATTATGATTTGTCGACGATAAATAATCATCTCATAACCTAACTATGCTTTTGCTCTTCCTCGTCCCTCCTTGTCTTCCTCTATTCACACTATTCACAGGTGATTAAAATCCTGGTTCAATACACAACTTTATAATTTTGTTATCCAAAATTTAAATTTATTTATTTTAAAAATTGTACTATTACGTATTAATTAATAATAATGTTATTTCCCTTGATTCGTTTATTAATTACTGTGACTGTAAGTGTAACCGATAACCGACAATTTTTGAGCTGTTTGTATCCCACTTGAATACTGCAACAGCCATTTGTTCTCCATGAGCGGGTAACGAAATATGTAGCAAATCTTTAAAGAATTTTAACTGAAAATCTAAAAGACTTAAAAAAAAAAAAGTTATTAAGACATATTGTTCCTCTCATCGAATTACATTACTGGTTAAATTTAATGCACTTATTTCATTTACACCCTGTATAAATAATCAATAAAATAAACATTAAAATTTAAAAATTTTAAGCGCCTGTTCACTCTTCTGTCACTGACATATAACCCCAAACTAATGTTTTGTAGTTGTGATTCTTTTGTAAAGTGCGAAATATATTTTTTAAATTATGCCTGTTTACTATTGCTGCTTTCCGGATTGTGATTTGAATCCATTAATTAAAAAGGAATATCTTTTCCTTTTTTCCTAAGAATAGTACAGAGAAAAAAAGTTAGTATTGCCAACTTAATTGGAAAAATTAAAAAATAGTTTGTCGTCCAGGCACGCTTTTTTCATTTCATAAATCTGCCGGCAGAGGTGCTATAATAAATAATATGGTCTATTATTGACTACGAAAGTTATTAAAACACATTTAAATATTTTTATGTTTTGAAATAGATCACTTTATGTGATTCCAATTAAATACGAGGTCCACTGTTTGAGAACAAAATGTTGTTAATATCTAGGTACGTCTCAGAATTTTAAAAATAAATATTACAGCTTAATAAATAACTATTGTAATCCTGTAAACATCATCACTTAGAAGTTGAATGTTCATGCCCAGTTTAACAAAGCAGTACCTCTGTAGACTAATAATAATTTTAGTTATAGCTCTTCTCTCATATTTTCCATATAATATACTGAAGATTACTTTCTGTAATTATAATTATTTAAAAATATGGTATTATTCAGCATACGCATATGCGTGTAATATGAGAAGAGAAAATATTTTAACCATAATGAGAAAATAACTACGGTTATCATTACCTGGATGATTATATGAAAATTAATAGAGTACCAGTATTTCACTGTTACCTGTCAAATTATTGTACGTTCAATGATTAACCAGTGTCATTAACCTTGGTATGAACCTTCAAAATTTAAACAAAATAATCAAAACATAGCAGAATATAATTTCCTATATTATCAAATACACTTTGCACTTATCTGTTCGCATTTTATATCCCAAACGTGATCATATAATAAGTATGCAAATTAGAAATTAAACCCATCAATAATTCAGCATTCAACACTTATTTTTCAATGATTTGTTGTACGTACGTTTTTATGACTTTATGCATGTATTAATGTGTGTGGAATTCTAATTTGCGTTCGGAATTATTGGGTTATATCACGAAAGATTTTTAAAGTTTGCGTAACTTGATTTTAATGTGGTTGTTAGCTATAAGAACGCTTTTTATACTTTTTTAAATGTTACCTCTTTTTGAAAGTTAGGTTACTTCCAAGTTTGGCATTTTTAAAAATATTTGCTTATTATTTACTATACCAATAAACCTACTTACGCATACATATAGACCATAGATCTATAAATAAATTATTTATATATAACAGTAAATATTAATGATAATAATACAAACAAATTCACTGGTCAATGATAATAATTTAAATTCTCGGAAAAATATATAATTCGTTAAGTAAATTAAAACAAATGCCTTTTATTTCGCCTGTCATGTATAAGGTTTCCCATCAGGAACAAATGGTGGACTCAAAAGTAGTAAAAAATATAATATTTATTAACAAAAATTAAATAAACAAAAATAAATACAAATATATTTATTTGATATAATAAACGAAAAACGAACGTTATTTAGCAATGTGTTTTTCATACCTAGGGGTAGATCTAACGTCTCATTTTCAGCTAGGTCGAAACGAAGACTAATTAAATTGAAATTTGAATCTAATTCTGAACATACAGCTAATTCATATACGTTTGAAAATGTGTGGTGAGGAACAATGCGATCTGGGTATCGCCTGAGGAACTCCACAGCCAGTCCACTTGCAAATACCATACACGAAAACCATATCAGATTATTCTGCATTAGTAAAATGCGGTATAATTAATTAGACAGCACAAAAATCATTCATTTGTCAAACATACGTTCATTCGTCAAGGCTAACTCAAATATCTTTTTTTTTAATTCCTTCGATGTCTCCGAATTAGTCTTCGTTCGAGGAATTTACCTATAGGCACAGACAAACAACAAGCATGCTGTTTTTTGTGCTATAGGTCATATAGCATTGTTTGATCATAATGACCCCCCGGAATATATGTTATAAGTTTGTCGGTCGAGTCTCGGAACACCCTGTATATATATTTTAATTCTGAACATTTCTCGTTTAAAAGGGCAGGAATTATAGGCGATGTGCACATTTTGAGCGTCAGCGCCTCTAACGGCTACATTGGCATTTTTGGTTACCGAATCAATTATGACATTTCGAGAAAGTGATACAATTTACAATTTTATTTTGAGTTGTTGCTATTGTATATAAATATTATACATCATAGTATATTGAAATGAGTAAAGAAAATATTTAAAATGCTATATACCTATGTGATGTGACTAATTCAAAAAAGTCAAAGTACCAGCCAAGGTACTGTGGCAGAAAATATAATTTTTCTCATAATATGTGTGATTTCTGTATCATCATATTTAAATTTATATTATAATTTATAATATTAGTTAAATGTTACAAGATGCAAAATACATGCAAATTGAGATTAAAAAGTTGGAAAACTTGAATGATTGGAAAGGAAGAAAGTTTCTACATATCACGATATCAGTGGATAATGTTAGCATCTAGCATCTTTCTTTTATATTCGTAATAAGTGAAGAAGATTCTTCATTGAAAATATACCAGGCTCTACGTGGAATCAGTTGCACAAGCTCGGAGAATAAAATACGAACCATGTGAATTTCTACCTTTAACATTAACATTACATGTACAAAATGTATAATAAATAGACGAATTATGTCAAGAATAGACTTCTATTTCATACAACTGTAAGTATTATACAATTTTAAGACAATTTTCTGCTTCTTGTATTATATCTTGTTCAAATATTCACTTAAGAAACACCTTTTATATAATTCATTATTGCAATCACACAACCATTGTTGGAATTTTATTCATACGTATCTTTTACAATAAGAAAATATGTATACCTAAAATAATTTTTCATGTTAATAGAAGATATCTTTTGAAAGGTTATTTTCTTAAACATCTATTACTCATATAATCTTCTAGGGAATTTATAAAATTTGATACTTCAATCGGTAATTTTGTAAGAATTATTTCATCCCCCACTGCATCATACATAATATTTGACGTCTTTTCATTCGCATTTATTGCAAATATTTTATAAAATAGCAATTGCAAAATTATTCTGACATTAAACATAACCTTGCTATGTTTCAATGAGTAATCATTTTATCATTTTTGCCCGCTGTCGGCGCTGACTACTTTTGTGCACACCGCCTATAGCCATGAAATTTTATCATTGCAAAGTAGACACCCGGTATGTATAAATTTTTCTATGCGATGCGACATTTTTGTTATAACTGACAGTTATAACCAGAGATAAAATATTGGGCCTAAATTTCCTTAGCGAGATACCTACCATTCGATTTAGAATTTATTACGGCCACCATATCATTCTTGATGTAACATCTCAAGAAAAAATTCTAACATTTTACCTCAACTGATTACCACTGCTAAGTCATCATTTAAGCCGCTAAGTTAGTAATCAGAGTGGCGCCAGTATCGCTCTGTATACTGCATATGAAATCCTCTGTGGATAGGTCAATACTAGCGTCTGCGTTTGGTTTTCACGGTCGCAGCCTCGACCGTGGCCCTGGCTGCCTGCCTGAAGGTCGGTTCAATACCGCGCCCTTATCAAACACAAACACAAGTCTAATGGCAATGGCTTCTTCACTAAGTTACTTAGGGTGGTGTCAGATAGAGTTCAAGAAGCAATATCCGGAGTAAAAAAGTTTCTCTATAAATATAATACCTACAAGGTTTTGATTGAAGTTTGCCGCTTCAATAAGAATATGACATTTGCCAGTAAATCGATATCAGTCTATTATTAATAGGCTTTATTTTTTTACCTGTAATTAGGCGTGAGGTAAATAAGAGGGGCACGCTAGAATATTGGGAATAAGGCTGTCCGAAGACTGTTTGAAATTTAGTATGTATTTAGGATTTTGAGCTATTTCATATAAATACTACTCCGAATAGAGCAATTATGACATCTGTTGGTTTGCATGGGAACACAAAAGAACTACAAAAGTGCATTAATAATTCAATTTTATGCGATGTTTAAGAATGTTATGTACTTGATGAAATAGAAATCTTTAAAACTGACAAAACCGAGGCCAAAGCTATCAATTACTGGGGATCTTAAAAACTGTCTTAACAACTGTGAAAGCGTCAATTACAAATCATGATTCGAAAATGCCTCTGATATACATACTATCACTCATGAACATAATTTAAAAAAATTGATTAGTCACTAAATTGTAATGAACATAACTTTCACAACTTAATTTGAAATTTTAGATAAATAACTGTGTTAAATGTTTGTGTGACTTTTGTTTTCCACAGCTTACCTGATTTTCTTACTCTGAATAATTCTAGCGTGAAGCTCGTATATCTATACTTTTCCAACTTTAATTTAAGAAAAAAGAAAGTTACTTCAATTTAAGAAAAATTCAATTCAATTTCGGAAAAATTAACTTCAATATCAGAAAAATTATATCAAAATTTGCGAAATTGAATTTACTTTTTTCTGAAATTAATAGTTATTTATGTATCAAGGCACTAAAGTTCTTTCTTTATCACGAATACGGAATTTATTGCCAAGGCCCTTAGGCATAAGAGTGATAAAAAGGAACGTCAGTGCCGAGGTGTATTTTAAATTTTATTTGGAATCGAAAAATTGTGAAAATGAAAGGTTTTTTCAAGATTTTTGGTGAAAAAAGGCCTTACTGATCCAGTCTGAATAACCTTTATTGTTTATTAGGACGTTTAGGACCATAGTGGTTTATTTTCAGCTTTTTTTAAAAAAATATAATTTCAATATTTTTTCTCATTTTTAAAAAAAGTTGAAGATGGACACTATGGTCCAAAACGTCCTAATAAACAATAAATGTTACTCAGGCTGGATCACTAAGGTCTTTTTACACCAAAAATCTTGGAAAAAATTGAGATTTAAGACTCATGAAAATGATAGGAATATTTATTTTTATAGTTTGTTTTGACATCGGTTTTTACTTTTTTACCAGTTGTTAATTTCGGATATTGAAGTTACTGTAAAGATTTTTAAACTTTTAATGACGATTTTTGTGCACTTTACTGACGATTTGAAATAAAGTTACTTTATCTGAAATTGAAAAGGTATAGAAAAAAAAATACTAATAAATTTTTTGTGTGCTTGCATTGTCTTATTCATTTGTCATATTCATCATTCTACGCTGCTTGTTTTTGTAATAGGAAGACAAAGAAATACTGTGGAGAGAAAGGTCATCTTCGTAACAGTACTATGGCCTTTCAACTTTGATTGACTTACGAGTACATTATTTCATTATAGAGATTTGGTTACGTTTTGTTACTTGATGAATATAAAAATGCAATTAAATGTATTCCATTTTATATTATTTTTATGAAATTGTTTAAATTTACATTGTTATGTATGTTCGTAATTAATATAAAGCGTAGGTTGCTATTTTATTTTAGTAATTTATTATTTAATAAACAATTTTTTTAAAAATATGATTGATAATAGATATTTATACACCAAGTGAGTTAAGATAATGTATATTTATTTAAGCCACGAGACTGTAGGGCGAGTGCATTAAATTCTTTGAGTAAATAATAGTATATTAAAGAACGTGTTTTATAACACATGTTTTTGACGCACGCGTCAAAATTTAACGCGCGTTAGCGAGTTTTCTAATTGACAAGTGCGAAAGAAAGTCTTATAAAATGAGTTCTTTATACTATTTTTTATATTTTGCGCCTTCTACAATTAACATTTACTTACTCAATTTGTGATTATATTTGTACCCATTTGTACATTTTCATGTAAATAATCTTCCCTAAATAAAAAAAAAACATAATAATTTCGACATTAGATTATTAAAATGAATTGTCAATTAACTAAAAATAAATTAGGTAAAAATGGGTTAAAGAAACGTCATCTAGTACCAACCGTCTAAAACAAAAAATTGCGTATCGAAGTGAGGGTCATTACGATACGCAGTTGCGTATCGTAATGACTTCATTATGAACGCAAAATATAAAAACAATGTTTACTCGCGTGGTACAATATTTTATTCAATTTAGACGAAATAATAAAAACCATTATAATATTTGATTTTGATAAAATAAAAAACTAATGAATTAGTATGTTGTTCTTGACAATCGTCGTTGATAGACGTCGTCGTTTGTTTATAAATTATAAACATGCTTTATTTTCTGTCATTTGTGTCGTGAAAAATAATGAAAATGGCTAATGAGTCGGGTTCATATTTTTAAAAAAAATATTTTAATTTTTAGTTTATGCATTATTCATTGTAATATAAAAAATAATAATAATTTATTGTTATTTTCGTAAATAATTAAATAAAAAGATTGGCGCCAGAAATAGTTATAAAACCAACTCCCCCAGTCCTGTGACGTCGGAGCACATACAGTACGTCATTCATAGCCAATAGGAAAACAGTTTACGTTATTTATATAAATAAAGGCGATAGTTTGATGTTAAATTGTATGTGCTCTGACGTCACATTTTGTTTCAGATTACTGTTCCATGTCAAAGGAAATATCTGTTATAAAGCTTTTGAATAAATGTTTCATTTTAATAAAAATGAAGTGTTTCATACATTTTCATGTAAAATAGAATTACATATAAATATATGAATTTTATTGTCACAAGTTTTGAATAATATAAAATTATATTCTTTTCGCTTGGTAGACAGTAACAAAATTGATGTTGTGACGTCATATCGTTATAGCGCTAATAAATTTTATTGAAATTATGAATGAAAAGTTATTGGCCCGTATTCTCATCTTTTTGAAGTAGCTCTACTTTCGAAAAATCGCTACTTCCACTGTCAAATATCAACTTTAATGCTAAAAATTAAAGAAATAAAAATAAATTAAATTGAAAATAGCATTTATTTCAAATATTATATGTTTTATTTACAAAAATATGAAACCTATTCTTGTCTATAAATAAAATTATAAAAATCAAAATAGCGCTACTTATGATGTAGCGCTACTCCAAGAGGTGAGAATACGGGCCTTATATTTTAAAAATATTTTGGTACAAAATCATTTAAAATTAGTCATATTTTCATACTATGACAAAATATATGCAACTTTTTTTTTAGTACCGGACCCCATTGCTGAAAGTATTAAAGGATGTTTTTCCTTTTTCTATTTGGTAAATTTCTTGTTGCCAGAGAACCTGATCACACGTTTTTGTTTATTTTGCTTTTTTTTTATTCAAAGCGCATTATTATTATCATCAGGTACACTATTATTCACGAAAGATGACTATTCAAGGTCATTCTTTCGAAGAAAGAATACACATCACTTTATAGCAGTAGCTTAGCAACATTTTGTACTAGAAAGAGAAAGATTATTTGACCTATGTCTATTTAATTTATGTGGTGTGACAGATATACGTAAACAGTGGCATTACTTTCTAACACACTATGAATAATAATGACATATGTCGTAGAATTACAGATACCTAATTATCTACTACACTGCCCTCTGTGCCAAAATTTACCCAGTGGCGTTGACGTTTAAATCAAATTATTATTCATTGGTTTACAAGTTTAGTCTATGTTTTTGTATCTTGCAAAAACATAAGTGAAGAACATAAATCTTTCAGAAAGGCATTATTTAGAAAGAAACATAATTTTCAGATGAATTACTCTTATTTTTTCAGTTAAAATGTGTCTATAAATATTTCATGTTGCACGCCTATGCACACGAAATGTAGTGAAGTTATCTGCAAGTAATATTATATCAGACGGTTCTCAAATGACCTTGAATAGTCATCTTTCGTGAATAATAGTTTAGAACAATAACTTGTAATTAATGATGTCTCACTGGAACATTTCCGCAAAGAATTTTTTATTCCCCGGGAAAATTCCCATAAATTTCTTCAATCACGATATGCGGGGAAAAATGTCGACTTTTTTCCCGATTTTTATTTTTAAAAAAATAATGAAACAATATTTTAGTTTTTTAATGAAATATTTTTGCCTAAAATTGATATACAATGATTATTTTTTAAATCGGCGTTGCACTGCAAATAATATTACTAAATAAATATGCAGTGTTAGGGATTCTTAGAACATCTTAAAAAATTAATTAAATAGTTTGTTTTTTAGGTTGTAAATTGTAATGATCATTTAAGAGTGAGAGATTTATGTAATGTATGTTAGAATGTTCGTGCAGTAATTGTTTTAGTAAATAAATCTGTTGTTGAGTATAAGATAAACAGAGGCTAATTGCAGGAACGTGGCATGGTAGTAAGAAAAGCGGATATCCTATGATGTTAATTGCAGATGTGATGTAGCTTAGCTAGCGTCAGCTGGATGATACAACGTGGTTCGTTCACTTAGCCTTATTAGCAGGTTCAGCCGCGGAAAAATCAGAGCGCAGATGGAGAACCAGCGGTCCGTACATTCACGGCCACTGTCACAGAGAATATCGTGGTTCTACATGGCCTAACTCACGAAATATTATTCAATTTATTTTCTAAAACAGCACTTCAACCAGAACATGGGAATAGTGTAAAGTTTGTTGGATGATTTGCACTATGTTCTTCCAGTGTTAACTTTTTAATCCTGGAGAATTTGGTGAAAATAGTGCAATTTGTGCAACCTGTTCGATAAGATAAATTTAATAATTTGTTTATTTTCCTGAACTGACTTACGAAGTAGTATGGTTAGTACAAGCTGGATTGAAGGATTCTAATTTTTCTGCTATATAGAATAACGGGCAATTATCGCTTATTTTCACACAACTTTAATAGTATTTAATGTAGGACGAAAAGCGAATCTTTAAGGTGTAAGCAAATTGTTTACGGCCGAGTAATTCCTTCTGAGTATCTTCAAGACACTTTTCGTCTGAAGTACATACATAATTTTATTTCATAGTGGTTCTGAAGTTGTTAAATTATTCAAAGAAATTTGCAGAAATTCGTAGCACGGCCTCGATTTTGTAACTTTAAATTCTGTTTTCCTCACCACGAATTCTACTGCTCCAGACCAGTAGAATAGGGGACTACAGCGCAATTAAATTAAGAGAAATTAGGAAAAAATATTGAAAGTATATGCTTAATAATGAATATTAATAAAGAAATAAAACGATATATTAAAATACTTCGGAAATGAGGGGGTTTTTGTTATAGCAGCTCGTCATTCATATGAATTCCATAAATATTATTTTGATTATCGACTCAAAGACGGCCTATAAATAAATAACGAATACCCAGTTAGGGGGAGGAGCCTACTACCAGTGGGAGTAGAGAAATTCAAATAGCAGACGCTATCAGTCCTATACTGCAATTCTCAAACAGTTTTTATTTGAATATAAATGTTTTACATTATACTTAATAATTTAAATACATTTCCAATTATAAATCTTGTACAGTATAATAATATTCATTTATTTTTTATAAATATAATTTAGAAATAGCATATATTTCAAGATATTTAGGTCCACGAAGAAAACAGTTTTCAAATTTCGGGGGACTATAACTCGTTTATTAATAGGATTTTTTTCACTGGATTTTTACCGACTGTCTTAGTGTTACTTATACATTCAGATGAAATGGAATCCCCTATTTGAATTGAGATTTACCCCACACTTTCTCCGGATAGATTTCAAATTCTACTGGTCTGGAGCAGAAGAATTCGTAGTTGGGAAAGCCCAATTCTGACAGAATTTGAAATCTGACAGAAAAAGTCGAGGCTCAGTATAAGATATTATGTTCACATACCGCATAAATAAAGAATTTAGTATGAAGGTACAATTTTAAAGTTCTAAGGACGCGATTATGTAACTCGTCCGTTATCAAACGGTACCGTTATCACTACATCAGCGTATTTCTTTAATAAGATGATTGGCATATTTATGTCATATTTGTCAAATAAAGTGTCATTGTCTATGTAATAACGGTACCGTTTGATAACGGGCGAGTTACAGAATCCTACCTTAAGGACTTTTAAGTTTCACTAATCGTTCTAAAAAACGATCAATAAAGGTTGCTTCAAAAATCAGTACCTTGTTTATTCGTCCTCAAAAACGAGCGCGATTTGGCTTTTATCGCCCGAGAGCTTATAAAGTTGCAAGCTATTAACACGTCAAAATCGTTAGATAAATCTGAGACAACACACTCCTGGGGAACCAACTTGCGCTGGGCAGCGTCAAATTCATCCCATATTTCTTTTTAATAATCGATATCTTCCATTTTCATTTGACACTAAATTAAAATTTGTTATAAACCAACAATATAGCTAGAAACCACAGCATACTTAAAATTCACAACGCCAGCACAACGATACTGAATATAAACCCATTGAATCCTTGAATTTCGAGAACCAAAATAAAATAAAACGTAGTATGTACCACGGACATAATCAAGATTATAGCACTCGGGAAAATTAAAGCTCGTCAAATAGCGGAGAGCTTTAAACATTCCCCGTACTACAATCTTTTGATTATGCCTTTAATACATAAATAATTATTTTGATGCAGTTTTTTTTGAGCTTTGTTTCCATTTCCAAAATACTATAACTGCTTGAACTAAGTTTTGTATCTTCGGGTTATGATTCTGACAGTTCGCTGATGCACAGCTTGCACATTTTGTGTTTTGGAAAGGTGGAACTACTGTGTACACTATGCTAATACAGCAATATGGGCTGGTACTTCAATCTCCTGGCAAAGTGTTAGTTAATTTAACTGCCAGATAAAAGAAAAATATCGCATCATACAGGGCCGCTCCGTGGGTATTAGGCGCCTTTGTGCTATGTTACATTTTAGCGCCCCTTCCCCTCATGATGTAAAATTTGCAAATTAAAGTTTAAACTATACTTTTTGTTCTTCAAAAATGCTAGATTTATTATATTGATGAAATTTTCCTAGATTCATTCTTGTAATCAATAGGTTATAATTAAAATCGATTGTTGTAATCAACAATTTTACAACAAATTTCAGAATTGTATATGCATTTGATTCTTTGCAAAATGATAATAGGGATTTAAATATTAGATTCATTGTGGGATTCATTCTTTTAATCAATATTCTTGAGTTATAATCAATATATTCATTGTTGTAATCAACATTTTCATAGTTATTATTTCAATATAACAAGAATAGTAACGAACCGATTGATACGATAATTATTTTACTTATAACTAGAGCTCTAATGGAAACAAATTAAAAAATATATTGTTCACTTCTATCACATTAATTTGTAAGTTTTATAGTCTTGTCTTTGCGAATAGCATTTTATAAAAAATACTATTCTTTACTTTACTGTCTTGAAACGGCGTCCCTCAAAGTCAGGCGCCTTTGTGCGGGGCACAACCTGGCCACCCGCACGGCGCGACCCTGGCATCATATAATTGATATGTATAAAATTTTGTCAGTTTACGCTTTAATATTGATGCGATATTTTTATTTTATCTGCAGTTAAACTAACTGACACTTTACCGGGAGATTGAAGTACCGGCCCTAAAATATACTTGAATATTTCATCGAATAGATCTATGATTTCTCATTTATCTAACAATTCACAATACAAATACAATCTTTCACCTTTATATAACTTAATAACTTTATGGAATGTAATATTAGAAAACTGAAAACTTCTTACCAATAATATTGTGGTCAATAAACTGTTTTCTCGCTTTCTTGATTCCTGATTTTATTATTGTAATTAATACAGCTGTCGCCTCTTCACGTATATTTGTCTGGATTTAAGTATTTAACTTTCCATTTCCTTTTTCTAGAGCACTCGAGTACCTACATGTACTTGAATTTTTTTTATTGGAGGATGTCAGTAATTATTTTGTTTTAAGTGAGGAAACTGGATCAGCAGAAACCAAAATTTAATTATAGGTGTTATTATAGTAATTATATTGAAATAGGTCGCAGTTAAAATCGAAAGATATTACAAATATAGAAACATAGTTAAATGTTCACTGGGACAGATAAACAGAAGATGTATAGTGAAAGAGTATGAAAATAAATTATCATATTTATGGCATTAGTAAAAAGAATATATATTGTTTTTTAACGGTACTGTTTATTGCTAGACGAAATTTAAATACTAGTTATTTATTAGCAATGAAAATGTCTCAATAGTAGTAATAAATTTAAGTACAATTAAAATAAATAGCAGTTTTATTATAATTATGTATAATAACAAAATCTGAATATTATTTATGTATATGTATATGAAATTTATGAAAAAAGTGGTAGGATATTTGGCATCAAGTATAAAAAAAAAAATTTGATGTGGCCAGCACATTACCTTCCGTCAGTTCTATGTATTTTGCACAAATTTCATACAGAAAGTTCCTTGCTAAATATTATATTTCTTGTACTTTATACCTTATGCAAATTCCGTACAGAAAATTATTATTTTGTGACGTTTTCTATATACAGTGTAATGTATCTGCAGAAATAAAAGATTTATTATTATTATTATTATTTCTTGAAAATTACCTTGAAATTTTTACAAATTACATACACTACATACAGAAAGCAAAAGATCCTATATTTCCAGTAATATTAATAATAATAATAAGACACACACTATGTCAATTTCACTTGACACTGACATCTTTCAATAAAAATTTTCTTAATATAGTAGCTGTTTTCATAGCTATGGCTACTTATTCTTTAATATTCATAATAACATTAAATGTGAAAAAATGATATTTAACATAGTTTTTTCAAGAAAAACTGTTAAAATCTTCAAATGAGGGTACTTCCGGTTGTCCAATTCTAACCAAAATCTAATCAGCTTTTCACATGGGTGTGACGAAGAGAAATACGAAAGAATTAAAATTTTTAGAATTGTAGTATGGCAGTTATCGTAGACGAAAATTTTGTTACACACACACACACACACACACACACACACACACACACACACACACACACACACACACACACACAGACACACACACACACAGACACACATACATACATACATACATACATACATACATACACACATACATACACACACACACACATACAGACATCATCGTAAAAATAATAAAATCGTATTCTAGGGACCATAAAACGTGCTTATTCATCAAAAACTCACCACCGAATTTTTTGACCAAAGACAATACCTTCCTTACCTAAAGGTGACGGAAGGTAAAAAAATATTAAATTTAAAACAGTTGAATACAAGAAACTAAACTTTTGCTAGTGTGAATATATTTTGAAATAAATATGAGAATCGCAAAGCAGTTTTTGGACGTGCAATACACAAGATTGTGCCGATAAATTAATTAAATGAATTTCATTTGTTGTCCAAATATTAATACTATAGAGATTTTTTTCGTTGGTAACATAAACATCAAAAAAACACACAAAAATTGACAGTTCACAGAAAAGCAATTACAACTTAAACCATAAAACAAAGTGTTTCTGGACGATTTAAAATAGAGATATGTAAAACTAGTTATACCTGACGGAGGCACAATAATTATTTTTTAACTGTAACAAAAGCTGTAAAATAAATCATTTTAGTTAGTTTTTTATTATACATGTATGTAAATATGAAATATCTTATATCCAGTTTTTTTTTTTGTGAAACAAAATCACAGTAGTTGAACTTTAGAAAACCTCGATTTTCATATAAATTTCGATGGCATGGCTTAGAAAAACATGTACTTGCTTGAAAACATTTGACAGTCATAATATTAAACAAGATAGATTGAACTTTCTTAAAGCCGAAACAGAGGACAAAACGACGAATATTAACGATCATTAGTATAATTAGTAGTTTATTTTAATACTTAATTATCAAAACACCTTATGATAGACGATATACATACTGTAACGTTTTTATTTATTTGGGTGAAGTGTAAATATTAGAGAATTATTATTAATTAAAATAAAAGTTTATTATAACGATAAATAGATATTAAATATAATTAAAACTAGGAATATTGTAAAACACTTAGATTATTTATTTAAACAATATATAACTCACTTATTTATTTATACAACTATATTTATTTATGTTTACCACTTGTCGACTATCTGTTTATATCACCAACTGTTTAACACGCAACGCTTATTTATATCAGACTGTCCAATGCCTTCGCTAACGGTGCTTATATACCCTAGCAGAAAATTCGAGAACTCACTAGAACACGTCTAGATAAAACACAATAGGTTAAATCAACCGCGTAATTAAGCAGGTTCAGACAGGTCCGTTGCGTCTTCATTCATAATAAAAGTTATAGTAGAAAAAGGGGAACATTCACTTATTGAAGAAAAAAATTTTAACACTAGCACGTCACTTTTTCACGCTTTTATTGTAGACGTAAAATAAATAATTTTTGTATGCAACTAAAGTAAAATTTTTTGACGCACTCGTCTATGTCTTGTGCGGTCAAACATTCCTATTTGTGAATAATACTATACTTTTTACTTATGTTAATGTATAAATATTTTTATATTATACGAGATAATATATCCGTCAAGTTTAAATCCAGTCACACATATTATGCTCTTTGTGTTGTGCAAACAATCAAATCACGTAGTCAAAAAGATTACAAGTTGTATACATTCAACCCCTACTGCGTTTTTAATGACGTTAGCCCTTCGGTCCTCACCCTAACCAGTCTTTTCACTAAAGAACTTCGAACTTCCGCGTCTATTTTCATGCAGATTCTCTTCAATTAAATAGTGAACCAGCAGAGTTATGATCTTTATTTCTTAGAAGAAAGTGACTTGGTTCATTCGACCACTTCAAGCACGTGCAAGTTACTGTGCATTAATTTCAGAAACTTTTCTTTGGATGCTGAGAACTCCTTTTACCTTCCTTAGAATACAAATAATTCTTAACTAGTAGATATTATTATTCATTGTTCAATTTTCCTGAATGTTTTTTATTTGTGAAATTTTATAGGCGTATCATAGTTAGTAAAAAAGAAATACTTAAAATATTGTTTTAAAGCGTGGAAATAAAACACTTATAATGGCCTCAATACTATTGTCAAAATTTAACGACGTTGATAATATATTGAAAATGTGCATTCTTTAGTTACCGAATATCAATGAAAAATATTATTTCAATATTTCTTTGTTCGCAAACTATATCGAATTGAAAATTTGTATGATATCGTATTTAAACGTTCTTTTATTTTATTTGGATGAAGTGTAAAAATCAAAGAATTATTATTAATTAAAGTGGAAGCTTATTAAAACGATAAATAAATATTTAAAAGATAACAAGGACGATTACTAACATTAAAAACTAATTTAAGACTAAGAATATAATTAAATGAACACTAACACTATTTATTTATTTAAACAATTAGCACGACCATTTATTTACACGATATTACTGATTATTTATTTTCACTCTTTATGTCACTATTTATTTATATCACCTTCAACTGTTCGACTGTCTGTTCATGTAACTCTCTCCTTTCACAGCCTCGATATCACCGACTGTCAGTATGCCACAACTCTTCAACACTACTGCCCGGTATCCACTTCAGCTCGCCGTTACTGTCCCCGTATGCCTAGCTTCCCAATACTCTCCAACAGCGTAGAGTATTCACTTCCACAGCTTTTCAAAATAAAAGATCATTCCGATTTAAAAAAAAGATCGATCAAGATCGATTAATCGATCTTTTTCCGAGCACTAATCAGGATACCTCTTCTCCAAATTTTTTCTCGGAAATAAATAATAATCGATTTAAAAAAAATACCGGTATTTTTTTGTCTAGTATTAATTATACTCCTAAAATGTATAAATAAAACTCACATATATTTTTTAAAATATATTTTTAATTATCACGAGAAAACAATGAACGATTTTGAAATGAGAAGTCTTTTACGCCCACTTTACCGAGACAAAAAGCCTAAGAAAAATGTTTTTCCTTTTTTAGTACCTTCATTTTAATAATTTAAAAATAGTTTAATTTATTTATATACCTTTGAAGTTAATTAACAATGACCAAATAAGTATTCCCAATAATTTGAATAAAAATTGCTAAATGTACCAACTTATACCTACTTCATTGCATTTAATCAGCTTTTGTAAAGTATTTATGAACAAGCAAACTTTAATCTCTTTGCTTCCGGGGCTAGTTTGGTGCAACGGCCTTTGGGGCGCGGCCCTGGCTGTATTGATCGGCGGGGGCGAAGCTTCCCATACCACCGGCGGGGTTCCCTGCTGAATGGGATTCCGGGATGAATGCTTTGTCATGGGGCACAGCAATGACGGTTATAGGATTCTTACATGGGGCTTCAATTATGGCACGAATATAGACGGGAAGTGTTATTGTGTGAGCAATGAAATAGCGAAATTAATTTTGAGAGATTGGAACAGTAATTATTATTGTTAAGGGATGGATGGGTGGGAAGTTAACATACACATTCACTTGGTCGTATGCTATAAGACTCTCTCCTATTAACAAAATTATGAATAAATAGTTTTGTATTTATGAGAAATATACAGAATGATTGAAAAAATGAAAGCAAATGCCTTTCTTTATTGGTAATTGTAAACCTATAGTTTAAATCTCAAAGTTGCAAACAAACTTTTAACTTTTTATGCAAAAAGGCTTTGAATTTTACTTCTTCTTATATTTTTTGAAAGTAATTTAAATTAGCATTATAGTGATGTCAAATACTTTATTTTCATGAAAATGAACCTTTATTGCGTGTCACGTAAGCAAATAGTAGATGGCGCATAAGAGCCAACCGTTTTCACATGCATTAAATAAACAATTTAAATTCGTGAAACCAAACTGCCAATACTAAATATTTTTATCTCAAAAATTGTACAGTACCTGAATATAAAAAATTACAAAGTCGAAATGAAAAACATGCTTAAATAAATATTTCTGAATCTGTCGATAATAATATTTGATAACGGATATTTTGATAGGTGATATTTTTTTCGCTTTTCTGAACTAGGTGTGCATGACTAGTCATAGGGAGGAATTTAATTCCCTATCTAACCAACGCTTTTTTCTTACATGAAACTATAGTTATAAATTTTTCATATATAATATCATAAATGGTAAATTTTTACCGGAATTTTTTTCAGATTGTTACGAGAGCTGGTTGCCTAGCAATTTATTGAGTGGCATTGACAAAAAAATCACGAGTTGTCAAACGAGTGATTTTTGATCAATGTCACTAGATAAATTGGCAACAGGATCGAGTAAAGCAATCGGAAAATTTTCCTGGATAAAATTTAACCACGAATGGTATTTCCAAAATAAAAATCAGGTAATCATTTATATATATTTTTTCTTGGCAAAAATCTTCTAATTTTTATTGTGTTTTGAAGTTTGCTTTTTCAACGTTTTAAATAGATTCCTGTCCGAATCGACTCGTTTTTAATAAAAACTGATAACACTGAAAATATACTCACTTTGACAGGTATGTAAACAATATGTTTCTAAAACGTCAAGAAAATTTCGCTTATCAAAACTCACTTACTGCCAAAAATCTTCTAATTGTTATTGTGTTTTGAAGTGTTATATTTCAGTTTGCTTTTTCAACGTTTTAAATAGATTCCTGTCCGAATGGACTCGTTTTTAATAAAAACTGATAACACTGAAAATATTCACACATTTGACAGGTATGTAAACAATGTTTCTAAAACGTCAAAAAAATTACGCTTATCAAAACTCAAAAATACAACATCTTATTGGCTTAAATGGTGCGAAAAAAATTTGTGACGTTGTTTTGTCGAAATGAAACTTCACTAGGTAGAAACCTGAATTTGGATTGGCTTATAAATTTATGAGTGAAATAGTGAAAATTATTTAACTTAAATACGAGCTTTAATACATCAGTTTGCCATGATATTTGTACCTTTTTTATAAGGAAATGTATATCATTTACTTTATTGCTTTTGATTATTTCGAAGAATTAAAACTGCCTTACATTCAACAAAAGGTAAAATTAAATTAAATTTAAATACAAATAATTTTTTCTTAATTTTATGGCATATCAAAATAATCAAAAACAAATGATACATTAGGTAAACCTAAACGTCAAAATATTTCTACAAACAATGTAGGTACGAATGTTATGACAAACTAATAATACATAGAAACTTCATTAAAGTTTCATAATTTTTAAAAATTAACAACTAAGTTAATTTTTGATGTGTTTAGCATCGCTGCAAAGCTAATTTGAAATGCAGAATGCATAAAACTTTGTGTAATAAATATGTATTCCATTTAAAAGTCAATGGTGATGTCCTTCGCCCTTCGTAATTTAAACTACTTTTTATAGGTAATTAACAATCAAAATTGAACTTTTTTGGAATGACTATTCTAGTTGAATGGCCAGATTTGCCAGAGTCGATATCAAAACCGGAAACCGGATTTTCATTCCATTACAAAGATAAATCATATTTCATAGCTAGATAGGTTTTTGATATATCTCTAATATAACACGTCGCCTATGAATCATGTTCGGAGGTACTTTAAACATTAGTACCCATTTATTCACTTCAATAGACATAACACATAAATCCACTTCATATACACATCATGAAATATATTTCATAGACTACGTACGTATGCCCGAGTGTAGAATGTTATATTATCATTTGCTATTGAATTCAACGACTTGACTCTGTGTAAAGGCAACAAGACTGTCGGTTAACTCTGAGTAACGTTTATGTTGTAAGGAAATCAGTTTCAATCGTCTGTGACATTTGTTAGCGAGTAACGAGTTGAAGACGCAAGCAGACAGTTTTGTTTGAGAGATAATGTCTTCAACGGTATCTCAGCAAAATACCCTGAGAAAAGTTTCGAGGGTATAAAATAAAATAAAAAAAATATAGTCGGATATTTATACATCAGGGTGATTACCAACAAATATCACGAGTACAAATTTATTTCACGGTGTATCAAATCTCAAAGCTGCTTTCTTTAATTTAAAGAGTCGGGTTTACCGTTACTATGATTTAACAGAATTAAAAACAAAACAGGTGTCCTTAACGGCCGCCGGATTTATAACGGACGCATCTCAGCAGAGCTGTTGTCACAGAAAATTGATAAACAACAAAGAAATTTGTTAATATGACTGTAGAAAGAATTTTCAGAAGGTATTCCTAAATGTCTAAATTTTATTTATTTAAGCCATTCAACAGATGGCGATCACATCAGCGCCAGTTTTAAATAGCCGAAATTACATTAGGTAAACTTGGCTCTTGTCTCCAATTTCAGCCAATCAGATCGATCAATACTATTCCCTATTCTCTCCAATACTTAAGAGGAAAGGTTACCCTTGTACTCAAATATGAAGCGAAAATTTGAATAAATTGTTCCTATACTAAAGGTACATTCACAAATGAAAATTAGGTTTAGATTTATGATTTATACTTCAGATATAAAGACCTTGGCCGCAGATTATGTTATGACTCCATTCACACTTCAGAATTTAGTGTCTGTAAATCCAAATCATAAAGCTAAACATTGCAAGGTCCAAAATTTAGGTTTATGATTTAGTGTGACATCACAAATTTCACCAATGAGAATGAGTCTAAAACGATATGGAAATATACATCCATCTTTATTTAGTATTTACTTGGTGGATTCCGTCTTTAAAGCAAATGCGAGAAGAACAAGGAGACAAAACTTAATTACTGAAATATAACCAATAATGCCACGCGAATGAAAGTTTCACGGTGCACAGGTATCTGGTGAGTACTGTTCTACCGATATTAATCCCTTTTTTGATGTATTTACATAGATGTCAGTACAATCAATAAGGTTAAATTAAACTTGCATTTATGAATGACTTACTTAAATCTAAACAAAAACCATAAATCTAATTTTCATTTGTGAATGCACCTTAAAACTATTAACATTTTGAAAAATTCAACAAACAACACGCATACTTCGGTTATTAACCTGTATTTAAAAAAATATAATTGGAATCTATTAGTATTTAACTTTGATTATAATGGTAAAACAAAAAACCTTTCGTCTTAATGGCTTAAATGGAACAAGGTATACGAAAAATCTTGAACGCCACACGGCCGATATGCAAATAACAGATTAGGCTGATTATAAACCTCGGCTATCGCCTCGTTTTACAAACTTCAGCCCCGTCCGTTATTTGCTTAACGCCCGACTTTCAGGTTATTATTATCATTGTTGATTCCCTTAATTGAATAAATAAATAACAACCCTGCTTTCAGGGCAAATAACACCCAAAGGCGTGTTATGAGTAGTTGCTATGATAATGATGAAATATTGTCAAATTTGATATTGATACTGGGATAAAGCCTAAAAAACAAGCAGAAGTATTCATAGCCTACCTACTCCGTAAATTTTATTAAAACTTTCTGATCCGTAGTCCGCAGAATATTAAAAAATTATAGTCGAACGTTAATTGTTGAACACACCACGGGGGTTAAATAGACAATAATGCCTTCGGTCAATGTACACGCCATCGGGCCAG
This sequence comes from Harpalus rubripes, assembly GCA_963082715.1. Lineage (NCBI taxonomy): Eukaryota > Metazoa > Arthropoda > Insecta > Coleoptera > Carabidae > Harpalus > Harpalus rubripes. The sequence continues at coordinate 17,497,034 of OY720456.1, read as the reverse complement.
AGGCCCTTGGAAAGTACACTGTTGTCCTCAGGCGTTATTGGCCTACGACGTTAATAACTATTGCATATATTGTTAACGTCCTTGTCTCTCGTATAATGTATCATAACAAATGTCCCAGGACTTTATATTTCTCGTATCGAGTGACAACGACAGGTGCATTTTACACTATTTTTGTCTTGTAAGTTGTATTTCTACTAGTTTACGTTGCATGCGCATCCAAGCATTCGAAACGGATACCATGCACGTTATTTATGTGAAAGAAAATACCAGCAAGAGATGTTTAAGGTGAAACAAGGGCTCGCTAATTAGTACTGTAATATATGAGTCTTTAAAACCATCACTGCTTTAGTTGGTGACGTTAAATAGATTTTATTATAGCAAAAAGTTACATTGTGAGAATAATAAAATAATTTGTATTTGTATATAATTATTTCTGCGCCGAAAACAAAAGTGTACCTACAATTAAGTTTCCTATTTTTTTAAAAAAAGTTTTTTTTTTTTATTATTATTGCAGTAGTGGGCAGAGTTTGCTAAGACCGGTTTACGCAGCAACATTTTGAGGGTCAATAAGAATAAAGTGTTATTTCGATATAATAATGTTACAATAATCTAAACACCTTCAGACACAAAATTTACAGATATGTGTCTTGTATTTATATTATTAATTATTTACAATTAGTTTATGTATATTAAAATTATTTATTTCACTTACACCCAATTTAACTAGCCTCATTTAATACAAATTCAGTTAAAACCAATCACAAAGCCGTGAAATGTTCTCCCTATACTACGCTGCACTGCATTCTTAAACCAAATAGAGTGTGGTTAAGTACTATATACCATTTAATATATTTCCTGAAGTATTGAAACACCCAGTATAAATCTGATCACTCTCAATTTATTTTGTGATTCGAAATTTGCGAATAAAATGGATTGCAGTTTTATTAACGTGATTATAATTCGATTCATTTATAGAAATATTATAAAATAATAAATATTTACATATACTATGGGATGAAAAATTTTGTCCTAACGTTAAACTATTACAATAACGTTATTATCGTAAAAATCGTAACTAGAATTCTAGGTAGGTACTTATTATAAATTCTGGGAATAATTTTTTCTTTATATCGCTCTAACCACATAACAATGTTCCATATCACCGGAAACGAATTCTGACCTACCCTGAACTTAAAACCACTTCTTATCAACAAGTGCTTTATCATTAAACTAATATCAAACTTTATGCTTCGGAACTTACAAAGACAAAGAACAAAGTGGATCATTAACAATGAATAACAATATCGCTTGCTTAGAATATAAGAGTTAACTCCATCTAGGTAAATTTTGATAAGAGACGCGATGTTATTATAGATACTTCCTTTGTCCTTTGTTTAAACTTGTGAACTTAGTACGATTACATAAACTTTAATTTTATAAGATTTAAGATGATATAGATTATAGAAGAACTAGACTAGACATTAATATGTATAAAATAGGTCATTGTATATCAAGGCTGTAAAAGTGATCTTTTTTGGCCGAATCTGAAGTTTGCAGCCAAAGCAAGCAAATTAATCCTCGGACAGTGTGCTGGAAAATAATTACGTGAACAGTGTGGTGCGGTATGAGATGATGAAATGTATATAAGGAATGTTATGGTGTGAAAATGCTCCACGTAAAAAATTCTTACGAGTCTGCTAGTTTGTTTACAATAAAATGAAAAGACAATGAACTCATTGTGATTTTGTTTTATTTTGGAAATATATAAAAACGGCATTTACTGAGAATCTGACCTTACTTCTTCACATATCGCTAATGTAGGGCTGCCTTAACTGTCGGACTATCGACCGGGACCCCCCCCCCCCGACTTAATCAGTAATCATACCTTTATTTAAAAAAATGCACATTCTTTTAAAAAATTAAGAAAAAAATTGAGGATGTATCTGTACCCAATCTAAAATAATATAATATAAATTAATGGGCGATTCAATTTAATAAAACCAAATAGAACCTTACTTCCATTCTTCTCTTGCCATCACTCATTATCATTATCTTGGCTCTTCCTTCTGTGCCCAGTCATATTTTTCTGATGTTTTCGCTTTTTGGAGCAGCTCTTTTTCCCCTTTTATGTAAATAATTATAAAATTCAATACACGACGTTTTATAATTTAAAACACATTATATATGATGCTTTTTACTGTGTCTATTGAAAGCGAATTGCGCTCATCTGTCTACTGACTTTTACTGGCTATATCAATATTAAATATTATGTATGTACAATATTATCGGAAAATATTTTTTTAAAATGCATAAATTTTAAATCGACCGGGACAAATGAATCTTGGAGCGGGACCACAGACCTCAAAACCGGGTCATGTCCCGCTGTACCGGGATGTAAGGCTACGCTAATAGTATATTTCCTGTTCTTGCTCGCAGGTAATTTTATAAATAAATTGGTGAAAATACAGCTAAATATGATAAAATATAAGATCAATAGAACAAAAAATTAAAGTACTACTACTTTTTACCTTTGTTCAAAAAGTTACGCCATTGGTGTGGTGGGGTATAGGTATACTATACCCAAAAGCCCAAGAGTAGAGTAATCATATTACTTTAAATATTTTCATTTCAATGTTATTTGAAGCAACTAGAACGTACATGGCATTGACATGCGTATTTTGAAAGTTATACATCCATTAAGTAGTCGTGGGGTATGTTATACCCCATCACATACCGTCCGAGGGTTAAATGAGACTATCACAAAAAGTTTTAAATTCGTATACAGGGTGTTCATTTTAAGTGGTACACTATTGCTATCTTGAGAACTATTAGAGCTACGTGGTCGGTTTAATTAGCAAACAATTTCTATTTTACTAGACCATTTTAATGAGCATAAAATTTTTTTTTTCAACCGGTGGTTTTCAAACTGTCTGGACCAACTTTGGTTTTTTAAATGGGATCATTTTATTTATTTATCAGATAGAGGATTTTATTCTGAATTCAGTGATATAATTTTTTCACACTCTCACATAATGATTTTTTTTTTTGAGAAATATGCATATAAAATTTTCTATTAATATGAATAAAATATCACTATAATAAGAGTGCCATGGATAGAAAAAATGAATACATATAATTAGAATGCCATGAAAGAAATACGTGAACATGTTGACAATTATAATTATTTAACAGAAGAAGAATTCTATATAAAAGAATTAACATGTATTCATTTTTTCCATCCGTGGCACTCTCATTATAGTTATATTTTAATCATATAAAACTTTATATGCATATTTCTTTAAATAATCGTTATGTGAGGGTATGAAAATATAATATCACTGAACTTAGAATAAAATTCTCTATCTAATACGTAAATAAAAAATATATGATCCCATTTAAAAAAAAAACAAAGTTGGTTCCCCCAGTTTGAAAACCACTGTCTGAAAAATAATAATTTTACGCTCATTAAAATAGTCTAGTAAAATAAAAATTGTTTTTAACCGACCTCGTAGGTCTTATAGTTCTCGAGTTAGCAAAAGTGTACCACTTAAAATGAACACTGTATAGTAATATGTACAATATTTCATATTTCATTGTCATGTCACATGCAGAGTGCTATGTTGTAATCAGGACAACTCAGAAAACAATTTGTTTAATGTCAAAATATTGTATAACCTAAAAATAAAAATAAAATGACTACAATATGTTCAGCAAGAAATGAGCGATAACAATAGCTTCGACGATTTATCCAATAATCTGCTTAAAATTGAAAAACTTACAAGCAATACGATACTAAATTTATTTGCTACTTAAACAACCGACTGATATAAGGGCGGTAAAGTATGCGGCCGTAAAATTGTTTTAGACAGGAATATTTAAATGTTTATAAAAAACTAATCTATTTTTCTAAATTTTTCTTTAAATTATGCTTATTGTTTTGATTAGTCATTGTTAATCACAATACACAAATTAGTTTGATAACCACATTCTACTATAATTATTGTTTTACCAAATAACTTAGGTATACTAAAGTATCTGCAAAATATTTTCCTTTCGTGACTCACAGAAGAATGTTTTATTGTATAATTTATTCTCACACTTTAGCATTATTATTATACTTATTATGTTTTCTATTAGATCTACTATATTATATTTGTTAAGGTAAAAAGTTCCCATGTCAAGAAGACGTACTGATCACTCGATGTTGTAGTAGTTAAAGTATTTTAAACATTTGCTTATTAGCAATGCTGGGCCATTATCGGACATACTTAAACATCAAGTTGAAATGTTAAAGTGCTGTTATCAAAGTGTCGATCCATCGGACTATCATTACATGCCATTATGGGAGCATGAATAGTCCTCGAGAAAAACACACTAACTGTGTTCGGTATTTGCTTGTGGGAATCAGCAAATGGAAACAAGTTGTTGATTTGAAATAAAATTACACCTTTTTATTTAATGCTGGGTGTGCCAATTTGTACATATTTTGGGATGACTATATATTTTTACTGCAGAAATTAATTTCCGCGAGTTTGATTGAAACTAAAGATGACATTTTTGTGAATGACATTAGAAATTTATACTTTTATATCATATTTAAACTTTTCAACATAAATTTTGATTGGTATTTTCCAAAGTTGGAAAGTACATTTATACTGCAGTATTAAAATAAGTACTAACGCTGTACTTGTAATTTAAGAAGGTACTTTCAAAAAAAATCCTGAGGTATTTTACTTTCAAATATGAATGCAAAATAGAGATACTCTATACTAAATACCAACAAAAAGTTATTCAATAGTATTTAAAGATATGTTTATCTATCCTTATCGTTAAAGTGTTGCTTTAATAACGTGATTTCAGTAAATAAAGTGTCACTTTAAAAGTAAGTAGATGTGTAGATGTTAATAAAATATATTTTTTTTACTTTAATATGTTTGTGGTTTTATATTTTTGTTTTTATCTTCGGTAATATTAACTTTTTAGGTTAATTTGTGGTTAGTTATAGGAAGTGGTAATGTATTATTAAATTTATTTATTGCGGAAAATATATATGAAATGAAAAGTTCGTATTTTAAATGGTTAAATAATATAAATAAAATCAAGCAAATAAATTCTTTTTTTTGTAATAATAATACCTTATACGAGTATTTCAGATAAAAAATAAAAATAAATATATCACGGGCTTACACGTGACCCTTAGTCCGTAGCCAATCCCTGTTTGGGGTGGGACTGTCACTTTGCGTTGGCGGCAATTTGAATGGTGGGTCCACCAAACTGACGTTTAAAAAGTTAGGTTGTTTTTTCGTATTCACTTGAAGTTTTGTTGTTTTTTGTTTTACTGCATTTTTTAACTCTTTTAGTTTGTTTTGTTTATGGTACTTTTACTGCTGTTTTGAACTTACATATTTAATATTTATTGTTTGTATTAATTATAGTATTTGTGTTTTGTTAGATTGATTTTTTAAATAAACCATGCCGTGTAGTAGGAGTTTGTTGTGTTGTGGGAGGTGTAACATCCATGAAGAAGAAGTCACTTTTCCCAAAACAAATACTATAATACAACACAAAAAATATCAAACAAGTTTAAAACAGCAGTAAAAATTAAAAGAACAATAAACAAAACATACTAAAAGAGTCAAAACATGCAGCAAAACGAAAACACAACAGAATTTCAAGCGAATACAAAAAAAACCTAACTTTATAAACGTCAGTTCAAATTGCCGCTAAGGCAAAGTGACAGTCTTATTCCAAACAGGGATTGGCTACAGGATCACTTGTGAGCCCGTGATATATAAACGCTAAAAGTACAATGTTTATTATTATTATTTCATTTTTTTGTATGTACTTGTTGCTATTGTTCTAATTATTATTGTTAAATAATTTTTTTGCGTACGGTTCTTGTCTTAAATTCACCACAAATTGAATAATTTGCCACTGTTTTATTCTTGTTGCAAACTGCTATTTTTTTTTTTTTTTTTTTTTTTTTTTTTTTTTTTTTTTTTTTTTTTTAAAGCTGGTAATGCCTTTGTAATTCAGTGAGATATACCACCATACACGATAGTCTAGAAATTTATCCACATTTTTTTTAATAGATCCATATTTATCATAATAAAAGCATATCTCTTACTAGGTATTAAATTACATCATCATATATTAGCATATAGTGACAATAAAATTACATGTTCAAATACTTTGTAAATAAAATAAATAAATATATCATCATGGCTTATTACTCATTGCTGGGTGTGCCAGTCTGCTTTATAACGGTAATGAGGATGACATATTTGGAGTGCGAGCATTTATCAGGCGCCACTATACGGGCACTCATTGCTGGCATGGAGAGTACCCCACAGGGTATACTTTTCAAAGCGTTTTTGTTGGGAAAAGACTTTAAAGAAAGAAATTTGTGGTGCTAATCATTGAAATTATTATTATTTCACGGGTTGCAGTGCGGGACTAATAATTTTGGCGTCCATCGGGATCGTTCCCGGGTTTACAGATTCGCGACCAAACATTTGCCATTTTTACAATAGTAATTTGTATCACTTTTTGAGAGCATTCGTAATCGCAAAGCAGTTTTTGTACCTGTACCTTATACACAATAGCTATTTGTGTATTAAGAGCGCAAAATGGGACATTGTCGATTGAGAGGTTGTTGCCGCGCGACGCAGGAGCGAGGCATTCTCTCGAAATCGACAATGTCCATTTGCGCTCGAAACACACACAAGATTTTTTCTACAGTCACCACAATGGGGTCCTCCAGCATAACAAAAATTTATTTTTTATTTATTTTTACTTATCGGTATTTTCCATTCTTCTTGAGCTATTGCTTCAATCTAATCTAAGCATTTTATATTTTCGTTTTTGTAAATGAATGCCCTATTTTATTTTCACAGCAGTGCGGAATTTTGTTTGGTCATGTAAGTGGGTAATGTGTAACTACAGTGTCATTAATTCCTGACTAAACGTTTCAATTAAGAATGTAACCAAGTAACATTTCTCAACATTGTATAGTTAGAAATTTGAGAAGCGAGCGTTTTTCCTACTTTGTCGCTCTAGAGCGGCAAAGTGACATTTTGCGTTGACAAAAGAGAGCGCAAATGGCTACTTTGTATATAGACTGTAGAAAAAATTTTTTAATTGCAATATCTCCATAAATTTATTAAATTAATTTGATTTATTGTCCGAATATCAGAATCAGAAGATTTAAATTTCAAATGACATGCATTTATAAACAACCTGAAAAATGACAAACATATTTTTAATTAGATTTGCATTGCAAGTTCAATTGTAATTATTTATATTTGGGCTTAAAATGAATTCATTTAAATAAAAATTAACGTTTTAAATTTGTATACATTTTGCTAATTCTTGTGTAGGAAACACTCAAAAATTGACAGTTCTCATAACAGTGATGCCAATTTATAATCATAAAATTCCCTAATTTTTGCCGCTCTATTCGGGTATGAAAGTATTTCTATACTCTATCCGTTTTAACTATAGAGCGTTGGGTGAGATAGGACCTAAGATTTTAGCTGTCTGATTGGTTCAAACGTAAACCGAATTTACACAGTAAAATAATTGACGCGAAATTTAAATTTGCATGACAACTGTATCAATTATTTTGACGTTTGATATAAAATAAATAAAAGTTAACAAAGTCAATAGTACACGATTTATTACATATTATTAATTTCTGTTCAGTTCTGTTTGTTAAGTATATTATTGTTCATTTCATTTATATAATTTTCATAGTGTTTTGGCGTCATATTTCATATTACATAGTTTTCGTTGTGCGTGGTTTTTAGTTAGTAGTTCGTTAGTTTTTTTATTGTTCTCTTCATTAATATTATGGATAAAAATAAATAGATAGCACATGTACGTACAAAAAATGTCAATTAGAAAGATTTTTTTTTAAATCCAGGAATGGCGCCAAAATTTGATTTTTTTATTTAATACATGTAAAAACGGCCGCGCTCGAAACGCCATCTAGTCTATAGTTAAAACGGATAGAGTATAGACAATTTAGAGATATGCAATACAAAAAAGTGATAATAATATTTTGTCATATATTTTCATTAAATTATAATATACGTTTATTGTTTTACAATTATAAATTACTCTAAAGGTGCATTCACAAATGAAAATTAGGTTTATGGTTTTTGTTTAGGTTTAAGTAAGTCATTCATAAATGTAAGTTTAAATTACCTGAACATTAGTTTTGATATGTACAGACATCTATGTAAATGCTTCAAAAACAAGATTAAAGTATCTGTAGAGCAGTACTCAACAAGACACCTGTGCGCCGTAAAACTATCTTTCACTTGGCATTATTGGTTATATTTCAGCAATTAAGTTATGACAGTCTCGATGTTCTTCTCGCATTCGTGTAAAAAGCTGAATCCACCAAGTGGATACTTAATAAAGATGGGTGTATATATCCACATCATTTCAGACTCGTTCTCATTGGTGAAGTTTGTGATGTCAAACTAAATCATAAACCCAAAGTTTGGACCTTGCAATGTTTAGCTTTATGATTTGGATTTAGAGACCCTGACTTCTGAACTCTGAATGGAGTCATTACATAATATGCGGCCAAAGTCTTTAAATCTAAAGTATAAACCATAAATCTAATCCTAATTTTCATTTGTGAATGTACCTTAAATGTGAAAAAACTTAATTTAGTGGCATTTTGCTGTAATCATGAGAAACTTCTTCAATCCTGTTCCTTTTATATTTATTTATTCTACTTATGTAATCAGATTTGTATGTCATATTTGCTTGGGTTTAATTTTATTCATACAGCTTGTTGTCTAGGAATTTTATTCTTTTTTTTGTATATGAAAACAAAAAGATTAATATTTTTCTTTATGTATTCAATTGTATTGTACAGGTACCAAATTTAAATTGTGTGTATAAAAAGAATTTAATTGTACTTATTTTAATTTGGTTAGAACTGTACGTACTCTTTTTCTTCCATTGTTGGTAAATGGATGGAAATAAATTGTTCGTTAACATTTGAAAGTCTTCCTAGTGCTCTTCGATCATCGTTTTGAAGTGACAGTCCTTTTACTGTTAATGGACTGAATCACAGTAGATTATCTGATTATTCCATTAAATCGAAGCCCGGTGAATGCCTTAATGAACAGTCGAACTCTATGCAACGTTCACTTCGATCAAACAGCAAATTATTTACTTGTTATATTTGTTTTTCCACTGACTACTTGATTAATAGGATGTTTTTGCTGTCATAACGAAGTAATTGGTTATTGGTTATAATTGGAAAAAGTGGTTAGAGTCTATTTTATACTTTTCAAAGCGTTTTTGTTGGGAAAGGACTTTAAAGGTAACAATTTGTGGTGCTAATCGTTAAAATTATGATTATTTCACGGCTTGCAGACCGGGACTTCCTATAATTAAATGGAATTATTTCTTATATAGATGTTTTCAAAATTGACAGGAAATTGATATTTTATTGTTGATCGTGAAATGAATGCTTAACCTTCCTGTTCTGAATTATTATACCGTGGAAAATTGTGTTCTTGTAAGATTAGCATAGTAAAGATGTAATTTTATGTAAAACGATAACAAATAGAATAACAAGTTCTTATAAAGTTTAACTGTTTCCTTATGTCTGTATTAAATTTATATTGCATTTCCTTTGTTGATTATTATTATTAAAAGTAATATCAGTACAAATTTGATGGAAAATGGGAATCATTTTTTACGTGAATATTAAATTAGTACGATGTAGGGTACCTTTATAACCAGGGTATGGCCATGGGCCAAGATCACCGGCATTATCGGTAATTCATTTCCCTATTTATTTGTAATAAATGTGATATTATATTATAAAAGAATATTAAATTATCACACTGTGAATTTATAAAGGTAATAAAAATTAATTAATTTAAGAGATACACAATTATTATTAAGACATACATTTAGAGGTTATGTAGAATATATGACATGGGTTGTTATTATCACATCTAATTTAATATCTGTAGTTCTTATTTACATAATAATTATATATTCTAAACATACCTTTTAAAAATTTAAATGATTGTGCTTAATATTTGTAATTTATAGTTGTTTTCAATATGTCGGTAATCGTGATGAGATCTTAACAAACTACAAAAGTAAATAAAATAAAAATATTACTTACACTTTAAATACGTATTAAAATGTAAATGCGTTTTTTTATCAAAATAAAACAAATAGCCACGAAAATACATAATAATTTGCGCAAGAACAACACATATAACAGATTGGCCGGTAATGGCGGACGAAACGTGAGCCACGCCATGGCCATACCCTGGTTGTAAAGGTACCCTAGTACGATGTATTCAGGCCTGCTCCTACCACCTATAGTTAAAGTGACAGTTAGTGATATATTGCAGAGTTGTTCTTACCACCTTTGGTTAGAGCTAACTGGAAGTTAAAACTGTTATTTGCCTATCTTTTAACTTGGAGTTTAATTTTTAATTAATAGTTAATAAACTGTCACTTTAACTAGAGGTGATAGGATCAAGCCTGAGTTGAATAACACTGCTTCTATGTTTATGTAAATTTTATTATTAGCTAACAAATATAAGCAGATTACCTGTTCAATTTTGTATATTTTGTATGTGTATCATTAATTTTATATATTTTTTGTTTCTCCGTCCGGTATAATTAGTTCTGCCTTTTGCATATCTATAAATCGTCCAGCAATCTTTGTTATTGGACGAGGCCGATAAAAACTATAATTATTTAATGGTTATACGAGTATAAATAGACAAAAAAATATGTTTTTTCTACTCCGATGTATAAAGTTCATCAAGAATAATACAACCTTAATAGTTACTGCTCTGTATTTTTATTAATTGTATATTTTCGAACTCGTTTTTCTATTTTGAATGGTAAAATGTATTATTCTACAATCGTGTGAGAAATAAGATTTTTGTTCTGTACTCATGAAAGTAATTGATCTTTTAAAAATACCATGCATAGCCGAGCAAATAACAGATCAGATATCAGATGATATGTCAAAAATTTAGACATAATCTACAATGCATGCGGACACTACATTCAAATTCGTTTCAGGAAATTTGCATTCGTTTCAGAATCACTAGTTTTCAGTACTAGTTGCAAAATTAACTATATATTTTAGGTTTTCACAAGAAAGACCAATAAATTAATAAATATAAATAATTCTAACTTATTTTTTAATTCAATAATATTTTAATTAAAATTTTGTAACCCTATAATTATTTTGTGATTTTATAGTAACCATAAATTGTAATTAATTTTATAGCTGTTCAATTTTCTACTGATTATTAAATTAAGGAATGTATAAGTAAATTGCATGAGAAACTATAAAATTTTTAAATATAATTCGGTATTATTTTGTAAGATTTAATAATTGTAAATTATGGAGACCAGCTTACTTTAATTGATAATAAAATTTAAAATTACCTTTTACCATAAAATTAAGTGAGAATAAAAACTTTTCTCAAAGACTAATTAATATTACTCAACATGTAAACCATGCTAGAAAATCAACTCTCTTAAGCTATATAGGTATTACAAGGAAAATGTTCTCCTTTTAGTAATAAAAATCTACGAAAACCCCTATTTAGAGGGTAAAGAGAAATTAGGATGTCATCCACACCAGAGGTCCTAATAGCCCTTTTTTCTCATGGAGTGGTTTATATATTGAGTAATCTTAACCCTCAGCTGGTATACGGTTATTTTTAACGTGTATTGCTTCACCATAGAAAATAATTTAAAACAAGAACCCACAAGCATCAGTATAAAAGTAAGTAAAAGTAGTGCGAACACCCCTCTGTACCAGTCGAGGGTTAATCATTCTCAGATTTTTATTTTTATTTTAATACGGTTTCATTTAAAGTTTAGTACTGTAACGTTTTTATTTATTTGGGTGAAGTGTAAATATTAGACAATTATTAATTAAAATAAAGGTTTATTACTATAACTAAATATTAAAAAGGTATTAAATAATCACGATTACTAATATTGGACAATATTAAAAACTAATTAAGACTATAACTATAATTAACTAGATACTTAACACTAACACTACTTATTTATTTAACCAATTAACACTAATATTTATTTCCACGGTATTACTAATTATATATTTCACTACGCGTTCTAATCTTAGACTGCCGGTCTGTTGTAGACTCTTGTAGACTGTTTACGTGATATTTATATCACTATTTTTTATATCACGTTCAACTGCCCGCCTACCGACCTCCTCAACTGACTCAACAGCGTCTGTATATTCAACTGCTCGGACATAAGTAACACTTTTCACCTCATTATCTGTCTATTTATGTAACTAACTTACTCCTTCCACAACCTCAGTATCACCAACTATCCGTATGCCACAATTCTTCAACACCTATGCCGAGTATCCACTTTCACTTATTACTGTCTCCGTATACCTAGCTTTTCACCTCATTAACTGTCTATTTATGTAACAAACTTACTCCTTCCACAACCTTAGTATCACCAACTATCCGTATGCCACAATTCTTCAACACCAATGCCGAGTATCCACTTTCACTCATTACTGTCTCCGTATACCTAACTTCCCAATACTCTTCAATACTACAGAGTATTCACTTCCACAGTTATCCCGGTATATCAGTAACTTCCCTACTCGCCGTTATTGTCCTTGTACACTATTGTTTCTCAATACTCATCAACACTACTGAGTATTCACATCCACAGCTATCCCAGTTAACCAGTAACTTCCCGAGTCCTTCACTCGACACTATACTGCATACGCTGACCACGATACTGCTATGTGCTTCACTAACAATCTATGTGAATGTCTCTATATGTCTCTGCATGTAAGTAAGTGACTAACTTCCGAGCATAGCTGCGTCCCTTTTATACAGCTGCCATTAACTTCCAGAGAGCTCTAGAATGTTCGACCACATAATAACAATAAACGCAAAGGGTTCAGGCGACCGCAAGTAGTTAAACACGTCGCGGCTTGTTTGTTTATGTAGTCCGGCTGCTAGCGCGATTGCATCATCGGTGTACTTAGAAACTTGTTCAGCGTAGTAGCGGGGTTCACACGTTACAGTATTAAAGATGAGAACATTGTTCTCGAAATACGTATGTAGTTTTATTTTCACTAATTTTATGGTTAGGGGTATTTTTATTTTAAGTTTCAACGTAAATTCGGAATTGTACCTATATACAATATAACATCGTTCATAAACATCACTATACATAATAATGGAGTAGTAATATATTACATATTTGAATAGTTCATAAATTTAAATTTTAATGCGTGCGTGTAAAACAACAAGGCATAAAATTTTTAATATTTATTTATATATTTAACAATCCTTTAATACTTTAATAAAGTCAAGCAAGCATTAAACCAGAACTTCTAATTAGCCTCCACTTATATATACTCCTCTGTTCCAGGTTCCACACACTTATTACAATCATCATGAACGGTTTGAACGGACACACGAACGGCGAACTGAACGGATGTGGAGACATCATCACACAGAACCAGATGAAGGGCTGTTGGACCATCGGCCTCATCAACTCCAAGTTCCGCTACCTCACGGCCGAGACTTTCGGCTTCAAAATCAACGCGAATGGCGCTTCCCTCAAGAAGAAGCAGATTTGGACTCTTGAGCCTGTTAACGCCAGCAGTGGAGACAGTGAGTAGAAAGTTTTTGTATACTCAAACATATTTTAGTTTTTCATTATTATTTAAATGTGAACTATAGAAATTTACTACATGACCACTATTATTTCATTTAAATTTAAAGTAATCCTTGGTCCTGGAAAGTCCTAGTAGGGGCAGTGGCGGATTAAGCACTTGAGGGGCCCCAAGCGCAATTCAATTTTGAGGCCTCCCTAAACCCCCTCTCCCTAAATATTTTCAATATCAATATAGTGAGCATTCTACGCGTACGTTTTTACTGTAGCACGCACTCTAGATTATTAATAAAAAATAATAATACAAATACATCTACGATTTATTTGAAAACAGTGTTTATTAATATAAAAAAATCTGGTGTGGCCAACACAATACCTCCCGCCATTACCGTCCGTATCACAAAAAGATTAAGCTAATCCTTATTTTTGGAAGAGCGAATTTTAATCTAATTTTGGTAGTTTATTTCCTAAAATATAGTCTAATCTGATCCAAGTAACTACTTTTTTGATAATAAAATGAAGATTAAATTTTAAATACCGGGATAAAATAGAATTCACTAATCCAAAAATGAGAATTAGCTTTTTGGCGAATCGTTTATTTTTTATTAATCTAAACACATACCTACATATTTACATATGCTGGAAACTCTATTGATTTTCTTTCCCATTGTTCTATTTCCTTTTTTCTTTTAAAAACGTTACTATTATTAATTTTAAATTAGTTCTTTGACAGTGACATGTATCTGTCAGTTACCTACATGTGAATAACTGCGCAACCAAGGAGCATTGTTTGTTTAAAGCGTTGGCTCCAAGATGTAAATGATAGATAATTTTATAAATTTATCCATAAAATATATAGAAAAAGTATTAATGCAAACATGTAGAAAATTTAATTTTTATAACATTAATCTCGAAAAAATAACATTTAAAGGTATTTTTCGAAGAAAAACTATTTTGAGCTTCTGGTAAAGTGCCATTTCCGGTTATCCGATTTACACTAAAATCTAATGGGATCTTTCCATTATAGAAAAAGTTCGAAATACAAGATTTCAAAATTTTCTGAATGATACTATTTGAGTTAGAGTGGAGGATTCACACATACACACACTGTTTTTGTTGCATTTTAACCTAGTCTAGAATATCCACCCCTCAAGAATTTTATTTTGAAGGTTATATACATACGAGCCCAAACTCATATTAGTTGGGCCGGTTTACATTTTCAACAAATTTTAAAACCTACACAAATGGTTAGAAAGTTCTACAAAAATTTTTTCGGCTACTTTAAATAAAGACTTAAAATTAAAAAAAAAACTCTGGGCCGAATGACTGGTGATAATTGTTCGACCGGTATTTTAAGTTTCTAGTCTAGATTTAGCTTCTACCGAGACCCTTTACTTTTGGCACAATGAAAAGCAACTTCGTAAAAATTCAGTGCATATAGTAAAACTCGAGTAAAACAAATCTTTCTACGCATATGGGGCAATACTCACAGGAAAATGTGCAGGACTTAGGGATCCAATGCCTAACAGAATTAAAGGTGGTATTACTAATAAGGGCGACGTAACCTTATATTAAATGGCAGAATACTTGAATAACAAATTCAGTTTTTGTAAATTTAAAATCTATATTTTAAACTATTCGAAAGAAATTTGTAGAAATTTCTCACCATTTGCGTATAGTTGGAAAACCATGAAAAATATTAAATTCCACAAAAATTAGAACGGAAAACAAAATTCTTGCTGATTTTGACATGTTTTTTAAATAAAAGTTTGGTTAAATTTCTTTTAAATGAATGTATTTATAACATTAAAGTATATTGAAAATTTTCAAGGAAAATGTTACATTTTTCACAAATACAGCCTAAAAAAGTAATAACCATTTTATCGCGAAATACATGCAACCACCGGAACAGAGATATTTATATCTATTTGCATTACATTATATACCCGAATTTCGTCAAATTGAGTTCTGTGTATTAGGTTATTGTTAGACTAAAGTATTTTTTAAAAATTTACAAGCGAAGAAGTTATAATTTTCACAAATACAGCGAGAATTACAAAAGTTGAAAGTAGGCTTCCGGCTTTTTAACTGTATTTTGAAAGAGTTGTGAACGAACCGTACTAGCGCCAAATTTAAAGTAAGCAGTAAGAATATTCGGAATATTCTATCTTTATCTCGTCCGTAGAGAGAAAATTTGCTTATGGTTTGAAATATATGATCGCTAAGCTGCCACTAAACATATGGCATAGATGGTGTTATTCATTTGCTTTTAGAGAATACTATTAAATTATTTATTATTTATATAAGGAAAATAATAATAATAATAATAATAAAATAAAACATTTTTTTTATTTTGAGACCTAAAATTTGATGCCCTTTCGATTTAAGAGCCCAAGTACACGCTTCCTTCGCCTGTGCGCAAATCCGCCACTGTGAGGCAGTTTAGTCAAGTTGAAAAGTAATGATTTTTCCACATTACTGCAATACTATACAAACAATTTGACTATTAATGCAATAATAGTAATAGAATATAGCGTATTTTTTGTACAAACGATATTAAATTTATCGTTTGTTAAATCGCCCGCAATACGTTGACGTATGCAGCATCTTTGGATCGCCGTAGTTATCCGCTACGAGCGCTAGTTTAGAATGAAAACATGAACGTATGTCTTCTATATTACATATTGAAACATCAAATTCAATGTCAAATCGCAAAAAAACTAATTATTTGATTTTAAATATGTAAATGTAAAACCTAGAAAATACGATAAACACGTCATACGGCCGTGAAGTAGTAATACGGTACTCATTTCGAAATCCACACTCGGCTTCGCCTCGTCCGTAAACTTCTCATTCGTACCGTAATAACTCACTTCTAAGCCTTATAACGTAAATAACTATTTTTTAATTAACGGTGTGAGTGAATATAATAAATTATTTGGAGAGTGTAGACAGCTACAACACTTGTTTTGGGCAAAAAAGTAATAAAGCACCCGCCATTACTAACCTGATTTGACATTGTGCGCCTTTTAGTTATTTTTAGAATTTACGGAGTAGGTTTTTATTTGAAGAAAAGATAGATGCTACAATTGATAATTACTTTGAAAGCATTCAACATTCCAAAAAAATTGGTTGGGAACTTTTAAAAAGTGATGTAGCCTGTAGCGTTGTCTGTGGTATTATTGTTGAAGGGAATTACTT
The DNA here is from genome assembly GCA_963082715.1 of Harpalus rubripes. NCBI lineage: Eukaryota > Metazoa > Arthropoda > Insecta > Coleoptera > Carabidae > Harpalus > Harpalus rubripes. The sequence goes on along the minus strand of OY720456.1, from coordinate 17,480,138 downwards.
TGAAGATATTTAATGACCCTCGTAATTGGAGTCCCATAAATTGATCTATTTCAAAACTATAAATATGTTTATTTAAAATAACTTTTAAGTTTTAATTTTAATATAAATTACCAATTTTCAAATGTGTTACTATCCCGGAGGACCCCACCCATTGACACGAGACACCATCTTCAACTTCTCCATCTTCTTTTCCAGGTATGATCTACCTGCGTTCCCACTTGGACAAGTACCTCGCTGTGGACTCTTTCGGAAACGTTACTTGCGAATCGGAGGAGAAGGAAGCTGGATGCAAATTCCAGATCAGCGTCGCAGAAGATGGTTCTGGACGTTGGGCACTCAGGAACGTAGTCAGGGGATATTTTCTTGGCTCCAGCTCCGATAAACTCACCTGTACCGCCAAGGTGCCGGGCGATGCTGAGTTCTGGCATGTTCATCTTGCTGCCCGACCTCAGGTAAGGGAGAGAGGATGATTCCTTGTTTATACAGACGGCTTCGACATTAAGTAATGTAAATGAAGAATCGTATGTCCTGTATTACTAATCCGTAAGATAAATGTGTAAAATTACAATATTAAGTCTACTCAAGGTCATAGACATTTTTTAAAATGTGAACTACTCTAATTAATAAATAACAATGTTATTGTATAAAATTTATAATTTCAATATTTTTCTTCGTTTTTAAAAAAGTCCTAATAAATAATTAACGTTATTCAGACTGGATCAGTAAGGTCTTTTTTCACCAAAAACCTTGAATATATTGAAATTCCATTATGGTCAGATATTTCATTGGATTTATGGATTACATGCGAAATCGCTTGTTGGAACAAACCGTATATGAATGAATTATTTTTTTTCAAAAAATTTCACGGTTCCATTCAGCGACCATATATAACTATACAAAACATTCCCTATTCCTCCTTACTGAATGTTTTGATTTCGGCTGGACAGACAGAGAAACTAGAGATAGAGATATGTCTTGTCTAGTTCGAGTATTTCTCACTAGAAGCCACGTAGAGTGTCTAGTGTTTAGTTTGAACGTTGCTCACTAAAGGTGTAGCATGTGTATTTTGTCTTTGTTTTGTAGTTGTAGTGGTTTTGTGAGTGACACGTTGGTTTTTCTTTAATATTAAACCCTATAAATTATTTAATGTTAACCTTAAATGTTAACCACGAAATTTTAACTAAGAACACTTGCGCCTCTAGTGAACAACGCTCAAACTAGACACTGATACTCTACGTGGCCTCAGTGGTGACCTTTAGTGAGAAATACTCGCACTAGACAACACATATCTCTATCTCTACTTTCTCTGTCTGGCCAGCCGAAATCAAAACAAACCAAATGAAGTTTTGTCTAGTTATATTTGGTCGTTGGTTCCATTTAACTAACAAGTTTATTAATTCTTTTTATAGGTAAATCTTCGTTCTGTGGGTCGCAAGCGCTTCGCCCACCTCTCCGAAAACTTGGACGAGATCCACGTTGACGCCAACATTCCCTGGGGTGAGGACACCCTTTTCACCCTTGAATTCCGCCTTGAAGAATCTGGAAAGTACGCCCTGCATACTTGCAATAATAAGTACTTGTCCCGTGAAGGCAAGCTGGTGGACGCCTGCTCCAAAGACTGCCTCTTCACCGCTGAGTACCACTCCGGACAGCTGGCGCTTCGAGACAGGTCTGGTGCTTATCTGAGCCCTATTGGAAGCAAAGCAGTGCTGAAAACAAGATCGCAGACGGTGACCAAGGATGAACTGTTTTCTTTGGAGGATTCTCTACCTCAAGCTAGTTTTGTTGCAGCCCTGAATTCGAAATATGTCTCTGTCAAGCAAGGTGAGTGTGCATGATTTTATATTTATGTAACATAAATATGTTGTGCTATCTAAATCAGAAAAGCCGGGAAAGAATAACAGTAAATAATTATTTTAAGTATTTTTAGAACTCATAAAACATACCTAAACTGAAGAACTGTTAACTTTAAATAATGTAATATTTTAAAATAACACGTAGTTTAATTTTTTTATAAATGTGTAGATTAGCAGTAGTGATAAAAGCCATAAAACCGGAATTTCGGTTAAAATTAGGCCATAGTCGTATCATTAAAAATGTTAATCTATCAATAATTTTCTCTAATAGTATGACATTGTCGATCTATACGTTGAAGGTTCACGACAAAACATTGTTAAAACTTAATTTAAAAAAGTCGACAACATTGCACTACTTATTCTAGGAATAGGAAAGAAATGGTGACTCAACCAGATCAAGTTATTCATTCACAATTCTAATTCGTCTTCTATGGCTTTCCTAATTTCATAGGATTCCAAAAATTTAAGTAAGGCCGTGGTCACACTGAACATCAATATCGATCGAGTAAAAAGAAACCTGCAAATGCACTTGGTCACAATGCGTGCATCGATAACAATCGTGTGAGATTCGTGTACCGTCATCGTCGGTCGAATTGTTTGATATATCAAATTTGTTTAATTTTCGTACGGTACTTGGTGAAAACATACTTGCGCAGTTGTGCGTATACTTGCAATGTGCTCTTTGAAGGAGTAGTTTCTGACAAATTCTAACCTGTTGAGTTGTTTGTTTTAAATTTATCACTTGACAACAAAGGACGAATGCATTGAGTGTAAAATTTAGTCAGCTAATGTGTTTTCAACTTTTGTGCACTGACTCCCCAGACAAGTGCAATAGAGTCAGTGCAAATATGGCGGCTAAACAAAATCGTTTTCAGTTTAAACTGCACTTCCACCGGATGAGGGCAGAACTCGTTCAGTGTGATCACGTGATATGCTGCACTCAGTGCGCACTTGCACTGTGTAAGCTAAAAACGCTATCAAAATACTACCAACCTTATTCGGAAGAAGGCCCCGGTAATTTTAAAAGTGACAGACATGTTACTTCTTATCACTCGACGCAGCAATGTGACTACTCACATGAAAAACCGATTGATAGTAGTCGATGCGCGTGGATCGATATCGATGGTTGTTGATCGATGCATTGTGACCGTTAGTGATGCACGCGAGACGAGACGAGACGAGAAATGTAAAATATCGATCTCGTCTCGTTTTCGGATCCGTAATCTTGTTCACGTCCCACATAACGAGACGAGATGAAAGAGATTTCTCGCCTCATCAACTATAACAAGGCATCTACACATACGCACAAATGGCGAGTCGAATCGCAAGGCGAGTGACGGGACAAATGTGTAGTCTGTTCACTCGTCATTCGCTTCGTTCCTTGCCTCGCAGCTCGTAGCGCTTGTTCCGGGAGCGGTTTTTGGGGACGAGTCAAAGGCTTGTAGCGATGCAGCGAACTCAGTCTTTACACTTGGCGAGTGTAAAAACGGTTATTCTCGTTGTGGGGACGAACGTGCGAATGCCACTCGCGAATTTTGGCGAGTGACGACGCAAAACACGAGTGCAAATGTGTAGATGCGCCTTGCACGCGAGGCGAGAAATAAGATATCGATCTCGTCTCGTTTTTGGATCCGCAATCTCGTTATCATCCCGAGACGAGACGAGATGCGACAGATCTCTCGTCTCGGCGTGCATCACTAGTGAGTAGCCTTTACCCAAGGTAGCTAGTTTTTGTTTGTCATTTCATATATTGAAAAAGACCATCACTATTAGCACTAGTTAACAGCTTTCAAAAATTCTGATAAACCATAAAAAATTTCACATATTTTTAAACATTTTCACGTAAATTTTGAATAAACACAATAAAATTTATGAGGGTATATTCTCTTTCTTCGCGCTTAAATGTACTTAATAAATCAGTCAATACTTTCCATAAACAACGCGTCATCAAAAATATCACCCAGCTTGGAAAGTACGTGAAAACACGGTCATAAAAATAACTGTGGCAGTGAGTGGTATGCAGCATTGCTCTAGTTTATGCAGTCTCAACTGTATCCCGAAATATGCGACGCATCTGCCGACTGCCGAACTTTCGGTCTGGGAAGTAAAAATAAGCCCACGGCTGCCGAGTGTGGCACTGACCCTGCGTAGACGCACGCGGCTCAAGGTCGCGGAGTCGGTAACCGCACAAGCATCGACAAACAAACAAGAAATATTAATTACCTTTTCACTCAAACTTCGACTTTTGCAACTCTGCAAGGGATATTTTGATAATTACTTCGAAATATATTTAGAAGTTAACAGACTTTTTCAATTTATAAGTTGTTTCTTTCGATCTCTGCACATTTAAGTAAAATGGGGCCAGCAATTGTTAACTGGGATGTTAAACGAAACGTCAAAAATATTGTCACTCAAATACTTGTTTTCTCGATGAAAATTGGCTCGGTTGACATTGTAGCTTCAATAAAAGCTTCTGAATCTTCCATTGGGAACTTAACGATATCGTAACTAGGCTATTAGGACATTATTTGTAGGGATGTATGTTTATTTTCGCACTCCCGAGACTAAAGAGCGATTCTAATCACTCATTTCAGGGACTAAAGTTCAAATTCAGTCCCAGAGGGATTAAATATGAAAAAAATCCCTGAAGGACTAAAGTAAAAATAAACAAGATGTTTCCATAACATCATATAATTACTATGATTTATTTATTCGTATCTGTACTACATTTTGAGCAGGCGTTGAGTTTAAATTTGAACAAAATTTTTGATATTTGTATTGTCAAATTGTAAGATTAATTTCTTTTACACTAATATGGTTCCATTTGATACGGGAGTGCGAAAAATAGCGTATATACCACAGGACTAAAGTGCATTCAATCCCTCAGGATTGAATATGCACTTTAGTCCCCGTGTATATAATATACTATTTACTGTCAAGGTGTCGGTTTCTATTAGCGACGGGATGTAAGGATTGTACTTACTTCCCTTCAGCTGAACTCACCTCCCTCTTTGTGAAATACCAACAGTTGGATATTTTAAACTTGTGTCAAATATTTGCTAATTTTTATAATTTATGATTTTGAATTTGATTTCTATCAAATCGTCCTCATTTCATAAATATTTCTATTTAAAAGTTACCATTGGCGTGTCAAATGTGACAGATGACAGAGTTTTTCTTCTTAAATTTTCCATGGAATACTAAAATTCTTTTGTTAAATGTGTCAATATTCAACGGTATTCTTTAACATACCTGGCAGTGAAAATTAACAGGTAATAGTAATTTACGTTATAAGTCCGGTAAATGAGTTTTTACGGTACGAATAAGATGTTTCCGGACGAGGCGACGAAGGAGCCGAGTCTGGAATTTTGAAATGAGTACCGTGAAAATCATTTAACGGACGTATGACGTACAACATTTTATTTCATATCTGTGTCGCATTTTTGGATGAAAGTTTGCTTTATTTCAACCTTTCTTTTTCTCTTTAAAAACAATCATGTCGTCTGGGTCTTAATAAAAATAAAATAGTCATGATACCATAGCAACCAATTTTGTTTTGTTGATATTTCTAACAACGTTTTGCAACGTTTTCAAAAATGAATATGGAAAATGATATTCCGGATCAAATTTTATTAAAATCTGCGGAAGCAAAGGGAAATTTGATCCCCAAAAAATCCGCAGATAGATATAATAACGAATATCGGCTTTTCATGGAATGGAAAAAAGAAAATCAAGTAAGAAACATAACAGAGGATGTTCTATTCCATCACGTAGTTCATTATAAATTATCATAATAAGAAATTGGTTGCTTAGCAACGATACAGTACGGTAAAGAATAATAATACCGTAAAGTCTCATTTACCGGACTGAAATCACAATTGTAAACATGGAAATGCGACACAGTATGAAATAAAAAGATAAATCATCGGGAGTGGTAAAAATCGTATATGCAACACGAGATGTAGGTACATTTGACCACTCTCGAATTTATTTGCCAGCCCTCGCTATTGCTCGGGCGCAAAATCGTCCTCGATTGGCAAAAGGTACTTATATCCCTTGTATCTAAATAACTATTGGTTTACGGTGGATAAAAAATTGTCACAATATTAATTTACAATAGACAGAATTGAGGTCACACGCAAGAGAGAGATAGAACATCTAGATACAAACAAACTCCCTCCCGTTATCTTTTCCATCTGCCATTCAGGGTTGTTTGTACTGCCGTAACCATAGCAACTATTACTTCTAAGCAATGCCGCTAAATGCGCTATGTGCAAATTGCACCTGTGTAAAGGTGGATTCATGCAACATTCATTTTAATTTCATTTTCACTAAAAAAGTAGGGTGTTCATACAAATCCACTAAGTAATTTTATATCTGTGTATACTAAAATAGTTCTCCGCATATTATTTTTGGTTATTTTGTTTTTGTATTCATTATATATTTTATTATAACTAAATTCATTAACAATACCAGTTTGCCGTTTACTTAAAATGTTGAAATAGCTGTCACTTTGTTCTTCGCGCATGCGCAGTTGTCTTATTTACTATATTTCTAGTGAAAATGTAATGAAAAGTTAAAAATTGTTTAACTTTGAAATGTACTAATGAAAATGTAGTTAAAATGAATAATGCGCTTGCATGAACATGTTCACTGATTTTCATTATTTGAACTTTTTAGAATTGTAGAAATGTAGCGCAAATGAAATTAAAATGAATGTTGCATGAATCCACCTTAAGTGTCTATTAACCACTTTATTAATAATTTGATTGTTATAGTTTTTATAGTCCGGTTAATATATTTTTTACGAACAAAATATGATTAATTTTACTATATATAGCTATCGCCTACTTCATTATAAACTCTGAGGAAGTATACTAGTATAATTTGTTCTACGGAAGAATAGAGCGGTTTTATTAACCTAATTTTCTTGAAACATTAATGATGAACTTTCAAAATATTTGACATTTCATGTTCATCTTTTGTGTAAAGGTTTCACCTACAACGTATTAAATGTTAATAGAACATAAAATGTTTTCAGTTTACAATAACACAATGACATTTAGTTTAGACTTAAATAGGAAAGCCATCTGCTGAAAATAATTTTCTATTGTTACAATCAATTTTAGTAAAATACTCCTTTCACTATTTCTTCGTAAAATAACATAGATTGCGGCTATGATCTTATTATGTATTTTAATGTTTAAATATTACTGTGCATTTGGTTTATTATTATGATAATAATTTTATAGTGCGCATAATAGTGAAATAGATGAAGTTTCTATTTCTTGCTTCACATACATATTTGAAAGGTTAAGGAAATACAGTATCACTTCGAATTTTAAATTTATTTGAAAGGTTAAGGAAATACAGTATCACTTCGAATTTTAAATTTATTTGAAAGGTTAAGGAAATACAGTATCACTTCGAATTTTAAATTTATCATCACTTTTAAAATGACAACTAAAAATACCTATTTAATATGTCAAAATAATTTTCTACTTTAATTTTTTTTTAAAATTTTGTACGTCGATTATGCAATAAATGTAATAAGCGTTGTGGTTAGTATAGTCTGGGACGATTTTACTTGGCGAGTTGAAGTATTAGACATTTTCAATTTAAAGAAATAGAAGATATGCGCAATGAGGATCTGCGCATAGTAAGAACAACTGAGATCCATGGCGTTTGTTTCAAATAACTTTAAACGTAAAATGTGAGAAAAGTCAATGACAACTTTCTCATAAGAAGTTACAAAAGTTTTTATTGAAGCTAAAATGTCTAACGGTGCAAATTTTCACCGAGATACAGGCATTTTAATGACAGTCCACCTGACAATTGTTGGCGCCATTTTACTTACTATTTGCAGAGATAGAAAGAGAAAAATTTCAAAAATGAAAGTTTCAAGAAATTTCATGAAACTTTCATAAGCTACACTGCGCATGCGCCGTCCAACTCTCTGCAATAGACTTGCGCAGATGATATCCAGGCGCCTGCACTTATCTACGTCCAAGTTATGTTTGGTTAATCTACATGCTGGAGGCTGGAACTTGTTTATTTCTCGAATATAAAATTCAGGACACAGTACAGTTTAAAGTATGATCAAAATTAAAGGTAGAATTTGGCGATATTTCAATGAAATAAATACAAAAGACAATAAGATACGTTCTCTTTCTATTTTAAATAGTTTAACAAGTACTTATTTTTTACATTTTTGTATTACGGGTTGAATAATAAATTTTTATTTTGTTTTGACGCTTTTGTTTTCTTATTTATTTTCAAATTAGTGAATTTGAACAACATCAACTGACAAATGTTAAGTTTCTTGAAAATTAAATGAAACTTTCATTGAAAGTTTCAATTACCTAGTTTATCCCGACATTTTCAACCCGCTTGAAAATGGGTTGAATCGACCCGATTGAAGTTAGCGGGTTGAAATGATCGGAATAAACGCATTTTCAACCGGATTGAAAAACTCGACTCTAAAATACAAATGGGTTGAGCTTATTCGACCGGATTGACATTACGGGATAAACGCTCAACCCAATCGAAGTACCTACATGTATAATTCACTATCGTTAGAGGTTATCTGTCAGCTGCATTTTAACAGTCAAATCGTACGTGATTAGAATTGAATTACTTTAATGAAGAAAATGAAAATTATCTGTCTTATTCTCAACAGCTAGCGAGACAATATAGTGAAAGAACAATCTTTTTCTCAAAACTTACAATTTCAGAAAGGTCACTTTAAAATTATATTTTGGTTTCGATTTAGTATTTAGTACCTCGCATATATAATTAAAAGTGCTTTTAGAGACTCTAACATTTTCCATTCAATCTGAATTTGTAAATTGTAGCACAATGTTTTCCCACCAGTCAAAACTTCGTGTTTTATTTTTCATTTATAACCTTTTCTTTCTAAAATAATATGTGTATAATGTCATTACTTGTTCTTATTCCATTTTCGATTATATTCGACCGCAAAAATCAAGTAAACATAACCAAACAAATTGACATTTCGCCAACACTTTCGATCGGGTTCAAATAGGGTTCACTCGATCCGCTATAACAAGAGCGAGATAAACGGTAGAGAGTTAACCTTGAAATTCGACCGGGTCGAAATTCAACCGGGTTGAAACTATCGGGATAAACCTAGTAAATGAAATTTTTTATATGAAACTTTCATTGAATTTCATAGTGAAACTTTTTATGAAACTTTCAATACAATTTTCAGTGAAACGTTTAAAAAATTAGTTTCCGAAATTTGCACATCACTATACTCTATCCGTTTTAACTATAGAGCGTTGGGTGAGATAGGGCCAGAAGGAAGCTCTCTGATTGGTTCAAACTTGAACCAAGTATACACAGCTAAATAATTGACGCGAAATTTAAATTTATTTGACAACTGCATCAATTATTTTGATTTATTATGTTATGCCGTCTGATATAATATAAATAAAAGTCAACAAAGTCAATAGTACACGATTTATTACGTATTATTAATTTCTGTTCAGTTCTGTTTGTTATATTATTGTTCTTTTCGTTTATATAATTTTCATAGTGTTTTGACGTTATATTTCATATTATATAGTTTTCGTTGTGCGCGTTTTCTTAGTTTTTCGTTAGTTTTGTAATTGTTCTCTTCGTGAATATCATGGATAAAAATCCTGAACCTGGCTCTGCCAATGTTTTACAACATCTAAAAGGAAAGGCACTCCGAAGCGGGTAAAAAATGGCATATAATTTATACTGCACATATCGTGCCACGAATCCATATTCCAAATCAGAATGTGTCCAAATTGTGGCATCAGAACTGGGCATAGGACGATGTAATATTTGGAAAGCTATAAAAGAACATGAGGGAAAAGGGTCATTCGGATCATCCCAGGAACAAAGAAATTTGTTTAGAATATGCATATAATGTATATATTTCAGAGTGTAAATATTTATATTTCAAAGGTGAATTATATTTTTATTTTACGTTTAAAATTTATTTGAATAATGCGTGGTTTTCATTTATGCATGCCCCTTTTGCCGACATGTAGAGAAAGGTACGGTGATTATAAGTAAGAGTATGCATAAAAACAATGTCAATGTCAATTAGAAAGAATTTTTTATATCCAGGAATGGTGCCAAAATTCGAATTCTTTATTTAATACATGTAAAAACGGCCGCGCTCGAAACGCCATCTAGTCTATAGTTAAAACGGGTAGATTATAGGTACGTACAAATACAAAATTTTTAAGGTGTTTCCCATCTCATTTAAGCGAGATACAATTTTTCTTAAAATACTACATATTTTAAGGATGTAGCGTGTAGACTTCTCCAATGACATTTAGAAATATTTCATGGTAAAAGTCATTGATTCCTTTTCAACAAAAAAATTTTTATGTTGACCCCATTCTAATTTTTTTTGCAAGTTATTTTACATAATATGCACAATTATAATTAGCAAACTAAATGACGAATATCCAGTAAATTACCGGCAATACACCTAGAGATAACTGCATGAGTCATATTATACATTATTATCTATTTAACCTAGCGTTTGACTTTAGGAAAATGACATGCAAATGCGCTATCGAAGTTGAAAGCTAAAGGAAACCTATCATTAGTTAAATTATCTGTAATTAATGATATGGGCGCCCTCATTCGTCAAGCTCTAACTTTCCACACAGAACAGAAACAAAAAATTCACTTACTAATGCAGCAAGATGAGATAATTGCACAGGAAGAAATGTAACAAGATGACAACAGACGCACCCTATTATTATAAATGATTTTGTTTTCAAAAAATCTTTACGTGATTTTAAATATTTATAATTATTTAATAGGGTATTCCGGTGTTATGGAATTTATGCAAAATAGTAAATTTTTTCAATGATTTAAATCTTCATATAGTAAAAAATACAATAAAACATATTTAGGGAAAAGTTTTCATTCGCAATTTGATATCTAGAAACGTTCTTGAAAACTGTGACGTCATTTCGATATACTTTTGCGTGGTTTTTGCTCATTTCAGATTGAATATATACCGTTAGAAACACAGATGGCGCTACGAGCGTGTATTTTGTATTTAATATTTTATTCACTTTGTTTGTGTTAATTATTACGTGTCCTTCTGATATTTGTTTGTTTACCTACGTTTTTTTTTTCAAAAGTTGTAAATAGGCAAATAGCTGTCTGAACACTTGTGTTTAGGCACTGAAGTTCGCTGCAGATGTCAATATCGGATGCTCGTCATAAGGCGCGCCATGATAGAATATTTGAATTTCGATTTATTTATTAAAAATTCGTTTCTCGCTTAATATATGTATTTTCTAACTAACGGAAAAAATTAATTACCGGACTACCCCATTCGTTTCTATATTTGTGTCATGTTTTCTCTTTTATAATACCTATAACAAAAAAATTGTTTGTTTCTGAAAGGGCTATGTGACCAATTTTTTTTTCTATCTACATAATGTAAAGATAGATCTGTACCAATCAATCTCTTCCCTTCGCACATAAGTTTTTATGCAGTTTTTCCGGAATTCTAAACATAAAATGGCATACCCCTGTGGTGCACTCTCCACACCAGCAATGAGTGCCCGTGAGGTGACGCCTAATAAACGCCCGCAAGGTAGAGATGTCACCATCATTACCGAAATTTGTGTACAAACGAGATTGGCACACCCAACACTGGGTAATATACCGTGATATATTTATTTATTTATTTTCTAAACATATACAAATTTATAAAATACGAGTATATTATTTTAAACTTGAAAATTAGATGGATTAATATAAAATTTGTCACTTATCCCATTACAAATTTTATCCAGCATATTTTTAAACGATTTAAAATGTATTTAATTTGACATTTCAAAATGGCATTTGATAAAAAAATAGTTCAAAGGAAGTTATGCATAGTTGTTAATATATGAATGTTTGTCTCACGTTGCTAATATATGAATGAGATATAATCACGTAAAACCAACATTATTCATTTAGAATCACCGAATTTATAACGTTAGAAGGTGTTGTATAAATAATATATTTTAATTAATGCGTAGGCAATTAGGCAATACGACTGTAGAGACGTAGAGTATAATATACAGAAAAACTTTTATAGTATATAGCACACCACAGGAGTTAGCTACTTTTGTGTGATAAATAATGATTCGAAATGAGTTTGTCAAAATAAAACCTGTTACCTTGTATGCGTTGTACATTCAACTTAGACGGCCCACCAAAATATATACCGGGTGTAGCACGAAAAGCTGGCCATAAGCGTTTAACATTGGAAACAGTTTTTTATATTGCCCAAAAGTTTCCTATGAACTTTAGTACATAATGTTTTAAATAGAGTAAATATAATTATATACGGCATTTATTTTACACCGAAAAAATGGGATTTAAAATTTTATAAGTTTTAACTATTTGTTTATATTGTTAGTCTTGGAACATGGAATAGAATCAAAATCACAAACAAATGCTTAATAAATGTAATAACCTATTACCTACCAAAAAGAATTTCAAATTATAAAATATTAGCATCAAAAATAATTTTCTTCTTGTGAATAATAGATCTTTTCAATTTAAAGAGATAGAGGATATTTGCGCAATGGGAATCTGCGCATAGTAAGAACAAATGACGGGATCCATGGATACGCGCTTGTCATGAGATGAGATCCATGACGTTTGTCTCTAAAAAAAGTCTGAGATAACTTTAAAAAACTTCTTGAAGTTACAAAAGCTTTTATTGAAGCCAAAATGGCTAATGTGCAAATTTTTCACCGAGATACAGGTATTTTAATGACAACAATCTTCAATATTTTTGACGTTTCGTTTGACAGCCCAACTGGCAGTTGTTGGCGCCATTTTACTTACTATTTGCAGCGATAGAAAGAAATAGCCGTTAAATTGAAAATGTCTATTATCCATTGTGAATATTATTAACTCAAACAGAGCTTTTTCGACGCATGTAATAATATATTACTAACGGAGGTGGAAAATGTTAGGTTAGCTATAGCCCGAGACAATGAAAGTTTTCACCGAGGTTTGTATACTATTTTATTCACAATCTGAAATAAAAAATAAATAATTTATGATATTTAAATAATAATAACCTAACATAAATAGATGAATGGTCTGAGATTGTTCATTTGTCACATGAACTGTCAGTTTGATTTCTAACCTTATAACCGAGCGCCCTAAATGACACAACAAGAATCCGCCACTGGCCTTGCGACGCAGCGGGACGAACCTTTACGACCGCACCCGAAGTAGTCTGCACCCGAAGTGCTCCGACCACACCCGCCTGTGAACCGACGCGGAAGTCAGCCCAGCGAACTCGTGTTGTTGAGAACGTTTGTCCATATTTTACTTTATCGTTTTGTTTAAATCTGTTTGTTTGTGAACCTATTAATATAATAATAATGTACTTTGTTCAATAATATACTTTGTTGAATAAAAACCCCATTAAAACTGGCGCCCAACTCGTAGGCCAAAAAACAGTGATAAACAAACGTGTAACGTGTGAGTTAGGTTATCCGATATATGCAGGTGCTTGTGTCACTAAAGCAAATGTGTGTGTAATAATAATCTCATTTGTTTGTCGCATAAATCGATGGTGCTACAGTTTGCTAAATTAGAGTGAACGAGATAGTTACATTAAATAACCAAGCTGCCGAACACACGCCAATCGAAGCGGGAAAACATGGCAACACCGCCTATAGTCATGACAAACGAACAGTTGTTACAACTAATCGCGAGCTTGCAAACGCGAGAGACAACACCGGATTCAGTGGCGTCTCGTGACGAAACTAAAAGTGGTAGTTTTGCAAAATGTTCTTCGCGGTTCGACGCGTCACCGGATGCGGACGTAGAAGCATTTCTGGACGCAGTAGAAATCTATAAAGACTGTGAAAACATATCTGACGAAAACGCGTTACGTGGTCTGCCCATGCTATTAAGTGGTACTGCTGCTACGTGGTGGCAAGGACTGAAGTCAACTACTAAAACATGGAAGGATGCTGTGAAAGCGTTGCGGAATGCGTTTAGTATTAAAAAACCTCCGTTTCAAGTATATAAAGAACTCTTTTCTATGGAACAGGACGATGATACACGAACAGATATATTTGTATGTAATGCGCGTGCGTTATTAGCCCAAATCCCGGATAAGCTAACCGAAAAAGTTCAACTTGATATGATATACGGACTTTTAAATCGCAAAATTAGAAAACGTGTATATCGAGACTGTTTTAAAACTTTCAGTGAACTAATTGAGAGTGCTCGCGTTGCAGAACAATCATTAAGAGACAGTGAAGTAGTGAAAACAAACGAAGAAGGTGCAAAGAAAAAAGAAATTCAGCTTAAACCAAGACCCAAATGCAGTTATTGCAAGAAATTCGGTCACCGAATCGAAGATTGCCGTAATAAGAATAAACAACAGTCATCGGTCAACACAGCTAACACAGTCAGTACTGGTACGCAGGATTCTTTAAATAGCAGAGAACCAACTGGAGCTACTGTGCTAAAGTGCTATGGATGTGGCGCACCTGGCGTTATCAGGTCACGATGTGAAAATTGTAATCCTAGACCAGGGTCATCAGAGAAAGAGTCGAAGAAAGTCGAATTTCATAGCATCGACATCAAAGGTACGCAAACAAATTCACTATTCCAAAGACCAACTTTTCATGTAGAGATATGTGGCTTCAAAGGCACTGCAGCAGCCGACACTGGAGCAAATCGAAGTGTCGCAAGCAGAAGCTTATATAATCTCATAAAAGACAAATGTACGTTTAATAACCTACAAATTAACATCACATTAGCAGATGGAAGTAAAATTCTTACAGATGCATTAGAAACAACAGTTGACATTAAGATAGCGGGGAAAACTGTTCCTACAAAGCTGTTAGTCTTGCCAAATGTACATGATAATCAAACCTTATTAGGAGCCGATTTCATCGCTAACGCTGGAATAATAATAGATATCGGTCAAGAAGAATGGTACTTTAGAGATAATGATTTGCAGAAATATTCATTACTCGAAGAAACATGTATAAATAGCAGCGAAATCCAAAGTATTTGTACAGAGAGTGTAGTATTACGTGCCGATGAAGGAACGACACTGAAGAAGGAAGAACGTGACAAATTCAATAAACTTCTTCAAGAAAATGACGAAACCTTCGCTCTAGGGGGAGAGGCAACTACTTTTGCTGAACATGGGATTGACACAGGTGAGCACACACCCATTTATGTCCCACCATACAAAGTACCATTCCACAAAAAAGAACTCCTTAAAAAAGAACTAAACCGCATGCTAGATGAAGGTATCATAGAAGAGAGCGAAAGCCCATGGGGTGCGCCGACCGTCTTAGTCCCCAAAAAGGACGGTAGTCTTAGAGTTTGCGTAGACTACCGCAAACTAAATGCGGTGACAACCGGAGATAGCTATCCCATGCCCAGGATTGACGACCTTTTACAGGAAGCCAAGCAAACACCATATATGTCTACTTTAGATTTACGTGCGGGATATCATCAGATAAATGTACGCGAAAAGGACAGAGACAAAACATGCTTCGTGACTCCATTCGGATCTTACCGTTTCCGAAGAATGCCGTTTGGATTGAAAAATGCGCCGGCAACCTTTCAAAGAATGATTGACAGGTTTAAAACCGGACTCGGAGATATCGTTTTATTTGCATATCTCGACGATATAATTGTTCTATCCGAAACGTTGGATAAACATATTTCCGACCTGGAAATAGTGATGAAACGACTTCGCATTTTTAATTTACGACTAAATCGTAGGAAGTGTCATTTTGCGTGTGACAATATAAAGTACCTTGGACATGTAATCACATCAAATGGTATAAAAACTGACCCGGAGAAGATCAGTGCAATCATGAATATACCACGACCCGAAAATGTAAAGCAGGTACAATCTTTTGTCCAAACCTGCGCTTGGTACCGTAAATTTATAGAAAACTTCTCAAAGATTGCAAAACCCTTAACGGATCTTACTAGGAAGAAACAAGAATGGAAGTGGAATGAATCTCAAGAAAATGCGTTCAATACGCTCAAGCATGCTTTAACGACAGCACCTATCTTACAACAAGCGAACCCGAAACAGCCATACATTTTACGCACCGACGCCAGCAGCTATGCGTTGGGGGCTGCTCTCCTTCAGGGTGAAGGTAACATGGAACGACCAATAGAATATGCGAGTAGATTACTTGTTCCTGCTGAAAGAAATTACTCAACTACGGAACGAGAAGCCTTGGCCGTAGTATGGGCTGTAGATAGATTTCGAGGATACGTGGAAAATGCTGATGTCGTTATTGGAACTGATCATCAACCATTGAAATGGCTGTTGACATTGAAAACACCATCAGGCAGATTAGCTCGGTGGGCCTTACGACTACAATCGTACAATCTAAAAGTTGCGTACACTCCTGGTAAAACAAATGTGTTAGCAGATACACTCTCGCGCCCGAATTGTAAGCAACAAGATATTGAAGAAACTAAACTTTGTACAGCAATTGCTGAAATTCCACATGATACAGCCGAAAACATTAGATCAGAACAACTTAAAGACCCCGAACTTGCAAAAATTATAAGATACTTAGAAGATATCCCAGCTACGCAAGACGTGAACCATTGGAATGACCGTGGATTTATTATGATGAATGGTGTATTGTATAGATATTCACCGACAAGCGAAAGTGAAGAAGCTCAATTAGTTGTGCCCGAACAAGGAAGAAAGAAAATCCTTGAAGAATACCATGATAGTGCGACAGGTGGACATTACGGTATCGAAAAAACGTTATCAAGAATATCAGAACGCTACTACTGGACAGGAATGCGAAGATATGTGACTGACCACATTCGGAAGTGCGTAGCCTGTCAGAAGTATAAGGCAAGTAACCTAAAACCGGCTGGATTATTGCAGACCCCTGCATATGCTCAACGTTTTGAAATACTGGCGATTGACCTATTTGGACCGCTACCTGTTACTGAAATGGGAAATAGATGGATACTCATAGTGGAAGATACGGCCACGAAATGGGTTGAACTTTTTGCCTTACCTGAAGCTACTGCATTTGCTTGTTCACAAAAACTCATCGAAGAAATATTTCTCCGCTACGGATTGCCACGAAAAATCATCAGTGACAATGGAGTCCAATTTATAAGTGCGATAATGCAACAGGTATGTTTTGCACTTAAAATACATCAATCTTTTATCCCGATCTACCACGCTGAAGCCAACCCCGTAGAAAGGAAGAATAGAGACTTAAAGCCACGACTAGCAATTTTAGTTGGAAACGATCATTCGAAATGGGATGAACACCTGAATGCAATAAGATTTTCCATGAACACTGTTATATGTCAAACAACAGGTTATACACCTGCCTTTCTTACTTTCGGACGTGAACTTAGGACGGCCGATGACGCTTTCCACGATTTAAGGAATATAGTAGGACAAGAAAACTTCGTGCCGCAGATAACTCCATATCTGAAGCTGCTTGGGACTCATTTTGAACTTGCTAAGGAACGTTTCGAAAAGGAACAAGCCAGACAGAAGATCTACGCCGATAAAAATAGACGACCAGCACCTGATTACGAACCAGGAGACGTGGTGCTAGTGAAAACGCATGCTCTTAGTAATGCTGCAAAGGGAGTCACGGCCAAGTTTATCCCAAAACGAGATGGACCATACAAGATCGCAAAGGCAATTTCCGCAACTACGTACGAGATTACCTCTATCTCGGAACCCGACATGATAATTGGTAAGTATCATGTGAGTGAACTAACCCCATTTGTTGGTGAGCTTAGAGAAGACAATGAACCAGTCATCCCCAAAAGAAAACGAGGACGACCACGGAAGGCGCTCTAATTGGTTTTCCTGGCCCGTGAACGAGGACGCACTCACGAACCAGAGGGGGAGTCTATAACCGAGCGCCCTAAATGACACAACAAGAATCCGCCACTGGCCTTGCGACGCAGCGGGACGAACCTTTACGACCGCACCCGAAGTAGTCTGCACCCGAAGTGCTCCGACCACACCCGCCTGTGAACCGACGCGGAAGTCAGCCCAGCGAACTCGTGTTGTTGAGAACGTTTGTCCATATTTTACTTTATCGTTTTGTTTAAATCTGTTTGTTTGTGAACCTATTAATATAATAATAATGTACTTTGTTCAATAATATACTTTGTTGAATAAAAACCCCATTAAAACCTTACATTCTTATGTCACACATCCACATTTATTTATATTATTTACAAATTCATTCGTTTCTTCACTTATAAAAGGTAAAATATTTGTGTTACATAATTTAAGCAGCTAAGCTGGGGATGTAAATAAAAGTACCAGTTTTAATAAAATAACATGGACTGTCAGTTTGATTTCTAACCTTAAATATTGATTTCATTCCATTGATTACTTGTATTATTTACAATTTTGTAAAAAAGCTTTGTTTATATGTAAATACCCATCACTGATACGCATTGATCTCTCAAAGCGGGCGGCAGCTATTTTCTATCAATTCCATGGTTAACACTTTAACAGAATTAAATTCTCTACGACATTTATATGAAGCATTATTGTCTAACATTAATGGACCACTTTTGCGCAAAGAAAAACTGTTTTCCTTTGTTAAACGCATATGCTCATATGACCTGGTTTTCGGATTACATCCGGTACGTGTTACATCAACGAAAAATGAAAGATAGTCTATAAACTATTATTATAAGAGGCTATTGTTTTCTAAATTTGAAACGTAAAAAAACTTTGATGAAGTGAAAAACGCGATGCCTTAAAGGTTTGTTAAACATCATTTAAAGAGCCTATAATCACAATTATATCTTTAAGCTATTTTATTAATATCATGAGAAATATATAAAGTTATTTGCAAAGAAAATAGTCATTTAAATCCGTTATGTTTTCAGATAAGTATAAATTGCTTTATAAATGTTTTGTTTTTTACATAAAGTCCTACTTCCTTACACTTTCTGCATATTAAATTTATGTATGTAGTTCCTTTTATTTGCCATAACCGTTTTATATTTTCTGCATTTATTTATCTCGTATTTATATGGTTTCATTACCTTTAACATTGATGCCACGTATACGGTTAAATTATTTGCAATAATGTGTTTATTGTATAGTGGTAATTATTAATATCTTCACATGATATGGATACAGGAAGTTGTTATTTATCACAAGTTATAACCTTGAAATAAGATACGTGAATAACATCTTGTATCGTGTATCTAATATACTTACAATAACTTTATAACTGCTGAAGTAAACCTGGAATACACCTAGTTATATTTCATGACTAATAAATTTTAAACAGCTCTAAATAATTTAAATATATTTAAATTGTAATGTTGACCAACGTATCGTATAATTAAAAATCACTTAAAATATTCTCATATATATGAAATTAATTATAATTATATCATATCATACGTTTTAATATGTATGTAAATTTACTAGAATATATATTATAAAATGATGCAAAATTAGTCACTAGTATTGTTTATAATCATCTAGGGTTGAACCACCGGTTAAACATGAATAAATTCAATTAATGTTTTTGTTTTTTTACAAAACCAAACATGCTTAAAAATTAAAATATTGAGGAAACAAAAGATCTCATTTTTTCCGATTGACATTAAAAGCGCGATTTTTTGGCAGTTAATTGTTTGTAAAATGAAAATGTTAGGTAAAATGTCACTTTACTGACTATTACATAGCAACCGATATATAAACGCATAGCAACCGTTCAACACGGCACTAAACACAGATTTACAGCTTCGACAGCTATCATTACCTCGGCTTCGCCTCGACAATGAAACGGCAGCCTCTGCTGTAAATCTGGTATTTTAGTGCCTAGTTAAACAAATAACTAATTGTAAAAGTGTGGCAATTTTTCTGCTTATACGAGTATACAAGCAAAGAAATAAGGTATTCAGTGTAAAATTTCATTTTGTGGAGTCATCATTTATTAAAAAATAAGAAAAACATGGATTTGTTTGGTTATTGTAGAAATTTTGCATTATTATTATACATTTTTCACATAACGTCAAAATAAATAGTGTCAACGATAAGCTCTTTTTGGCTTTAATGCGCATGCAAAAACGCCACACAAAATAACTTTTTATTTATAATTATTTTTTAATTTTTTTATATATTTGTAAACTAGGCTTAGGGGCTCACAAATAATGGTATTTGGCATGATGGTAGCGCTTCCGGGTTAACCGGAAGTGACATTAACTTTCATATTTCAAATGGGACACCCTATATATTTTTATATATTTGGAATCTATGTAAAATTACGAATTCAACCATATGCTTGAAGTGAATTTTTATTGAAGAAATAAATTACAAAAACGTAAGCATATAATTGAATTCGTAATTTTAGCTAGATTCCAAATATATAAAATATGAAAGTTAAAGTGACTTTCGGTTAAACCGGAAGCGCTACCATTATGCCAATATGCCAAATACCATAATTTCTGAGCCCCTAAAACTATTGCAAATATATAAAAATAAAAAAATAATTAAAAGTAAAAAAGTTGCTTAGAGTGGCCCGTTTTTCAGTGTCACCTGTATTGCGTGTAACCTTATTAGTCCAGAAATAGCGTCTGTCAAAAACTATTTTATATTTGACTTTAAAGCAGACATAACCTAACTTTTAGAGAAATATAGCTGCAACGTTTAGATACATTTTATTTTGCGCAACTGTATCTAGATTCTAGAATATGCAAAACTATGCCCAGTTGCACCGCCGACTCATTAATTATAGGTACGTTCAATAAGCCGAGCAAAACAAGCAACCGGAAGTAAAATTTGTTGAATGACTTTGATAGCCTAGCATTTGCTTGATTTGCTCGCAAGCAATCCAAGCCACAATTTTCTCGCTTGTCTTGATAAGTATTAAATATAATGCCGGGAAATACAAATTTTACATACATGAAGTTAACTTGAACTGTTTCTATTCCTTTATATGATGTGTGTCTATCAACCACATGTAAAAAAGGTTTTGAGAGTTTTGTGATGGATGTTTATAACATTATTAAATTTGAAATGTTTTGTTATTGTCAATATAGCTTCTTCCAAATTAATCTCACTATCTGAAAATAAATATATAAATTCATTTTCCATATGTTCGCAGACCAAGAAAATAAATACAACAGGTACACAATTACACAATGTTATATTTGACATCTATATACGTTTCTCGATGACAGTTGTGGATGACAGTTCGTCATATAGCTAGCAAATCGTTCAGCTAACTAAGCAACAAGTCGCGTTTGCTTACTTAGCATTTGCTAGATATGCTTACTTCATTGAACGCACCTTATAATCCATGTTTAAACAAAATAATCGAATTTTTGACAACAATATTGAATGTCTCACTTGACATTTCGGTTCGATATGATATTGTCAATTTAAGGAAGGCTTAAACGTTGTTTGTGTGATAATTAATTAATTAATTAATTAATTAATTAATTTCATCGGTAGATAATCCTGCTATACGAACTAGTATTCTTCAGACAAGTATAGCCAAGTAGTTGTTATATAAAGACACATTAGTGACTTTTTGACTTATTTATATGTAGGTATTTGCGTATATTATATTAGTTCGAAACAAATAAATAAATCGATTAATTAAAAATTTCTACAAAAATCAAACCAAAATTAAAAATCCAGTAGTGGCAGCACGCACTTTAGAATTCTATCATAGAAAACAGGCGAATGCAATTTTACTTTTACGAATCTTTGTAGTATGCAGATTAGATTTCTATATTCGCTTTTTGGTTTGAGAATTTTCGGGTTTTATACTATGAAAATAGAAAATATTATGACAGTTGTATATAATAAATATATAAATTGGCTTTGAATTAAAATGTGACAAAATAATCACGTTAGTTCAATACTATCGCCTTGAGTCGTACGCTTAAAGGCGAATATTTTGAGACACGCATGCTACTAAATTTTCGCTTCGTGGCGAAAAGCGAAAACAAATGCATCATTTGATAGAATTCTAAAGTGCGTGCTGTCACTACAGATCGTTTCTATTTTTTAGTTAATGATGGTTTCATAAAATCAAATTTCAAACTAAAAACCTTGTTTTTATTTTATTATATGTGATTTGAAATAAATTGTGTTTTATTTCACAATTCACAATTTATTTCAAATGTACAAACTGTTAACTTATTGTTAATATAATATAATATTATGTATACAGATTGTTGGATGTATGAGTTCAACCTACTACTATTCATATATTATTAGGTTAGTTCGTTGCCATTGACCACCACTGCTCTACTATATTGTTCTAAGCTAAGCATAAAAAACAATTGAATCTCCGTGTGGGTAGCTATGGATTAGCGGTTGGATAGTTTTTATATGGTTTTTTATTGGTATGAAGACGAATAGATACAGCACTATCTAAATTCAGAGGGAAGGGTCGGGTGGAAAGGGGTCCACTCTAATTGAGGTAAAAGGCGGAGCTAAACAATGAACAACTCAGGTAGTGGGAGACGACAGACTACAGGGGGACAATATACGGACTGAATTTTATTTCACTGCAGCTCCAGCATATACCGAAGAGGAATGGAATAAGGTGATAACAAAACATGGTTTAGTTATCAGTTGTCACCTTAAAATCAGATCTAAATGTTAAAATATTTTTTAATTCTTTTTTTATTTTGTAGATATGAGTTGGTTACATGGCATTTGAGTATTAAAATTTTAAACTTTTGTCTTATTTTTTAATTTAATTACGTTATAAACTTCGTCTATTTTGAATTACATTTTATAATATAAAAATTGTACAATTCAAAATACAACACAGTTAATCCGAAAATAAAATAAAAACAGGTGAATAAACCTTAAATGTAAATATGTAAATTGAAATATTTTTAAATTAGGTATTCTACCATTGCAAAGAAATAATAAACTTCAATAATTATAAGGTAGCATATGTACGTTAAATTAAAAGTTTTAGTACAAAGAAAATGATGAAATATTACTTTGTTGTAATAAAACTGCTTAATTATTGTAAACATGACGTCATATTCACTGGGGAGGCCCTGAGCCTTCTAATTGGTTATTTTCGTAAAATTTTTGATGAATTCGGGTGAACTATAGACTATTATTCATTGTTTTTTTTTTCAATTCAATTTAAGAACTAGCAACACTAGTCATTCTAATGACATTGTCAAAATATTACATGATATAGATTGAAATAATATGTATTTATTTTATTTATTTGAACATTTTTCTTTATTTATGTATTCATTACTAATTAATTTGAGAAGGGAAAATACATTTAATAAAAATAAATTAAATATATGCCTAATGCAGACAATGCAGATACCCCTAAAATTAACTGTTTGAGAAGCACAAAGCAACTCAGGACTATGACATCACAAAAAAGCTGTGATTTTTAGACATTCGAATAACATAACCGTATAAACTGAAAAAATACGTGTAATTTTATAATTTAATCTAAAGCTTAAAACTTTAAAAGTGTTTGCGTAACTACGTCCGTTTGGTATTGAAATGGCTCAGAAACACGTCATAAAGTTTTCTTCTATTGTAAATATATACTAACCTGACTAATTTTTTAAAAAATACAAGTTCCACGTTCTCTATGATGATTGCAGTTTGCTGCGAAACACATCACCATGGTGAAACAAATTTCAAATAAATCCTTAAAATTTGCAAGTTACAAGACATAACAAGTACTAATAAAAGTTACTTTTTTTCATCTGTGCCTTTTAAAAAGCCTAAATTTTGAAAGAAAGGGAAATCTCTACCAGTCTAGTTTCGCGGTCAATTTTAAATAACATAGCAACGGTTACCAAGGCGGCAGCCATTTTCTTGTTTGGAAACCTGGCCCCTACGTCATCACTAAACGGGTCTATTATTGTACCAGGATACGGATTTCATTTTTATATTTTTTTTATAATAGATATTATCGCCGTCTGCTATAATTTTTGTGTATTTTTCTCCATGCATGCTTATACTCTTTGCAAATCCTTCAACTAATATTGATGCTTCTATACTTGCGGATGAGCCTCTAAAAATTTTAATACAAATATGATTAGGAGTGTCCTTATTATTTCTTTCAGAATTAGAGAATTAATAGAAAAATGTTATAAATAAAAAATATTCTTGCAAAATGTAGTACCAATTATGTACAAATACATTATTGTTGCGTAACCTACATATTTCGTTATAATCGAGAATTATTGCAATCCTTCGCTGAAAATTTTGTTATATGCGAGCATTCGCTATAAACGGGTTCATTATAAAAAATCGCAAATAAGATTTATATTCAGGGAAAATATTTTTGTTCATTATAGGCGAGCTTTTTATAGATTAGATTAATCGTTTATTTGCGTAAGTGATACAACTTGTGCAAAAGTGAGGTTGACAATATACTAATTACAGTAAGTTGGCCATTGCTACATATACATTTACGATTATCTTACAATTAATAAAAAAGTTTGAATACTTATCTAATAAAGAGACCTTTGAAAAAAGAATACATCTAAAACATAAACATAACATAAATAGTTTATATTGCATATTTATGCGCCTATTTAACTTACATATATAAACGCTTATTTAGTAAAAAAAAACATTTTTAAAAATATATGCATATATCTAAATTCATCTAGGATGTATGAAAGTAATTTTTAATATTTAACAAATAGAAATAACAGATTAATTTTTATTATATATAAAGAAAAAATTAAATATTTAGTAAAGGAAGAGTTCTATTCTTCATTAATAAATATTCGTTCCTTTAAGGCAAAGTAAATAAAATGGTAAACCTCAGATAATTTGCGAGGATTTTCAATTGTGAGTATTGAGCCTAGTAAGAAACATTGGCTGTTAAAGTAGTTTTTTATATCTGGGGTACGTTATATCCGAGTTATTCTTTTATTATTCCTTACACACTTCACTGCTAATTTGATAAACGTTACAACATTATGTGATAAATAAACTGATCTTGGTAATTAAAAACTAGGATAACAATACCTAGCCACAAATGTATTTCATATTAGTTACTATTACTGATACTGAACATAAATATACAGAATATTGTATCAAATACAACCCTGAATTAGGGGCGGAGCTTAAATGAAATTCGAATATTTAACATTAGAGGCGCCACTGCTTGAACCTATTTTTACGTCGACAATGCTTTTTCTTTTCACCTTAAAATCGGATCTATTTATGATAATATTTTTATAATTCTTTTTTTATTTTATAGAGGGAGATTGATTGTATGACATTTCAGTGTTGAAATTTTAATATTTTATGTACAACATTCTTAAATGTACTACAAAGTTGGCAAAGTTAGCAAAGTTCAAAACGCTATTAACATAAAATAGAGCAAATATTTAAAATTTCAATACTGAAATGTCATACAATCAATCTCTCTCTATAAAATATAAAAAGAATTATGAAAATATTTTAATAAATGGATCCGATTTTAAGGTGAAAACAAATCTCGATTTCGCCCTCCCCTTCCCCCAGTAGCCATTCCTCTGAAGGCAGTGAGGCACATGGCGTACAGACAGAACAGCTGGGAGGCGAGAAGTGCCTTACCAGGTCCAGATAGCTGTGGTGGCCATGGCCGGCAGTTGCTCGCGTGGAATCTGCAATCGGAACAGTTTTCAAGGTCGCTACTTTCTCATTTATCTTACTTTTTGTTTTTGTTCTTCATACATTTGATAAAAAATTGAATGTATTTTTACATTATTCGAAAATAATAAAGCCACAGAATTAATCATTACGGTTTCGGCTTAATAATAATATATCTATCACATTACCAGCATTTAGACTTCCAAACGTCACTTTATTGTTGTTATGCACGACGGATATTTTTTAAAAATAAAAATATACGTATACATTCTTTACTCTATTTTCTCGCGAGCAATGTGTTATAATAGAAAAAGATTTGAGTATTTTAAAACGAGATCCTAATCAGCATTAAATGAAGTCGTTAAAGCGGTGAATGAAAAGAATGGTTCGTTCAAAATGCACAGTTAAGTTTTCTAATTGGTCATACTATGATACTCATTTCAAACTTATCTTAAAAGTATATATGATCTGTAATCGGATAGTATTGATTTAATTTAAATAATGACTATGAACTTACATACAGTTTTAACTTTTACATAAAATATACCGTTATGTTCACGAGACTAGAACATTTTATAAATTGTATCTCCTTTCTGAGGTCTGTATGATAATATTCTGTTAATATTATTAGAAATTTCCCTGTTAACAATAATAGACAGCGCAATAATCATTTCTAAATGTCATCGGGGAAATTTACGTGACATACGCTGAAATTACAATTTATAACAAATTTTATAACATTACGGGCCGGTTTTATAAAATGCCATTGAAGTAAATTTATTTATTTGAAATCGTCACTAAAGTGCATAAAAATCAGTCAGTAAAGTAATCCATTATACGACGATTTCATGCAAATGCAGTGTCGCCAACCTTATGATTTATGATAATTATTGTACAAGCTAATTTGGGTAGGTATAAATAAATAGTAAATTTTGCGGTTGTAAAGATGAATCAGGTGAAGAAAATGACAAGGGAAAATTTACTTGTGATGTGGACATTGATATTCTACCAGATTTAATAGAAGAAAATGTTAATAGACATGTGAAAACTGTAAAATATGATGTTTGGTAATAATATTGAAGAAGCAGATGATGATGGTGATATCGATAAAAAAGATTACATTTTCCGCAGTAATTTAGTAATATCCTTAAATCATATTATAATTAAACGTATCTTATGACAATTGTAATAAATTAAAATATACACTTGATATTTCAATGTCAAAATTACATGCATCGAATTTTAACAAATGAAAAAAATTTTATTTAACGCGCCATTATACGTATTACAGCCGAAATTCGAGTGGTTAAATATTACGATGGATTTTACGGTTGTTATGGATAACGAATGTTTATGAATCAAAAATTTGCTATATTACAGGCGTTCTGAATATAACGAAGCGTTACCCTTACGGACTGTTATGAATATAGATCTGTAAATAATGAACAAAATCGTAACTAATGCTGTCAGTTTTATGAATAATTTTAGATTAATCGACAAAAATAGATGCGTTTTTGTCAGTTTTTATTTTACACGGATTTACAGATCTTTAAGGCTTACATTTTTGTATAGAACTGGTCATTAATTTAAGTGGACCTTAAAACTGACCCACTTAAATAATATAGGGAATATATTAACATTTAATATTGTAATATTTATGATCTCGTTGATTCTAAAGCTATTTTGTTTACTTCAGGAATACTAAATTAATTTTTTTTATCTTAAAACTATTTTCATTTTAATCCAGTTTGTGAATTACTTGCGTGACTGAACTATTTATTTTTTAAATTGAATAACTAACACTTTTATCGCTCCTCTATTTGGTGTAGTATAATTTGATTTTTTTTAGTATGTAGTGCGTGTGATCCACTCTGTAGGAGGTCTAGTAAACACGCGTCCCTTGCACTATCAATTACATTTATACTCAAAGGACATGCAAGCCACGATGCATACAAATAAATTATCTGTTTTTATGTGTCATTGTATGCGTTGGTATGTCTTGAATATTTATAATGTAACGAGAAGTTAATCACTTCGGGACTTGATATGGGTTCCCTTTATTCCTTGGTCAAGCATGTAAAAAAATGTTATTGATTTATTTGCAGATATGGGACCGTGAATATTGCAAAATAAAACTTCCAAAAATATGTACTTTTCAATCATAATTTTCTTTAAAAAAATTTCCGCTACGTTTGTTGTTCCCAATTCCAACTCACACATAAGTTATGTCAAACGTCTAACGCAAGGTCAAACGTTACAATATTTTATTTATAGCAATATCGACTATTGGTAAATTATAAGAATTTGCCTTTTAAAGAACCTGATTCCTTGGCTAATTATAAAAATTGCAATACGAGTAAACATCTACTAACCTCACATGTAGCATTTTAAAAAACACGTGTAAATTTAAAAACATAAACAAACTTATTGAGATTTGAAATTTGAAGAGATTAATAATACCAACGCCCGGATGAGTGAACCATACAACTAAGGCCCGGTATTTCAGTACGGGATTAAAATTTTGGTTACGTGATCTGGTTTAACTTGTAACCGTCATTTTAACTCGGCATTCGTATTTCAGTATCTAAATCCAGGTAAACTTAACCGAGATTTGTTAACCGTGAATTTTGTTGTGTTAGTAGTAGAATTTGAAGTGACATTCATGTCGAGCATGCGCAAAAGCGATATCTTTAAAGTCAGCTGTCAAAATCACATGTTAAATAATTGTCAATAACAGCCTGATAGTTATAGCTTTCGCCTAAACTTTAAATAATATTATGGATGGTTACATGTTGACTTCAAGCGAATCTTCGTCTGATTCGGATGATGAACAAATTATTAATTTTGTTAATCATTTGGGACGAATACGAAAGATCCACAGACTACAAATAAGAAAAGATCATTTTCAATATTGGGACGACGATGAATTTTATTGCCGTTTTCGGCTATCCAAGGAGTCTGTGACCGAATTGTTGGAGGAAATTATTGAAACTAGAAAACATTCTACTAATTGGTAAAGTAGAATAAATTCAATTCCGTATTACATGTTAATAATATTTATGTTGTCAAATTTGAACATTTATTTGCTATGGCGCGTACTCAAACCACGCACCCTGAACGCAACATACCGGGCCGCAAGTGAACAATTTTCGCCAGAAATCGCCTATTATAAATCAATATAGTCTATTAGTAAAACATTTCGAAATACCACCAAATTCCTCCAATCTTTTGGGTTGCATAAAATTTTGATATTATACGGAAACAATACAAGTTTCTAGTCCAATATATATATATATATATATATATATATATATATATATATATATATATATATATATATATATATATATATATATATATATATAATCTGGATTCAATAATGTCAGATAAGAAAATACACTTATAAAACTTAAGAATTAGTTTTGTCTATTTGACATCTCGAAACATCAAAATTTGATCATTTTTAATTCTTTAGTAAGTAAACAGTTACTTAAAGTTGTTAAATAAATTTTAAAGTCAAAATGGAATAAATAATATACCTATACATATTGCTATTGTAAACTTGGCTTGCGTTTAGATTTAGACCAATCAGAAAGCTGGAATTGAAAGCCCTATCTTACTCCTAAGTCTATTCTTATCTGAAATACAGTATAGAGATCACTAAAACTATAATAATTACCCCTTAACCTTAAAATTAATTTTAATAAAAACTCTATTGTTAGGACCTCTGGCATGGTTGACATGTTGAGTAATCTTGACTACTCTGTTTAACTTTCCCTTGTTGTACTACTGATGATGAGAACTTAGTTCTCGAAATACGTATTTAGTTTTTTATTAAAATTAATTTTAAGGTTAAGTTATATAGTTTTAGTTATATTTAACCTTAGACTCCATTTATTATTATTTTTAGTATAGAGGTCATTGGACAACTGCAAGATTTGACAGGTGTTTGACAAGTTCTTGACATAAAATTAAATAACTTTGCTCTTATTATACATCTATTACTTTCATGTTATTGCTGTTATGTTTTAATAACAATAACAACAAGGAAACAAGAGAAATAATAATTATAATACAAAACAAATGGAAAGCAAAGCGACATTGTAACAGCCTGTATTCTATGCTTTTATTGACATGATATGACAAACATCTGTCAAAACTGTTAATTGCATATCGACCCCGTCTGTAGATATTTTTTGTTTATATTTGATGGGAGCGAATTTGAATCAGGGTTACTATGAATATAAACAAGTCCGTTGTGAAACTGAATCTGCCTTACTGTGTTGAATTTTTTGTAGACAGTACTTTGACTCTAGCTGATTTGTATGTGAAAATGTTTTCTGTTTCTTTCTGCGCATTTTTTCAACGAGACAATGTCATCATTAAAGGTCTTAATTAGTCTACGAACGTTTTGTTTTATTTAAATAACAAGAACAAGTGCAAACGGAAATATTTTCTACACTGACGTAGTAGGCTGTTTTTCACTGCGTCTTAATTAGAGTCGTTCATTCGTTCGTTTTTTTATTGTTTGTAAAAACGGAAGAATGCTTTAACAGACTGACACAAATCTGAGATAATGATATTTTTGTTCAAACAAACTGACATTGTAATTTATTAATCATTAATAAATACTTTATCGATTTAATAGTCTGAATTAATACACATGTTATTTTTTATAAGAGGTAATATCAAATTAACATACCTAACATGATCCATAATATCTTTTCATCATCAATCAAAAAGATTTGATTGATTGAGATTTTGATATTGACTTTAAAATGATTTGTTCATATCAATCTCTAACGATAATATTCATCATTAAAAATACTTTTATACGTCGTCAAAAAACAACATTTTAGAAGTAGAAAAAAACAGTTAAAATTTGACTTTTCTAAAATTTATTTTCTCTGTCACATTAAATTTAACCAATAACAGAACCCGTCGGGAGCAAATATTTCAGGTAATGAAATGTGTGACAAAACGTTTTAACACATTATCTAGAAGGAGGGCAAAAAACGTTACCGCGAGAAATATTATTGCTCTCGATGTACTCAGGGGCGCGCCATTCCATTGCGTCGCTCGTGTGCCAATATTCAACAGTTATAGAAAAATAACCAACGCCATTCGAAAGAACATGAAAAAGTGGCCTAAAAAGGTTTAGTACTATTTCATATTTGGAAAGTATGTATTCACAAAAAAACTGCAAAATTTACATTTTTGCCTATATCTAATGACTTACAGATTTTTTCTCAAATAACGACACCACTAAAATAGTCTTCTAATGGGGCAACAATTATGTGAACACGTTAACTTGATACTTGAACAGCCTGTGTACATTTTCATAGTTACCATATGTTTACATAAACGACAATAATTGATTTTACCCTATAAAATTAATAATTCTTGCATTTTCTGCTTGAAACATAGATACATCGTTGAAAAGCTAAAATATACTCTCTGTCAATGGTATAATTTTGCGACTATGGAAATTATAAATTGGACCCCATTACTTTAAATCTAATAGTGAGCATCTGAGCATCGTCGTTTGAGGAAAAATAAAAAAGGGTCCTTAAAGACCTGCAAACCAAAATTTCATATAATTTCATATTTAGAAGTTATTTGTGAATATAAAAGGAAGTGTCTAGAGTACTGAACGCAGGACCGTGTTCAAAAAATTAAGATCTCAAATTGACATGGTTTTCGAAATTTCTCTAAATATACCCCAACATTACCCAACCTAACGCCCAAACTCAGGCTCGGAAAACGCGGGTCAAGTATTATGCGTTAGTTGAGGTTATTTTTGTTCTTTTTAGAGTAATATAAAAGCAATTTTAGTAAGCTATTCAACAACGGTACCGCGTTCGTGCCGGGATTTGAATTGTTAACAACGGTCCCGAATTTTAAGACACGTCTCTTCGACATTTCTAGTACTAAACGAGGTACTAAATCACGCCATTTGGAGTTTTGTACAGTAACAATTTGTATATGCATTTTTCGGGAAAAACAAAAACATCTTTAAAATAGTCTACTAATGGGGCAACTTTGCCCTAATTTAATCGACTTCGCATCGCTTATAGTTTACGAGATCCCAATGTGAGCCTCGAGAAACGGGCATATTAAATTAATAAACTTAAGTCTTATTACAATTTTGCTCGCCGTGTCGCCCCTGACCAAGTGTCGCCCGTGTGCGACGCACACATCGCACCTGTGACGGCGCGCCCGTGAATGTACTTACTTCTGTTACATCCCTGTATGTCGTATGTATACCTATCTGTCAGTCATACCCTCATTATTGCTAATGTCAGACATTGACTTCGTTCTCCACAGAGTTCTGAGTTATAGTCATCATTACAAACATATTGAAAAATGTATTATTATAACTACAAGTTAACAAAAAAGTGCATATCGAAATTTTAACGGTATATTTAATAACCCAATTGACATTTCGTTTCGAAACGATTTGTCAATTCAGCAAACTATTCACTTCAAATTTATCTAAAAACTGGACATTAATACATTTGATTGAGGATATTCGGCAAATGAATATTCGTTCCATTCATAATTTGGGATTTCTTTATTAGGCTGTTGAAAGCATTCTCCTCACTGATATCAAAGGATAAATCGGTTATGTAATGAAGACTTCGGAACTTAAGTACAAATATAACAACTGTGTAGCAACGATTATCCATTGCTACTGTAAATAGAGATATAAAATGTGTGAGATGAAATGTGAATGTGCGTACAAAGTAACGCAGAAAGCAGCTGATCCGCTGATCGTTCACATTCACTTAACCGTGTCATAGGCATTTGGTGAAACGAGTGGTCAGCGACCATTTACAAGATACCAGGTTCCGGTTTCCAGTCTCTCAGATACAAACCGGCGTCGTATTTCCGTTATAAACAGATGCATCATTGCAACTAGACAACTAGACTGAAAATAGTTCTTATTGTAATGAGATAAATAGTTCTTTGTTTAATTAATAAAAAATGCATGATTTTGGGACGAGTATGATGGTTGCTGGTGTTTCTAACGAGACGATCGAGCCGAGAAACTACATTGTCTCGTCTCGTCCCGTCTAGAAGATAAAAAATTAACTCTCGTCTCGAGTTTTTCTCTTCTCGAACAATGGAGGAGTCTCGTCTCGGCCGAGAATCTCGGCGAGATTTCTCGATTTTTTAAATGGATCCAATATGTAATTTATTATTATATACTTACCGTAAAAACACATAAATAATATTCAGGGTTATCTAAAAAATTGAGACAACTATTTTCTTCAGTATCAATTTTATACCTATACACCAAATTACAAAGTTAGAGACAGAGTAATTTGATAGGTACAGCACTACTATAATAATAAAATAATGTTCTTATTCATGAACAGTTACAAATAAACAACAAGTTAACAAAACTTATTTTAGAATACGAGTAATAAAATGTATAATATAAAAATAATGTTAATTATTAGTATAAACATTGATCAAGTAAGGGTGATTAGCGAGGAGTTGATTAGCATTGTTTTATCTTTGTCAAGCGTTTATGAATTAGTTTAGAGAAAAATACTTCAAATAACAGTCGTAGAAATATAGCAGACTAACCGTTTACTTTCAAGAAGCCGCGAACGATTTTCTGTTTATTGTTTGTTTAGTGTACGCGGTGAAACTGTTACAAGCAGTTCTAGCAATTGATAGAACTGAAAAGTATTGTACTCGGACGTATTATACGAACAATTAGCTGGAGCACTTACAATTAGAATTTTAATTATAACTGCTTTAATAAATCTGTCTACTTGGTAAGCAAGTTGCAGGCTTACTTAACGACTTTTAAATGGAAATAGACAAGTGGTAGAAAACAGTGCATTCCAAAGTGAAAAGTATTAAATAAGTTTTATAATATAGTTATTTATTGATTGAAATACAATTGCTTAGTAACACGCTTAAATAAAAGGCTTATTTAAGTATTTTAATCTGTCTGGTAACTGTCAATTAAACAGAAACAAAAGATTTTTCCACGATCGATAAAAAGGTGTTCGAACGTTATTTGTTACAGAATTATTTATTGCAGACCAAAGCACTTTACAGACCAGTGTATTGTTTTCCTAGTTACCTTTCGTTTTCACATATTTGATGGTGAAAAATTACATTTAAAAATGGATTAATTTCTCTGATCATAAAAAATATTGTGTAACCTCTGGTTGAAAGTAACTTAACAGATTTGAACTAGTTGCAAAGAGCTACTTTCAACCCTTGGTAAACAAATACCTTTTATTTCATACGTCCACTGTGTACTATTTTACGTTGCAAATTTGAATCCGGAAATGGCACATTACAGTACCTGGGCCAGGAAGTGTTGCCTGGAAACATTTCCCGGACTGTTTATTTTTAACAAAATGAAACGTTAACACAATAGACCTTTTCAATTTAAAGACATAGAAGATATGCACAATGGAGATCTGCGCATACTAAGAACTACAGAGATCCATGGCGTTTGTTTTGTTGTCTAAACACGTAGACAGTATGAAATAAATTTTTGTACATCATACGGTTGTGAAATAGTATTAGAGTCCGTGCGTTTAGAGAAAAAACAAATCGGCGCAGTAGAATTTGTACTACCCAACTTACAGATGTTGACTATTAATAAACATTTAACTGAATAATATTTAAATGTTATTTACGACACGTAATATTCATAAACAAGTATACATATAATTATTACTCGCACAAAAGACATTTGATTAAATATCTTTGTCCATATTTAATCTGTACACTACTAACAACTTGTACCTGTCACATTATCGTACCATCCCTACTTTCACAAGTTGGACCCGCCCGGATGATTTTTGGTCTATGCGCCGGTTTTTTCTCTGAACGCGACTCCTTTGTCGCCTTGTCCGTAAACTTCTCATTCGTACCATAATAACTAACTTCCCAGCAGGGTTGGCAAAAAATGATTTATTTTTAAAGATTTGTTGGTGTTATTGCACTTTTTTAATTGTTTTAAAAGCAATATAACTGTTTTATTTCATAAACGCAAACGAAATATACCTATAATAAAATCCCCCAAGAATGCATTTGAATTTTTGCTTATACGTATAATATATAACGCGTAAACGCGCGCGCGCGCGTCTGTAATATGAAAATTAAAGTAATAAAATATTATTCAATTTTTATATATAACTATATACAGAACATATTTTAGTTGTTATTAATAATTTTGTAGACTATTTCACTCATATATATATAAAACAATCCAAATTCAGGATTCTACCTAGTAACCAAGTTTCATTTCGACAAAACACCGTCACAAAATTTTTATCGCACCCTTTAAGTCAATAAGATGTATTTTTACAAGTAAGTGAGCTTTGATAAGCGAAATTTTTTTGACGTTTTAGAAATATATTGTTTACATACCTGTCAAAGTGTGTATATTTTCAGTGTTATCAGTTTTTATTAAAAACAAGTCGATTCGGACAGGAATCTATTTAAAACGTTGAAAAAGCAAACTGAAATATAATACCCTAAACACAATAAAAATAAGATTTTTGTTAAGAAAAAAATTATATAAATTTTTATTTTGGAAATAGTCATCCGAATAACATTCGTGGTTAAATTTTATTCTGGAAAAATTTTCCGATTGTTTACTCGAGCCCTTTGCCAATTTATCTCGTGATGAAAAATCACTCGTTTGACAACTCGAAATTTTTTTGTCAATGCCACTCAATAAATTGCTAAGCAACCGGCTCTCGTAACAATCTGAAAAATTTTCCGGCAAAAATTTACCATTTATGATATTATATATGAAAATAAATACATTTTAATTTAAAAAATCAGTTGATTTAAATCAGGCCAACCCTGCTTCCCAGCCTTATATCGTAAATAACTATAGTTTTATTTTAAAAAATTAATCCTGTTCTATAGGGATACTTTTAAAAACATTTGGAATTTATAAATTAGTATTCATCTATTCATAAGATGTTATGACTGTGTTATGCAGAAAAACAAGTATGTTTCGTGTGAAATTTATAGGTAAACATATGTAATGATACATAAAAATAGCATAAAACTTGATTGCAACTCATTCTGATACGAATTATGTTGTTTGTAACTGTAAACTAATGGTAATGTGTATTTCACAAAACAATTTGAACCTTTTATTATTGCACTTAAAATTTCAGAATGATTATACAAAATTGCTGGATAATTAGCGAACATTAAAAGCATAATTAAATTTACAACTAGGTGTAACAAATTATTGACGTATAAATTCTAATTTTTGAAACAGTTAACACCAGCTGGTTGGCGTAAAAATTACCTCGAAGTACATCTCTCAGGAATTGAATTACCTGTTTCTTTCTCTATCTTATAAATCAAACATCAGAACTCATAACTATGGACATGTGTGAATACTAATGCACTCAATATGTTACCGCAGAACAGTTGTCGGTGATATTGTTATTCTGTTCACGGTGAAATATAAATCGATTTGTATTTATTAGAACCTGTTCCATTTTTTGCTTTTATATATATTCTTATAGCTGTAAATAATTTAAATAAAGTGTCAGATAAATTGATTTATTTGAGGAATGCAATCAATATTTTAAATGAAAACATTTCAATAAAATTTATGACTTAAAGCCATAGAAGTTGTCATACAGGTGTTGCACGATCCTTATCACATGTGGGTACTCTATATATTATGTGTTCAGTTAAACATTACATGCATATGTACAAACTTATATAAGGTCACTGTCCATAACCGCTAGCAAATTCTTGAGGAAGTATCAATTTTGAAATTTCGCGAAATTGATAAAAATTGCAAGTTTATTTTGTGTGTTTATCGGTAAATCAAAATACCAGCGAATGGTACTGTGGTAGAAAATTTTTACCAGAATATACAGGGTGATTAAAAAAATAGGGACAAATAGCTATTTTCTTTATTATTAATTTTAGACGAATAATTTCAATTACAAGGTCGAAGGCAAAGTAAAATGCCACTTTTTGGTGTAAAAAGATCCTGAATCTAAATTTTATTTCCGGTTTCGCCGGAAGCGAAATAATCTGTGAATTTTATATTAAATAGTATACTTATTATTATATTTTCGGAGAGTATTTTAAATTAGCTTTACATTGATTCTATTTTCATACGTAATATAACAAGTGGTATGATTATCATCGATGATATTTTTGAGTGAAACCGAATTGCAGATTTCACGAGTCCGAAGGACGAGGGAAATGTGCTGCTTCGATTTTGCGAGCAATATCTTCGATTATTAATCATAATTAATTAATTTGACAATTGCCTTATTATTTTCATCGTTGTTAATATCAACCCAACGATTATCACACATTTTTATACTCAAAATTAACTGTCAAAGTCAAATAAAGAAAACAAATCCCTTAGTAACGAATATAAATAAGGTAATAATTTCTTTGTTTTTTATCATCGCTGTGATAAACATGTAACTAGAGAGATTCTGAATGTTGATTGGTGGAAAACATGTCACGTGACTCATAAATTATATTCTCATATATTTTTTCCGGAAAAATTTTCAGATTGTTACTAGAGCCGGTTGTCTAGCAATTTATTGAGTGACATTGACAAAAAAATCACGAGTTGTCAAACGAGTGATTTTTGATTAATGTCACAAGATAAATTGGCAACAGGCTCGAGTAAAGCAATCGGAAAATTTTTCCAGGATAAAATTTAACCACGAATGGTATTCGGATGACTATTTCCAAATCTTATAATTTTTATTGTGTTAAGAGGCATTATGTTTCAGTTTGCTTTTCCAACGTTTTAAATAGATTCCTGTCCGAATCGACTCGTTTTTAATAAAAACTGATAACACTGAAAATATACAGACTTTGACAGGTATGTAAACAATATGTTTCTGAAACGTCAAAATATTTTCGCTTATCAAACTCACTTACTTGTAAAAATACGACATCTTATTGTCTTAAAGGGTGCGATAAAATTTTTGTGACGGTGTTTTGTCGAAATGAAACTTGGTAACTAGGTAGAATCGTGAATTTGGGTTGGTTCATATATGTATAAGTGAAATAGTCATTAAAATATAAATATAAATAACTAGTTATTAATTTTTCAAAATTATAATTTTGTATGTATTATAGGCATGTATCACTTTACCATGACAGTTGTAGCGTGATTTGTGCCTACTTTGTTTCGACGTGTACTTGACGTATTTTCTGTGTTGTTTATTTGAATTTCAAAAGATTAAAAATAGGAAATTACAATTATAATTGAATTTTACATTTTTTTTTAGAGTTGGAAGGAGAGCCTTAGCAAAATATTTCTCCCGATAGGTTCGCTACTGGGCTAATTACTTTAACCTTCAAAATACTTTGAAACGTCAAACATAACTATTAATTAAAATTAAAATAATAAACTTAGACTACGTTTTTGTTAAAAATGTTTGTTTTCTTGCACCTATTGTATATTATTCTATATTTTGTATTTATATAATGTGCCACAACCATGAAAAGTCACGGTTATACACAATAATGTCTGTGTATTCTTACAAAAGTCTGTACATTGTAATACGTACCTACTTAGGAGAATGTCCATATGCTGCCATCTACGATAAACAAAAACAACAATATATCAGGTAAACGTCAAATATTTGAGTACGTTCCGCGCGGTCGAAATCCACGCGGTCGAATTCCCACGCGGTCGAAATTCCACGCGGTCGAAATTCCACGCCGTCGAAATCCACGCGGTCGAAATCCCACGCGGTCGAAATGTACCCCCACCACTTTTGTATCGTGTAACATTTCGACCGGGTGGAATTCTACGGCGTGGAAATATTTGTATTTCGGCAGAACGGACAAAGTGGTGGGGGTACATTTCGACCGCGCGGGATTTCGACCGCGTGGATTTCGACCGCGTGGAATTTCAACCGCGTGGAATTTCGACCGCATGGGATTTCGACCGCGTGGATTTCGACCGCGCGGGATGCTTCGAAATATTTCCTTAAACGAAGAAGTCACAAATGTCATGGCAAACACACGTAAAAATATTATAATTTAGAACAATTAATCGGGCCTATTCTGTATCTCAGTGGTTGATTTTTTTAACCAGTCAAGTACGTTGATATATAACAAAAAATTGGATTTTTAGTTGTTAAATTAATGATCATTGGATAATACCTTTAACCAGTTGTTAAAAATTAACCACTGAGTTACAGAATAGGCCTAAATAACTAACTAGAAACTGCTAGAAACATGAAGACTACCAGGTGTCTATAATCATTAAATATAGTGTATACCGGATGATTCAGCACGAGTGTACCAAAATAAAACCATATATTGGGGGTTATTTTGAGTAAGAAAAGTTATATGCAGGTATATGTCCAGAAACTTTTCGAGAGTTACAGTCGTTTGAAAGTGAACCTCATCAGACACATTTTTATTAATAACTTTGCGGTACAAGTTGTACTAAAACCCTGAAACTTGGTATGAGGATATTACTTATTTAGATATATATTTATAGTTTCTTTTGTTTCTGTGTCTCAACCAAAGGCGTCTCATATGGGAGAGTCATGTTTGTTTTTATCGTTATTTTTTACATACTAATATTTTTTCATTTTTAATAATTAAAAATTATATACAATGCAAAAATACACAAAATTATGATATTTTAACGGGTGTTATCAGTTTGCCATGACATTTGTGCCTTCTTCGTTTGAGGAAATATTTGACAGTCGAAACGTCGGCCAGGAAATATGTATATAATTTATTGTAAGACTGCATGTCCGATTATTTTCCATTCGTCCATCCTGTAACCAGTCGAGATCATCGTTTTCAACATTACGCAACTTAATTTCAAATGACACTAATGACCGATAAATATGTAATTATTAAATATAATGCAAATTTTTGTGTTCACGGTCTACCTTATTTCTTCTTATTCACAATAATTCTAGTATGATCTTCGTATTTGCTGTTTATCCCAGGCTATAAAAAAATGTTAAATTAAATATTTTCAATCACTTCATTTTAAGCAGTACGTTTATTTTTTTTTAAATAAAAAATTCTTTATAATATCTTTCTAACATAAATGCCAGATTAACATTAATAAAATTGATGTTTAAGTAATATTTAATATAATTGAATTACTAAGTCCTCACATCTGTGCGCAGTAATGACAAAATCATTATCTGCTTTTTAATGCTTGTAATATTTTAAGCAGGCGTAACGAATTATAAATTAGTGCACATAAAAAGCACGATTAAGAACCATGTTGAGCTTTTTAAATGTCGCAGTCATCTGCAACTGCATACACTCCGTTTTGTATTCCACTTGAAGGCGGCTTAGGGAACAAAAAACTGTCGTGGATCGTGCCCCGGCGACTAGACTGGGTTGGTCCATGTTGGATGTTTCAGATCAGAGCTTCTAAAACGGTTTCCTTCATTTTTTCAACGATGTGAAAACGAATAATGTAATTGTTGAGGATACACCGCTGTTGCAGAGCTGCAGTGATTTGTATTTTTGTTTCTTTCATTGGTTTTGTTGGCACATGAAAAAATTTCTAGGGTGTGGCATTTATGCATTCATAATAGTGTCACGTCATAAGAAATAATGGTGCATTCTTCTTAGAGTAGTGTCTACTTCGGTTTGGTAATTTAAACTTTTTTTGAAATACATATTTTGAAACTATAGGTTGATATTTTTTACAATGGGACCCCTCTATTTTTATATTATTAAACTTTATATAAATTCGCGACCTGTAGATCTAAAATAATCTTAATTGTTATTCGTTAAGTCGTAATATGTTTTTTTATGGAGCGTAGATAAACTTTCGAATAAGTATTCGTTAAATAAATTTATTCTATATATTTATCCAACGAATAATTCCACTGCGTCTTTTCACACATTTTACAGAAACAAATAGCTATCTATCGAATAACTTTAACGTTCGTGAATTGGTAACCTTGCAGAGTAAATTTGTGTCAATAGAAAAGGATAGAGTTTGGCGTGGCCACATTAAGCAGACAAGGATGAAATATGTCAATATATTTTGAATCCGTAGTTGTCAAAATTATGTTTGACATCTTTAATATCATCTATTCTTCTGCATTGTTAGCCCAAGCAGATTGTAATTTAACAAGAAAGTGTGCTGTCTAATGCAGCAATCATATGTGGTAAACGAGATATGTATATTATAAAATTGTCCTTGTACTTTTTGTATATTTCTTTCAGTTCGAAGTATGTTTGTCACTGTATTCAACAAAAGTATCCAAAATTTGAAAATATTTTGCCGGCGTCAAATGACAGGATCTTTATAATGATTTACATATTCACTGTTTCAGATCAAAAAATCTGATGTGGCCAGCACATAACC
The DNA here is from genome assembly GCA_963082715.1 of Harpalus rubripes. Lineage (NCBI taxonomy): Eukaryota > Metazoa > Arthropoda > Insecta > Coleoptera > Carabidae > Harpalus > Harpalus rubripes. The sequence continues at coordinate 17,439,265 of OY720456.1, read as the reverse complement.
TCTCGCCAGATATTTTACCTGGTTGTACGCATAAAACGAAAAAAATTTTTAAATACAAATACATATATTCGTGTCTCACTATAAAATAATTCTCACATATATTTGCAAAATCTATGGGATATTTTAAAATAAATTATGTACAATACATACATTTTCTTTATATTCAATATCCTGAAATTTTCTTTTTCTACTTTCCTTTTCTTTTTCTTTATATTCGTAATTTTTTCGCAAATTCCTCTTATATTCTTTTTTACGTATATTCTTTTACGTTGTAGACTTTTTTTATTTTCATAATCTTCATAATAATGTACAAATATTTTTGACAGCGGCATACAAATATTTTTGTCAGTGACATTTATGTGTCAATTACAAACATTTGAATTTCTTGTCTTGAAGTAGTTTGATTTGAGAATTTTTTCATCACATTATTTTATATGCATTTCTTTATCTCTAAATCTATAGAAGATATAATAATGAATATATATTTATCGAATAAAGAATTTAACGTTCTTTAATATAAGTATTTACATAAATTTTCGATAAATAATATTTAGATGATATTTTTCTTGTAACTACTACTTCCGGTTGTCCAATTGTTACCAAAACTTAATCAACTCTTCCCATTATTAGATATCGTGAATCCAACATCCACACACACACATACGGACATCATCGTAAAAATGTTATAATCGGATTCTAGGGACCTTAAAACGTGCTTATTCACTAAAATCTGGATATGCGATTTTTAGCATGAATACAATACCTCTCTTAGCGAGAGGTAAAAATACGAACCCCAATATGAAATAAATTATTTTCATAATCGAAATAAATCTCACGGCACACTACCCATTGCTGGGTGTGCCAATTTGCTTTGTACATAGATATCGGTAATGATGTTGACATTTTGTATTTTCAGATAATAAAAAATTTAATAAAATAATAAGAAACTTACTTACGTATATTATAGTTTAAATTTTGATTGGCAGTGTATATCATTCAACATATCTTTCATTTTCATACAAACTTACGTGGCTTTAGTCTTCAAGTAGATGAGAATTGAAAATTCGATTTTAAAATTAATTCATATTTTTAAACTTGATAGTCCTTACCTATAAATGGGTACTTCCTACAGAGTGTTTGAGATTTTCCTCTTTTATAATTGTTTGTAACATTTGATTTCAAAGTTTATTTTACATTAGTTCCGGCAAATAAATTTGTCTATGCAAGTATTAAAATAATTATTATTAAAATTTTATAAGAAAATACTGTATTTCTTAAGAAAGTGTAATTTATAAAATTAAAATAAATACAGGTGAAAGTTGTTATAAGGAAGTTGTTAAGTTTGTTATGAGGTGTGACAAGCAAGATCAGAGTTACTGACGATTATAAAAATGTTATTATTATTGTTTAAAAAACCAAGTCAACTCTGTATTCATATTTTGTAATCATAGTCATCTGTAAAGAAGCAAAGATGCAACAATTAAAAACCCTTAACGATGAAAAAAAATATATAAACAAAAAAGTCGGTGACGAACCAAGTGAGGGTTCACTCGTGTTTTTCATTCTCTCTGAATCTTTCTTTAAAAAATCAAAAATTCATTATTAATTTTTGCATCTTGGCTTTGAATTCCACCTTATAATCTTAAATTTGAATAATTAAATATTATTGATTGAATATCGTCGTTTAATTGTCTAGTGGGGATCTTTTCCTTTCAGAAATAGTGAAAGTGTAAGTGTTTATTCGTGCTTGTGAATAGTATTGTATTCGCCAGCAGTGGGCCATTTGAGCTCAAACCCTGTCTTCAAGTCGAGCTAATTTGAGCGTCGACCAGGACAACGGCAATCGTCTTCAAGTCGAGCCAGAACGAGCATCGACCAGGACAGCAAAGGATTGCCGTTTCAACCAGATCTCCACTACTGTTGCGTGCCCTCAAGCGCAACGCATCATCAACCAGAATAGCGGCATTCAGCCGTCTCAACTAGATCCCTACTGCCGTTGCGCACATGCAAGCGCAGCGTGTCCATCTCCTCACGCATCCGAACCCATCACCGCTTTGAGACGCAACCAGCGTCTCCTACTCCTGTTTCGTCACCGCTTCAAGACGCATCCAGCGATTCCCATTCCTGTTTCCTGTCATTAGATCCCAAGTCCCTGCCCCTTTTTTAAAGTCTCCTTAAGTCAAGGTCAGTACTCTTGCTTTTGCTTGTGATACCTCAAACAAATTTAATAATACAGTCCACTCGCGATTATTGCAAATAACAACATACAATTAGTCCATTAGCGACTTGGTCCTTCGAACTTAACTTAACATAAAAATTTGGTCCTTCGAGCCGGATGTTCCACTGTCAATTTTAGTACTATGGAAGTTGATTTAAAAACGTTAAAGGCCCTAGCAAGAGGCTACGAATCCCGTATTGTAAAAATACACGATCTCGCGAAAAAGTGCACTCCAACGGACACATGCGCCAATGAACGCTTCTTGGACGAATCCCAAGAAGTCGATTTGTTAAGGGAGGAATTTAAAAATGCCTTAATTCGTATAAATGACCTTGAGCTATCTATTGATGCTAATTTTAATCCAAATTTTGATACATTAATGACAATAGAAATGTATTTTTCAAAAATAAAAAGAACGAGAAGTGAGCTGTCCTTGTTGGCTCTGGAGGTGTGTTTGCATTTATAGACATCAAGTTATTCATTTGAAATAATGAATGTGTATGCCTTTCATGGCGGAGAGGAAGAACGGACCTGTCCGATTTATTCAAATACTTTTTCTTAGATTTGACTTGCAGTGGCCACGACATTTGATCCCAGAAGTACTTAAGTCATATAATAATTTAGTCTAGAGAAGATAAACAATTGTTTTACAGTAATTAGAAAATTTGTGCTATACTTCTTTATAAATGTCTTAGCAGTTGAAGTATACGTATATATGTATGTGGAAAACAAGAAAAATTACATCATTACTATGAAACAACGAAGCAAAACGTACATTACCATAATGATTTTAAACACTGTAATTACAAAAATTAATTAACCTGTCTAACTTAATTATTTTAATTTAATCTTGAAATGCCTGCATTATTTACATAGTTTAACGACCTGTTTCCAATAACAAAACAAATCCACTATCGTTTTTTGACGTTTATCAATCCACAGACTACTTGATATTCAACACCGGCGTTCATTTGTCATGCAAATGTATGGGAGTTGTTTTGTTTTCAATGCATAAGACAGAAGATAATGCACTGCATGTCTTTTATTTTATGAATTAATAAATACATCTACAATTGTTTCTTTGCGCTCTACAAATCATTCATTATCAAAAGACAGTACAGTCGAGAGTCGAGTCAATGAAATAAAACATAGGACAATGCATCAAATCAATACTTATTATTTTTATAAAATATATACATAAAAGGGTAATGTGCATGAAAAAGTGGAACCAGGGGCCTAAAGATCTAAAATTTGGTAGTTAAAATTTATTATGTCGAAATATTCTTTTGACCTCCCGCTACCCATGGTAAGGGAGGTATAGGGATCGTGCTAAAAATCGCATATCGAGATTTTGGTAAATGACCATGTTTTAAGGTCCCTAGAATCCAATTTTAACATTTTCACGATGATGTCTGTGTGTTTGTGTATATGTGTGGTTCCTCCACTCGAACTCAAATACTCTCATTCAGAAAAATTTGAAACCTTGTATTTCGAACTTTTTCTGTAATGGAAAGAGCCCATTAGGTTTTGGTGAAAACCGGATAACCGGAAGTGGCACTTTACTAGAAGCTCAAAATAGTTTTCCAGTCGAAAAATACCTTTAAATGTTATTTTTTCTAGATTAATGTTATAAAAATTAAAGATTATTACATTTTCTATAGATTTGCATTAAAACTTTCTATATAGTTTATGGATAAATTTATAAAATTATCTATAATTTAAATCCCAGAGTCTACGCTTTAAACAAACAAAACGCAGTTATTCAAATGTATGTAACTGACAGATATATGTCACTGTCAAAGAACTAATCATTTCAAAATAATATTAGTAACCTTTTAAAAAGAAAAAAAATAAGATAGAAAAGGAATTCAAATACAGTTTCCAGCATAACTAAATATGTAGGTATGTATTTATATTAATAAAATTAACGATTCACAAAAATGTATAAGCTAATCCTCATTTTTGGATTAGTGAATTCCATGGGTGAATTCTATTCTATCCCGGTATTTAAAATTTAATCTTCATTTTATTATAGCTCCGGTGGCTCAATAGTTAGAGCAACGCCTCATGTCATGAGTGCCCTCGGGGCTCTGGTCAAAATTAGAGTAAAATTCGTTAATCCAAAAATAAGGATTAACTTAATCTTTTTTTGTGACTCGGGCTTTAAATGGCGGGAGGTATTGTGTTGGCCACACCAGATTTTTTCTTTAGCTGATGTTAAAGTGTGCTTTTTATTTAATCAAAATAGTAGATAAAGTAACACTTTAACCGCAAGGGTAGATAAAATACTTTAATTCTTTTTTTATAGAAAATCCATAATAACCCACATAGGTACATACTGGGATTTTAAAATTATGTTTATTTATATAGTTGGTATTTTTTTTCTTTAACATCTGCTATAAAAAAATAGAATTTTATACACGACGATAAAATTAAATTATCAACCCGCGAAAAATAATTCATGTTTCCGTTTTTCCATAATTTTATTGTGTTGTACAAAAAATAACTATTAAAAAACAACAAATTTTTAACGATCGTGGAATAATAATTTCAAATAATAAAATGAACAATTTGTATTTTTATGTGACATTTCACTTTGCATTTACACAGTGGCGGATTTGGCACTTGAGAGGCCCCAAACGCAATTCAAATTTGAGGTACCCTTAAAGCCCCCCCCTTCTCTAAATATTTTCAATACCATTATAGTGAGCATTCTACGCCTACGTTTTTACTGTAGTACGCACTATAGATTATTAATAAAAAATAATAATACAAATACATATAGGATTTATTTGAAAACAGGGTTTATTAATAAAAAATACAACAAAAACATATTTGAATTTCAACATAGTCTAGAAAATCCTGCTCAAGAATTTTATTTTGAAGGATTTATACAGTTGCAAAACCATGAAAAATATCAAATTCACAATAATTAGAACGAAAAGCAAAATTTATAATGTTTTTGGCATTTTTTTGAAAAAACTAAGTTGGGTTAAATTCATATAAATGACAACATTAAAATGTTTTTGAAAATTTGCAAGTGAAAATGTCAAATTTTTCACAAATACAGCCTTAAAAACTAATAATTATTTTATCACGAAATGCATGCAACCACCCGAACAGAGATAACATCTATTTACATTAAATTATATACCCGAATTTCGTCAAATTGAGTTCTGTGCGTTAGGTTACCATTAGACTAAAGTATTTTTTTTGAAAATTTACATGCGAAGAAGTTATAATTTTCACAAATACACCGTTTAGAATAGACTCCGAAAGTGATGACTTCAAAATCGAGCTTAACTGTATTTTGAAAGAGTTGTGAACGAACCGCACTAGCGCCAAATTTAAAATCAGCATTAACTATATTCTTTCTTTATCTTGTCAGTAGAGAGCAAACTTGAATACGGTCCCTATAGGCCGCCACAAAACATATGGCATAGATGGCGTTATTCATTTGTCAATTTAATTTAGAGAATACTATTAAATTATTAATTATTTTTATTAGGAAAATAATAATAATAATTTTTTATTTTGAGACCTGAAATTTAAGGCCCCCTCGATTTCGTGCGGAAATCCACCACTGCATTTACAAAATTCTGCAAAGTACAAAGTTTGCGAAACAGACCCCAGAATTTTTAATTTTTTGTACATCTACTACTAGTAATTCAAATAATGTAATGTATATAATAATACGACGCGTACATGATATATAGAAAAAACATATTTGCCAAATTTAAAACATCATACGCTATTTGACAATGAAAATAAAAGTTATCTTTATGTAGTTCATATATTTGTTCATTTTATAAGCAGATAAATCATATTTAAAATTAGACTATCACATACTTTTTATACTGGGTGGCTATTAATAGTCTATTTCGTTTCAGGCTGATTTTAAAATTATTAACGTGTAATACTAGATTTGAATGACAAATCTAGAAAATTGCTATAATCCCATGTTTTTTGGAATACTTTTCAACTCCCGTCTTCAAAAGATAAAAATCCTAAATCGAATATCTCTATGTACTCCGGAGTTATGGAGTTTCATTTTTTGCCAAACTTACTTTTTACACTAAATCTATTAATTAAATTACTTCAGGAAAATTAAATTCATTTTCAGAAAATGTAAATTCAAATAATTTTCGGAAAAAGTCACATCAATTTCAGAAAAAGTAAATTCAATTTCAATTATCCGTTTCAATAATGTTGCTAAGAATTAATAACTTTGTTATATAATTGGGGTGAATGTCACATACCTTTTCTGATATTAAATTTATTTAATTTTTAATTAATACTACTGTTTGTGAGTATTTAAATTTTCTGAAGATGAATTTACTTTTTCTAAAATTGATATTGAGAAAGTCTAGTGTTACAGAGGAGCCAACAAATGAATGTTTAGTGTTTTCGCATATCTAATTACGTAGACAACCCGAATTCGTAGATAATTGGAAGCCGTTTTTCAGAGAACATACACGTCAGGACAATCACTGTATACCTACAGTGGTTCATGTTCATACCGATGCGAATGTTTCTGTTTGGCTAGTACAGTAGCTCTGTTGGTGAATTTCCCTGTATTATTGATTTTGGGGTAAAGCTACCGTTGTTAGGGACACCCTGTGTCTGGGTTTGTGTCTATGCAGCAGCCACCCCTGTCTGCACTGTCGGCTCCTGGCCTACCACAAAAAATCACCCACGCAAACTCCAACGCTGAATTCATTCATTTCACACCCGAATACACAACATAACACGGGAAGCATACCTACAGGTTATTCAAAAGTATCAAAACATTTAATTTTAAAATGCAAACTATTATAATATTCTCTGTTTTATAACAATGTGACAAAATCAAAATTACTTGTAATTTATGTCAAATTAATGTTATTAACCTTTTTGGCTATGCGTAAGGCTATTGTAATTGCCATTCTGCATAAATATTGCAAACTTGCATTTTATTTGTATATTTAAACGTTAAAGTTCTAAAGTAGGCATGTAATGCTATTCGACTCAACAACAATAATTAGTCTACGATTCGATTCAAAACAGATTTGATCTACGCCTAAGTGTAAAAAATATGAGTACATTGCAAAACAATGCTTGTTTATTTTAATGTCAAATAAATAAATTTGTATTTGTACATATTTATTTTTATTTACTTCTGTAATGCACGAAGAAACGAGAGTTCTTCCTGATTTCGTCTCGGCTCGTAGCGTTATGCAAGACGAGAACGAAGACGAGATTGCGGATCTGAAAACGAGACGAGATCGATATTTTACATTTCTCGCCTCACGTGCATTTTTATAGATGCATGAGGCGAGAAATCTCTCGCATCTCGTCTCGTCTCGTGGCGCTATGCGAGAGAGAACGAGATTACGGATCCGAAAACGAGACGAGATCGATATTTTACATTTCTTGTCTCGTCTCGTGTGCATCACTAGATTATAGGCTAGGTAGGTATGGACCACAAATCGAATCCAGCATGGAGCGATTCGTTACACGTCAAACGATCATAAAAAAGGAAAATTTAATGCGGACTGAACCTCACCTTCCGTCAATTCTACTTTTTACCTCCCTCTACGTTTGTAAGGCAGGTACGAGTACATATACGAGCCTCGTCCCACATCAGTTGGCCCACCCGCTTTAATTTCATTTTATTTAGTTAATTTAGGATACAAATAAAAATTAACATAAATTAACGCCAATTTTTATTAATATTAACGACATTTTGTGGTTCTAATAAAGTGACACAGCAAGAAAATATTTTATTGTTTTAATGTAAAATGAAATAATAGGTACTTAGTAGTATTAGTACAATTAAAAAAAAGCTGACAAAATAACCGAATTTCAGGATATTAAGTTTTATTAAATAAATATATCATCACGGCATATTACCCGTTGCTGGGTGAACCAATCTGCTTTGTACACATATTTCGGTATTAATGATGACATATTTGCACCGTGCGGGCGTTTACCAGGTGTCACCTCACGGGCACTCAATGCCGGTGTGGAGAGTGCACCACAGGGGTCAATTTTGTGTCATTAAAAACGGTCGGGATCGAACCCGGTTTCCCAGATTTGCGACCAGACACTCAGGCACGCGGTCACGAAAACCCATTAAATAAAATTAATTATTAATTATTATTAATTTTATTTATTTATTAATTGGTTTATGAAATTAAATGTCTAAAAGAATTACACTAGTAATTTACAGTAAAAACAATGGCTGGTACCAAAACTCTTGTTTTGAAAAAGCTTTTTTGAAAATGCTAATTTCCAATATTTAATTTCACCCTTATGTTTATAGAACGATAAGGTGAAATTAAATAGGTATTAAAAATTGGCATTTCCAAAAATAAAGCATGTGGTACCAACCATTATTTTTACTGTAAATTATTACTGTAATCTTTTTAGACATTTTATAACTTATCTTACAACTATTATATATATAACTATTTAAGTAAGTATTAAAATCGGAGTTGTGCATTATCATTTGAAAATGAGCAAAACTATACAATGTGTTTATTGGCAAAATCCATAGTTACAGGCAGTTTAGATGTTGTTTGTTGTTTACTTTTCTGTCATTTTGTCTTGGCTTCATTGTATGCTTGTCATGACTTTGTACGTTGTTAAACATAAATATGTTTTTGTTCTATTTCGGAACGAATATATTTTTAGCTTTCACGGACTTTCAATGAGTCACTTTAATCAGGAGGTTGTGTCCTGAAAATGAATGAAACTGCGTATGTTTTGTTTTGTTTTGTTTAGTCAATATACCATAACAACTAAACAATGAAACATAAGTTACGGTACAAATATAACAAAAGAACAATTGATTGTTCAATTTTATTTGAAAAGAAACTGTTGTAATCAATACGAGCGCTTTATCCAATATTTCTTTCACTGTAAAATGATTAATATACGAGTGAAACTATAAATGTTTATTGAGAATACTTTTAAGAAAATTTGGCAGTAAATCGCGAAAGGTTGATAAAATTAAATGCTATGACATTTTTTACACATTTAATGTAGACGTAAAAAAATTGTGTGCAACTAGGAAAAAGTGTTATATTTTCACTCATAGGATTTGAAAATAGTGGATAAAGTAGTACTTTAAGCGCAAGGGTTTTATTTAAATTAATACTTTATAAACTTTCATGGTTTGAGTTAATAACAACTTCAATTATTGTGCGATTAAAGTTACCAGGTAGAACTTATTCATGGAATAAACTGCAACTCTAATTAAATTTTAAAACTGTGTTTTAAATTATAAATAATTTTTTTAAAAATCTGCTATCTATAAATAAAATTTATTCACGACGATAAAATTTAAACATATTTGCGAAAAATTAAAATATAATTTTATCGTCTTTTGTAAAAAATAACATAATTGAAATTACAACGTGTTCAAACCTTGGTAAGAATCAAAACAATTAAGTTAGGTTAGGTTAATTTACAACGATTTAAATGCAACATTCACACTATTTCTTTTACGAGTGCTTGTTTTTCGTTTTCTTGCGGTGATGCTCAAGAGGTTTACGTCGCTATTTTTCTTCTCAAGAGCTTGGCACATCTTACTCAGGGCCGTCTTACAGCTTTTTGCTTTTGCAAGTTTTTACAAATATGGTCTATTTCCAGAGAAAAGAAAAGCATTAAAATAATTCGTATAATTTTTGCACAGCCATAAAATACAATAAGAAATTAAGTCTCATCGTAGCAGTGCTAAAAGCCTTATACTATGGAAGTAAGGAATAAGAATTCGCAATCGAAATTAACGATACAGGCGCTGATTTTTGAAACAAGGTGGCCGACATGCGATGGGTTTGACATATGACAGTTCACATTATTCACTGTGTTTCGTTGGCTATACAAACCGAGTTGAAAAACTTATTTATATGAAGGCGACAAATTAAAATATTTAATTATTAATTACTGCACTACTAACTCAGCTGTCACTTGTTCAATATGGCGTTTGTACGATTGCTTTTCGTAGTACTGATTTGCGCTACTAGATTGAAAATTTTATCTACGATTGCGAATAGTACGTATTGTACAGGCTGGTGACTGGAACTTTCGAAAATAGGACATGTAAAAATCATACTTTCGGAATTTCTTGCTTCCCTAATTATTTTAGGTAAATAGATAATTTTTCATTTGAACAGAAATTATAATAGCAACGGCGGGATAACACCGTGGTAAAGTGCAACTATCTGGACTCAGAGATCGTGGGTTTGAATCCGAGTCAGGTCGGAATTTTTTCGAGGATTTTTTTCTCGACTGGCCTGTATCGGTAAATACTCCCGTTACCTACCTCTCCAAGTTGGGATACCACTAACTTGGCAACCAAAAAGATAGCTGGAACCGGCTTCTGGTTGTAACAAGGGCTTGCATCGGGCGGGCAACACACATGGCATTCAAGTTAGAAACGTCGTGGCAACATATAAAAGTATAATTAATAGATATTGTGTGTGTAAACCACCTTAGGGACATAGAGGTTAATAATCCCGAAATACTGTGCATACTCGTATATACAGAAATTGTAATAATAAAAGTAAGCAAACCTATACTCCATTTACGAAAGCGAGAGACTTTTGATTTATGGCCATATTATGGTCAAAACTGTAAGTTTAAATCTGTAGAAAAACTGACAAAAACACATCAATTTTTGTTGATTAATATGAAATTATCCATAAGAGTGGCAGTTTTCGTGGCGATTTTGTTCATTATTTATAGATTTAAGACTTACAGTTTTGACCATAATACGGCCATTAATTCTTGAACAGAGACATTTCATTTTATTGGTCAAAAGATGACCATTTTGGAGCCGAATCAATAGCAAGACTTGTCTCTGTTCAAGATTTAGTTCCAAATGGGATCATACCAAAAAGAAAAAAATGTTGATTTTTTTTCATAAGTAAAAATAATTTGCATGTATTCGCAATCGTAAATAAAATTTCCCCTCTCGTGACGCAAATTGGTACTACGGAAAGCAATCATACAAGCGCCATATTGAATACGTGATAGCTGACTGAGTAGTGTAGTAATTAATAATTAAACATTTAAACTTATCGCCTTCATGTAAATAAGTTCTTAAACTCGGTTTGTATACACAGTCAACGAAACACAGTGAACATTGTGAACTGTCATATGTCAAACCCATCGTATGGCGGCCATCTTGTTTCGAAAATCAGCGCCCCTATCGTTAATTTCGATTGCGAATACATGAAAAATATTTAATATTATTATACATTCACGATTTTCTGAGTCTGATTTTGTGACGTATAATTTTGTACACACATACACGATAGTGAGGCACACCCATACTCGTGCCTGTATTGTACTTCCATGAATCAGATCTGTAATTTTTTTAACATAACCTTATAGAACCTACATTTTGAAAATAACGTCAATACCCTTACAAGTTTTTTTAAGAATGTACAAACAACGAAATATGCTAAATAAAAATTATAAATAAATACAATTTATGTGTGATTTAGATATTACAATGGATGTACAATATTGGTCTGCGCCGTCCCGCGAGAACAACTCGTTGAGAAGTAAAAATAAAATTTTTGTTCGTATTCTTACGGCTCAAGATGTAAGGGAAAGATAGTACAAGGCAATAAATACTTCAAAAGTTTTAAGATTACTCTTGTTTGTGATGGATAAACGTCAAATGTAGTTCCATTTTTACTCGGTAGGCGACACTACGGTCGCAAAATTATGACGTCATTTGAAATTTTATATAAACTTTAAAAAATTATTTCTGTAAAACCAGAAACTTAATGACATAAAATATATTTTCGTAAATAGTTTTAAGTAAGATAAAAATAAATTAGAAAATGTGATATGTCTCCATTCTCTCGCTGTCGTGACGGGAGTATAACAGGTAAACATTTGTTATTTTTTTTCAATTCCATGGCTATCGCTATTTTTGGAATGATTTTCGACATTTTCATACCTAATATCTGCCGTTACAATTACAGAGCATAGTACATTGTTTTAAAGCTTGTTTACATAAAATAATTAGAGAAGCAGGAAAAGTACAAAACGACTAGGCGTTTTATAAAACAACGGATTTTACAATCTGACTACGCCACAATAAAACATAGGTATTTTTTTAGCCAATTACTTAGCTAGTCTCATTTTAGTCAAAAATGGGGTATGTGACCATATTCGAATTACAATATATATGTCATACAATATAAAAACTAACCACTGTAGCTTCTCATTGTAATAATAAAAACTAAACATTAATTTGTAATAATCTTGTTATTAACAATTTAATGTTTTGGAGAAGGGATATATGCCGTATGTTAGAATCGTGGACGAAGACAAATACGAGTAGACGGCGGGAAGGAAAGAGACAGTTATAAATCAGCCTATCAGAGTCGCGTTTATATTGTGGCAGGGTGTGGCATGCTCATATCTGGCTATAACTATCTCTTTCCCTCCCAGTATAACTGTCTTTTTCACTCTTCTACCATTGTCACGTCACAAATCCCTTCCCCAAATTTTTAATAATTATTTTCTCGTAAAGTACGAATAATTAATCGATGTAAAAAAAATTCGGGTATTTTATTTTTTTGTCTAGTATCATATTATGTAAAAATAAAAATTTGGTCACACACCCCATTGCAATGATTGGCTTGCATTAAGACCCAGATTTCTAAATAATTATAAATTTCATTCGTGGTTACTAGAAACGCCACTGCATTTTTGTATTGTTTGTTTCGGATAAGACAGTTCTGATCTCAACCTGTTCCTGTATTGCCGAAACTGGTTTGCAGAGCCTTCTTATGCGAGTCGCGATTTCATCGAAGATGTAATTAACGTGGTGCGTACAGCAATCAATCGTCACTCGCAATTCGTAATACTCGTAATTGGCAGATGGAATGACGTCACGCACTTCTTCCTTAAATTGATCTTGCCGTTTTTGCAAAAGAGGAAGAAAGTTGTTAAATATTTTAAATCTATTGCATTTTTATTCATACGTGTTACAAAGCCGAGATTGAGATCGAAAAAGGAATTGAAATTCTTTTTTATATGACAAAAAAGCTTAAACTACTTTAAGTGGAAAAATGTAATTTTATATTAAAACAAATTTTTTATTTCTTTAAATAAAGTAGCAAAATGTTACAACACGTGAAGTGCATCCTAGTTGAGAGTTTCGTTCATAAATATGCCCTCATATTGTTCTAGTAGAGCGATCACTTTGCTTTTGTCATGATTATTCAAATGGTCTAGCTGTATCATATCTTTTATATGGGTAGTATTGGCAGTTGATATGGTTGCGACATTTTGTGTCGTGGCGAGCGGACTTAGCGGAAGTATAGGATAGTTTTAGCAGGGATTTTTATCTCTTCTTCGTTCAGATTTAGCAACCTGGCATTAACAATCTTCTGCTTACCATTTATTACAACTCTAGCGGTCATGATACCATATATTTTAATTTCTTCTGGTTCTATCGACGATTCACCTATCCCAACTAGCACACTTAGTCTCCAGAAAAACCAAATTATTATGTAAGTAATTTATAATTGCTGAAATTAAGATAATTTTGTTATATAGAGGTTTTAAATGAAATAAATAAGTTTTATGTACTGATTGGTTGTATATGAATGTAATAAGAATGTTCTTACAGCAAATTTATAAATAAGTTTTGTAGTGTTTCTATAAATATTTTATAATTGCTTTAATTGCAACTTTTACAAATATTTAACCTGCCAAAAGCACGTTTAAGGTGTATAACTGTCATTTAAGCACTATTAATAAAATAATAATAAATTTTTCTATTATCTGTATAATAAGATTATACTATGGTGTTATAAACCTTTATAAAGATACTTTATAAATCATTTTATAGACTTTCTATATAATCACATCGGTAAGTTCTTTTATACAGATATTTTATAATTACTTTAAAAACATAAACTAAATGGGTTTTATAAAACCCTTGTTGGACTAAAAGATTTTATTTGAGATGAAAAGGCAAGAGTGGTGTCAATTATAAATAAAAATTTCACATTACTCGAAAAGAAGTGTTGTGTCTCAGAGCAAGCGAAGAACCATATAAAATCATGGAAATTTCTAATTGGAAGAAAATGTATTAACAAAGCAATATTAATAACCAATGTGTTGATTTTGGCTCCTTTACAAGTTTATCAGACCTGTTTTTGGGCCAATATAAAATCCCTTCGCTTTCCCATGCCGCTGGACCGATACTTAATTGTGGTTTTCCTTTCTCAATAGTTTGTACAATTTTACACATTTTATGAATTAACTAAACGCCAAATCTAAAATACTATACGTAGCAATAGTTCTGTTTGTGTCAGTTACAAAGCAATATTGATATATAAGTGCTGAACGAGGTGCTGAATAAAATTCTGCGCAGCAAGTAACAAAGGCATGTAGTGTCTGTAACGCCAATTTTATAATAATATTGTCATTTAGCTGCTGTATAACAGTTATATAAAAGTAATCGGCGGTTGAACATAAGATCGCAGCGCCAAAATGGCTTTAAAAGTAACTAACATTGTTAGGATAATTTAACATTTAATAATTTCTTTTGTATTTAAATATATATTATTAAGACATAATATTTCTAAAAGTAAGTTATATAAATAATTAATCCAGAATGACTAAATGTCACGTGACATGAAAAAGTTCTGATTATGATCAAAATTATCTTCCACCGAAAAAAATTAATATGAATTTATCGGCAATGTCAAATTATGTTACCAATATTTGAAAAAGTCAGAGGGCATTATATATTTTGAATCTTTTGACATCCAGTTTGTTTTTATACTTTAAAATTAAAGTTATTTTTTCAAATCGATGCATTAGAATGGTATTTATGGAAAAACACTTTCAATCTTTCTGGATAAAATTTTAGTTCCGCCAAATATCACCAAATATCATATTGCTTTTTACAATCGCCAATACAATAAATTTAATACATCATGTCAAAATACTATTTTATTAACCCTCTATTATCAATACAATATAGATTGCAGTCAGACAAGTTACTATAAAACCAATATGTTTTATAATACTTACAACAATTTCTTGTATAAAGTAAGTATTATAGAAATGTTTGTATAAAAGTTATATAAATGTTCGAAAAGTAGAAACGTTAAGTCAGACATATTTGTTTCTTATTTTTAAATTCAGTAGGACGCCATTTTGGGTAATCGAATAATATTTGAGAAAAACATTTGAATAACTATGATAAAAACATTTTTCGTAACATGATATATTGCACAGATATTTCTTATCATATTAATAAAATATATGATGATATTTTTATAAATATTAATTTCTAATTTTAATTTTTTTAATTTTATAAACATTTGTTAAACAGTAGAGAATATAAGGCGCATTAATTAATTAGAAGTATCAACCTAGGTTTCAACAGAAAACTTTTTCTCGCAATAAAATTACTGTTTCTGAATTTATTTTTACAGTATGCATTATTATTATATTCATTTATTTCTATATGTTACATATCCAAGAGACTTAAGCACACCATCAAGTCTATTATATAATAACTGTAAAATACCTATAAAACCATGAATCACGTTAACATTGTGTAGTACAACAACTATAAAGTAATTCACACTGCAAAATACAACTCTGGAAGCAATTTACCAACATTTGTTAAATTATAAAACTATAAGTTATAACCACAACATTTTTGCTTTCGTTAGACTGTTAAAGGTTACTGTTATAAAGTACTTGTACGTTGCTTAATAAAGGTTTTATTAAATTATTCATAACGGCTGTAAGAACGTAACCAAAAAGTGCTTTTTAGCTGCAAAGTGG
This sequence comes from Harpalus rubripes, assembly GCA_963082715.1. Taxonomy (NCBI): domain Eukaryota; kingdom Metazoa; phylum Arthropoda; class Insecta; order Coleoptera; family Carabidae; genus Harpalus; species Harpalus rubripes. The sequence continues at coordinate 17,423,226 of OY720456.1, read as the reverse complement.
TTATGTTCCTTGCTTTAATATAATAGTATAGTTTTATAAACCTGCGCCTATTTAGGAGGTTTAGCTGCTGTATTATTGTTTATTAAATGTTTTTACAGTTTCTTTATATAACTTTAACTCTTATAAGATGGCTCTATAGCTGTTCTTAAAATCTTTATAATGCTTTTTGTGTTAGTTGGGATGTTTCCTTCAAATTTATCTATGTACGCCGTGCATATGACTTCCCTCCTTGGAGGAATCCATAAGTCTTCTTTCAGTCTCACGTATCGTGGATTTTTCGTGGTCCTCTTTTCTAGGTCTTTGCTTTTGCTAGTAACTTTATCTTCTTTCATTTCTTCGAACTTTGGCAATGATTCCCCATGAAGAGCCTCGTTACCTTCTTTCGTGGTCCTCTTTTCTAGGTCCTTACTTTCTTCATCTGTTGGGTCCTCCTCACATAGCGATGTACCATGAAGAACATTGCTAGTGGATTCTCCACTGAAATTCTTTTCCTATTTTGTTTCACAGCTATCACGTGTTGTAACAAAAATAATATTTCTTTTCCATTCCGGTTGCGATTCAGATGGTCCGGGTTCGATTCCTATGTGTCTCTTTTATATGTTAATATTATCACGGCATATTACCTATTGCTGAATGTGCCATTCTGCTTTGTACATATTGTAATGAAAATGATGATGACATATTTTTACCGTGCGGGCGTTTACCAGGTGTCGCCTTATGGATATTCATGGCTGGCATGGAAAGTGTACCACAGCGCTTTTATTTATTTTTAGTAGGTAATTTTTATCTTTTTTTGTTTATTTATGTAAATTGATAATGCATTACTAAAGAATTTTAAATTTAACATTTATATTCTTTCCATAACAGAATTTCTATTTTGCGTACTGTTATAAGAAATTCCTGAGAAATATTGTGCAAGAAACATTGATATACCGCTAGTTTAGAATAATAAAAGTACATTTTGTAGAAGATACAATTTAATATGCAGATACTTTTAAATTAGTAGACATAAAATAGATAAAAATATTTATTTTAAAGGCCTTGACAAATGAGTATTCTATATAATAGAATTCAAGAAAAACTAATTATTAATAATATAAAATACACTAAAATAAAAGAATAATGCAAAAAACTTATTATTATATTATTTTTTCTACAGTCTATATACAAAGTAGCCATTTGCACTCTCTTTTGTCGACGCAAAATATCACTTTACCGCTCATGCGCGACAAAGAAAAAACGCTCGCTGTCCAAATTTCTAACTATACAATGATGAGAAACGTCACTTGTCATATAGACAGAAACTAATGGCAGTGTAGTTACACATTTACCACCTTCACAAGTCAATCTGACATATAACTGCAGTCGGTATATTACATAACCAAATAAAATGCCGCACTGCTGTGAAAATAAAATAGGGCATTCATTTATGAAAACGAAAGTATAAAATGCTTAGATTAGCTTGAAGCGACAACTCAAAAGAATGGAAAATAAGGATAAATTAAAATTAAATATAAAATAAATAGTTGTGCTACCACCTGCAAAAGTTTGGCGTGAACGCTCCCAGTGACATCCACTTTTTCACTGCACTAATTTAATATACTTGGAACAAATTTTTGTTACGGTGGAGGACCCGATTGTGGCGACTGTAGAAAACACCTTGTGTGTGTTTCGAGCGCAAATGGACATTGTCATAACCATAACCGTCCATAACGAAGATAATGCTTCGTTATATTCAAAAGGCCCGTTATAGAACATTCGTTATCCATAACGACCCGTAAAAAAAGAATATTTTCATTTGTTTATATTCGGTAACGAAGCGTTATATTGAGTTCTACGAATACGGTATTAATTTGACATTGTTTTTACAAAAGTCTTGGGTATTAATGTTTTCAGAAGTGACCCCTTTGGTGCTCTCTTTACGACAGTTTTAAATTCTCGTGAAGTTACGCCTGGCAAATGCCCTCTAACGCTATACGGTACAGATATGTATTCATGACTGAAATCGGCGAATTGCGAATAGAAGTAAATTTTTGTTAACATTCAATATATTTCTCCTTTTCCCCTATTTTACTAAATTATAATATCTCGTGAAATAAAAAACGTCTAAATATAGTTTCAGAAAATAATAAATAAAAAAGTAGTAGACTACTCCATTTTAAAGTTCTTAGATAGTTTAAAACATAGTAGGCATATGTATTAGGAAAATTATTTTCTTTTAGAAAATTAAGCTAGCACATAATTATTCTAGACATCTAGGCAGATGAAATGTTTTAGGTTGAATTCAACATTAATTTTCTTTTTAAATAGAGTGTTTGTTATTTTTATTACTATTATGAGAAACTGTAGTAAGTAGTTTGGCAACTACGAGTAGGTTCTTCGTCAATGTCAGATAAACACTTACATCAGCAATTGACGTTTGAAATCAAGAACATACTCGTATATTCTCTGTTTGCATATCGTGGTTTATTGGTTTGCTGGTTTCGCATCGAATTTACTGTAACGGTTGGCTTTGTTATTGTATGGTTTGAAGAAGGCAATTTGCAAAGTAACGGGATCGAGGATCGAGTTAGCTGGTGTGTGTGATATAGATTGGCATTGGCGGTGTTGGTGTGTTGATGTTGATATTGGATTTCGTGGCTTCTGCTGGAAGTGAAAGACCCGAGGAAAACGTGTAACGTGCCGTTGCGAATGAACAGTTCAATATACATAGCACGATCTACAACAGCTGTCGGCCGGGAGGCATGTAAGCACATACTACATACGTACGGAGATCAAGGGAGCTTTAGTTAAATCGCCATAAAGATAGTACGTAGTATAATACATTAAAGGTTGGTTTGTGAACAGATTTACCAGAATTTAAAATTTTACCTTCTAGTAAATAATGATAATGTTGAAACAATATATTGCTAGGAACGTTTTCATCACAATATTTTTTTAGGCTTTGTACTGTAATTTTAATAATAAATGAAAACTAAGTCATAATCTTACATCACATAGCTTACGAACTGTATATGAGAGAACCTATGCCTTACTATATGATTCTCGGGGACGTATATATCAAGAGAGATAGATTTATACAAGTACATAAGAGAGAAAAGGATACAACTCTACAGAAACCTAGGGTTATGCGCAGACGCCACGGCTTAGCATGGACGTCGGCATGGATTTTCAAGAAAGGGTCAAATATAACAAAATAATAGAACAAGGAAGAAGTTGAATAAAAAACTATATTATTTTTGTAATTCATTTTTGAATCAAATTTATTTATTATAAATATGTATTCCTCGAATGGATCAAAGTAATACTGGGAAAACTGATGAAAACGTCTGAAAATTGTTTTATTACATAGCCGACGTTTCGGCACTAAATATGCCTTCTTCAGGGAAATGTAAACTTACTGAGATGATTTTTTTAAAAATATGTTGAGTTACAAAAGTATGTATATTGTCAAAATTATTTTTAGAAAAATGTAAACCACACGGTTCATCTTCAGAAACAATTTGTCTGTCGCAAAATAATAAAAGAAGGAAAAAGTCAAACAAAAAAATATTTTTGAAATCATTTGTGAATAAAAGTAATTTATTGTATTTCTTCTTATATACCGCCAAATTAAAAAGTGAAATAATAATAGCAGAGTAACTGCGAACTATGAAATTGAACAAAAGTTTCGACGCCGTTACTGGCACATGTTTTTCTTCGTGCGCAGTCCCTTAGGTTTCCGCATTTTCTGTCTCTCAGTCCTAAGCTTTCTCTACCTCTTCTATCCAGTTCGTAAGCTATATGATTTATGCAATCTAAGGTCATAATATTTTCTCTGCATTTTTGGGCTTATAATTAATAGGGGATTCCACCATTTTTTAAATAATTTCATCAGAAAGTATAAGTAAAGCTAAGACTATTGGTGAAAATCCGGTGAAAAATTCCTATTAATAAGCGAGTTATGGTCCCCCGAAGTTTGAAAATATAGACGTGACGTCACGAATATAAGTTTTTATAAAAAAAACTGTTTTCTTCGTGGATCTAAAATGTTCTTGAAATGTATGCTGTTTTTAAATTATATTTTTAAAAAACAAATTAATATTGTAACACTGTACAAGTCTACATGCTTTATAATTGCAAGTGCATCAAAATTATTAAGTAACGCAATAAATTTATATTCGAAAAAAACTGTTTGAGAATTGCAGTACTGGACTGGTAGCCACGTGTCCGCTATTTGAATTTGTCTACTTCCATTGGTAATAGACTCCACCCCCTAACTTGATATTTATATAGGTGGTCTTTGAGTCGCCAACCAAAATAATATATATGGATTTCATATGAGTGACGAGCTGCTAAAACAAAAACCCCCTTATTTCCGAAGAAGTATTTCAATTATATCATTTTATTTCTTTATTAATATTCATTATTAAGCGTCTACTTTCACTATTTCTTATTAACTCTTCTTAATTCGATTGAGATGTAATTCCCTATTAACCTCATGGCTCACGTCCGATAGGGCCAAAAGTAAATTATGACATGTTCACAAAGATGTTTAAATGCATTGATAATTCAACCCGATGCATTTCGAATAAAAATTCTGTATTTGGATTATTATTATTTTTTACTAATTTTGACTTGTCAAGTTGTATTTTATAAGTTCAACGCCATAATGGGAAATTCTACAAATTTTAATTTTTTTTTGTTAATTTTAAATATTTATGAAATTTTTGGGAAATGCTTGTGACGTAATAGTCCCAAAAGAGAGATACTACGTGTTAACTGTGAGACGGAAAAATTGGTTTTCTCTCTCATAAAAGTTGAAAATTATTATAAATTCGTAAACTTTGGATTTGATCTGAATTTGGGTAAAATTTGGAAATAGGTACCCGGCGAGGGAATTCCGTGGCAGACCTTGAACCTGACTTTCTTTCTCTCTCTTCTTGCCAATACAAACTGCTCACATTACTCAGTCAAAGTGAAGGCTAGTTTTTATTGCTAATTTAGTTTCAAATGTGAATTATGTAATACAAGTGAACTCGGATATAATGTATCTCAGATATAACGAACGCGTACTTATAACGAACAAAAATAATATCCCGGAACAGAAATCCTATTTTGTGCTTGCTTATACCGAACTTTTTTACAGCAAATACTCGCATATAACAACCAAAATCGTGGTGAAGATTTGCAATAATTCTCGGTTATAGCGAACAAGGTACATAGTTTGTGTTAAGATAAATGCACATTGACTTTTCCGCCCATCTCAGCATGTATTTGCAAACGAATAGAGAGGTATTCACAATTTTTACAATTACTAAATTTAAATCAGTAAGCACAAATTAGGTATTAAAATACATAATAAAGTTACTACGATTTATTATTCAATATTATGTTTATATTTTTTTACAGTTTACAAATATTAAAAATATATACATAAATTAACAATCAACAATAATTCTGAAAATTTGGTAATGCGGTCTTGGCCGCTCAGATATCGAAATACCCCGGGGTGATGGGTTGGACCAACGACCAAATATAACTAGACAAAACTTCATTTGGTTTGTTTTGATTTCGGCTGGCTAGACAGAGAAACTAGAGATAGAGATATGTCTTGTCTAGTCCGAGTATTACTCACTAGAGGTCACCACTGAGGCCACGTAGAGTATCAGTGTCTAGTTTGAACGCTGCTCACTAGAGGCGCAAGTGTTCTTAGTTAAAATTTCGTGGTTAGCATTTAAGGTTAACATTAAATAATTTATAAGGTTTAATATTAAAGAAAAATCAATGTATCACTCACAAAACAAATACAAAATACACATACTTCTACGTGGCCTCCAGTGAGCAACGTTCAAACTAAACACTAGACACTACGTGGCATCTAGTGAGAAATACTCGAACTAGACAAGACATATCTCTATCTCTAGTTTCTCTGTCTGGCCAGCCGAATTCAAAACATTCAGTGAGGAGGGATGGGGAATGTTTTGTCTAGTTATATTTGGTCGTTGAGTTGGACGAGCTTAAGAAGTCGAAGTCATTGTGCATATATCTGGACACAAACTATAACACCACAGGACAGGGAAAGAAAGAGAGAACAGTTTTTGTGTGTACAAATATGACGGGAGCCGAAAAACGAATACTATTGGTTATTTATATCAAGCTGTATGAACTTTCACGTCACATTCTGTTTCAGATCACGTGACTTTTCAATAATATTACACAAATTTCAATATTTAATTGGAAAATATCTAATGGATATTTCGTGATATTTTCAAATTTGAGGCTATTTAAAGAATAGTGCCGCAATAAAAATTAGTGACATATCGCAAATGTGCAGAAATGGACCAGATGGAATCTAGCGGCCACTGCTCGAACCGAACCTAAAAAGCACGGTCTACCAAATTATGAATAGACAGTTAGATATTTTGGGTGGTATTTAGAATAGGGTAGTTGTGGTATTACACTGGCGATCCGGCAATGCTTAACATAACATCTCTAACTTTTCAGGGACGGCAAGAACTACAGTAACCGTGGTTTAACTGGGATGAAGGAGGGGCTGAAATTTAATATTGAACAAAAATTAGTTCCCTATATAGTCCGTTGAGTAAATTCAAAATTTCCTTAGTAATCTAAATATGTTGATTAGCCTGGCCACTGCTCAACCATGTTTACACCAAAACACGAATATTTTTTCCGTTTTGACATTTAGTCATTATCCTGTAACCTCTTTTATTCAAAAACGGACATTTTTTACATAAACAAAGTGTGTAGTATCATGTTAATTTAGACTGAAAGAAAACATTTTATCCACTTTTTTTATTATTGTAAATCTGACTTTTTGAGTTACTCTTCCTAGTTTAAAAACAGGGTATAGTAAATATTTAATTACTATTTGAAACAATCAAATTAGTGGTTACACGAGTCTGAGACAACAAATATGAAATACCCCAACTGCTTACACAAATCTATGTCCATTTCTGCGCATGTGCGATAGCGATAGTACACTAATTTTTTTGCGGCTCTGTTTGGACAGTGCTGGAGACACTTCCTTACATTTCATACTTAAGAAGGAATATAAAAATTCTTGCAACAACTCTATTATGATTATGTTGTAAAATAAACAATGAACGGGAGTACGAGAACCTTGTAAACTTAGTAAAATTGTATTTATGTAGCTAATATTTGTTGGCAACCAGTAGAACACAGGTGCATTAATGTCGGCAATAAATAAAACAAGAAGCAATTTCTCATGACCTTGTGCAAGCATGCAACTTTTAATTTATTCTCTTTTGAACGATTTGCAGACTTGTTGCATTCCTCCGCTGATGTTCTGCTGATAAACTGCAATAATTATTTTGTTGCACATTTTGTTTTATTTGTTGTACGCGTTTTACAACCTGTTCTTGATTATCTTTTGTTTCATTCATACAACATGATGCTGTGAGTTGCCGAAATTTTTATACATAGTTCCCATGACCGATGTTCAGACGTTTCTCATGAATTTAAAAATGTGGTATCTACGACCTAATTCACAAGCAACTAAAATTTTGGGAGATTTTGCTTATTTACGTTTACATTTAATAAAAATAAGACTCAAATATTTTAAGAATTTATATATAAATGTTAGCAGTAATTATATGGTGTTATTATTTTTTAAACTAGAAGAACATAATCATTTAACTTTGAATTAGCTAATAAGAAATATCTATATTTTATTGCAAGAATAACCAACGCCTTTTTTTTATAAATCTGATTTTTAAACTAACGGGTAACTATTGGCAACTCAAATCACTGCTGGCATTGCTGCCGCAAGCGAAAATGGTGGACGGAAGACACATACCGAATGGTAGCTAATGTTGTTTTGTGATTACATTTGTCAAATATGAAGAGAAAATTTATTTTGTATCGTGAATTTTTTTTTGAGAAATTTAGGTCAGACAACTTAAATACCACATGTGTACTGATGGTGGTAGCTCTGTAATGTGTAAAGTAAATAAAATACGAAAATCGTTTATACACTGTTTGCAGTGTCTAAAGTATCAAGTTTACACATCGGAGTATTGGCGAAAAAACTGAACTATAGGTGGCAGGCCGGACGGTAGCAAGATGGCGGAGGAATAAGGAGAGTTCTCTCATTCCTTATTGCTGGCAATATGCATTTCAAAATGCAAAGTACTTAATATGGAGAAAATTAACATAAAGTTAGGTGATATTTTTGAATACATTGCTTCAGGACATGTATTGCTTTGTGGAATAAAAGAAGATGGATCAGCTACAATACTGGGATCTTGTTTAAAAACCAGTCATTTGAGTAGAGATTATCATACGATTGAAATTTTATTAAATGAGAATATAAATTATTGGACAGCAAAATTTAGTTGTAGAGTAGGATTGGGAGGCAAATGCAAACATATTGTTACAGTTATGTTGCATATAAGCACGTTAGTAAAAATCAAAACTATATTTATTGTTTTACAACAAAAGTTATCATTATTATTATGCTATTAATTTATTTGTTTATGGGTTTGTATATTACAGAGCAGTAGAAATAGAAAAATTAAGTTGTATCGGTTTGGAACAAGTAAGGGGAAATCTTGTTAAAAATGATGATAAACAGTTTGGCTATAAAATTAGAAGAATTTTGCCATCATATTTATAAAAGAAAAAATAGAACCGACTAGAGGGAAGAAAATTTCAAGATCATATTTTGTCACTTGGGATATAGTGTAAACTTACACTTTCTGACTTGTAATTACTGCATTGTGGCACTGAGCAGTATCTATGGCATTTACTGATCATTATTTAAACCTGAAAATGTAGTATACACTATATATGTCACTTTCTTTTACAACAAATATAAATTAAACGTTTTAAATTACATACGTTTCAATGTATGCTATCAACGTTTCCTTATTCCTCTAGTTCATAAATCTGCCACCAGACGTCACCCACTTTGAATTTTTTCGCCAATATGAATAATTGTTTAAGAATTATTATATGTATACTAGTTTAAAATATGTTTTGACTTAACATTTAAATTTTGTTGTAGGAGTGGACGTAACTGCTAACCAAGATGAGATCTCCGACCACGAAACCTTCCAATTGGAATTTGACTGGACCACCAAACGCTGGTACATTCGCACCATGCAGGATCGGTACTGGACTTTGGAAACTGCTGGAGGTATCCAGGCTGCAGGAGATAAACGGTGAGAATATTTTGCTTTCATATCTGTTTCTGTTTATAAGCGTATTAATGGGGTCCTATACCATTTTTTTTCTGGAAGTACATGACGAAATATAATTTTCACCGTTTATTAATAGGTTATGTTAATGTATTGGGATTTTCAAATAAGAAAACGCTGACTAGCGGCGAATATTAGAACTACAAACAGTGGTACACATTTGACATTTATATGAAACTACAACTATGTGACTAGAAAAATTCTATTATAGGTATTTGAATTATAAATTAAAAATACTAATAAATGAGAATATAATACGAAAACTAAAGAAACATAAGTGACAGCAATGCTACGCTTACAAAAGTCAACAAAACGTGTACCATTGTTTAATGCGATCAGCGCCATCTCTTGATACTTGAAAATCTCAATAGAAAATCATTCATTAATGAGCCATATTAATGCATGATTTCTATCAATAAACGGTTTTAGGTGGTAAATATAGATACCATATGCCATTGCTGAACAATTGTCAAAACATATGTGTCAAAGCTTACTAACCTATAAATGTTTGCAATGATATAAAATTAGATTTTCTTCAAATTGTTAAGATACGGCCAACGGAAAAATATTGTCACTAACACGTGTGTTAATTGGCAATTAATGATCTCAACAATTAACGCGTTTGCTACGCTCACGTGTTAGAATGTCTCAATTATTAATCGCTTTTATTAACACATTTGGTAGTTAAATAACTATTATTGCATACGCGACTTAAAAATTTTACGTAATAAACGAGATATGAATTTTTAAAGTTCAGAATCTGGCGTACGACATATCTGGTCCTCACCATTGGTCTACAAACTGTTAATTCTAGAGGGTACAAATTTTTCAAGTTCGCATAGCTGAAATATTTTAAAATAAACATACATTATATTCATGACGAATTATTATTAAGCGTAAATAACAAAAATAATGAAGCATTTTTTCCTAATAAATTATAGAAAATTGAAACAATTTTACCATTATTTGATAATATTGTGCGCGAGTCTCGCTTTTAAAATCGGGCAACCAATCAAATTTCAAAGACTGATGCATCATCAAATATTAATCGACTTCAATTTTCAATCACTTGTAGTTTGCGAACTAATTAATATTTAAACAAAATTCTTTTACTAATACTCACTCATTAATGTACGTATATTGTCGCACTCTTATCTAAAATTGTCAAAATTTGACTATGGCATAGTACCGCATTGTTAAATTGTTAAAAAAAATATGATTACTATACCATTGATCAAAATGCCCGGTTTAACCATTGATGAATAAATATTTTATTCATTACTTAAACTATTCGTCGAATAAAATACCATATTTTTGTTTCACCAACGTCAGTTGTTGGTAGCTATTGTTATATTTAAAGACCTTTCTTTTTCGTAGTTCCTCCAATGCGCTGTTCGACCTGGTGTGGCAAGGAGACGGATCAGTGTGCTTCCGCGCGAACAACGGCAAATACCTCATGACAAAGCGCTCAGGACACTTGTACGCTACAGCAGAGACCGTGGGCGATGACTGCAAGTACTTCTTCTACCTCATCAACCGGCCTATCCTAGTGCTGAAGTGCGAGCAAGGCTTCGTGGGTTACAAGTCTGCTGGCAGCACCAAGCTCGAATGCAATAAGGCCACCTATGAGACCATTCAAGTCGAGCGCGCTGAAAAGGGCGTCGTCTACTTTAAGGGTAAGGAATAATATAAAATTCAATAATTATTTTTTGATGTTTCTTAAAACCAATGAAATGCTTCATTGTATGTCACTTGTCTGCGTTTTATATATACTGAGAATAAAGCCCTAGTGATTATTCCCGGGAATAATCTCTTTAGCTTTTATTTTTGTTGACATATGCTATCAATACAAAAGTAAAATGAGCGAAAAATACCGATTTAGTGCCGTTCCTGAACATAAAATTAATCAAAAAATTATAGAAACCACTTCTATACTTCTAGAAGTGGTTTAGGTACCATAAGTAGTAACTATAAATATAATTCCTGATTATTTATATTTATTTTGCCTTGTCAAAGTTCTGTTTTAGTTGTCAAAATAGACTTGCCAACTGCGCTATATAAATAAATGCAGCTAGTAAATTACGACAGTAGATGGCATTACAATAGCACAAAAGTCTGATTCCGTTGATTGACACAAATTTGTGGATTAAAAAATAATCTAATTAAATATAATTCGAGAGTTCGATAAATTAGAAAATAATTCTCCAGTTTATTTCTCAAACTTGTTGCCATTTGGCAATAGCCACTCAAGCCCAAGTTTTCGAAAAATCTGTCAAATTATTTTCAATTTATTCTCACTCTCGTTATATTATTACTGAAAATGTGCATATGAAATCATTCATATTTTGATTACACATAATAATGGGAACATCTTACATTTTCTGTTTTATTTTTATACTGAACGACTACCGATTACAGTACATAAATAATGTTTTTATTCTCACAAAATTGGAAGTAATATTATTACACACGCTATTGACAACCGGAAATGTCATTTTACCGGTGTAGATAAATGGACAAAATTATAAAAAGCACTGATTTTTCCCGGCAACATAATAGTCTTATACACTTACGTGCATAGAAATCAACCACTTCGCAGTTTTGAAATTAATTTTTTTTTTTTAGAAACTAGATCTCATTAAAACATAACTTATGCTGTGTGAAAGATCATTTATTACACTTTAACATAAGCCCACATTATCAGGAGTGCTTATTTTTATGAACTGCAGTAATGCAGAACCCGATATCAAAAACAGCGCATATTTACGTGGTTGCTGTGGTAGTTGCTATCACGAGTATAACAACACAGTTTTGATATATTGCAGTTATTACATTTGCATTAATTTGCACATAATTCATTTTTCAGTATTGTCTCATTTTCTAAGTTAATCTTTAAGTTATGTTAATTTGTTTCATGCATTTCATTTTAGAACTTTTCGTTTGAGAACACGAAAGGAATTCTAATTAATTTAGGCTCGTGTTAAACCGTATTAAATGATCTTTCAAACAGTATAATTTTTATTTTAATGACTGCTAGTTTCTAAAAAAGAAAATAAATTCAAAACTGCAAAGTGGTCGATTTCTATGCATTTCTGCGATTTTCGTATTCCCATACTTTCTTTTTTAGAACTACACCACTTTATGAATCCGGCTCTAAATTCAACTAATCCTAATGGGCTAAGTGTACCTATATTAAATTTGTCTATTTTCTAAAATCATTTAATGGTAATAGGAATTAAATGTGGATACATATCTCGACTTTCGTGTAGATTAGAGCCGTTTAAATCCGATCTGATTGAATAGATCCGATCGCATGACGTCACATTTATGTTTCAGAAGAACTAGCCACAATGATTGTGCATTGTGCACCGGGTGTATTGTGATACTGTCATTTTACTGTCAGACTGTCTGTGAACAAAAATTAATTTAGAAAATTGGTTATTTGTTTTAATTAAACGATTTTTGTCAACATAAATAAATTTGTACTTCTCGTCCCCCAGTATTTTCCATTATAAGTAAATCATCAAACTTATATCGCAAACAAAACGAAAGAAAACTTTTTATATTTATTTTGTGCGCAAGCTGTACTAACACAAAACATAAACAGTAATACCATGCAATGATCCTCCCTGCCGCTGTAACTACCAGTTAGAAAATTTCGATTGGCGTAATCGGCGTTTTGAAGCGATTCGAAAATTCAGATCGCCATCCAGAATTTTGTAGTGGGGTTTTATGATCAAAAACCGAAATATACAATCCGATTTTTCCGGATCGAAAGAAAGCGAGTTAGGTGTTCACAGATCTCAGTTATTCTTACAAAACCGATGTTTCGGTTTACTTATATCTTCTTCAAATAGGTATTTGTTTACATCGCATGGGGATTAAAATTTAAATTATTTAATGTATATTTTTTTTACTATAGGACAAAACGGCAAGTACTGGCACTGCGACGGCGAGAGTGTTAGCGCCGAAACCGACAATCCTGAAGGTTTCTACTTGGAGCTACGCGAACCCACACGTATCTGCATCAAATCCACCGGTGGTCAGTACCTCACCGCTAACAAGAACGGCGCCTTCCGTCTCGGCGACACAAATGTGGAGAGCGCGACGCAATGGGAGTATTAAACAGAAGTAGAGTAACCTAAAATTGCCACTACACATCATAAAATTATTGAAGGTTTTGTTGCCAACAAGAATTGATACATTTGGGTTAGAATGGGAAAACTAAAAGAAACTAATTTATAGTATGTTCGAAAATTCAGCCGCGGTTATCATGGTCAGTTTATACGGTAACTGAAAGGCGGTAAGCAATCGAACGCATTGGTATTCATAGTTATTATTATTATAATATTAGCTCTGATCGTTTCGCTACTTTGCGTCTACGGTTTACTGTCGCGTCTATATAAACTGTATAGGAGGGACAGTAAACCGTAGACGCAAAGTAACGAAACAAACAGACCTAATAACTATCAAAAGTATTTAGTATACATCGCAGGATATATTTGTTCAATACTATTTGTTTTTTGTAGCAGAAAAGGGTGGTTGTTTTTAATATCCGCGACTCAGTTGCTCTTAAACGCAACTTACCTTTAAATGTTGTACGGTTCCGGCGGTAACTAAAATTTATCACACATTTCAGTTACCGCGTTCGAAAATAGTGCCGTCATGGTTCAGTTTTCGAATATACTATTAGTTTGAGCGTATAGATTTGAATAAATGTTTAATGGTATGTAGTGGTGATTTGTAAAGTCCTGCAGTAGGTGATATAATGTGCTTTTCCTTAGTTTATGATTTGATGATGTATCGTGGGTTTGCAAATATCAGTTATTTTATAATGTAAGAATTGACATAACTTATTGAATTAAAGTTTAATTTTTATTAGTACAGGTATATTTAAGATAAATTATATAAATGTACTTATTAAATATTTATTTATATTCATTTTCTTGATTTTGTCATTAGTTGCTTTTATATTTTCATTGTGCATTATTTTTTTTTTTAAGTAGTAATCGAGGCTGTATTAAATTTTCCTTTAATGATGTGATATTATGGTTTCTATTGCTTTTCTTGTTTAATGAAATTGTGTACGTACATATTTGTATGTACCACATGGGGCAGAATTCGATGATGTGAACTCCGAGGTGGTCTTACCACTTACCAGCTACATATAATATGTCATCAGACTAATGATTAACTGCCAAAACGATATCGCCTTGAATTTGTAACCAAACCTTTCCAATCTGGTTTATATACATTTTTTACTATTTCTATTAAAGGCTGACGTGAATTTTTTAATGTGAGATATTGTAATGATCTTTTATACTTTAATCGTGTATATATTTAATATTTGTATGCTGTAAGGTAGCAGTTGTGTGTTAGATGTCTGTATCCTTTATGAATATTTAGTGTAAAATTATGATTCGTATTACCAGAACATGCATTTATTAATTTAAAGCAAACATTCACTTTGTATTGCTAGTACATCACTTATTTTATTCTTATTGTACGTCAGTACTTATTTATGTAACTAATAAATATTTACATATATATTTAACTAATATAATCATAACACATTTTTAATATGTGTACATTTGCCAAAATGTGAGTACCAACGAATTGTAAATTGTTACACTCGATTTATCTACATATCTTTGTAGATATATCACTGTCTATTATTTACCTATTATTTCTGCACCTCTCATTTACAATAATTACATTTTTGAGTATTTCTTGCAATACTCCTTTTGAGAAATGTTTATGTATATCTTTTGTATTATACCTGTAGCTTTAAATATTAGAAATAAATATGTGAAAATGTAAAAATCGTTGCTTTAATAGACCTATTCAATTTTAAAGATATCTCTTTCGTACATAGCAAATAAAAGGGCGCTAGCAACTACCAGCCGGGTTGTCAAACGGAACGCCAAAAATATTGCAATCATTAAAATACCTGTATTCTCGGTGAAAATTTACATCATTAGACATTTTAACTTCGATAAAAGCTTTCGTAACTTCTCTCGAGAAGTTTTTTAAAGTTGTCAAAGCCTTTTCTTACATTTTACGCCTTAATTTTGAAACAACAAACGATATGGATCTGAGGAAGGAAGTTCGTAACCATGCTCCCGCCATTTGTTGGCTTATTATGTGCGGATCTCTTGCGCATATTTTTTATCTAGTCAGTCCGCGGGCCGCTGTATTTTGCGGGTTGTATACATCATTGGCATGTGTTTTTTAAAGTAGCAGTGGTGCGCAAACCATTGGATCTCCTTTCTGAGTGGCTACACTCCTTAATGGGTAAATTATTGTCTCATCAACATACAAACTAAACAATTGACGTAACATTGGTTTCTCTCGCGCAGGGCGGCTCGGCGCACTTACGCGTCCCTTTAGAAACTTCCTTGACGAAGGGCCTCTAATAGGCATAGATACGCCGGTGAGCTCTGTTTCAACAGTTCTTTGAACGCACCACAATTTTTATTAGGATTATTTTCCTGTGTAACATAGCGTTCTCGCGAAATCGGCCAAGGAAGCCAAAATTTTCTCCATAAAAACCACAAAGTGCTATGTTCAAGAAGAAAATAGATACGTTATGTAACCCAACTTCTTTTTTGCACTATATGATAAAAGACCTTATCATTACAAGTAATATAAAAATAAAATCAGCTCCGTAGATTCAATGGTTTGTGCACCACTGCGACTTTAAGAAAACCCCGCCAATGAGGTATACAACCCGCAATAAGTCGTGCCTGCGGGGCATTTCCGGGTGGCTACATCTTTTTATCGTTAGAGCATGGTCCTAATAACATGTGGCCCAAATGGCTTGATTGTATTACAAAATACAGGGCGGATGCAAATATATCCAGACTACATCAATATCAATTTCTGGTATACGTGCATGTTTTGTCATTTCCCAAAAATTCTGATATTTTCACTGGTCTATAGTTCAAAAAGTATAGCCCATAGAAACAAAATTGTAAATACAAAAGTTGTAGCAAATTTTGTCTTCTGCAATCTTGATAATAACAACTTTTACTCTCCGATGTACAGGAACAGAGAAATTGAAAAAAGACCGAAAATTTTGAACTTTTTCCCCTATAACTCTAGTAGCATATGGCTTTTGTTCCTGCAAAATTGGTTTCTTATCACTGACCTTGCTCCTTACAAATCCAAAAAATATAACTACCCGACCTTTTGCAAGGATACCAGGGTTTTATTATATATTGACTGGACTACTCTTAAAATTAAGTAGGTTTATTATTACAAAACCAAAGTTATATTTTCGATTGAGAATAAATAAATAAAAAATATTTTAAGGCGTTATATAAAAAAAGCTATTTGCTAGATACAAAAAATAAACGACATATAAAAAGGAAGCCGCTACATAGTATAATCTTAACTTGTTGAATATTAGAATATTATCCCTGTAAACAAAACTTGATTCATTGATATTTTGTCATCTTCATATTGTAATTCTGACATCGATCAAACTAGATTGTTGAAATGTTGACATATATTTTCGATTATAGAGACACCATAGACATAAACGGTCGCAATTAGTACTAAAAAGTAGTGGAAGTGGAGAGTCATATGTTTTGTTGTTTTTGTTTATGTTTTGTTTGTGCAGTGTGTGAGAAAGTATTGAATAATATATACTATTATGAATCTTCAATCCGTATTATTCGTGTGGCATCGTTATTATACCCAGAAAAAGGTAAATCTATTCATATTACATATTTTCTGTTTATGTTTGGTATCTAACCTAGCAAAATATAATTGCAATTTTTTAAATTAGTTTATGTATGTACATGGACATCATAGATAACTTGTTTCACATAATGCATTTAATATGAATTAAAATAATTGACAATACACAACAATCTGTTCGTAATATTGTATCGCTTCCGTTTCTGTTATTGTTACATGGAAAAAATAATATACCTATTTGTTATGAATGCATCCCAATCATAATATTGAATTACTTATGGTATGGCCTTATTATGCATTTTCATGAAAACTTCCAAAGTGTTTTCCATTTATTTTCGTCAAAAATTTTCGGAAATATTCAATTCTTTTTTTTGGAATCTTGTAACCCGACTCTGCCATTGCGGTGGATGGACGAGATTTCTGAATTCTAAAACGTTTAAATCCAGCGATAAATATTCGTATCTGTTGTCATATGTGACAAAGAAGAACTAATATTGGAATGTAAAAAATTACGATATATACGTATTTGTGAAAGAAGGAAAAGTGATATTTTTTCTGCGAAACTGTTGTACTGTCCACTCTCCACTCATTTGCTTATGAATCGACTGAGTTGAGGCGTTGAGAGTTCACATAAGTATGCTCATTTAATAAATTAGTGGAGTTTATTAATTGCAATTGTGTTTGAGTGCACACTTAAGTGTTTACTCAAATTTGAGTGTGTTCTTTGTTCTATTCGTGATGTTTACAACTCAGCTATGCGAATGTTGGGTTTCGTAACCAGGAATACTCGAGATTTTAATACTATATCTGCTATTTTTACACTGTTTTATTCTTTCATTAGATCCAAATTGGAATATTGCAGCATAATTTGAAATCCTGTTTACGAAACTCACCAAGATCTGATGGAAACAGTTCAAAAATTTTTTTTAAAATTTATTTATTTCAAAATCAATAAATCCTACCCTGAGAGACATATGCCTTATTCAGCCTTATTACGAATGTTCAATGTAAAGAGCCTTTTGGAACGCCGTGAAAACACTCTTATTCTTCATCTTTTTAGCCTAATTAATAATAATATAATCGAAGATCCCCGCTGTCTTGCTCTACTAAATTTCCATGCCCCCTCTATCTCTACTTGCTTCTACTCCACTTTTTATCTCCCTTTCTCCCGTACCAATCTGCTCATGTCTTCCCCACTTTTCCGTATGTGTGCTCATTACAATAAGAAATTTTCCGATTTAGACATATTTCGTTTGAATTACAATGTTTTGCACACTTAAGTGTTTACTCAAATTTGAGTGTGTTCTTTGAACTCGTAATGTTTTGTTATTGACTTATCTTGTTTTGTATTTTTTGTACCACTATCCGTATTGGGCTCGTCCTGTAGGTTAGTTCTGACTAAATAAATAAATAAATCTATGAATTCGGCTCTTAATATAGTACTATTTCCCGTTTAAAACGCCAATGTCTCCGTAATCTCGTACACTGTACACTTGAAGTACACCGTACACGCCTTTAGCAAAAATGCAACAGAATGTTTTTAAAAAAGGGAATTTATTTATTTAAGTAAATAATAAAACCTCGAACAAAATAGATAGTCATTTTATAATATGTTTCCCAAAACCATTTCAATTACATTAGGGTTTGGTTAAGTTAATATAAATTACATGGATCATGGGTGTAGTGCTTTTCTTAAAAGACAAATTATCGAACTGTTTTGGTATAGTGGTATTAGTATATGTAGTATAAAAAATACTCTAAATTCTTTAGTATTCAGTGTTTAATTTGAAATTTGACGTATTATAGTGTTGATACCTTTGTGCAATTGTTAAATCCTCCTATTTGACATATGCTAGAAATGAAAATGAAAGATAGATGATGATAAGTCTTACTTACCCATTTAGTTACACATAGGTGGTCCACCTTAAAAGGGGTCAAGTCGAATTTTATCCGAGCCGCCCCCTAAAGTTGTTCCAAATAAATAATTTTTTTAAAAAAAATGTGCAGTCAATGATTCCGTTTAATATTAAATTTGACCGTGCCTAATGCACTTCATTTTTTCAATTTAAATAACATTAGGTTTTGACATATTTTTTAACTTGATTCTTTTCGTTTGGTTGCAGCAATTCTTGGTTTCTTTACAACTCATAAATGTTTCACTGAGACCATCTGCTTCACCATCTTATAGCTACGGAGCTGGTAACAAAATAGATATATAATCATATACCTATTGCCGATAATAATATGGAATCAAGGTGTATTGATAAATTAGATCGATTCAAGTAGCTACCAAGCTTGGTTGTTGCTGATTTTTTAAATAAATGAATTTGAATTTTTCTATATTATTCTATTTTATTTTTGGAATCATAAACTTGTTTATGTTTATACGCCCTCAAAAACGGGCGCAATTTGGCTTTTATCGCCCGAGCGCTTATAAAGTTGCCAAGCAACAGCTATTCAAACGTCAAAATCGTGGTTGATAGATAAATGTCAGACAACACAATAAATTCGATAAATCACATTTTTGAACACCGCTGCTCGTAGAAGTATTCGTATCCTTTCTCGCATACGTCTTTTCACTTCTTGCCCTGGCCAGCGTCAAATTCATCCGATGTTTTTGTTTGAATAATCGATATCTTTCATTTTCATTTGATACTAAATTAAAATTTGTTGTAAACAAATATACCTAGAAACCACAGCATACTTAAAATTCACAACTCCAGCCCACCGATACCGAATATATACCCACTGAATCGTAGAATTTCGAGAACCAAAATAAAATAAAACGTATGTACCACGGGCATAATCAAGATTATAGCACTCGGGAAAAAACGCTACGCGTCGAGCTTTAAACATTCCCCCGTGCTACAATCTTTTGATTATGCCCTATTATTACTTCAGTTCTTGTTATTGAATTGTTCATTTATGAAAACTAAACATAAAAATATGGTTGGCTGAAATCCATGCTGCTGATTTTTTTTTCGATTAATTGCTAACTAGCAAAAAAGACAAGTGCTATTAAATCATTTTATTATTCTTCGCATTGTTCTCAAATTGTTAGTTTTTTGTGCAGAAGACGAAAATAACATTGGCTGATGTATCCGTTGTTGATTTTCAGAAATATTCCCAATTTACTCAAAAAATGTCAAATTAAAAAAAAAATTATATTGAATTTGTGAAACCTATTTTTAATTTCACAGTTTCTTACATGATTGTTTTTCTAATTACGTTGCTGATTTTTTCAAATATTACATTTTTTTATATATAACGAGTCGGGAAATGAAGTGAGTTGATCTACTTTAATTATAAGTAAAAACAGCATTTTATTACCATTATTTCTTCAAGTAATCGTAATAGTAACTTAACCTTTTGGATTCCATTTTTTTTCTTGTTTGTTTCGGAAAAAATTAAAGCTCCCCCTTTTATATATAATAAATTGATGACACCCACAAGTCTATACCGTTGGCTAAATCATATCACCGTGGTGATTTTAAATTTTCGAACCTCAAATTAATATCTCTTTTATAGTTCTTGAGATACCCAAAAATTGGTGAAGATACGTAGCTGGCGACTTCGTCACGCAATTCTACGGGCAAAAATATATACATAAGAAAATATTTTTTAAAAAAATTGAAAAAAGTACAAAATATCGGCAAATGGCCAAAATCCAAAAATCTCATAAAATCTATAGTTGCCACAAATAATTATGGACTGGAGATTACTACATTGTTGCCAATTTATAGTGATGCACGGCTCGTCTCGTTGCATTATGCGAGACGAGAACGAGAGCGAGATTGCAGTTTAAAATTCGAGGCGAGATCGAAATAACAACTGCGAGAAGCGAGAAATCTCACGAGATTCTCGCGAGAATCTCGCAATAAAAAGTATTTGTAACTTTATGGCTTTGATTAATAAATTCCATGAAAATTGCACCGTACAAGGAGTGGAGTCAACGCTAATTCATGCATAGAACACGTAGATATGAAAATTATATGAATTCACTATATTTTTTGTGTCTATCTGGAGTCGATTCGATTAGTTAGAGAAGCGGAGTGACTGGTTGCCGGCGGGTTACCAGTGTAGTGGTTTTTTATGAGTTAATCTTACTTAAATAGTGGCATTTATTTAATGAAAAAGTGTAGGTACTTTTAGTTACAAAAAATAATTTTTAATGTTTAATTCGTTTTACTGATGACGGAATGTGTTAACAGATGTTCGTATTGAAATAGTTTAGAGATCACAATTTGATGATAAAATGGATATTTTAGAAGTAAATTAAATTATTTACTAACTTATCATATTTTCTGGTGACCGTAAATGAATAAACATTATGTTCGTATTGAAATAATTTGGTGACCAGAATTTAGTGTTTCGTCTCTTTATTATAGTTATACGATTGCAAATACATGGAAGACGGTGCTATTGGTGCAAACTTGTCTCTTGTAGTTAAATAGTTACGTAAATACGTAGTGCGTAAGCGCTTATTTTTATAACGAGACTGTCGCGAGACTCTCGTGCGAGAACGAGATGAGATCCAAAAAATGTGCGAGAACGAGATTACAGATCCGAAAACGAGACGAGATCGATATTTTATATTTCTCGTCTCGTCTCGCCTCGCGTGC
This sequence comes from Harpalus rubripes, assembly GCA_963082715.1. Lineage (NCBI taxonomy): Eukaryota > Metazoa > Arthropoda > Insecta > Coleoptera > Carabidae > Harpalus > Harpalus rubripes. The sequence continues at coordinate 17,401,679 of OY720456.1, read as the reverse complement.
ATCACTACCAATTTAATAGTTATGTTGACAATACAAGGGACAGGGTGCGGAAAAGGGTAAAAGTTGAGCATCAGTCCAACTTATTTGAGGGAGAGTATAATAATATACCCCTGTTTTTTGTGAAATATGTAGGGTAAAAATAAAAAAAAACAACATCCTAAAACATAAACAAATATTCAAATATATAAATATACAAATAATTTACATTTCATTAAAATTACAACAAAGATATTCAGAAGAATTTTTAGATGTATTTTCTTTATTTATTACTAAATAAATCATAGCATGCATAGCAGTAGAGATCGTTTTCTCTGATTTTAAAGGGTTGATTCTCGAGTATCTTGAAACAAATGAAACATATCACATGTTCTGGATGATAATTGCGATCCTTCTTGGAAGAGTATTAATTATTAATTAACCTCTATCTTACATTAATTGAATTGACTATTGTACAATATCTTTTGAATGGCAGACTATGCTCACATGAACTATTTATGTAATGTAGAATCGTATCGTGCATGAGTAGTATAATAGGTACCATAATTCATATCAGGGTGCCAACAATTTCAAAAGTTGATAATCCCTAGTGAAATTTACTTTTTCCTTACAAAGTCCTATAATTTTATGGTTTGTTTCAAAAAATTTGTTTGTATAATTCTATCCGTTTTAACTATAGAGTGGTGGGAAGATACGTGATCTTCCCACCACTCTAGTTACAAAATCTGATGTGGCTAGTTCATGACCTCTCGCCAATTCTATGTTTAAAATAGCAATGAGCTTTAAGTAAAGAATCACTTCTGGTTGATGTTGTTTCAAATTATATACAAGTTTTAAATAACATATTTGAGAAGTTTTGGATCCTATTTTAATATATTTCTTCTAGAAAATGTAAGTAAAGTACTATTTTCGGTTTATCAATTTTAGAAAAAATCTAATATTTAAGCTTTCTTCATTCCCACCTCTCTCTCAACAGTTGTTTTGGTGCGCATTTTTTTTAATCGTTCTTTAACATGATGTTGAATTAAATATTCAAATTTGAATTTGGCAATTTTTTAAAACAGCGTTTTAGTTAAAACAAGGCTTGTGCTACCAGACAATGTTTTTTATGTGTTACATGTTTACATTTTATTTCTTTTTTGATGCCCCGTACCGACCCGGTTCTACCTCGTTTCCTTCCATGTATCTACCACGATAAAAAAAGAGCTTGTGGCAACACTGAGTCTGAATGCCATTTTCTCTTGGCTATGCATTTTCTGGTCAGAACTGAAACACACTCTCCTGCAATATTTTTCTTGTAACTATCACATTTTTCGCTAATTAAGGCAATGTAGTCATCATTGCAATAAGATTTTCCTTCATGTATCTTGATGAGTTCTTTCTGTGTTAGTTGCTTTTCACATTTTTCGCAAACGATATGTTTTTGGTGCCAAACATTATCCATGTTGGATAAACTTATTCTCAACTGCAAATAAAATTATAAGTAACTGATAATAAAATTACCCCTAACCTTGAAATTAAGCGAAAATAAGAACTAAATATGTATCTCGAGAACAATGTTCTTACCGTCAGTAGTAAATTTTACGAGAAACCGTATTAGTGCCAGTGGTCCTAACAGCCATTTGATCAGAGAGTGATTAAGATTATTAAACATGTGTAAACCATACCAGAGGTCTTAACAACTCTGAGCTAGGAGAAGTGCTAGGTTATAATGTTCGGCGTATCTACCTACGAGTTATAATCCCATTACTTCTTAATACACCTGAGAGATGTTAAGATCTCTGCATGGTTTACAAGATGAGACATCTTTATTTCTTAGAAGGACTATTAGGAAATCTGGCATGGTTTGTAGTTTTATTTCTGACGGTGAGAACATTATGCTCGAAATATGTATTTAGTTTTAAGTTTTAGTGAACCAATATTAACAATGAGTTAACAGTTTGTATATTTGAAATAAATTGTGAAAAATTGTCAGCGTCATGTGACGATTAATAATATCCTCAGCAGTTATACGACTTTAAAAGTGAAAGATTGTTCAGCCATCGAGAGGAGAGCAGCCAATAGCTTAGTTGGTAAGAGCACTGTCCCGGCAAGATAGGGGTCTCGGGTTCGAATCCCGGTGGCTGACAATTTTTCACAATTTATTTCAAATATACAAACTGTTAACTCATTGTTAATATTAGAATTTGGTCTGGTAGGGCCTTGAGTAAATTATGACATCGTTCACTAGATGTTTAAATGCAGTGGTAGCTTGGCAACCCCACATCTAATCATGTGACGATTAATAATATCCTCAGCAGTTATACGACTTTAAAAGTGAAAGATTGTTCAGCCATCGAGAGGAGAGCAGCCAATAGCTTAGTTGGTAAGAGCACTGTCCCGGCAAGATAGGGGTCTCGGGTTCGAATCCCGGTGGCTGACAATTTTTCACAATTTATTTTAGTGAACCAAATCGAAATATTGCATAATAATTCATTTGACATTTTAAAATTTGAAATACCGTTGGTGCAATCGGTCATTTGGGCTGGTAGTAAATGTTCCGTTAAACTTAGTTCCACAGTAAATTTAATAAAGTGAACAAATTCGAATCAATTTCCATGTTCTTACATTTAAAACATTATTATTAAAAATTCGAGTTGTATTTGTTCAATTAACTAAATTTAATAAGGTACTAAATATCTGCACGTTTATAATACCGGCCCTTATGTCCACTAGCACCAACAAGGCTTAAATTTTAAGTGACGCTTAAAAAAATTCAAATATAAATTTTGACAGTGCTGTATAATATCCATTATATTTAATTTCGATTAAAGGACAGCTTAAAATTTAAGTTATTTTGGTGCAATCAGCCCTGACTTCATAATATTTAATTATTATAAGAAACTGCTCATTTTCTGTAGCTCACATACTTCATAACATCCATGGCAGTAAAGATGGTCATTTTTTGTCTGAAAGTTGTTGTTATCTAGTTGTTCGTTACAAATGTAGCAGATGAAGTGTTCCACATGGTATTTGTGAAACAAGGCGGTGTAATATTGTCCGTTGATCGGATGGTGACAGCTAGCACAAATTGTGCCGTTCTTTTCATGGTAATGCAACTCACAATAAGGCTCATTCTCATATGTCCAGAATGAATTTGCTCCCAAAGGTACGTGGCATTCCTGTTCAGAAATAAATACATTGTTAATAAAACCATATGATAGAAAAACAATGCTGCTGTTACATATTTAAATAGAAATGTTTCATATTTCAATTTTGTTTTAATATCAACAACTTATTAAGGGTGATTAGCGAGTAGTTGACTAGCATTGTTTTATCTCTGTCAATCGTTTTAGGATTATTTCAGAGAAAAATACTTGTTATGTAAAAATTGCGTGGTCAGAAAGCCATACCACAAAACAATAGGATGATGCGGTGTATCGTTAATTTTCAAGATGAGGTAGGGTTAACTAAAACTTAATTAATGAGATTATGAGATATTTCTATAAAAAAATTATATTGTTGGTAATCGATTTCTTCTCAACGAGTCATTTGTTCTAATCACTGTAGCCTGATACCTGATGATGTGCGTTTAGTCGAAATCGAGTGCCAATATTATAAAAATTTTATGAGAGTTTTACTTAAGCCTACCTCATCTTTATAATAATAAATTCTGAAATGGAGTTATTTATTCGAATCATTGTTAATTATTTGGTTATGTGATTTTTTTTAATATCAAGCTTGGAGCGTGGATGCAATTTTTGAAGAAATTCCTCAAGCAATTCTAATAAAAGCTAGTGAAGCTTTAGAGGAACTGATACATTTTAAAAATAAGAGACGTTTTGTTTACCTGTTGCCGGACTTTTGCTATACTTTACAGCCCGCAGTGTTCTTTCAATTTTTCCCATGATAACTAAGAAGTAAACAAACAATTTTAATGCAGTTGTGCGTAAAATGCATTTATAACGCTTTTGAATAATATTGAATACCTTCAAGACGTCTCGACATCAAAACATTATTCTCTAGCGGTAATATTTGAGTTAGAGTGTTAGATATTAAATGTAGCAGTGTAACAAATGGTAGATTATTTATTTAAAATTATTAATTATCGGTAAAAGACGGTAATGTGCAATGCCACATAATTAAAGGATTATGCGATGGGGTCTCGTGGCTCCGTGCCTGAGTGTCTGGTCGCGAATCTGAGGAACCGGGTTCGATCCCGACCGACGCCAAATATTTCGAATTTTAAATGGTAAAAGTTGAAGATGTAAATAGTGTAAATATTCGTAGTCATGTAAGTTTTTAATAATAATTATTTAAGAGTCATATAGAGACATTCACATGGAGTGTTAGAGAGTAAAGTGTTAGGAGAAGCACAGCAGTGTCGTGGTGAAAGTATGCAGTTTGTGTCGATTTCGGGAAGTTACTGTTACTGGTAAACTGGGATAGCTGTGGATATGATATGAATACTCGGTAGTGTTGACGAGCTATAGTATACGAGGACAGTAACGGCGAGTCGGAAAGTTACTGGTATACCGGGATAGCTGTGAAAGAGAATACTCGATGGTATTAAAGAGTATTGGGAAGCCAGGTATACGAGGACACTAACGGTAAGTGGAAGTCGATTCTCGGCAGTAGTGGTGAAGAATTGTGGCATACGGACTGTCGGTGATACTGAAGCTATGGAAGTTAGACAGTTAGTTACATAAATAGACGGACTGTCGGTGATACTGAAACTATGGAAGTTAGACAGTTAGTTACATAAATAGACAGACAGTGAGGTGAAAGGTGTGACTTCTGTCCGAGCAGTTGAATATACAGACACTGTTGAGTATATAGACGCTGTGGAGGTCAGTAGGCGGACAGTTGAACGTGATATAGTGACATAAATATAGTGATATAAATATCGCGTAAACAGTCTATAAGAATCTGCAACAGACCGGGAATCTAAGAAGACTGGAACGCGTAGTAAATTAAATGAACAATTAGTTTAAATAAAAGTACGAGAGTACAGTAAAATAAATAGCGTGAAAATAAATAGTAGTGTTAATTAGTTAAATAAATAAATAGTTATCTAGTTAATTATAGTTTTAGTCTTAATTAGTTTTTTAATAATTCAGTATTAGTAATCGTCATTATTTAAAACCTTTTAATATTTAGTTATAGTAATAAACCTTTATTTTAATTAATAATAATTGTTTTCATTTCACCCAAATAAATAACAAACAATACAGTATCTTATATGTTGTTGTCATTTTAAATATTTTCATTTTACTATTTATTCCTTTTCTTTGTCATTAATATTCTGTGAAAAATAAATTATAGTTCGGGTCACGTAGAAATGGCACTCCTCCATTTGAAAGGCCAGTGTGTATCTTTAACAGATATGTGTTGATAAGTCTTGAAATTATTGCTTTGATGCTTTGATGCCCTTTACCCTTCATCCCCTAGCCTCTCATGGAAAAGAAGAGATAAGATTTTTAGTTTTGAGTCGGGTTAGTACTCTTATGGAGTAAACATGAAAAGAGTTTAGTTCAGTTTGTCACGTCAAGAAGACGTCTGTACTCTTATGTAAACATGTAGGCTCGTACCACGAACACAGTTTTAACTAAAACGCTGTTTTAAGAAATGTCAAATTTCATTATATAATATTAATAATAAATAATATTAAATTTATCAAAATATGATTTTAAAGCAGAACATAGTTTGTATTAAAACAAATATTTTTTAAAAAATTATTCTTTAAACATATGCGCGAAATTAAATATTGAAAATTAAATTTGACATTTCTTAAAACATCGTTTTAGTTAAAACCGTGCTCGTGGTACGAGCCGTAGAGTTTAAGTTTTGGCTCGTGTTCCGCGAATGCGAATATTTGGCCTAAAGTTGCATCGGCATCTTTAGTTTTTAATTGATTAGTTATGTTTAGTTATGTGTAGTTTAATTAATAATAAGTTATAAACATGTAAATAAATCTTTAGTCAGTAAATCTCGAGTAATGTCCGTGTCCATAATATAAGTGTTCATCCCTCATCAGTCAACATGTGAGTGGATAAGTGTGGAAAGTGTAAGTGTGTGTGTTCTCACTTTTCACTAAGTCGTGGACACCAATTAGCATCATCATCATCTTCCGCACACTTCAAGTGGTACACCAGTCACGTGACTCAGTGACGTACACATTTTTTATTAAGTGTATATAAAAATAGTTTTCTAAATTGGCCGTTAAAGTTATTCATTGAAATTTCATTCGTCATTGAGGAGCCTGCTTTTTAACTTACCCAACAAGCAAAGCAGTCTGAATGCCATTTTCTGGTCAGAATAGAAACACACTCTTCTGTAATATTTTTCTTACAACTTTCACATTTTTCGCTAAATAAAGCAATGTAGTCATCTTTGCAATAAGATTTTCCTTCATGTATATTCATGAGTGCTTTCCGTGGTAGTTGCTTTTTGCATAGTGCGCAAACGATATGTTTTTGGTGCCATACATTATCCATGTTAGATAAATCTATTCTCATCTGCAAATAAAATTATTATTATTATAAGCAACTGCTCATTATCTGCATCTCTTACATACTTCATAACATCCATGGCAGTAAAGTTGGTCATAGTTCGATTTATAGCTGTTGCTATCTAGTTGTTTGTTACAGATGTAACAGATAAAATGTTCCACATGGTATTTGCGAGACAAGGCAGTGTAATATTGGCCGTTGATCGGATGTTGACAGCTAGCACAAATCGTGCCTCTCTTTGCATGGTAATGCAACTCACAATAAGGCTCATTATCATATGGCCAGAATGAATTTTGTCCGAAAGCTACGTGGCATTCCTGTTTATACATAAATACATTGTTAATAGAACCAGATGATAGAAAAACAATGCTGCTGTTACATATTTAAATAGAAATGTTTTATATTTCAATTTAGTTTTAATATGAACAACTTATTTAGGGTGATTAGCGAGTAGTTGACTAGCATTTTTTTTTATTTCTGTCAATCGTTTTAGGATTACTTCAGAGAAAAATACTTGTTGCTATGTAAAAATATTGCGTGGTCAGGAAGCCATACCACAAAACAATATGGCGATGCGGTGCATCGCTAACTATTTTCAAAGATGTAGTAGGGTCAACTAAAACTTTGAAGAATTAATTAGATTATAGGCGGGTTTATGCTCAAAAATTTAAGAATAGAAATAAAAATAAGAATGTTGATAGGAATAATTTTAAACATAACGATAAGTGGTGTTTATGCTGCCAGTTTTTCAAAAATAGGCGTAAGAATAAAAGTATATAACATTTTTTAGATTAGTAAAAAGTAGTTTCATTTATTATTCTGATATTGGTAGCAGTGTTGTGTATTGAACCCGGCTTTTAATCACCTGTGAATAGTGGAAGACAAGGAGGGGCGAGGTAACGAGAGGAAGATCAAAAGCAAAGTTATTAGATTATGAGATGATTATTTATCGTCGATAAATCATAATAGTTTAAATACGTTATTCAAAAAATGTAAGTACAAACTTTTGTCCATCTAAAAGAGGTACTTGAGTACCAATAATTAGTCGTCCATTTATTGTTCCCGCCCAAAGATGTTTTAATGAAAATTTTTACAGCATTTTCGTCTATCGAGATGTGTATTGTGCATAATAAATACACCTTCCCAAGTAAATTCAGTCTCATTAATGAACATTATGAGCCATTCCTAAAATTGAAGTCTGTTATGTGCTGAAAACATAGAACTTTTTGCACATGTTATGGATATAACTGTTGCTTTTTTAAAAATTGTCATATGTGACACTCCGTATTGTGATGTGATAAAGAGGTACAAGATTAACAAATGTGCGAATATTAAGAACAGAATGATTTGGTGATGATTTGGAAACGCTCCGTGTAAATGCGTTGGCAACTCCATGACACTGTCTTTATGTCAACCGTGATGTCAAGTAAAATATAGTACAGATACGAGTAAAAAAATAAATAAATAAACCATAGGTAAGTAATTACAATGTCTGTGTACTCGCATTTTGACAGAATTTTTTCATAGCTATTGTTACTGCATTCAATTATCACAAAAATATTTGGAACGACTCGTCAATTTACGGGGTGGTAAAAATGCTAAAAAAATATGCGATTTCGAGAAAAAGTTATTAAGAAATATTGTTGCTCTCGCCGAGTTATATTACTGGTTAAATTTAATGCACTTATTTCATTTACACCCTGTATAGGGATGGAAGAACACATATGCACATACCATATCGAGAAAACAAAAACCTAACAGGAACTGCTAGGTACGCTAGTATAAACACACATTTGGGAATTGAGCAGTCTCGAAGAGATGATTTAGAATCATTAGGTTATGTTGTTATGTACATTTATTATTCCAGTGTTTTTCAATGTACAAATAAAACCAGTTTTGCTCTTTATTCTTTGTCATTTCCTTACCTTTCAAATCTTAATTCTCTGAATTTAAATTCCCTCCATAGATACTTTACACGTATTTATAAAATTAAATTAAATTAAATCGTTTAGTCTAGTCTCTAGTACCTAGTCATAAGTGAAATTTTTGAAAAATATATCGTTAAGGCTGCGGGCCGTTTGCAGATCTTTGGAGGTTCGTATACGGCCCGCGGGCCGCCAGTTTGCGACCCCTGTTCTAGCGGTAATAGTTTTTGAGTTAGAGTGTTAGATATTAAATATAATTTTTATCTTACCGTACAAGCAAAACATTCTGTGTGCCATTTTTTATTTAGAGCAGTTATAGATTTTTCCATAATGGGTTTGTTACATCCATTACATCTGGCACCGAATTTGGTAAAGTAGTCATCTTTACAATAGAGCTTTCCATCGCGGTCATAACATTTAATACCTGCTAAGTTTATATTACAATGTGTACAAACAAAGTGATCTTTATGCCATATTTTTCCTATGGCTTTTATGCCACCCTACAACCAAATGTTATAAGTAATCACCATCAAAATACATTACTTCATAAAGTACATCGAAAATCGGTTCATTGCAGCTGGCACAATGATCACAGAACAAAAATCCAAAGTCTTTTTTACAGTAAGGCTTCTCATCCACTTCGTAGTAATTTGTGGAAGTTGATGTATGGAGTTCTTGTTTGCAGTGGAAACAAACCCAGTGCTCTTGATGCCACTTCTTGCCTAGTCCTGTGATAACTAAGCCTACAATTGGTTCCTTGCAACGATGGCAAATGTCTATGGTAGTTTGAGTTTGTTCCACTTTCTTGTTACTTTCTTGTTTCTCATCATTCTTATTTCGTTTTTCTCCTCCAGGCGTTGTATTGTTATATACTATTATATTTTTGCAATATACTGTTACATGACCATGTGCCACAATCCCAGCAGCTGCATCTTGTAGTTCAATACCTCGTTCAGTACGTTCCATTATTACAATTTATTCTGAAATCGTGACAATTTGACTATAACTATACACGCCTAAAATATTAGGGGAGCATAAAAAAATAAAAAATTTGCGATATTTTATGATGATTCATTGAATTGGTAGCGGAAAATTCAAATTGCAAAAATTAATTAGAAAACTAAATTTTCCATTAATTAAAAATAAGAATATTCCATTTAAAAAATGATTTCTACTTCAAATGCTTAGAATTAAAAAAAAGAAATTGTTAACCCTTGATCTAACCGTATAGTGAACACGGATTAAACTTTCATATTGAATAAAACGAAATACCGAGCAACATGTAACGAGAAATATTCGTTTTCCGGGAATGGACCGTGTCATATTTTGAGTCAGAGCTCAACGTTTCGCCCGCAGTCGTATGGGGCATCTTCAGGAGCAAGGGGGATAGTACTGTCTTAAACAAGGTTACCCGACGTGTCAACCACGCTAGAGGCCGAGTTTAAGCAACAAGAGGGGGAGACTCAGTTTACAAGGTTACCCGACGTGTAAACTGAGTCTCCCCCTTTTGTTGCTTAAACTCGGCTTCTAGCGTGGTTGACACGTCGGGTAACCTTGTTTAAGACAGTACTATCCCCCTTGCTCCTGAAGATGCCCCATACGACTGCGGGCGAAACGTTGAGCTCTGACTCAAAATATGACACGGTCCATTCCCGGAAAACGAATATTTCTCATGACTCAGACTGTGGAAGCCTACGCAATTATTTAACATGTAACAATTCGATAAATTAATGATAATCTTAATTAGATGGCTAGATGCAAGTGTCGTTATTTATTGTATGTTGTACGTGGCGAATTAACAAGACAAACATGAAAACCAGAGGGCTCAAACATTCTTAAATAGATAGTCTTTTTTTATTTTTCTCTAATTTTGCCGGTGTGTGTATATACATATGAAATATCTGATGTGGCCAGCACATTACCTTCCGTCAGCTCCATGTATTTTGTACAAATTCCATTGACAGTTTCATATAAGAGATTCTATATTTATACAGTAAAATTATAACACAAACATACTATGTCAATTGCAGTTGACAATGACATCTGTCAATCAGCATTTTCTTAATATAGTAGCTGTTTCCACTGTTTCCATGATTATAGTATAGTTGGCTGCTTTATGAAATTTAATATCTTTATAATTTTTTAAATCTATATTCATTGAATATGAAGTATAAAATGTAATCAAATTGTATAGAGAATAAAATATTCTTTAATATTTATAACATTAAATGTGGAAAAATGATATTTAACAGCGTTTTTCAAGAAAAACTGTTAAAAGTTAAAATCTTAAATGAGGAAACTTCCGAAAAATGAAATTGAAATTTAAATATATTTTATTTTGTTATTTTTCAGTAGGCTATGCATGAAAAAAAAATGAACCTTAATTAAACTAAACATAAATATTTGTTTATATCTTTATAAATAGCAAGAATACGAATTATCGAGGGAATTATACAATAAGGGCCGGTATTTCCATCTCCGGATAAAGTTCCGTCAGATAAATGATAAAATATCGCATCGAAATAAAAGCATAAATGATGTACGTTATATAGGGAAGGAAAGTGTGACGTCAAGTAGCCAATTTTGTTAGGATGGATAATAGTTTACTTTCCAAACAAGAAAATGGCTGCTGTCTTAGTAACCGTTGCTATGTTATGTTCAAAACTGACCGCGACCGCGACCGCGAGACGCAATACAATACAAGGAAAAAAATATTTCTGTTTACCTGAATGTTACAAGTAATATTCAAATCAAATTTATTCTGTATTTATGATTATATATGTAACAGTAATTTTGTTTTCGTAAAAAAATGGCACAAAGACATGTTCTTCGTTTGTCATCTATTAATAATTTTTTCAAAGAAGATATTAGATTAGTTTCTCGTGGTGAAAATGCAGTGCACTCTAATCACGTAAAAAAATATGATTTATGATAGTGAATGCTTATACGGGATGAGGTAGAAGCGAGTATGCGTAGCAGAGGGTATATAAAGTGGAAGTAAGTATAAACATAAAAATAAGTTTTATTATGTATTAAATTCTTATTTTATAGTTACACCTTGATTCTGAGAACGAAATTTGTGAAGGTTCGTGCACATGCCCAAGGCGGCAGGTATTATGCCATCATATGGCTGCTTTGTAGGTCGATTATTTCGATCACCGTTTACAAAATGACAGCTACAAACTAAGGAATATTTGGATGGTTCTCTATCTTCACGTCTAAAATATGGTTAATTACTATATGTATAAATTTTAATAAATTTTTATTTGCATACGTTAAAAGTTAAAGCCAGATTTTTTTTTCTTTCTCCTCTTTTGGGAATATAAAAAATCTGCAACTATGCTTTTCGCTATAATGTTTACAATATCGTGCAAAACACATAACCATGGTCTAAAATTAAAAAAATATATGCTTCACTTATGTTATGTATATATTTGTTTAATCTACCGTAAATTATTATTATTATAGCTTCTATAAAATTATATTACTCTAACCACCACGTTGTAATACACATGTAACGTCAAAGTACGTTTTGCACAATGAGGTTATGTTTTTGTTTTGTTTGGAAACAAACCTCGCGCCATTGCGTCTCACGGTCGCGGTCAGTTTTGAATATAACATAGCAACGGTTACCAAGACGGCAGCCATTTTCTTGTTTGGAAAGCTACTACTACCTATTCTAACAAAATTGGCTCCTTGACGTCATCACTTTCGTTCCCTATTGAATGGCATCTTCTGATGCGATATTGTTCATTTATCTTACAGATAAGTTATCACACACTTTATCTGAGGAAGGAAATACTGGCCCTAAATAATTCAAATTGACAGATAGCAGTTTTGTTTTTCATACATAGCCTACTGAAAAATAACTATAAAAATAAAATTTATTTAAATTTCAATTTAATTTTTCACAATATTTTTGTAATATAAGAACATAAAATAATTACATGGTTGAATTCAGAAAAAAATACTCTATCGAATGGGCCTAAAAAATATATACCATCCCATTTAAAAAAATATAACGTTATGTTATAGTCTGAGAATCACTGGTTAAAAAAATTATTTTCTTCATTAAGTGAATTCCAGTAATAAAGAAAATAATCGGGGTGTCCCGTATCCGAGAAACACCTATGTATATACATACAGACATCATCGTAAAAATAGTAAAATCCAGGGACTCTAAAACATGCTTATTTATCAAACACCACCGAATTTTTTTGACCAAAGACAATACCTTCCTTACCTAAACGTGACGGAAGGTAAAAGTGAGTATATTCTCTAATCTATGAAAAATGCGGTATAATTTATTTAATAATTTGAGACAAAAAATAATCTAAATGCCAAGTTAAGATTATTATCAGTTAATTATTTCATTGTATAGTGGCCGGTTTTATAAACGTCCAAGTAAATTTACTTTCAGAGTAAATTTATTCCAATGAACAAATTCGAATCAATTTTTATGTTCTTATGACATTAATATTATTGCTGTCAAAAAATTGCGTTGCATTTGTTCAATGGAATAAATTTACTCTGGAAGTAAATTTACTTGAACGTTTATAAAACCGGCCATAAGGAAAGTAATTTTTATTTTAGATAAGATCAATAAGATGTGATACCGATACTTAAAATTAATTAATGATTACAAAGAATCATATTTTCCGTAACAAGAAAGATTTCTGTAAATTCTGTATTACTCGTGGCTGCGTGCCTGAGTGTCTGGTCGCGAATCTGGGGAACCGGGTTCGATCCCGACCGACGCCAAATATTTCGAATTTTAAATGACACAAAATTGACCCCTGTGGTAAACTCTCCACGCCAGCAATGAGTGCCCGTGAGGTGACGCCTGGTAAATGCCCGCACGGTACAAATATGTCATCATCATTACCGATATCTGCGAACAAAGCAGATTGGCACACCCAGCAATGTGTAATATGCCGTGATGGTATATTTACTTATTTATTCTGTATTGCTCTGGATGTATCAAAGACGCAGACATAGCATTACCCACTACATATTTCTGGGTCTAAAATAAGCCGATTTAACTAAACTTACCTATATTCGAAAGTGTACCGTTTAGTCAATATTCTGCAAAAATTCTTCTAAAAAATTCTTATAACAGAATCTTTTGTCTAATTTGAATGACATTTGGTATGACAATCCTCATGGGTATACTTCTTTTCAAATATGAACGAGTAAGCCATTTAGGGCCGGTTGTATAATCACATTTAAACTATGTTTATTGTAAAACCATGGTAACGCGTAAAAATCTTGTTGTAGATCAACGGTTTACTGTTTATACCTAGTTTAATCCACTGCACTTTTGTTAAACGCTCGTGATCGACCCTTTAAACTACAGGTAAACTTAGTTTAACTTTAAACTGCCAAAATTTAAACTGCAGTTTAATTATAAGTAAAATTATTTTTTATAAAAAGACTTGTTAAGCGGTAACGGTACACTTTCGAATGTAAATTTTAGTTAAATAGTTTTATTTTAGGCACAAAAATCCGTGGTTAAGCTACTCGCCAATCAAATATGTCTTTCCGCCATGTTTTTTGAAGTCGCAAGATAGGGGTATTGAGTCGAAACGTCAATTGTTGATATTTGTAAGCTGCGTATCCTGTGTATCACATCAAAGACTAACCACTGATCACCATGCAGTATTTATGTGCTATACACCAGAATCTCGAAATTTTTTTGCAGGAGAAATGTTAGGTTAGGTTAGGTTAGCTCCTGCCTGGTGACGTCATTTTAAGCAGCTTCGCAGACTTACCGCTAGATTGACTGCATTTGACTTGATTCACGAAAATACACGAATTTTGGCTTAAACGGGCAATTTCGATGGTCGTTATAATCGGAAAAGTATTCTGTCTTATTGCCGACTGCACCAATATTTAACTGTAAATTAAACAAATAGTTATTTATGTAACAAGTGTGTAAAGTAGTACTTTTTTGGTCGAGTGCGATGTTTTGTAGCACGAGACAAAAAATACTATTTTACACACGTGTTGCATACAACATTTTTCCTACAACCGAAATGGTATTGATGTTTCTCATAATACTGAGTGTACAGGCATTCAGCAGCTTCAAATACTGTTAGTGCTCTTTCTCATAACACTGTACAAAATGTAACTTAAACACTTGGAAGAATCTCAGACAGACCATGATTAGTCTTTTATAATGTACAAATTGTACATTTAATATTAATATTAAAAATCAGGTTAGGTTAGAATACATGTGAAAAAAATGTTAATGTTCTTAAAAATTAGATTAGTACTCAATCTGTTAAAAAAATATTGGATTTGTTTCATTTATATGTATATTCATATTTCTCAATAAATTTTATTACTTTCATTATTATTTACTACCTAATTATATACTTGACAGATATATTAACCAAATTTTAATGTTGCCTAGCAACGCCTATGTACTTTTCAAGCACTAGTGCGTGAAAAGTACTTTTCACGCACTAGTGCTTAAAAAGTGACACTTTAAACACTGTAATGAGTGCGTGAAAAGTACTTTTCACGCATGGTTGTAGGAAAAAGTAAATACGTATAAATATATTGCATAAGTGTTAATGTTAATTTAATTTTTGTTTAATCTAACGTGATCTTATTATGGTAATCATGTTTTTTGCCTGATTTATTTAATTGATGTTAGAAACATAATATGCCGTTTACTATTGACGACCAAAGAATTATTTGAATAGTCTTAAAACATTTTCGGGTCCTGCCATAAGTATAAATATTTATATTTTAATTAAATATCTCATATAATAATTGACCGTTAAATTTTGTGGTATACATTTTAGTAACAAAAAAGATATTGTTGTAATACTTACTCAGACGTCTTTGTGTATGTCCGTATACACATAAAATATTATTGATACATGGTAAAATATTAAATTTTTGCATTTATTATTAAAGAACACAGCTTGACATTTTCATGACTAAAACTAGTAAAAATGATATCAACGGTTTATCTATAAATGATAGAATTATATTAACAGATTATATTAACTTATCATCTGATATCATTGCTTTGTTTTTATTCAGAGAATTAGGTTTAATAGATTACATTATAATAGAAAGCATGAACAATGCAATTATTATATTCTATCCGTTTTAACTATAGACTAGATGGCGTTTCGAGCGCGGCCGTTTTTACATGTATTAAAAAAAATCTGATGTGGCCAGCACATTACCTTCCGTCAGTTCTATGTATTTTTATAATTAAATGTCATACAGAAAGTTCCTTGCAAAAGATTATATTTCTTGTACATTACCTTATGGCAGTTGTATGTATCTTATACAAATTCCATACAGAAAGCAAAAGATCCTATATTTCCAGTAAAATTATAACACATACATACTGTCAACTGCACTTGACACTGACACCTTTCAATCAGAATTTTCTTAATATAGCAGCTGTTTCCACAGTTATAGCATAGCGTGCTAATATATGTCATATTTAATTTCTTTATAATTTTTTAAGTCTACATCCATTTAATATGAAATATAAAATGCATTCAAATCGTATAGAGAATAAAATATTCTTTAATATTTATAATAACATTAAATGTAAAAAAATGATATTTAATATCGTTTTTTCAAGAAAAACTGTTAAAATCTTCAAATGGGTGTACTTCCGGTTGACCAATTCTATCCAAAATCTAATCAGCTCTTCACATGGATGTCACGAAGAAGAATACGAAAGAATTATAATTTTTTAAATTGTAGTTTTAGAGTTATCGTAGACGAAAATTTTGTTACACACACACATCCACACACACACACGCACACACACACACACATACAGACATCATCGTAAAAATAGTAAAATCGTATTCTAGGGACCCTAAAACGTGCTTATTCATCAAAAACTCACCATCGAATTTTTTGACCAAAGACAATACCTTCCTTACCTAAAGGTGACGGAAGGTAAAAATCAAATTTTGGTGCCATTCCTGGATTTACAAAATTTCTTTCTAATTGACATTTTTCCAGTAACCTTGTCTTCTACGTACATGTGCTAATCTACTTTGTGTTTTTATTCATATACTTAACTTATAATCTTAATAATAATCTTTCTCTACATGTCGGCGAAAGGGGCATGCATAAATGAAAACCACATTATTCAAATAAATTTTAAAGAAAACAACGTAAAATAAAAATATAATTCACCTTTGAAATATAAATATTTACTCTCTGAAATAATAAAATATATACACCGTTAAATATGAACAAAATAATGTTTTAAACAAATTTATCTCTTCATAAATACAGTTATATTTACTTTATATAATTATTTTCAAAAACTTACAATTTATTACTTCGAAATACATTTTCATTTAAACTGATTGTTAAATGTTCTTCTAAGTTTATACGTTAAACAACTTACAGACTTCCCATGACACTATCGCCATCTGAAGAGAGTTCCATTGGAAACTTTTTTTAAAATGTTACTGAAACTATAACTGAAAGTGAAGTATATTTTCCACCCCCTCCATTTCTAGCCCATACACTTGGATTAGGACATCGGCACAAATATTTAATGTTAGACTGACCGTTACTTTCTATGCTTGTTATCTCATTATTTAAAAGGAAAACATGTACAATCCGCCGTATTGCTTTCTTCTGTTCTTCATCTAATTTGTCGAACAATGATAGACGTTTTCTTTGTTTCTGAGGTGATCGGAATGACCCTTTTTCCTCATGTTCTTTTATAGCTTTCCAAATACTACATTACATTACATTACTACATACCATTAACTAAATTAAATTCATTATACATTTCATCCCATGTATTATTTTTACATTTATTTATCTCGAACATGTTTGCTTTGTATATTTCTAAGTAATTTTTCCCCGTTCTCTTTTTTCCATTTTAGTTGCCACCTGACACTTTATGACACGCACAGATACTTTATTGTCTATTTTGACTTTTGGATTTATTTCGTGTTAGGGTTAGGAACATACAGAATACATATTGTTAAAACATATAAAAAATATTCCAGCGACACATTGTTTGGAACAGATCCTCTTCAGTTGGAAATTGACATTATCGTCAGTAGTGGTCTTAAGAAATACCGTCTAGTAATGTTTTATCCTAGATTTATCAATCTCTCTTATGCTCCAGTAGTGCAAAAATTAGCCGGTAAAAGAAACCGTGGCCTAAGTGCACCATATTCCAGTTAAAAAATTAAATGTATTCTATAGTTCTTATTTAATTATAAAAATATTTATATTTACATCAAAATGATCTTAACAACAAAGAAGTTATGATTTTATGTTTTTATCTTTACTTGCGACAACCATTTCATTCTTCTTTCTACTACTATAAATATTTTCCCCTATTATCAGTTCTATTTGGGCACATTGCAAAAAAACAGTTTTTTACAACCATGTTTTATTATTTTCAAATACAAAAATCAGTAGTAGTTGACAGTAGTCTGTCACTCGTTTAATTTCCGTCGGTGGCAAATGTAAGCCACACCCTTATTGGTTAGTTCGATTCGAACGTCATCAGTCGAAAGGGGAAGCGGTAATTCAAACATAATTTCAAACACAATTTTCTCATGAATAAAGAATAATACGAAAAAAATAAAAAATAGGGATAAAATATTTTTTCTTAATCTTTCGATTAAAGCAAAGAAAAAAAACCGTGCTACACCTCATTGTTAAAAACGTTTATTAGCATATACAAAAATTTCTATTAAAATATTTTTACCTTCCGTCACCTTTAGGTAAGGAAGGTATTGTCTTTGGTCAAAAAATTCGATGATGAGTTTTTAATCAATAAGCACGTTTTAGGGTCCCTAGAATACGAATTTACTATTTTTACGATGATGTCTGTATGTCTGTATGTGTGTGTGTGTGTGGATGTGTGTGTGTGTGTGTGTGTGCAACAAAATTTTCGTCTGCGATAACTCTAATACTACAGTTACAAAAATTATAATTTTTTCGTGTACTTCTTCGTTACATCCATATGAAGAGCTGATTAGATTTTGGTTACAATTTGTCAACCGGAAGTACCATCATTTGAAGATTTTAACAGTTTTTCTTGAAAAAACTATGTTAAATATGATTTTTCACATTTGATGTTATTATAAATATTAAAGAATATTTTATTGTCTATACGATTTGACTGCATTTTATACTTAATATTAAATGGATATAGAGTTAAAAAATTATAAAGAAATTAAATTTCATAAAGTAGCCATAGCTATGGAAACAGCTACTATATTAAGAAAATTCTGATTGAAAGATGTCAATGTCAACTGAAATTGACATAGTGTGTTTGTCTTATAATTTTTACTGGAAATATACGATCTTTTGCTTTCTGTATGGAATTTGTATAAAATACATACAACTGCTTTAAGGTAATGTACAAGAAATAATAATAATAAATCTTTTATTTCTGCAGATACATTACACTGTATATAGAAAACGTCACAAAATAATAATTTTCTGTATGAAATTTGCATAAAATACATGCAACTGCCGGAAGGTAATGTACAAGAAATAGAATATTTAATTTAGCAAGGAACTTTCCGTATGAAATTTGTACAAAATATATAGAACTGACGGAAGGTAATGTGCTGGCCACATCAGATTTTTTATGCAGGATATGACATTTTGTACAAAATTATATGTAGTCTAGTTATCTGAGTTTGACAAGTGAAACAAATTTGACATAGTCTTTCTAATTTGGCATGAATTTATTGTATCAAAATCATCAGTTAATGGCATCAAAATTATATAAAAGATTATTTTCTCAAGTTAAGAAAGTACAAGATATTACAAATGAAATTAAAAAATGTCCTAATCCCCATGAAAAAAAATGTATGGAGGAAGAGGCAGCAAAAGAGAAGGAGAAAAAAGAAAAGGATAAGAAAAAGGGTGAACCGGCAGTAAGAAGGATAAATGTGAGTTTACAAGGAGCCGGTTGCAAAGCGGGAGTTGCCGCCGCATTGTTACTCAAACAGCATCCTTTAATCAAGAAGATATACATGTATGATCAGAGACTTAATACTAATATAGCTGGTGATTTGAATTCTATTGATTCTTCTGCTAAAGTTGAGGCATATTGTGGTAAAAAACTGTCCTATTCTATGAGGGTGAGATAAATAATTCTTTACTCTATTAGTAGATGGGCCAGAAAAAATCGAAATGATCTTTACATTATGCACGAGGCAATCAGTTAATTCTAAAAATATGAATAAAAAATCTGATGTGACCTCCCGCCAATTCCAGGTTTAATATATCAATGAGTATTAAGTAAAGTATCACTTCCGATTGACTGTTTGTAAGCAAAATCTAATTTGTTGTTCCAATGAATAGAAAAGTCTAATACAAAATTTTGGATTACATTATGGTTTTCCACGAAAATCTGTTAAGAGCTCCAAGTTAAGTAACACTTCCGGTTTATCATAGTCAAAATCTAATATTCGGTGCTATTCTGTAACTTTATCATTATCTGTTATCGATCGTTAAATTAATGACAATCGTTTATTTTTAATGATCAAGATATCGATTGTCTCAATTTTCGTATTCTATAACTACAATCATTTTCTTTGTCATTTATTTGACAATTTTACGCATTTCGCGCTCATATGAACTTAGCAATCATTTACCAATAAGTATTTCACCCACATAATTGCGAAAAAAAATAGTTTTAACAATATAAAAAGTACGTACGTAAAATTTTCCGAAAAAGAAAAACAGTACTTAATTTAAGAAGAGTAATATAAAATATTTTTTAGTTATAAATAATTATATAGGCACATTGTTCTATTGAGCCCCTTAATACTATTTTTTTATTGATTACAACAAATGATCTTTTGATTATTGCTCAAGAATACTCATTGCACAAATTAATCCTACAAAAAGATTATTACGTTGTATTTTGCGAAGAAGAATTATGATTTACTATCATATATATTTTATTTATTTGAAAACTACGCTGAAATTTTGAAAGCTGAGTAATTTTGTGTTTTTTTTTCTTTTCCACTGATATTCCCCTGATGTACTATTAAAATTTAGTAGAAAAAAGTAAAAGAAATATCATTCCAAACGCATATTTCGCTGGAAATGTTATATTGAAAACTATACCTGTAAAATTATTGATTACAACAAAGAATATTTTATTGATTACAAGAATGAATCCATCAAAGTAAATTTCATCAATATTTTAATAATAGCAATTAGCGTAAATAAATACAATAAAATTGTGGTGGAAATGATAAATGTATAGTTTCGAAGGGGCCTCGCATGTCATAACAATTGTTCTGGGCCTCGCGGTTTCTATCAGTAGCGCGGCCCCCGAATGTCATTTCTACCATTTCGCAGATGAGGCTTGAGTGTTATGATTAAATATTGGGCGAGTTCTCGGATTACTTAAAAGATTTGTTTAAAATTTTCATTGCATCGCGTAAGGATAAAGGGTCACTTGCATTTCTTAGTACCTTGTTGTGAATACATAACTTAAATCTATAAACAATATAAAAATGTTAATACTACGAATTATATTATATGATATAAAATGCTTACTTGTATATTCCTTCAATGATGTATATTGTATTGAAATACAAACGATATAATATTCTAGCTGCTACTTTTGTCTGATTTTGACATTTGTTATCGATCATTAATATGATAACGACAGCATATTACTGATCGATAATTTTCAGTGTGTTATCGACTGTCATTAACCAATTTTAATGATCAAGTAACTTACAGAATCCCAATTTGAATTGCAATCGATCATTACCTCGATAATGATCGATAAATGATAACGATTGAGTTACAGAATAGCCCCGATTAGGTTTGTTCGCGATAGCAATCCCGGACTAGTTTGAGCATCGCCCAGACTGGTCTGATTAGTACGTGACCAACAGTGACCAATCATGTGTCAGTCGGAGTCGTACTGCGAACAACTAAAATGAAACTGCGCATGCGTATGATTCTCAAACTAGTCTGGGATCGCTACCGCGAACAAACCTATTATATTGTTTCCAATCATGTACAAGTTTTAAATACCAAATTTGAGAAGTTTTGGATCATATTTAAATAAATACTAAAATCGAAAAGTTTTGGATTATATTTTCATATAGTTTTTCATTAAAAACTGTTATGGGCTTCAAGTGGAGTGCCACTTCTGGTTGTCCAATTTTACCCAAAATCAAATCAAATTTTATGACAACTATTATAATTACCCCTTAACCTTAAAATTAATTTTAATAAAAACTACGAGTAAATATGTATTTCGAGAACTAAGTTCTCATCATCAGTAGTACAACAAGGGAAAGTTAAACAGAGTAGAAGTCCTAACAACTCTGGTTGTTAGGACTTCTGGCATGGTTGACATGTTGAGTAATCTTGACTAGTTCTCGAAATACGTATTTAGTTTTTATTAAAATTAATTTTAAGGTTAAGGGGTAATTATAATAGTTTTAGTTATATTTAACCTTAGACTCCATCTATTATTAAATTTTATATGAATGCAGGAAGCTTAAATACGGAAAATATATTTTTGGATGTTTGATATAGGATTTATCATAGAAAAAATTGTAACATACAGATAGACATCATTGTAAAAATAGTAAAAACGTGTTGTGGGTTCCCTAATACGTACTTATTCACTGAAAAATCACTATCGAATTTTTGGTCGAAAACAACCTATGGCGGGAGGTTAACAAGAAAGTGAGGCATGTGATTAAAAAAATTGCGTTACATTAAAATTAATGCATAAATAAATTACCCTTTTTACGTTCCATCACTTATAGGGAAGTAAGGTAATGTCTTAAGTCAAAAAATTCGATGGTCAATAGGGTATTTCATTATTTTTTTTAAACATTTTTTTTTCTAAACATTACAGTTTAACCGTTTTTTTCTGGTCTTCTTGTCGATCTGTTTTTTGAGCAAAATGTAATAATCTTCATCATTTTCTTTCGAAAGGCAGCAGATATTGTTGTGTTACTGGATAAGGACAAAAAAAATAAAGATATTAAAAAAAAATTTGAAACTTCTTATCTACGAGTGAAGAAATTTGCACATTCATGTAATTTACTGTGTCCAAAAGCAATTATAATTGTATGTGTTGATCCAATATGCTATATGACATGTCTTGTACAATCTATATTAGAAGACTCACCGTTCTACCACCCTTCAAGATTACTAGGATGTATTACAAGTTTACAAGTATGTAAAGGTCATTCTAATAGTATATTAAAGAACGTGTTTTATAAGACATGTTTTTTTCGCACGCGTCAAAATTTAGAAAACGAGCGGCAGCGAGTTTTCTAATTGACAAGTGCGAAAGAAAGTCTTATAAAATGAGTTCTTTATACTATTTTTTTATATTTTGCGCCTTCTACAATAACATTTACTTACTCAATTTGTGATTATATTTGTAACCATTTGTACATTTTCATGTAAATACTCTTCCCTAAATAAAAAAAAATAATAAAATAATATCTCGGACACGAAAAGAGATATCGACTTGTGGTTTTAAAATCTTAAATCTACACCCTTCAAACTACTTAAATACAAATTTTCAGAATTTTTAATTTTTAAAAAAATTCCACCCTTTTTTAAACCACACCATCCTCATACCCAAAAATGGGTGTGCGGTACACCTTCAACGACTTCACCAGTAAATTTCTCGTACCGAAAAACATAAGTATACCAATTTTCATCAAAATATTCCAACGGATACATTAATTATTAAACATTCCTTAAAATTGTCAAAAACTGAAAAAATCGCAAGGGGTACACCTTAGATTTTTTGCGATTTTTGGTCATTTTCAGACTTTTCCTTCTGGAGATTGTAATAGTTGTTCAAAAATTATGAAAATTGGTATGCTTATGTAATTTTGCTTGTAGAATCTAATGGTGATATCGCCAGCGGTGTATAATTGACCATTTTTGGGATATGACCCAAAAATGGGCATTTTTGAGCAAAGTTTTGAGACCGAATATCTCGGACACGAAAAGAGATATCGACCTGTGGTTTTAAAATCGTAAATCTACACCCTTCAAACTACTTAAATACAAATTTTCAGAATTTTTAATTTTTTAAAAATTTCCACCCTTTTTTAAATTACACCATCCTCATACCCAAAAATGGGTGTACTGTACACATTCAACGACTTCACCAGTTAATTTCTCGTACCAAAAAACATAAGTATACCAATTTTCATCAAAATATTCCAACGGATACATTTATTATTATTATTCCTTAAAATTGTTCCTAAATAAAAAAAATAATAATTTCGACATTTATTATTAAAATTAATTGTCAATTAACTAAACATAAATTAGGTAAAAATGGGTTAAAGAAACGTCATCTAGTACCAACCGTCTAAAACAAAAAATTGCGTATCGAAATGTAGGTCATTACGATACGCAATTGCGTTTGTTGATTCTGCTATTTTAAATTATTACAATCTGTAACATTATCTTTTAGGCAGCCATAAATACAACAGTTGCAAATAATTTACACTTGGATCCCACGTCAGTGCATGTTCCAATATTGGGTGGTCCTGATGTGGAATCTGTAGTTCCCCTTTTGTCACTAATGACTCCAGATCCGGGTTTATGTCCTCAAGATCAAGTTGCTTTTTACGAATTGATTAAGAATGAATATACTAAATCGATCTCTAATTTATTAAACAGAAATTCAACAATGAATGAAGGCTACGCTATTGGAAAAATGTGTATAACTATTGCTAAAGGTCTCAACGGACATCCAGATGCTTTAGCAAGTGTTCTGGCAAGAACTAGTAGCATTTGTCCACTGCAGTAAGATGTTTTATAAGTATCACTTCCTTTTAATAAGACGTATTCTTAATTCCAAAAATGTAATCATACATATAGTATTTTTCTCGCTACCAATCTGGTAAAGTGGCATTACCTTATTAAAAAATCTGATGTGGCCAACACAATACCTCCGGCCATTTACAGCCCGAGTCACAATAAAGATTAAGTTTTTTGGATTAGCGAATTTACTCTAATTTTGACAGTTTATTTCTTAAAATATAGTCTAATCTAATCCAAGTAACTACCTTTTTTTAAACCCCTTAACAGGATTAAATCCCAATTACAGAGTGGGTTCACATTCTCACACATCCGTACTTTAGTAGGATTCGAACCCAGAGCCCCGAGGGCACTCATGACATGAGGCGTTGTTCTTACCATTGAGTCACCGGATCTATAATAAAATGAAGATTAAATTTTAAGTATCGGGATAGAGTAGAATTCACTAATCCAAAAATAAGGAATAGCTGAAACATTTTTGAGAATCGTTAATTTTTATTAATCTAAATACATACCCACATATTTACTTATGCTGAAACTGTATTGAATTCCTTTTCTATTGTTCTATTTACTTTTTCCTTTTTAAAACGTTACTAATATTATTTTGAAATGATTAGTTCTTTGATAGTGACATTTACCTGTCATTAACATACATTTGAATAACTGCGTTTTGTTTGTTTAAAGCGTAGGCTCTGGGATTTAAATTAGAGATAATTTTATAAATTTATCCATAAAATATATAGAAAAAGTTTTAATGCAAATCTACAGAAAATTTAATAATCTTTAATTTTATAATAACATTAATCTCAAAAAAATAACATTTAAAGGTATTTTTTGAAGAAAAACTATTTTGAGCTTCTTGTAAAGTGCCATTTTCGGTTATCCGACTTTTACCAAAATCTAATGGGCTCTTTCAATTACAGAAAAAGTTCGAAATACAAGGTTTCAAATTTTTCTGAATGATAGTATTTGAGTTAGAGTGGAGGATCCACACACATACACACAGACATCATCGTGAAATGTTAAAATTGCATTCTAGGGACCTTAAAACGTGGTCATTTACAAATCTCGATATGCGATTTTTAGCACGATCCCTATAACTCCCTTACCAAGGGTAGCGGGAGGTAAAAAATGCAAATCGAAATTTTGACAGCAATGCATAATAATTCATTTGACATTTCATTTCGATGCAATATTGTCAATCTAAGGGACGCCTAAAATTTAAGTTACTTTGGTGCAACCGGCCCTTAATGAATTATTATTGTTCTGCGCATCGCCTGCTCTGTGCAAAAGACATTCACTTAATTGAATTATCACAAATGGAAATGTCAAAAATAATTATGAATAAATGATGGATTCTCTTTCTTGGTAGCGAGAAAAATTTTATGCGCAACGCGTATGTGAGTTTCTTTTCTGTCTTCGGTGGTTTAAGGTCAGCTTCGCTTCGGTCCACAAACTACCACCTCTGACTGAAATGTTCACTTACCTTTACTTGGTATGCAAATTATTACATTACAAGCCAGGTAAAACGGTTTTCACTGTTGAAAGAAGAAAATGACTGGCGAGTTGAGTAGGCGAGCCTATCACCTCTTTAAATACTGCTAAAATTTCTTAGAGTGTAGCAGTTGCACAGCCATGCGAAGCGCGGAGAAGAGAAGTTTTTTCATGCAATGTATTATTATGTATATATATATACCGTGTGTCTGTCTTAAAGGTGTACATAGGAGATTAACAGAATTACCTTTCCATGCATTGAAACAACAGAAATTAAATATAAAAATATCGAAAATCGACAGCCATGGAATTGAACAAAAAATAAATAAATGCTTGACGTTTCATCTGTCACAACGTAAGTTATCTTATTTGACGTTTCTGACAATTTGATTTTGTCTCTAGTTTTATTGTCTGATATGATAAAAAATTAACATTTATACGAATGAAGAGCTAAATTAGCGACAAAATTTGAAAAGACTGCTAATGTGTCTTCAAAAAATACACGTGAGCCGCGTAATCAGAATATAGGACGAGCAGAACATGCGTTACTCTAAGAAAGAGTGTTAGGAATGATAAGTGTAGACTCCTTCTGTAGTACTAAGGTAGATGTATTGGAAATGAGTTAGTAGTCAGATGGAGCATGGGCCTGTTGTCAGCGGCATGTTGCATTGTTGATTTGGGGGCCCATGCTCCATCTGACTACGTAGAATATAATTCACATGTAATTTCACAACTTTCGATGATGTACAACAACGTAATTCTGCTTCAATACTATATATATATATATATATATATATATATATATATATATATATATATATATATATATATATATATATATATATATATATATATATATATATATGTGTATGTATTTATTTATAATTCTCAACATGAAAATTTTTTAGTTGCTGATGAGCGGATTTAGCTCGAAACGTCCTAAATATAATTAAACAAGGAATATTGGAACTTGAAGGCCTTTTATTTATTGCACATATTATTTAAACAAAACTGTATTTTTTTAACTTTATTTATTAATTTTATATTTCTATTATTGCCATAATTAACTATATTTGTTCAAATCAAATTGTCAGAAACGTCAAATAAGTAAACTTACGTTGTGACAGATCACAGACAGATAAAACGTCAAGCATTTATTTATTTTTTGTTCAATTCCATGCCCGTCGATATTTTTAACGCAATTTTCGACATTTTCATATTTAATTTCTGACGTTATAAAGCCTGTAAAGGTAATTCTGTGTATTGTTTTAGATGTAGAATTTTATACACTAAAACTTTTATTTGACGTATTTTTGCTTAAAATAATTAGGCGAGCAGGAAATTGCAAAAAAACTGATTTCCCATGTTAATCTCCTATGTACACCTTTAAAATAGACACACGGTATACGCGCACTTTGGAGCAGCGAAGAGCAAAGCAACGAGGCGACTATACATATAAGAATATATTAAATGAAAAAACTTCTTCGCCGCTCTTCGCGTCACTCAAGTGAGCGACGTCCTTAAACCGTAAACGCAAAGTAGTGAATCGAACAAATCTAACATAAAGTTATAAAATTATTATTTTGAAGGTATCTGGTTTCTACTGTAAAATTTGGAAAGAATGGTATTTATCATAATTATGGAATTCCAAAGTTAACATCTTTTGAGCTTCAAGAACTAGAAAAATCCTTGCTATTACTTGAGAAACGTGAAAAAGTCATGGGCAAATTAAAAAACAAAATCCTGAAACAGTTTAAAGAATGTACTAAAAATGTCTGTTCCTAATTACTTTTATTATAAACATAAATTTGAATATTGTACCACTAATAAATAAAATAATTTTGAAAATCTTTAAAGTGTTACATAAATTTAACGTTTTGCACCCGGGCATCGTGATCCACAATCTGGAGAATCCATCCACCTGAAATCCCTTAAGTGCATTGGTATACGTTCGATTGTTTCCATCGGACTTGTGTCCATAAGATCCACATCTGGTTGCCCCTCGAAAGCTGGTCGAATATTATACTCAGGCACGTCTTCATCTGTATACAAATTAAAGACTGGAGGTTCGTACACCAAGTCTCCTAGCCATTCCACGTCTGGTGACAAATCTGGAGGCGATTCCATCATAACGTCTCTTGGAGGACTTTGAGACATCAGTTGAGCTTGAAGTTGAAGTATCCTCACGTTTTCATCCTCTTCTTCTTCTTCTTCTCTTCTTTCTTCTTCTTCTTCATCTTCGAACAGCAGTCTTCTTCTTGCCGCTGGCCTGCAAATTTGCTTCCTTTGTTTCCTCCACGGTCTTGTAGCTGGTGGGATGGGAGTTTCATAGTAGCCCGTTCGTGGTTCTGGAGTTGTTGGCTGTAGAGCAGGGAGCCTGTCATATTCGAATCGAATTGTTTCCGGTAGCTGTTCATAGGGTGCCTGCGCTGAGGGAGGCGTGTCCGCGTAGAGGACGTTAGGATCGAGAGGCCTGCGGCCAGGTATTCTGCGAGGTGGAGGCACAAATGCCTGCGGTGTGCACGGACGTGGTGGAGGCGCAGGAGGAGATGGACTTCTGAGATCTACATAATCTGGGGATGTAAGGTCTATGACATCTGGAGATGTGAGATCTATAACGTCGAAGTCCTGAGCTACTGCTTGCGCTCTTTCAAACGCGTCTTGGAAACCTTGCATTACAGGAAGTCCACTGGGTGAACGTAGAGGAGAAGGCATACATGGACTCTCGAATATAGAAACTGGCGAAGGCGGTGCAGGTATCCTGAACATATAATCTGGCGAAGGCGGTGCAGGTCTCCTGAACAGAGAACCAGGCGTAGGCGTTGTTGGTCTTATTGTAGGTGAATCTTGAGGCATATAATCTGATGGCGATGGGGGCGAATACATTAAAGGCGGGCTTTCCGTATATATTCCTCTCTGGGTTAAGGGCGATGGTGTTTTCCATGTCCAGTTTTCTGGAGGAGTGGTTACTACTGGCATTGGTATTGAAACTTCTTCAAGAGCACGTGGTCTCAAAGGTGGTGAAACCGGCGATACTTCATAATATTTCTCTGTAACAGCTTCCATTTTTGGTCTGTGACTATATTTCGCTACTCTGACTGATTTTCCAGGTTTCGGTTTGACCGAAAATGCTTTCCTTGTGTATGGTGTTGGTTCATGCATTTCTAACCTTTGTCTCCAAAGTCTTCGTTCATGTTGAGGAGTTGGTGGACTAACCTCTGGTGAACATGGGCGAACTGGAAGCCTTCGTGCGGCACATGGGGCAAATACTTCCCCTTCTAAAGCTCTTATTTCTGCTTCCAGGGGATCCTCGACTCGTGCCATGGGTGCCCTTGATGTTGAGGGAACAGGTTCATGAGCAGGTTCAACAACAGCTCCTAATCTTGGTCTGTGACTATATTTGGCCACTCGTACAGACTTTCCGGGTTTCGGTTTTACCATAAATGATCTCTTTGTATATGGTACATAATCACGCATTTCTAATTCTTGTCTCCAAACTTTTCTCTGGAAATCTGGAGTTGGAGGACTGACCTCTTGTGGTGGTGGGAGTCTAGGAGGTCTCCGTGGTCGAATACCACGCGGACTCGGGCCAAATACTTCAGCTTCTAAGTCTCTTATTTCCGCTTCATATTCTGGTTCAGCAAATTCCGGCGATGAATACAATTCTGGTGGTAGTTCAGTATCTAATTCATCGTATTCATACATAGCTTCATCCAAATTTGTAGGAGGAGATGGAATGCAAGGAGCTATAGGGCGTCCAGGTGATGGTGCACACGGAGAAGGAGTAAATGATTCGGGTGAGTCCGATTCGGGGGATGATATTAATGGTGGGCTTTCATAGAACAATGTTCCTAAGGGTGGTAATCTCGGTGAAGGTATACCAGTAGGCGTTTTTATTTTTCGTTCTTCGGGCGTACGATACTTCAATTTTGGGGGAGTTTCATAAGTCCAACCACTAGGACGTATTAGACCCGTAGGCAAGTCCTCTGGCACCGGTTCATCAAAAATATGCATTGGAGTTGGAGACACGGTAATAGGTTCAGGGGAAGGAGGACTTGGTACATCGAAATCATATCGTCTGGTACGCCAATATTCCCTCTCTGCGTCAGACATTTCGTATTGTGCGCGTTCTTTATGCCGCTCAGATAATGGATATAAATCCTTATGCTTTTCCTCTAAGATGCGGTCT
Organism: Harpalus rubripes; assembly: GCA_963082715.1. Lineage (NCBI taxonomy): Eukaryota > Metazoa > Arthropoda > Insecta > Coleoptera > Carabidae > Harpalus > Harpalus rubripes. The sequence goes on along the minus strand of OY720456.1, from coordinate 17,371,764 downwards.
ATGTCCACCGCACATGCCCTTGCTGCTTGACGTCTCATATCAGCTATATACCTTTCTTGTGCCATTGCAGCTTGGCTTGGATGGCTTTGGGAGTAAATTGTTTCCAACTGAGGTGGTTCAGAATATGTTACTGTTTTAGTGTATGGTAGAGGTTCATGTAACCTAACCATCTCTCTCCACATTCTTCTTTCAATGTCTGGAGTGGGTGGACTTTCTTCGCCTGGAGGAGGAGTTCTGGGTCTTGGAGGAGTGCGAAGCATTTCTAGCTCACGTTCCAGTTCTTCTATTTCTCTGTTCAATTGGTCTACAGTTACCCCTTCTGGTACTCCCTCTACTGCCATAGGAGGCTCTAAATTAGAGAAAAGTTATTAATACTTATAAACTTGGAGATTAAAGTCTCATTTCCACCGAATGTTTTAATGCTTAATGCATAATGATTTGTACATAAGGCTTAATGCATTATAACAATTTACTAGGATACCATTTCCAGCTACTTTGTTTAGTGACTAATTCGACAGAAATGTCACATTTTTTATCCTTTTTATATTTAACTCTAGCAGACTGTCATTGAAGCAGTAATTCTTCTTTTCTTAACATGTCATATACATAATTTTTTGTATCTATATCAATATCTAAAAAATTAAAAACTCAATAATTATAAAATAGACTGACAGCTAACAGTTCAGATTAGAAAATAAAGAAAGACAGATGACAGATATGTCTTCCCATCTCACAATTACGCTTAGGCATTACGCCTTAAACCTTGGAGTTTGCAAACTTTTGTTCTTACGCATTGCTCTTAGTTCTTAAGCATTAAGCCTTATGCATAGCTGGAAATGGTAATAAACGTTGCCATATAATAAATTTTTTGCGCATTGCGCTTAGTTATTAATTATAGCTCTTAATCATTAAGACAATCGGTGGAAATGAGACTTAACGCATATCACTATTGAACATGCAGAGGTTATCGCATCCAATCGGTTTAGAATTCTATAAAGTTAACTTCTCTGTTGAGCATATGGAGCCGGAATTCCACCCGTTTTCATTGTCCGAATTTTACTTGCAGTTTAGAAAAGACTGTATTATCTAGGCTTTAAATTACGGCTTATTGTATTATGCATGCAGGGCCGACTGTATAGTACAGTGTGTTCAATAAAATTCCAAACTCGGAGTAGGTTATAAGCAGAGAAACGTAATTCTGATCATTATTCAATTCAAAAGTCAAGATGTCAAAATTGATCTTGAAATGTAATTTTAAGGAGAAAAAATCTGATGTGGCCAGCACATTACCTTCCGTCAGTTCCATGTATTTTGTACAAATTCCATACAGAAAGTTTCATATAAGAGATTCTATATTTTCAGTAAAATTATAACAAACATACCATGTCAATTGTACTTGACACTGACATCTGTCAATCAGCATTTTCAAATAGTATGTTCCGTAACGTAACCGGTACGACCAGATTTACGGTTTTGTGTTTTGATTTAAACGTCAACGCCACTGGGTAAATATTGGCATAGAGAGCAGTGTAGTACATAATTAATTATCTGTAACTCTACGACATACGTCATTATTATGGATAGTGTGTTAGAAAGTAATGCCACTATTTACGTATATCTATCACACCACATACATAAAATAGACATAGGTCAAATCATCTTTCTCTTTCTAATACAATATGTTGCTAAGCTACTGCTCTAAAGTGATGTGTATTCTTTCTTCGAACAAATGACCATGAATAGTCATCTTTCGTGAATAATAGTTTACATACATATATACATACATACACATACGTACATATATACATACATACAGACATTATCGTAGAAATAGTAAAATCTTATTCCAGGGACTCTAAAATGTGCTTATTCATCAAAAACTCGAATTTTACCATATGATACCGCGGTCACATGTTTGACGTAACCGCAAGTAACTGGTATGCTGAATAAAATGCGGTTACCATGTAACCGGTGAACCGGAGGTAACCGGTCTGAATAAAAAACGCCTTTTATATAACATTTTTGACATTATCTCATGTCAAAATGACATTTAATTAAATATTTTTAAATTGACATGCGTTTCTTTGTTCCTAGCCCACTCCGAATTAGGAATTTTTTTGAACACACTGTAGTAGAGGCACAGACACGATGAGAAAGTTGAGGCTGCCTCTCAATAAAATAAATTGCGGATAGACATAAGTCTATAACATATATACACCTTTGGATAAAACCTCATATTAATATCTTTTTAGTTTCTGAAATATATTTGCGTCTCCAAGCTTTGGTTCATAACCCAGAAATTTGTGAAAACGAAAAAAATATCGACTTGCTGTTTGAAAATTTGAAATCAGTGCGATGAGATGTACTCGTATCTAAATTCTAAATATATAAAATTTTATAAATTTTGAACATTTTGGGGAAAACGGTTATAGTATAGATCCCCTTAACATATTTTTTATTTGTATAACCCCTCAAGAGGATTGCATCTCAAAAACAAAGTGGGTTGACATATACAAACATTCATTCCTTGGAAGGATTCGAACCCGGAACCCTTAGTGTGCTGATGTAAGAGCCGTTGCTCTGATTGTTGAGCCACTTCGAGCCAGTAAATAAATTATATTTATATATTACGTATTTTTTTCAAAATTCTCTGATATGTGGAGGTTTGTACCTGCCCCTCCCCCATAATTAATTAATATTTTGTACAAAATGAATGAATTTTCACCTGGTGGTGAACTGTCTTCCACTGTGGCCAAACCAGGTCGCTTTGCTCCTCTCAAAGCTACTGATCTACCAGGTGTAGGGCGAACATGAAATATTTTCTTTCTTAACGGGATAGTTGCGTGTTCTTCTACTGAGCTCCTCCAAGCTGCTCTCTCTGGAGTAATCATTCGCGGTTCTTCTGGACTGATTTCATAATCTGCAATGGCCGGCATCTGCACATCATCGAGATCTGTTGGCTCTTGTAGTTCTCGGTCTATGATGTCCCTCTGCCAGTAACCCATAGGAACTATTTGTCCTTGAGGTGTTCTGCATGGAGAGGGTGTTCTTGGTGACAAGTCAGGCGGAGTTAACAACGCTAGATCTAACTCGTCGTACTCTGGAGAATAAAATTCTTCTGGCGGACTTTCATGGAACATAGTCAGTTCTTTTGGTATTTGTCGCGGAGGACTGATTCCAGTAGGAACTGGCTTTTCTTTTGGAACATATGGTTCTGGTTGGTATCTTTCTGGAGTTTTCCAAATCCAACCACTAGGAGGTAGTAAGGCTTGAGGCTGACCTTCTGGAACGGGTTCATCCAATAAATGCGGGGGCGGTTCAGGAGTTACAACTGGTTCAGGAGAAGGGGTTGGTCCGGTTACAGTTATACACGGGCATTTAGGCTTTTTCGGACGTTTTCTCGGTTGGAAAAGTTTTTTTCTCTGTTGTTCTCTTATCTCTCGTACGTCGCGTTCTACTTTTCGTCGAGCGTGTCTCTCCAAGGCCCTAACTGGCTCTTGTCTTTGCGTTTCGGCAAATTCTGGATGTCCAGGAGATAAAACTGTTGGCAGTGTTGGTGGTGTATATAACTGCCGGCGGGGCCTATAAGGTTCCATTTCGTGTGTTGCAGTCAAATGTGGGAATGCTCTTCGGTACAAATCTGGTGTAGGTGGTGAGTCTGGATCAAATGGAGGAGGCCTTCCTCTTCGTCTTAATGGTGTCGACAATTGGGATCTTTCGTATAATTCTCTAATCTCTCTACCCAGCTGTTCTCTCTGTGTAGCTGGACCTAAATTAAATATATTATTATATACGGGTTTTAGTTGCAGAATTTTTGCTCGTGAATTTTTCTCACTTCTCCAGAAATATATTTCTTGAGAATCGATAAAGAAATATTAAATACATTATTTGCTAGTTGTCAATAATGTGATACTGACGAAGAAGAGGTTAATGAAGTTCCAATCAATGAAAATTAATTTTCTCTGCAATTTATCTATATGTCGGCGATAAACGCTGAAATCCGTCATTCCCGGTAATGTCAAGTTGGTACAGAGATTACCGGCAAACAGTGGAATGATCATAAAATCGCTACACTGGCGATTCGCCGAAAGCCAATTACTCTGCTTCGCTCCGTGTTGGCTTCCTTCGATGCTTAATATAACATCCCTTACTTTTCAAGAGCGGCAAGAACTACATTAACCGTGGTTTTAACTGGGATGAAGGAGGGGCTGGATTTTAGTGTTGGACAAAAATTTTGCACTATTCCACTATTTGCCGGCAATCCCTTCACAACTTGTTATAGGTATTACCGGGATTGACGGATTTCAGTGTTTGCCGCCGATATATATATATATATATATATATATATATATATATATATATATATATATATATATATATATACCGTGTGTCTGTCTTAAAGGTGTACATAGGATATTAACATGGGAAATCAGTTTTTTGCAATTTCCTGCTCGTCTAATTATTTTAAGCAAAAACGCGTCAAATAAAAGTTTTAGGACATAAAATTCTGCATCTAAATCAATAAACAGAATTACCTTTACATGCTTTGTAACGACAGAAATTAATTATGAAAATGACAAAAATTACGTTGAAAATATCGACAGCCATGGAATTGAACAAAAAATAAATAAATGTTTGACGTTTTATCTGTCACAACGAAAGTTAACTTATTTGACGTTTCTGACAATTTGATAAAACGTCAAGCATTTATTTATTTTTTGTTCAATTCCATGGCTGTCGATATTTTCAACGTAATTTTCGTCATTTTCATAATTAATTTCTGTCGTTACAAAGCATGTAAAGGTAATTCTGTTTATTGATTTAGATGCAGAATTTAATGCCCTAAAACTTTTATTTGACGCATTTTTGCTTAAAATAATTAGGCGAGCAGGAAATTGTGAAAAACTGATTTCCCATGTTAATCTCCTATGTACACCTTTAAGACAGACACACGGTATATATATATATATATATATATATATATATATATATATATATATATATATATATATATATATATATATATATATATATATATATATATATATATATATTACACTTAACGAGTTAAAGAAATTTTGCATTTATCTGAGGAAAGAAAATTATAAACTGGTTATATAAAGTTAGGATTTCTGTAAAACAGCCTCGCGCTGGTGCGGGATCGGCATCCTCCAATTAAAATTGAACACTCGCCTGGCAGTGAACATGTTAATAGGTTTGTTCGCAGAACAGTCAGAAACCGTCACAAACCATTCTGAGTATGCGCACCTGTTTAAAAGTGTTCGCACAAGAGAAATTTTAAATCTACGATTATAAATCATCTGTTCGTTCAGTAAAATATTTCAATCCCTGATCAGTTTCCAACCGTCAGACCAGTCCGCGGATTTTAAAGAAATTTTTAGTTTGTGACATGCACAGTGGAACTTCTGGCTATTAGTGAGCATTGTTGCATTAGTACGGTGACTAGTACTAGCCAAAACGAGAGATAAAATATTATCATTTATTATAAATTGTTCCAAACCACCAAATATATGCCATATTGTCATGTAGATTATTGTGTATAAATTTAAGAAAACCAGAAATAAAGGCAGGAATAAATTTTAAAGATTATAAATTCATTCCGTGAGAATGACAAATGACGGCAAAACCATCAACATATGATAAAAACATTTCCAGATGATCGTAACAATAACCTTTCATTCTGTTCGCAGAACACAAAAATTTCCAATCAGTTTGCAACCAATTTCAAACTAAGCACGCGTACTGAACAATTAGCAATTAGTTTATTTTGTTGTGCGAACAAACCTTATAGTGCATAAAGTGTACAACGGCTCACACTTACACACCTTGCAGGTTGTATATTTACACTAGCACACTTAAAAAAATGTAACACAAAGGCTGAGACGGTATTTACCTGGAGGAGAGCCAGGTATTGGTGGCATATAGCGAGGGGGAGGCCTAGCTCTTTCGAGAGGAGCCATGCGACTGCCTCTTTTTACTCTAAATTCACGTTTTGGTCGAAAATCCTTTCTCTTTCGGGCGATTTCAGCTCTCAAAGCTTGCGACTCAGCTTCAGCTTCAGTTAATCTTGGACCCCTACTACCACACACAGCCCCAGTTGATGAGGCGGCCGCGGCAGGACATATTGCCGCTGGCGTTGGTGGTCTTACTGGACTTATGTCAGGTATGTCAGGTAGTTGGATAGCATCAAGGGCTTCAATTTCTCCTGGCCATTGTAGTTCTCTCTCTATTACGTCTTTTTGCCAGTAAGATGCAGGAACGAGTTGACTTGAAGTTGAAGGTATTGCTATTGTTGCAGAAGGTAGGACATTTAATAATAATAAAAATAAATGTATCATAATGGCTTTTTATTTAGTAATGAACATGACAATCTGCTTAATGCAGATTATGTTAATAATATTCATATCTTCTTCACTCAACATGGAACAATTTATTATTCAATAAAATTGCTACTAATTACACGAATTATTTATGACACAGAAGTAACCTTTGCCTTGCACAATTCGAAACATAATAAGGACTTGTGAGGTAACGTGTATAGTCCATGACACGAAAGAAAATCAATCTGAGGAATGTTAAATGCTATCAGAATTTCTGCAAAGCGACACTACGATTAAAAATAGTTTACTATGACTAGTAGCAGTACATGAACCGCTTTGTCGATCCGTATTAACCAGAGGCGGCTTGTCAGGGTAGGCAGATGAGGCAGTGCCTCACTAGGAAAGAAATGTTTGTCTTTACAAATACGTAAGTGCATATTGAATTCGAACATAAACATAACCTGTCTAGCATTTTTATTGTAATGAAATGTAGGCCCTGTATAATAGTCGCGCCATATTATGTTGTGTGTAGACTTTAGACAGTTTATCCAGCTAAATCAACAATCCGTTAAATATATTCTCTTTTCTAAAATGTTCTGTGATTTGGCAATTTATTTTTGTACATAAAAAGGGAAAACATGCAGCTTCACATCCCTTGAAAAAATTTAACTTTTAATTATAAGGCATTTGACCTTGAATGAAAAAGAATTATTGCATGCGGCGCCTTTTTCCCTGGATACCTTGCCACACCAAAGTTGAGGTGCACGAGCCGCCACTGGTATTAACTGCAATAAACCAGTGGCCTGAACACTATTTCACAGTGAGGTTATTTCGGGACTATATTTGGCCGATTGTTCACTACTTCTTTTGTAAACGTTGGTGATTGGTGGAACACAGTACGTGGGGTACTCTCCCTTGCTACACCGGCTTTGTTTGGTGTCACGGACTATACACAATTCTTTTTGTAATTCAGAATAATTAATTTAATTCAGAATTTACCAAATGTAATCCTGAATCATCAATTTAATTTCAGAAAGCATCAAATGTAATTCATAAATAAAGTTTTCTTTCAAAATACAACATTTTAATTAATTCAGAACGCTATCGGTCCTGAAAAACATATTAGCCTTGAATAATATTAGCGATTTTAGATATTTCAAATGTAAATCAGAATGCTGAATTATTTATTATACAGAATGCGGCAGAACCAATTGAGCAGTTTGGAGGGGCAGGTGTTCGGGCGGTGGCGGGGTAGGCAGCTGCACTAGGTCTCCTTTTGTTCTGTCGGCATCCTTATTTTAGTACCCAACATGGTTTAGACCGGAGTACATCGTGGCTTTGCCGTGCGTGCGTTTTATGAAAACAACCGTTCTGTGATTGCGACGCAAAGAGCTTTTCGGCGACGGTTCAACATTCCGCGAAATAATGCTGTTCCCACTGCGAACACAATTCGGTCCTGGATTCGGCAGTTGGAGGAAACTGGTAGCACACTAAGAATAGGTACACATGGCCGACGAAGATCCATCAGAACACCAGAAAATGTGGAGCTAGTGAGAGCAGCAGTCGAACAATCGCCAAGACGTTCTGCTCGAAGGCACGCTATTGCATTGGGGGTTTTAGACCGCTGTTTGAGGAGGATTCTGCATTTAGATTTGAATTTCCATCCCTTCAAAATAATGATGGTTCAGGAATTGGACCCAGCAGACTACGTCAACCGCTAAAATCTGTGTGAAGAAATTCTTGCAGCGATCCCTTCTGAGGCAACATTCTTCAGCAGCGACGAGGCACATTTTCACCTAAGCGGGATTGTGAATAAACAAAATTTTCGCGACTGGGCTGCAAACAACCCCCAAATTGTTCACGAAAGACCGCTACATTCTCCGAAACTAACGATGTGGTGTGCCGTATCACAATTTGCAGTTATAGGCCCGTACTTTTTTGAAGAGGGAGGCGTGACCGAGACCTTGAATTCCGGGCATTATGTTTCAATGTTACGAAATTTTCTGCAGCCCTGATTGGAAGTGGTTGTTGAAGAAGAGGGATTAGGGGACTTTTGGTTCTAACAGGATGGGGCTACAGCCCACACAGCCCGAAATTCTCTAAACGCTTTAAGAGAAATGTTTCCTGGACGTCTAGTGTCTTTGAGAGGTGACGTGGGATGGCCTGCGCGATCGCCCGATTTAAGCATATGCGACTTCTTTCTTTGGGGATATCTAAAGGCAAAAGTGTTTAAACGTCGGCCCCAAAACCTGCTAGAGCTAAGGGAGCAGATTGTTGAAGAAGTAAACGCGATAATATAAATTAGAATGATACGGAACTATCATTATTAAACATTTTTAACAATTGTGGGCTTTTACGCAGTGGGTAATCATGCTCATATTCATTAATATTGTACAACAATTTTTCATAATTATAATGCCAGTGTAACTTTTTGCTGTTTTTATATAATTTAAAATAAACGAAGAATAAATGAAATAGGAACATAACGGCCTCTACTTATTTCAATCAATCTACAAAATGGTTCCCGCCCTACAACACAAGAGTACCTATAATTTATTATTTATTACAAGGAACAAGTTGAAATATTGACTCCTCTATTACATGAGGCTTAACACGTTTTACAGTATCTACTAATGCCACCAACAGCGTTCTGAATTTATAACAAATGATGCATGCTGATTTTTTTTTTAAATATATTTAACTCCGAAATTAAAATTAATTTTTGTGGGCTACTTTTCACTCTTTCTGAAATGAAATTGACTATTTTGAACTAGAGGTGGGCGCGGGCCGTGATTTTGTCGGGTCACGACATGACCCGCGTGATCGTGAATATAATTTAAATTTTGCGTCATGATTGGACGTGAGCGTGAGGCACTAAAAAATTATCGTGCGTGATCAGGCGTGACTGAAATTTAATCGGGCGTGAGTACAAGTTTTTTTCTACTTTTTATTAAAATAATTATCAATTTCCATCTTTTACTTTACATTCTTGTTATTAATATTATGTCCAAATATGTCATCAACAGTATTTTTGCATAAAAATAGTGTTATTGTTGTACTCTAAACTATATACACAGTTGCTTAGATTTCAGTAAAGATATACAAATATTTAAGCCCGTTTGACACGATCATAGTTTTGTTAACAAATTTATTACCAAATTTATAATGATATTTGTTATGGAATAGAACAACCTATTCGTTTCCAATGAAACCAATCTGTTACCTATACCTTGTTCCATTGAAGCCATTCAGTATTGCGGAGCATAGGGGATAGTGTTTAACTCTTTGATTGGCTGAAATTAGAGACAAGGGACACGTTTACCCAATGTAATTTCGGCTACTTCAGATTTGCGCTGTTGCCAGTGCCATCTACTGAATGGCTTAAATGGAACAGAGCATAACTTATTACCAATTTGTTAACAAATTTGATAACTTATGACTGTGTTAAACAGGCTTAAATGTACATAGAAACAATTACGTGACACGAACGTGACCCGCCGGGCGTGATCGGGCGTGGGTGCCAAAATAAAATCGTGAGCGTGAGTGATCGTGAATCAAACATAAAAAGTCGTGCGTGATTGGTCGTGATTACATTTTTAGTTCCGTGAGCGTGCGTGATCGTGAACAAAAAGTTACTCACGCGCCCACCTCTATTTTGAACTACATTTACGAGTTCTGACATTGACCATTTATGAATTACAAATGAAAAAGGTGTAGTAAAAACATTTTAACATAAATTAACAAAAAGTAAATTAACAAACAAAACATAATTAGCCATGATGATAGATTGATGATAACTGAAAATCATGGTAAGTGGTGTTTTGTAGGCTGCAAAGTGCTGCTTACGTTGTGGCGGCGCTCTTGGCGGAGAAGGTGTTCTTGGTGAAAAATCAGGAGGCGACAACATTGCCAGGTCCAAGTCATACAGATCTTCTGGGGGACTTTCATGAAACATGGTGAGCTCTGGTGGAATATGTCTAGGTGGGCTAATACCGGTGGGTGTTCTTGTTTCTTGTGGAACATATGGTTTCTGTTTATACCTCTCCGGAGTTCTCCAATCCCAACCACTAGGAGGCATTAAACAAGGAGGTAGCCCTTCTGGCAACTCCTCATCCAAAAGAGACGGCGGTGTTACCGGCCTCGGAGGAGGACTTGGTACTGGTATTTCTATGCGTCTGGTACGCCAATATGCCCTCTCTGCGTCAGACATTTCGTATTCCGCGCGTTCACGATGTTGTCGAGGTAATTGATACAAATCCCTTTCCTGTTCTTGCGTTAGAAGTCTTTTGTCGTATTCCACTTGCCTTGCAGCTTGACGACGCACATCTTGCACGTACCTTTCTTGCTGCAACGAGGCAAAATCAGGATGTCGAGGGGATAAGATTGTTTCTAGTGACGGAGGTTTATAATGCTTGCGCGGTTTTGTGTACGGCTCCATCTCTCCTTGTTGGATAGCGCCTCTCCACCATTCTCTCATTTCAGGTGGTGTCTCTGGTGAATCTCCGGGGTAAGAGGCCATTCTTGGTGGAGTTGCTAATAGGGCTAATTCTTCTTCCAGTCTTGCAATTTCCTCATTTAGTTGTTCTACAGTTACGCCTGCTGGTACACCTAGATTATTAAAAAAAAAAATTGGTTGTCTGTAAAGTCGGTTTACGGACGATAGTTTAACGTGACAACGTCATAAAAAAACATTGATGAAATGATTGCATACTTTTATGAATAAAATTGAATCATTTTTATTGAATTATCACTATTTTGTATGGATACAAAGAAGGAGTGAAATGAAATCTACAATTTAATTGATAAATTTACTTTTATTTCCACTCATTAATTCAAATATGTTTATTACTTTAACGAACAGATTATTTTAACTATAACTTTTATACATGTTTGCTATATCAGACTAGCACTTGAAGACGCGAACGTAGATAATAAATACATACAAATAATAGAAAATGTTTATAAAGACTGTACTGGTCAAATAAAGCTGGAAAGACTGGGAAATCCATTTCCTATTAAAAAATCTGATGTGGCCAGCACATTACCTTCCGTCAGTTCTATGTATTTTGTATAAATGTCATACAGAAAGTTCCTTGCAAAAGATTATATTTCTTGTACATTACCTTAAGGCAGTTGTATGTATTTTGTACTAATTCCATACAGAAAGTTTCTAACAAAAGATCCTATAATTCCAGTAAAATTATAACATAAACATACTGTCAACTGCACTTGACACTGACACCTTTCTATCAGAATTTTCTAAATGTAGCAGCTGTTTCCAGAGTTATAGCAAAGCTGACTAATATATATGATATTTAATTTCTTTATAATTTTTTAACTCTATGTCCATTTAACATGAAGTATAAAATGCATTCAAATCGTATAGAGAATAAATAATTCTTTCATATTTATAATAACATTAAACGTGAAAAAATGATATTTAACATCGTTTTTTCAAGAAAAACTGTTAAAATCTTCAAATGAGGGTACTTCCGGTTGACCAATTATAACCAAAATCTAATCAGCTCTTCACATGGATGTAACGAAGAGGAATACGAAAGAATTATAATTTTTGCAATTGTAGTATTAGAGTTATCGCATTAGAAAATTTTGTCACACACAGACACACACACACACACACACACACACACACACACATACATACACACACACACACATACAGACATCATCGTAAAAATAGTAAAATCGTATTCTAGGGATCCTAAAACGTGCTTATTCATCAAAAACTCACCACCGAATTTTTTGACCAAAGACAATACCTTCCTTACCTAAAGGTGACGGAAGGTAAAAAGGGGTAAAACAGGGCGACCCTCTGTCACCCGACATATTTAACTGCATTCTACAATACGCAATGAAAAAACTAAATTGGGAAGATAAAAAAGGGCTCAAGATTAATGGAAAATATCTAACAAATTTAAGATTTGCAGAACACATTGTCGTATTTACAGAATCAGCTCAAAACATGCAGCAACAAATAACAGAATTAAATAAGCACTGCTTAGAAGTTGGACTCAAAATAAGCTTGGAGAAAACAAAGATAATGACAAACGGTGAAAACATAGATATTAAGATGAACGATGTAAATATTAACTATGTAAAAGATTTCATTTATTTAGGTCAACTTATATCATTTGAGGATAGATTAAATAAGGAAATAGACAGAAGATCAACAATGGCATGGAAAAAGTACTGGGCGCTGAAACATATCTTTAAAAACGAAAAAACTAGCCTACAGATCAAAAGAAAAAATTTTGACCTGTGCATAAGCTCTATCATCACGTATGGCTCGCAAACGTGGGCAATGACGAAGCTACAGGAACACAAAATTCAAGTACTGCAAAATAGTATGCTAAGAAGTATGCTGGGATTAAAACTAAAAGACAAAGTCCCAATAAATGAACTGTACCGGCGATTAAAAACCGCAAAAGTTATTACAACAATAAAAGCACTAAAATGGAGCTGGGCTGGACATGTGATGCGGCAAAATACGGGATGGTGTAGAGCAGTCACTGATTGGATCCCTTTAGGAAATACAAGAAAAAGAGGTCGTACCAAGAGGAAATGGAGTGACGACTTTAAAAAAGTTGCAGGGGTCTACTGGCCAACTAAAGCGAGAAACAGAGAAGACTGGAAAACATTAGGGGAGACCTTCGTCCAAGGGGCAACCATTTAGAACACCCAATATAATATTTTTAATACTTAAAACTATAATACTTAAGCTCAATCTGTAACTTTGTAATATACGCTAATTTGATATTAGTTTATGTATTTATTTATAAATGGTAATAAAGGTTTAATAATAATAATAATAATAATAATAATAATAATAATAATAATAACATGTTTGCTATTTAACTTCTTCCAATCTGTGTTATTCTGTTAAGGATAGGACGATGATAGGAAAAGTAGGAAACAAATGGGAGTGTTTCAAGTTTAATGTGCCTCGAAAAAGTCAAATCGATGGTTGTTCCTCTCAGCGTTGTTGACTTATTAACATCTGATGCGCATTCGAGATTGTACATATTTTTCATGAATTTGAGGAATGTTTCATCATTTCTCACGTTTGTGTTGAAGTCGCCACAAAGAAGAATTGGTATATTGGTATCAACTTGCATGATCGGATGCACATACTGGCTGTTGTGCACATACGGAAAAAGTGCTTGGTGCAGCAATACACTAATGTTTGAGACACTTGCTCCAGGATGATTATACACAGCGCAAAGTACAATTTTAAACATTGTATTAGCAGTGAAGCATGTAATTTCAGCCAAGCACACGTCGCCCGTGTTTTTGATGAGACGAGTTGTGTCCGACAATTCAACGTGGAGAACTTTGGCCGTGGATGTCGATGACAATTTTCGATAAATTGCTACTCCACCAGCTGCGTTTGTATTAGAATCCGATCGATTATTCTGCCGGATTACACACTCATAATCATTGATTGAAACTGGATCACAATTGTCACGCATCCACGTTTTAGTCAACACCAAATAATCAGACCTTGATATCACTGTATCCGTTTCAATATCCGCGAGAGATAAATGCAGGGCAAGCCGAATGCTCGAGCCGATCGTGCCTTTCGGTCGGTCGTGCAGCGCTCTCGCCCCTTACCTTCCGGTAGGCTACAATGAACGCGATGTTACAATACCCGGTATGCTACAATGAGTCATGTTTTCTCGTATGCGCGGCCGGCGTTCATCAATTTATTAGACGTTGTCACGTCAATAACGTTGTTAGAAGATGAAAATTTTAGAATTTATATAATTCAATTACCTGGTACCAGTGGCATGTCAGGTGGTGGCACTGGAGGCGCTGGAGACAGCGGTCTAAATACTTCCCCCTCTAATTCCCTAATTGCTGCGTCCAAGTCTGCTTGATCAACTATATTAAACAAATTGTTAAAAAAGTATAAACAACTATAGTGACCGGCACAGCCGAACATAGGACTTTAATATGTAAAATCATACTTTCATAATTTCTTCCTTCCCTAATTATTATAGGAAAAAAGCTTCAAATTAAACTTAAATAGCATAAAATTCTGTATCTCAATCAATAAGCAAAAATAAATTCGCAAGCTTTGTAACAGCAGAAATTAGGTATGAAAATGTCGAAAATCACTTGAGAAATAGCGATAGCCATGGAAATGAAACAAAGTAATTAACAAATGTCTAACGGATAACTGTCAAGTTGGGTTAGTTTATTTTTAAATATTTGTAATTTCCAGTGAACAAATAACTAATAAACTTGACAGATAAACCGTAAATGAGGCCTATTCTGTAACTCAGTGGTTAATTTTTAACCATTAGTTAAATTTTTAACCAATCAAGTATGTTGCATATAACAAAAAGAGGGATTTTTAGTTGTCAAATAAATAGCTATTGGACAAAAATTTTGACCAGTGGTTAAAAATTAACCACTGAGTTACAGAATAGAGCCCATTGGTGGTGGTTAATTTTTAACCACTGGTTAAATTTTTTATCCAATAGATATTGATTTGACAACTAAAAATCCTTCTTTTTGTTATATGTCAACATATTTCATTGGTTAAAAAATTTAACCAATGGTTAAAAATTAACCAATGAGTTACAGAATAGGCCCCAATATTTGTTATTTTTTTTTAATTCCATGGCTATTGATATTTTTAGAGTGATTTTCGACTTTTTTATACCTAATTTTTACTGTTACAGAGCATGCAAATTTTTATTCATATGCAGAATTTTATGATCTACAACATTAATATGAAGCTTTTTTACTTGAAATTAGGGTAGCAGAAAATTACATAAATATGATTTTACATGTTAAAGTCCTATGTTCGAGTGTTCGAATCACCCCTCTGTATAAATCAAATTAAGCTGCACATATTTCATAATTAATTCGAAAATGGTACAGACTGGGTTTTATTTTTACCGGGCCTCCTAGTGATCGGCCCCATTTTTACTAGCCCGTATATTAGATTTGCTAAATTTTATTTAATTGTAATTTTAGAAATTTCAAATACAATAGACCTTTTTAATTTAAAAAGATAGAAGATATGCGCAATGAGGATCTGCGCATAGTAAGAACAGCTGAGATCTACGGCGTTTGTTTCTAAAAACTTTAGACGTAAAATGTGAGAATAGCTCAGATAACTTTAAAAAGTCTTATCGAAGTAAGTTACAAAAGCTTTTATTGAAGTTTAAATGTCTAACGATGCAAATTTTCACTGAGAATACAGGTATTTTAATGACTGCAATATTTTTGACATTTCGTTTGTCAGCGCAACTGGCAATTGTTCGCGACATTTTTTTACTATTTTCAGCGATAGAAGGAGATAGCCGTTTAATAGAAACGGTCCATTTCTGCGTGTATAAAACATACAAAATTAATTTTGTTCACTAATTAAAAGCAGAATTTTATGTTCTATATCTTTTATTTGAAGAATTTCTTTCTAACATAATTTAAAAAGCAACGCACAAGAAAAAAAATGTTTTCTCATGTTTAATGGCTGTAACGGATTTCGAGCGCCACCTGGTATGTCCCTATATGTTTATAACCCTCCAGAATACCCACTAAATTTTAACACAAACGCACGCACCGGTCTGAAGGACCATTCGGATAAATACGAGGTATATGGCTTTATCGACGATTTAAAATTTCGTGATACGATTTTTATCCCTTACCGCCTTTACCTAGCACCTAACGATATCAAGAGAAAAAAATAAATAAAATGGCGTACGGTACCTGGTGAAGTGTCAGCTACCGTCTCTAAACCTGGTCTCTTAGCTCCTCTCAGAGCTATTGCTTTACCATGTTTAGGGCGAACGTGAAATATTTTCCTTCTGAATGGTGTTGCTTCATGTTGTCGTACTTGTTCTCTCCAAGCAGCTCTTTCTGGGGACATTTGGGCTGCCGGCGAAACCACCGGCTGGGGCCTTGAAGGTGGTGGACTTTCTAAACTATCAGGAATTCCAGGTAATTGTGGTCTGTGACTATATTTGGCCACTCGACGAGAACTCCCAGGTGTTGGATGTACTACAAATGACCTCTTTGGATACGATTTGTAATCATGCATTTCTAATTGTTGTCTCCAAAGTCTCCTCTGATGTTCTGGAGTTGGCGGGCTAAACTCTGGTGGGGGTAGCGTTGGTGGAGGTCTACGTGGTCGGACATCGCGTTGGACAGTAGGAAATAATTCAGCTTCCAAATCTCGTATATCCTGGTCCAATTGATCAACTTCTTCTTTTGGAATTTGCGGTTCCGATTTAGGTGCTCTAGCTCCAGGCATTTTTAATTTTGATGTAGGAGCCTTTTTAGCGATTCTACTTGTGCTGGAGGAGGGTGTCTTAAGTCTACTGCCGCAAGGTGCCTGAAGTTTGCTGCGGGAGGGGGGCTTAACTCTACTGCCGCTGGGTGCCTGAAGTTTGCTGCCGGAGGGTGCCTGAAGTTTGCTGCCGGAGGGTGCCTGAAGTTTGCTGCCGGAGGGTGCCTGCAGTTTTCTGCCGGAGGGTGCCTGCAGTTTTCTGCCGGAGGGTGCCTGAAGTTTGCTGCCGGAGGGTGCCTGAAGTTGTCTGCCGGAGGGTGGCTGAAGTTTTCTGCCGGGGGGTGCCTTAAATTTCCCTTTAGCAAGTTTCGAGGGAGGTTTTGGAGGAGATTCTACAACCTCGTGTTTAACTGCTGCTTGAGGGCTAGCAACGAAAAGTTCAGGCATTAAATCTCTTATATCTGATTTTATGAATTCTTGTACTATTGGAGTTGAAGTAGCTCTTTCGGGAGTCATGGCAAAATCGGGCATGTCAGGTAAATCAACATCTTCCAAATCAAAAGCTGTTGGTTCTTGTAACTCTCTCTCTATTATGTCTTTTTGCCAATAACTCATTGGGATTACTTGTGCCGGTGGTTGTCTTGGTGGAGATGGCGTTGGAGGAGACAATAAATCGAAATCCATATCAAAGTCTGCAGCATACAAATCTTCTGGGGGACTTTCGTAAAACATAGTCAGTTCTTTCGGTATAGGTCTAGGAGGACTTATTCCAGTAGGAGTTCTTGTTACTTGTGGAACATAAGGTCTCGGTTGAAATCTTTCTGGAGTTTGCCAACTCCAACCAGGTGGTGGAAGTCTTTCTGGCGTCATAGCTGGAGGAAGCCTGGAAGAAATAGGTTCGTCCATTAAATGAGGCATTGGTGGCGGACTAGGTATTCTCGGAGGGCTTGCAAATTGTCTTTCATATATTACAGCCAGTTCTTGTTTCCGTTTTTTATTTTGCGCTAGCAAATCTTGTTCACTGACTATCACAACTGCGTTTGTTTCTGGTAATTTTATTGGGCTGCCAATATTTGTGTCCCATTCAATAGCTCTTTGGGGAGGCACTACGTGTCTTTCTGGAGTTACAAGCTCTGGACTGGGAATATACGGTTCAGATTCTACGTCGATGTCGGGAGCAAAAGGTGGTGACTCCGCCATCATTGGTGGAGGACGCTTAGGGCTTGGAGCTCTTTGTGGTGTTGTCGCTGGTATCAATGCTCTAATGAGGTTCAAGTCTTCCTCATTATATCTTCTGACTGTATCTTCATCCAACTCGTCTATTTCAATTTGAAGATTAGGTTCATATTCAGGCGGAGTTGCAAGAAATGGTGGTTCGTGCATAAACAGCGGGGGAGTTTCTTCTATGAATCTCATATCTTTCCATTCTCCCGAATCTTCTTTTGGTGTTTTTTCTGGTGATGGTGTCGGTAAACCAATGAATTGCGGACCGTGATGAAGGGCTTCCATTATGGCTTCAACTCTTGTCAGAGGTTGCAAATCTGCATCACCGATTGTTACGTCCATTAATATTGGTGATAATTCATCTTCGAAAAATGCTATTTCTTCTGGGGCTCCTTGGATATCTGACAGTCTTCTATCCATTTCAGGTATTTCAATATTTGGGTAATCAGCAGGGTCGTACGCTCTTCTGTCTACATCTCGAGGATCTCTGTATGGAGAGAATTCTGAAATTTGGAAAAAAGTAAGAAATTTCTTGATAGACAAAATGCCATTGTACAGGGGAGGAGAACCTGCGGCTATTAAGGCTATTAAGTGCAGTCATTTAGGCTACTGAGAGTGGCGTTTTGAATAAATCCAAATTTTGTTAAACGATTTTTTTCAAGGTTTTTTTTTAAATATTTTATTTCAATATTATAAACCTTGTTTAAAAATTAAGCAACAAAACTTAAAATTTAAAGAAAAGATCTAAAAATAAGTGTGCAAGTTTATGTAAGCAAATTCTCACCGAGGCTTCGTAATTTCAAATGTATATTTTAAAATATAATAAATCACATATCATTTTAAAAAATTTGTTCACAATGATAACCTGAAACATGCAAACAAGTTTGCTGCGCGACATTGTTCCGGTGTTATTGATGCACATGCGTCAATAATTTTTTATGCAATCGCAATGCATATACATAATTTATTGGCGCTTTATAAACTTTCTGTTTAATGACACTCCATATAAACTTGGACCGAATTATGTACATTAGGGTAGGTTATTGTTGTTATACTTAGATTAATAGCTGTATTATTTTTGACCCAATTGAAACTCAGCTCAGTAGATAACTGAGTTGAGATGAAGTGAGTTGTGCTGTGTGCAAAAAGGGCAAGTTTAATTCCATTTTATCACTTCCTTCTTTACCGATAGTATTTGCTGTAACAGTTATCAAAATTATTGATGACTTATTTTCTGATCTATGATACTGTTTATAAATGAAAAATGGATAATGTTGAAATAGCTATTTGTGTATTAAGAGCGCAAAATGGGACATTGTCGATTGAGAGGTTGTTGCCGCGCGACGCAGGAGCGAGGCATTCTCTCGAAATCGACAATGTCCATTTGCGCTCGAAACATACATAAGATTTTTTCTACAGTCGCCACAATGGGGTCCTCCACCATAACAAAAATTTATTTTTTGTTTATTTTTACTTATCGGTATTTTCTATTCTTCTTGAGCTATTGCTTCAATCTAATCTAAGCATTTTATACTTTCGTTTTTATAAATGAATGCCCTATTTTATTTTCACAGCAGTGCGGCATTTTGTTTGGTTGTGTAAGTGGGTAATGTGTAACTACAGTGTCATTAATTCCTGACTAAACGTTTCCATTAAGAATGTAGCCAAGTAACATTTCTCAACATTGTATAGTTAGAAATTTGAGGAGCAAGCGTTTTTTCTACTTTGTCGCTCTAGAGCGGCAAAGTGACATTTTGCGTTGACAAAAGAGAGCGCAAATGGCTACTTTGTATGTACTGTATGTGAATATAATTTTTTGTATTGTATAATCTTAAAATGCAAACTGTGTGTTTAAAATCATTTTGAGTTTTGTAAACTGGTAGTATAGCATCGGAAAGGGGGAAGTGAGTTTACTTAGAACAACTCAGATCAGTTGTGACATAAAGAACAACGATTTCCTGAGTTTATCTGAAGTTATCTGAGTTGAGCTGAGATTTTGTCCAAAAAGAATACAGCTATTATAAAAGCTAAGTAAGCTGTTGTTGCACGTCACAAACGTTTCTAGTAGTAAACAACGACTCACAGGGATTTAATTTTTTTAACGATCCCCTGATCGGGTCTGTAGGCATGCAACCTTTCAACACGAAAAGGTTTCCACCCCTGTCTTTGTAAATAAAAAAGGTTTTACCTTTCGTATATTTTAAATATTGTTCTGCACTAGTCCACACTGGTTCTTCAAAAGAATACATGCCAAATTCATCTATGGTGTATTGTCTTCGTGCAGCAGGTCCCTCGCGTATCTTGGGATCTCTACTAAATATAGGAGGAGTTCGAACCGCTTCACCCCATCTTTCTCTTTCCTCAGCAAATGGATCTTCTTCGGCTGGTCCCCTTGCTGTATAGTAACATAGAAATCAGAATTGTTAACATAAAAGTTTGTTAAATCACTCGTTACCTCTTGGTGAAGGAGACATATACTGAAAAATCTCATCAGGATCTTCTGTCCACCATCCAAAAGATTCCCACAGTGCAGGATCTTGTTGTTCATCGGTTGGTATACCTGGTCCTGGTGAAGTGTCAGCCAACCAACGATAGTCTCTCTTGTCTCGAGCAATAAAAGAGTCTCCCCCTAAAGCTTCTTCATCTTCAGCAGCAGCACAAGGTGGAGATGGTGAGGGTACACGCACTGGCGACGGCGGTATTGGAGGTGCACAAGGTGCTGTTGGTGTGCGTATTCTCTGCGGAGATGGAGGAAGAGGGACTCCAGTAGCTTCACGTTCCACTCGCCTCGACTCATCATCGGGATATAATTCTCTCTCTAAACGCTTTACTTCCTCTCTGGGAGTTAGAGGACGAGAAGTAGAGGGACCTGGCTCTATTGATAACATTTCAGGCGACTCAAGTTTGAACCCTTGCAAATAAAACGCAGGATCATCTTCAGGCAGTTTTGGGGATTCTGGATAATAATAATCCAGCATGTCTTTGTCACTAGCCAAATCATGTAACAGATCAAACATCTTATGGGGAGATGTAACATAACCTTCGGGGAGTTGGGGACTATAATGGGGAGGAGTTTGAACTGGGACCAAAGCCCTTGAACCAGCTCCTGCAACATCAGCGGCTGGACAAGGACCCTGTGAAGATGGACATGGTGCAGGTGATGGTCCTTCAGGCGGTCCAGGAGCTCCAGGTCCTCCACGTCCTGCTGGAGAAAAGAAATCTCCCTGCAAATAACTTGCAGCTTCATCCACATCAGCATCAAATAAATCTATATCATCATTGAAGAAATCTAACATATCCTGATCAGTTACTTCAATATCTAGATCTTTTACTGGGGATGGAGTCGCTGCAATGAAATATAAATTAATATAAAATATAAGTGATTTATTATAATTTTCTTTACAGTCAAGTGTTAAATCTTTTACTTCTACTAAATTTGATCCCCAGATAGGTGGCACGCGATCGTCCATACCATATTCATCTTCTTTAAACGGACTTTGTTCCCTGAAAAAAGATTAGGTTGTTTAGGTTACTTGATATCTCCATTCATACAGAATTTATTCCTACAAAATACAACACCGACGTTTCGATATACATTAATGTATGAATTTATACATTCATCAGGTTTAGTAAGATCTTATAGTAAATCATATTTATAAAATCATGTTCACACAATAGTTATTTTTTTACAATTGATAAAATATAGGGTCTGCGAACGTAATAAATGAATAATTGTAGATCAAAGCTACTAGCTACTTGCTAGTAGCAAGTAGCTAGTAGTAGTAAGAGTCTACAAAGTAGGTATTTTGCAGACTAATAATGACAGCACGCATTTTAGAATTCTTTAGTAGAAAATAGGCGAATGCGATTCAATTTTTAGAAATCTCAGTAGCAAGCACATTAGAATTCTATATTACCTTTCGGTTTTGGAAAATAATCATTATATGGTCGTAAGACTAGCGAATGAAAGTTGACGTTTAAATTATTTTATAGATGTGGTTTCTTTTGAAACCCTAGAGAAGAATCGAATTGTATTAAATATTTAAGTATGAAATTTTTGCATGAACCCATATAAATACGGGACTAGGAAAGCACAGAAATACATTACTATGTCTGGCTGAAAATAAATGCCGGCTAGGGTAACTGCATATCAAAACAGGGGTGCATTTAAAATATTTTAAACATTATTCGTTTATGTTGATTATAACGAAATATTTTGATTTTTAAACTATTTAGTTTGGCAATTCTATGAAATTGGATTATTTTTAATTTCCTCTAACAGTAATTCCGACTCGAGGGTTGCTTACACCTGAGACGAACGAACTAGAATTTGCGGTATTAAATTTCTTAAATACATCCCTGAATATTGTGCTAAGGTCTTTTAAATGCCACCTGGTATTGAGTACATTTCTAATCTTCTGTAACGGACTACATAAGGGTCAGTTTCCTTTCAAATCAAATATAGGGAAATGTTTTCAAAAGAAACCACATCTATTAAATAATCTAGTCAACTTTCATTCATTAGTCATACTATACACGTGTAGCATACACTATTTTTTCTACGACTATTCATAATAATTTTAAAAAATTAACTATACACCAAAAATTGGTTATAAACTTCATCTGTCGTAATAATTTAAAGAAAGAAACTATAAACAAATAGTTTGGTTATAAAATTCATTTGTATCATAATGAGTATCATTGAAGTACTGATGATACATACATAATAGGTATATTAAAGCATAGGAGTAGAAAAACCTACTTATAAATTGGTTTTGAATTGAATTGACAAAATAATGGATCCTTTAATCTCGTAAAGAGTATAGCACGTTTCCTACCAAATTTGATCTTCGCGGCGAAAAACGAAGAAAAAATTACTCATTTGCTAAGAATTCTAAAATGCGTGGGGCCACTACAGTTCGCTATAGTTCGTGCCAAATAGAAATGCCCTGCGCGAAATAGTAATTTACGTTATAAGTCTAGTAAATAATTTTCACGGTACTCATTTCGAAATTCCATACTCAGAACCTTCGCCTCCTCGTCCGGAAACATCTTATTAGTACTGTAAAACTGTACTTTTTGTATTTGTAAAATTTCAAATATCATTTTTCTTTTCTATTGTTTTATATCTGTTTTCAATTTAGTGTGTTGGTAATTTTACAATATTTAATTTGTATGTATTCCGAGGAAACCTATTATTGGATTTATTCTGTTGGTTTCCCAAATAATAAATAAATAAATAAATAAATAAATAAATAAATAAAACTCATTTATCTATATTTAATTTTTTCGCAAAATATCTACTTTGCGGACTGTTACTGTTAGCTAGCAACGGTTTACAAAGAGCCCAGGGGCCTGTTTCATAAAAATTACTAGTCGACAAGTTACAAGTGACAAGTGTACAACTGACAAGTTCTAGTAATTTCTGTTTCAAGAATAATTTTTGACTACTTGTAAGTTTTCCAATATTACTAGTGTATTTTTACAAGTTGACAAGTTTGAAACCATGGTTTCATATTAAATGTAATATGCAGCCACCTTTTCCTTAAATAAGTGTGCGTTTTAAAATAATTTAATTTTATACACATTTTGTCATTCAACCCTTGCAATCAATGAAAGTAAAGCAGGTGAAATTATAATGATTTGTAAATATATTTAATACGGCGAAAATACTGTTAAATTGGCGTTTCTTCGGGAAATTAAAGAACATAAAGACATTCTATTTGGCGCTTTTTCCACAAATTTAACAAAAAATATGAAATGCGAAAAATAGAAATTAATCTATGAATTTGCTGTTTCGCACGCATTAATGAGAAGGACTGGCAATATTGCCGGGATCAGGGATTTCTTAACAAATCCTTGGCCAGGATATATTATGAACAGTGGTAAATGCTTTTGTTATAGTCTCACTTTGCAATATAATAAAACATTTTCTCTATTTCTTTAAACATTAACTCATTTTCATATTTTCTTTTAATATTTTAATTAGATTAATAATTTTTTTTAACATTGGAATAATTGCTCCCTTTTAAATATTGCTATAGTCCGTTTCCCCAAAACGAAAGAAATTGGAACTAACCAGGGATCAAGTCATTCTTATTGGTCGATGATGACAAATTTGAAGTTGAATCTTCAGATTTGTCATCATCGACTAATAAGAATGACTTGGTTCGGATCCCGTGTAAGTTCCAATTTGTCTCGTTTCGGCGAAAGGACTATATCAAGAAGTATTAAATTATTAAATGCCTCAATTTTTATGAAGATAATCTAAATCGTTCATACTTTTGTTCAATATATTCATAGCACAATTTTCTTATAAAAATTCTAGCACGTCGAAAATGAACATGAACATCTTCCTCTTTTTAATCACTGGACCACATGTTTTTTATATTACATAGGAAAATTCCTATAATTAATTGTCATAAAGAATTCAATTGTCAACTTGTAATTTTCAAATGACCAATCTTTCATTCATGGTTACTGTTCACTTGTAAAATACTAGTAGTAAAAACTAGTAAATATTTTTTGAAACGCTACACTTGTAAACTGCAAAAATACGCTTGTAGAAACGGACTAGTTTACTTGTCACTTGTAATTTACACTTGTAGGTTTTTGAAACAGAAACTTGTTAAATTATTCGTCTGACAAGTTCTACAGTGGTAATTTACAAGTGTAGAAGTTTTATGAAACAGGGCCCTGGTATCCAAATATTCACTTATCGTAACCAAACTATGTTCGAAAAGCCTCCTTTTTTATCGATGTTAAAAAAATATATATTTAAAGAGTCATTCGCTTACCTTTGCGGAGCTTTAGGGGCAACATCGGATGGAGCTGCAATAAAAGTAGAATATAATAAGTTAAATAATGTTAATTAATTAATTTTTCAAATATTTACGAGTTATTTCTGGGCCTCCGGGTACAATTCGAGGGGAACGTCGAGGAGATTCAGGGGGAGGTGGAGGTTCTGGTTTATCGGGAGATACAAAACAGCTGATATCTGGGGAGCCTGTGTCTACGAGGGGGCAATCTGCTTTCGAAATGTCTATAGTTTCACCTAAAAATATCGATTAGCACAACAATAATAAAACTTCATGTTGGTACTGAGTTATTAATAAAGTTATATCCAAGTAGTTCATAAATATAGTTTTTTTTTCATGGAATTAAATACGAATAAAAATAAAGCACATTTGAAAGGAAAAATAAGTTCACCAAGCAGGGACTTTTGCTGATATTAATATTATAATATTTCTTGTAAATGCGCATTTCCAAATCGATAAACTCCACAAAACAAGAAGCAGATAAAATAATATAATTATTTAAAAGCATGTTTAGTTATTTAGAAAAGTCAGAGCGCTACTTTTAATTATTTTTCCCTTTAATTATACGGCAAAATACGGTTATTGCAAAAAGTCCCTTTTGAATGTCATTAAATTGACAATTTTTCTTGATATTTGGATGTGAAAATGAAGAAGCATCTTCTTGCAGTTTAAGCTGAATTGAATAAATCCTTATACGTCAAAAAGTTTTATTCAATCCTAATACGAGGAAAGATTTAGCAATATCACCAAAAATGTTAGTTGTTCCTAATATAATTATGGTGTTTCTGACAGTATAAAGCCCGAAACCCACAGAGTCGATGTGGGAAGCCAAGTGGAAAAACTCGAGTCCGAGCCATGATAAGCAAACCGTTCCGTTCCAACGGGGCGAGTGTCTAGCCGGTTCGACAAATGTCGTGCATTATTTATAGCGTTTTCAGCATACAATAATAGCGTTTTCAGCTTACATAGTGCAAGTGCGCACTGAGTGCAACATATCACTTGACCACACTAAACGAGTTCTGCCCTCATCCGGTGGCAGTGCAGTTTAAGCTGAAAACGATTTTGTTTAGCTGCCATATTTGCCCTGACACTATTGCACTTGCCTAGGGAGTCAGTGCACAAAAGTCGCACTGAGCCAGTGCATGGTGCAACTTTTTCTTAAGCTGAAAACGCATCAGCTGACTACATTTTGCACTCAATGACAAGCTGAAAATGCTTAGTGCAAAATAGTGCGCACCAGTGCGCACTCGATTTGTAAGCTGATAACGCTATAAGCTTCTCATTGAGTGCAAAATTTAGTCAGCTGATGCGTTTTCAGCTTAAGAAAAAGTTGCATCGTGCACTGGCTCAGTGCGACTTTTGTGCACTGACTCCCTATAGGCAAGTGCAATGACGTCAGTGTAAATATGGCGGCTAAACAAAATCGTTTTCAGCTTAAACTGCACAACCACCGGATGAGGGCAGAACTCGTTCAGTGTGGCCACGTGATATGTTGCACTCAGTGCGCACTTGCATTGTGTAAGCTAAAAACGCTATGATACAGTGCATGACGTCACATTGTTGAACTTAGTGCGATTCCACTATTGTCAATGAAAAACGCCATTAGAAAAAGTTGCACCGTGCATTGGCTCAGTGCGACTTTTGTGCACTGACTCCCTATAGGCAAGCGCAATAGTGTCAGTGCAAATATGGCAGCTAAACAAAATCGTTTTCAGCTTAAACTGCACTGCCACCGGATGAGGGCAAAACTGGTTCAGTGTGGTCACGTGATATGTTGCACTTAGTGCGCACTTGCACTGTGTAAGCTGAAAACGCTAGAATCCAGCTACACTGAATTAAACCCGAAAATTTGAATTATTTACGGATGAATAAAAGTATCCTCAATTGTGAGATACATTAGCAGTTAAACTGGAAGATCGTTTCAGCCATAGCTCAGATGGTTACAGCGGTACTCCGGCAAAATAAAGTCTCGGGTTCAAGTCTCGTTGGCTGATATGATCTTTTCAATTTATTTCAAATATATAGACTGTTAACTAAATGACGTCATTTAAATGCAGTGGTCATCCAACCCCACATCTAATAGCCTGACGAATAAAAGTATCCTCAATTGAGAAATACATTGGAAGATTATTTCAACCATCGTGACAAAGTAGCAAGTAGTTATAGCTCAGATGAGTATACATACTCATTGATTAGAGCGTTACTCCGGCAAAGTAAGGTCTTGGGTTCAAATCCTTGTGGATGATCTTTTCACAATTTATTTTAAATCATTTAATCTGATTTTAGAAATTTCATGCGTACATACATACATAAGATCACGCATGTCCCACTTAGTGGGTTAGCACAAACCCAAAACAATAATAATAATAATAACAACCACAAAAATAATCACTCACTATTTCAATAATATTCTTACTAACCGGACATCATACTACAAATATTCTTCACTCTTAACATATTAAAGTGACCGATTTTCGATAGCGAAATACCGCATCCAGACCACAATAATAGTTACGAAACAATCATCCTTCGCCACACATGCCAGTCTAAGCACACTTCTTTCGCCTCTGCCACATTCATAATCGCATTCGTACATACTCTTCTTCTCTTCCCACTCGGAAACTTTCTCTCTTATAGGACTTTGCCAATCACATCCATCCACTTACACACTGGACGGCCACGCAATCTAACACCCACAACTTCACCATAATATATACGCTTAACAAGCAGTTTACTCTTCATTCTAACTCTGTTAACAACATTCTTCCTAACCATACATTCTTCATACACCAAATTATTCCTTACGCGGACCCGTCTTACACCACGTAAGTACCTAATTCCCACGGCAGTCACTCTCTTTTTATGCTTTCCTGTCCATGCCCAACACTCGCTTCCATACACCAAAGCAAGCACTAGCACTCCATTATATACACTTAACCGAGCTTCGAAATTACATTGATTATTCTGAATTATATTTGACGAGTTTTTAAATTAAATTAATTATTATGAATTACAAAGAGATGTTTTCTGCATTAGGTACAAGTGGAAAAGGTGTAGAATAAAATTTGCCCTGAACCAAGAAGTAAAAAAAATATGTATGTATGAATACAAGTACCAAGTATCTTGATGTTTTTAAAAATACTTGAAGTAAGTACAAGTACTTTTTTAGTTTCTAAAGTACTTGAAAGTATCAAGTACTTAAAAAAGTACTTGTAAATTTGGGTGCAAGTACTTTTTCAGATAATTGATATTTTTCTGATTATATGGACCTTAAAAGGTGATTGTTGACAAAAACTTCAATATGGTTATTTAAAACAAGAGTTCCTCGCTGGAGCTGCCGAATCACCTAGCGATCTCATGACGTAAAATTGACGTCATATGATCGCCAAGCGATGCGAGAAGCTGTGCCGAGATGTTAGAATGACGTCATTTTTACGTTATGCGATCGCCAGGCGATACGCAAAGTCCTAGCACTGTAGTTAGGTAATACAAACATTTATGTATATGCAATATGCGCAGATTAAAATTTATTTATTTATGCCAAAAAATTTGCAAATATATCTTTACTTTCATATTATCGCTGAAAATATATTTATTAATGAAATTCACATAACACCACACCTCTGCAAAAGAAACACTGACAGACAAACAAAGTAATTCAAGTACATTTAAAGTAATTCAAATAAAATAAATATATCACGGCTTATTACCCATTGCTGGGTGTGCCAATCTGCTTTGTAAGCAGATAGGTAAAGATGATATATTTGCACCGTGCGGGCGCTTACCAGGCGTCACCTTTCGGGCACTCATTGCTGGCGTGGAGAGTGCACCACAGGGGCCAATTTTGTGCCATTTAAAATTGGAAATAATTGGCGTCGGTCGGGATCGAACCCGATTCCCCAGATTCTCGGCCTGACACTCAGGCACGCGGCCACGAGACCCCGTAAAGTAATTCAAGTACATTTAAAATACTTCAAGTACATTTAAAATACTTCAAGTACATTTAAAGTACTTCAAGTACATTTAAAGTACTTCAAGTATTTTTCACTGTACTTCAAGTATTTTTCCAAGTATTAAGTACCAAGTACATGTGAATAGATTTACTTTGTCAAGTACAAAGTACTATAAATAGAAAGTACTTCAAGTACAGTACTTGAAGTTCTCAAAGTACTTGCAAGCCTAATAAAGTACTTTTCTTGCAAGTATTGCCCAGCTCTGATTATCGGTTAATGGAAAAATAAAAAACCTTTAGAAGAACTGATAATCTCATAAAACTCATCAGTCAAAAGAATAAATTAGAAAAAATAAGGATTTGTTATATGTAGTAGGAGTATGTTTTATGATTAATATCAATTAAAAGTAACTCTTACGTACCAATAGGAAATATTGCTCTTTCGACATGATTCCAAGAAGGAAGAGGATCTCTTGAAAACGCACAGTAAGCATGGACTCCAAAACCAGGAATTTCTTGGCTCGTTGCATATTCCGTATAATCAGAGGAGAATGCTACGTTAAAAGGCGGCCATTCACCGTACCCCCCTTTTTCCAAAGTAGCCTGCAGGATCTTTTTATCGATTTCAATAAAGTTTTTGGCAACATCTTGTATCTAAAAATACTTCCATTAATACTACGTCACATTAAAGATTTATTTTTTACATTAATATCGTCTGGAAATTTTGGAAGGGGTTCACTTTCATTGGGAATGGAAGAGAATGGTCCATAAAGCTTACGTCTTTGTAAAACAAAGAGTAAGAGCTTCAAATATTCCCCGCGAAGAGTAAGGTCTGATCTGTCGGTTTTCAAGTATCGTATCCATGCTGCTGCCTTTATTCTGTCTACATTTTAAAAATAGAATTTAGTACTTTAGGGATTTCGTTTTAAAATTTTATTTACCATTGGTATCTGGTAAGTTAAGGACTAATGGTTTGGCAAACTTCAAATAAAATTCAAACTCTTCATCCTCCCCGCCAGTTTCTACCATAATTTAGAAAAATTTATAAAAATCATTTATAAGCTTTCGATGATTCACGGTAAATTTTGACAAAACAAAAATTATATTAGTTGTCATAAAATGACATTTTTTAATTGCTTTTCCTGGTTGCTATGAATTTTTATTTACAAAAAAAAATCTTTTTAATTTATGGATGACCAAGTGGATGACTTTAGTCATATACAGTCGTTGAGATTAGTGATAAGATGAAACACTCCAGTAGGGTCGGCTACCAATAAGAATATTACACCTAGGGATGCTCTTTTCTAGAAAGAGGGACGGGATGCAAAAATATCTTGTGGCCCTAAACTATTTCTCAACGCTAAAGCATGACATCTTTTCACGGAAAAAATATAATAATACAAATAGCAATAATAAAGAAAATAAAACAAATAAACATTAATATATTTAAATATATTTAATTTTTATTTTCTTTTTTCTGGAGGCCCTGTATAGTCCAGGGCCGGAATATTTTACATTAATTAGACCTCCACGGTGGCCGGTCTTGGCCATTATAATGTTTTACCAACAGCAGAAAAGTCACAAAATTAAAAGTAGAAGTTTTCTATCAGTATTAATTTTTCTATTTATTTATTATAATGCAGATGAAGATAATTAATTTTAAAATAAATCAGAACATTACAATATAAATTTAGTTATTTATTTAAAATATCTCTTGCCATATTTGCTTTACAGTATGCTTACATTTTTACCCCTCGCTAAGAGATGTATTGTATTCATGCTAAAAATCGCATATCCAGATTTTAGTGAATAAGCACGTTTTAAGGTCCCTAGAATCCGATTATAACATATTTACGATGATGTCCGTATATGTGTGTGGATGTTGGATTCACGATTTCTAAAATACTATAAGACTTAAGACATTTTTAACTACGGATTCCTCAATCTAACAATAATGGGAAGAGTTGATTAAGTTTTGGTAACAATTGGACAACCGGAAGTAGTAGTTACAAGAAAAAAATCATCTAAGTATTATTTTTTGAAAATTTATGTAAATACTTATATTAAAGAACGTTAAATTCTTTATTCGATAAATATAAATTCATTATTATATCTTCTATAGATTTAGAGATAAAGAAATGTATATAAAATAATTTTATGTAAAAAATCTCAGATCAAACTACTACAAGGTAAGAATTTCAAATGTTTGTAATTGACACATAAATGTCACTGTCAAAAATATTTGTATGCCACTGTCAAAAATATTTGTACATTATTATGAAGATTATGAAAGTAAAAAAATAGTCAACAACGCAAAAGAATATACGTAAAAAAGAATATAAAAGGAATTTGTGAAAAAATGACGAATATAAAGAAAAAGAAAAGGAAAGTAGAAAAGGAAAATTACAGGATATTGAATATAAAGAAAATGTATGTACCTATTGTACATAATTTATATTAAAATATCCCATAGATTTTACAAATATATGTGAGAATTATTTTGTAGTGAGACATGAATATATGTATTTGTATTTAAAAATATTTTCGTTTATGCGTACAACCAGGTAAAATATCTGGCGAGAGGTTATGTGCTGGCCACATCAGATTTTTATTTATACTTTACACATACCTACGAGTATACGGGTGTGGTATACGTCATAATATTTCATATTAACTAAAGATTTTTTGTCTTCCCTCTTCCCTTTTTATCCAATAATGTTTTCCCTCATCATCTTTTCAATCTTTCCAACTTTTTATTTGCCTTTTTTTTATTTCTACAATGGAAGTTTGTTCTATTTTTATATTGCTCTTTTCTTGAATGAATGGTATAGGTACTACTGATTTTAATTCCTTATAGTGTGTGTAGATTATATGACAATTCCTTAATTTTGCTTAACGTAGCTGCATTTGGTTTTTCCAGTATCTTTGTTATACTCTTCATTTCGTCGTCTTCTTTCTTCCTTTTGTTTATTTTGTAGAATAGCCGTTTCTTTTTTAGCATTTTTTTCTTGATTTTGGTCAGTTTATTATTTTGTTGTTGCCTTCTTCCCCTCTTTTGATGATTACAATATAAGTTATGAATTATGATTGTTGACAATAATAAATTGCATTAGGTACTCTGTACTCTTATCTTTTTTATGTCCGTTAAAAAGTGCAATTTTTTTATTAAAATGGGCTTATAAAGTATGTATTTTTATTTTACGTCCGTTAAAAAGTGTCCCTTTTTCAATAAAATGGGTTTATAAAGCATAACGTATTTTTTTCATACAATAAATGCGTAAAAAATGCACTTTTTAACGCTAACAAGTGAAAAAATGAAACGCTGTGGCACTTTTTTTCATGCTTTAATCTAGGCGTAAAAAACTGTATGCTATTAGAACTAGAGTAAAAAGTATCTTATTTCAGTTACACTTATTCATGAAATAGGACTACTTTTTACTCATATTGCATAAATAACTATTAAGGAATGATTGCCTTTGTTGGGAAAATACAAGTAAGCACTTTAATGTACATAAGTATGTAATGTTAGCGCTAATATTAATTTATTTATGTTGCTAAGTTTTGAATTTATAAAAAAATCAATATTTTTGAATTTGTCACGGCGAAAAGTGTTCCGGTATTTCTTTTGTTTTCTCCATACAAACTGCGCATTGTTTCGTCCATTTTTAGTCAATTTAGTTTTTCCCTGCTATTTGACTACTTATTTAAGGCTTGGTTTGGTATATTCTTAATTTATGCAACCAGACTAACATTTATTTGTGCGTATATCATTATATTACAAATAGTGTAATTTAAATTTGTGTTAAGGGGAAGTATATAAATGAATTCATAAGTCATAGACAAAAGGACATAAAGGAATAAAAGTAATTATGCACTTGATATTTTCATTTATTTATTAATTTTTTTCGAGAATTCATTAGTGAAACTTTTTCTTTTGCACAACTTTGTGAAACATGCTGCAACCTGCAATGCTCATACTTAACCTTACATTTATGTTGCAGTTGCAGATGACAGGTGACATTTGTTGACAAAAAGTGTTTGTACCGTTCGTATATATAAAAAAATATTTATAAATTAAGTATTAAAATATGGATCTGCCTACAAATGGGTTGGAGGTAAACCTTATCAACTAATTTTATTTCTATGCCATGTTCTAAAGATTTATTCTTATTAGAATGGAGACATTCACGATATTGTTGATATGGAAGGAATTGAAGTTTGGGGACAGTCTCAAGATGAGATAGAAAAACAAGCATTAACACATTTACAGTCGTTAACAAATGCTAAATGTTCTACAAATGATAATGCTACAGACATAGAAGAAGGCGAGATAAGTGAAAACAGTGTCGAGAAATTGGAATTACCAAATAAACCTGTAGCAAGTACTAGTATTTTCAATTTTAATAAGTATTTAGAGAGTCAAAATCAATTACGAAACTCTCATGAACTTAAAAAGTTTAGTAATGTAAGTGAAAAAAGTAAAAATGCTGCACAAAAGATAGCTGAAGTAAATTTAGAAAAGCAGAATAATAAATCTAGATTAGGACAGGCTAAGAAGTTAAAAGTTTTAAAGAAGGATGCACCTGTTAATACAATAAGACAAGATATTGATATTAAAGAAGTGAAAAGAAAAACAAGTAATGATTCTGACAGTGATTATTACCCCTCTGAAGAATATGATTCAGGTAAAAAAATAGAAGTATATATCTAGTAAACAATGTATATAAGGTTTGCTTTTTAAGAGGATGGTATATATGAACCAGAACAAAACGCAAAAGTAGGATTAAAAAGAAAAATATCAAATAAAAAATCTTATGAAATTAATGTAAAAGACGATGGATTGCTTGCTAACTACGAATCAAGAATGCAGTATTATGATAAAAACAGCGTATGTTCAGAGGAACAAGAATATATAGAAGATAACTTGAAAATACCTAAAAATATATGGGAACGTTTATATAGGTATTGGAATTATCATTTAACACATATATTTTGTATAATTTTATATACTTCCAGTTATCAGCAAGATGGAGTTAACTGGCTCTGGAATATACACAAATTAAGTGTGGGTGGATTATTAGGGGATGAAATGGGACTTGGAAAAACTGTTCAAGTTATTGTATTTTTAGCTGCGCTGGAATACAGTCAAATAAGAAGTAGTAACGGAATGTAAGTTGAATTCACTTAAAATTTATTATTTGTTTAAATGAAATAAAACATACCATACAAGTTGAAATAAATCCAACTATAGACCTTCATTTCAGGACAGTAATTTATAGCTTCTTTGTAAATCTATTTATTTTGTAAACATATATGAATTATTTATTATTTATTTAATTCTTTTTAGCTTTCAATTTTTATATTAATTATTACATTTGGTTGAGATACTATAATTTTTTATTTTTTTTTTGTTTTTAAAAATACATATTACAATTTCTTTACGTTCTTCACTCTTCTTTCTTTTTATTTTTGTTCATGCCTATCCCGAAGCCTACGCGTCTAGGATGTGATATAGATATAGAATATTGGCTTGTCTTGGAAGGTCTTTGCAACTATGCAACTGATGTATTAATGGCTCTTCATGTTCACTACAAATTCTTTTTCTTTAATATTCATACTGTATTTGTTCTTACTTTCATCTAAATCCAGCTATTGATTTTATGACCGTTTTTA
The DNA here is from genome assembly GCA_963082715.1 of Harpalus rubripes. Taxonomy (NCBI): domain Eukaryota; kingdom Metazoa; phylum Arthropoda; class Insecta; order Coleoptera; family Carabidae; genus Harpalus; species Harpalus rubripes. Next base: position 17,337,495 of record OY720456.1, on the reverse strand, counting down.
TTTAACTTTCTGCCGGGTGCAATTGTTCCGCCAGACACAGTAGTAATATTTTTACCTCCCGCTACCCTTGGTAAAGGAGGTACAGAGATCGTGCTAAAAATCGCATATCGATATTTTGGCAAATGACCACGTTTTAAAGTCCCTAGAATCCAATTTTAACATTTTCACGATGATGTGTGTGTGTGTGTGGATCCTCCACTCTAACTCAAATACTATCATTCAGAAAATTTTGAAACCTTGTATTTTAAACTTTTTCTGTAATGGAAAGAGCCTATTAGATTTTGGTGAAAATCGGATAACCGGAAATGGCACTTTACTAGAAGCTCAAAATAGTTTTTCTTCGAAAATACCTTTAAATGTTATTTTTTCGATATTAATGTTATTATAAAAATTAAAACTTATTAAATTTTCTATAAAATAAAATAAATAAATTAAATATATCATCACGGCTTATTACCCATTGCTGGGTGTGCCAATCTGCTCTGTATACAGATATCGGTAATGATGAAATATTTGTACCGTGCGGGCGCTTACCAGGCGTCACCTCACGGGCACTCATTGCTATAGATTTGCATTAATACTTTTTCTATATATTTTATGAATAAATTTATAAAATTATTTATAATTTAAATCCCAGAGCCTACGCTTTAAACAAACAAAACGCAGTTATTCAAATGTATGTAACTGACAGATAAATAAAATAAAAAGTAAATAGAACAATAGAAAAGGAATTCAATACAGTTTCCAGCATAAGTAAATATGTAGGAATGTATTTAGATTAATAAAAATTAACGATTCAAAAAAATGTTTAAGCTAATCCTCATTTTTGGATTAGTGAATTCTATTCTATCCCGGTATTTAAAATTTAACCTTCATTCGGTGGCTCAATGGTTAGAGCAACGCCTCATGTCATGAGTGCCTTCGGGGCTCTGAGCAAAATTCGCTAATCCAAAAATAAGGATTGGCTCGGGCTGTAATGGCGGGAGGTATCGTGTTGGCCATACCAGATTTTTTTTATATTGAAAAAATGATGTTTTGTTTTATTATGGATTAAATAAAAAAGTTAATTATTCGGTACTTTATTTACATAAAAATGTGTGATTATGGTTACAGTTGCGCATACTTTGAATTTGCAAAGAAAATTACAATGCAGATTTTTTGTGTAGGTACTTGAATCGTCGCATCTCTCGACGGAAGATTAAAGGCCGCCACGCACTTGAGCGACGCGAAGCGAAGAGAGAAGTTTTTTCATTCAATGTATTCTTATGTGAATAGTCGCCTCGTTGCTCTGCTCTTCGCTGCTCCAAAATGCGCGTATACACATAATAATACATTGAATGAAAAAACTTCTCTTCGCTTCGCTTCGGTCGCTGAAGTGCGCGTTGGCCTTAAGTATTTTGCTGTATTGTTAGCATTATTCAAAATTAATATGTGGGCTCTTTGTTTTTGGTTATTTAATAAATTCGTCATTAACTAATGAGTATAATTGATTACATCGCCTCAGTCATGATTACAGTAGCTTCGTGAACGTTAAAGAGAGCGGTCGGCTATCTCTTCGCGTATTATTCAGGTTCCGATTATGTACATTTTTAGAGAGTAGTATTTGTGATTTGGTGGGATGCCGTACTCAGAGAGGGTGTGATGCCTCAGTATTGTGAGTTGTTGGTGGGGTGCCCCATTGTTGTGAGTTGGTGGTATGTCATACTCAGAGAGTGTTGTGAGTTGGTAGGATGCCATACTCAGAGAGGGTTTCATGTCCCATTGTTGTGAATTGGTGGGATGCCATACTCAGAGAGGGTGTGATGCTCCATTGTTGTGAATTAGTGCTGATGCTATACTTTGAAAGCTGGTGCAGATATCATACTTGGGAAGTGTGTGATTCAAATGATTGCGAGTGGTGATTTTGCATTTTTGGAATGGTGCTGATACCCAGGTGTGCTGTGCCAGCCAAATGGTTACGTAAGTCTTCAAATTGAACTAACGAGATATTTGTTCATGTTTTGTTGAGTTAATTACTGACTTGTGGTGTGGTGTAACGATAATGAAAGACTACAATTAGTTGGTAAAAATTATTGCTCATTGTTTGATTTGGATACGACGGCGTACGGATCACGAAGTGTAAGTTTTTCAGCCCTAGATTTTGTCTTACAATATTGTTAAAAAATCTTTTTACCTGAGAAGTCTTTTTTCGTAGTACTTCCTTCTGTTTTTCCAGCTCTTGGTGTTTCTGTTCTATTTCTTATTTTCGGTTCAACATTAGTAAATATATCTGTTCCGGTCGTAACTTTGAGATAAAATATTTGTTTCTTCTACATACAATATATTTCGAAAAGATTCATAGCTTCTTGATAATAGTTATTTGTGTACTAAGGGTGCAAAATGTTACATTTTCGCACGAGCATGAAGTTTGAAGCTCGAAGCGCAGCTGAGAGCTTTATGATGCGAGAGCGGCAATGTCAGTTTGCACTTGTGGTACACAAAATATTGTGTGCACCACTCATAGTGAATCGACTATACTTTGTTCCATTTAAGCCTTTCAGCAGATGGTGCTCGCATTAGCGCCAGCTGTACGTAGCCGATATTGCATTGGGTAAACTTGTCTCCAATTTCAGCCAATTATAATGTTCAAAACTATGCCGTATTGTCTACAATTCAGAATGGCTTAAATGGAACAGGGTATACTTCATAATAAAAGATATAAGGTGAACTCGGCGAAGTACGTAATCGGGTAAAAGCGTTATTTTTCTGTAATTCTCATTTTTCATGTATCAATGCGATGTCTCAATAGCACACTTAAACATGTTTCAACTACGCAACTACCCATAAATAAATGGATGGCATTACTCAGCGCCATGTAGCGTGAGTACTCACCTCAAATTTAAAAATGTAATTGCAATACTTTTTTGGAATTTTATGCAATTACCTTGCCGATCGTATTGCACATTAGAATGAAAGTGCGTTCTAGTGATGGAAATTTGAAAAATTACCCACTAAAAATTTAATCAATCCAATTAAGAATACAAATAGTTTGATATAACCAGTAAAGTCTAACAAGTAATAGGTACATGCAAGGTTCAATTTATTATTCTAGAGTTTGGAACATAAAATGGGCCGGAAAGTTAAGCATTAAAAAAGTAGTGCGCAATTCCCCGAACTCACCTTATCTACTTCTTTATTTACTCAATTTAGATATGAATATATCACTGTCATTTGTTATACAGGTATTGCGGTGTAGGGCCTTCGATAATAGTCTGCCCAGCAACTGTAATTCATCAATGGGTGAAACATTTCCACGAATGGTGGCCACCATTTAGAGTTGCGCTTTTACATCAATCCGGTACTTACCCAGGTAAACATTGGTAATAAATATAGAAAATCGTGCTTTTTTGCAATATTGGTTGGCATATAAACTATTATTCACGAAAGATGACTATTCAAGGTCAGTTGTGAGCCGTCTGATATAATATTACTTGCAGATAACTTCATTGCATTTCGCATGCATAGGCGTGCAACATGAAGTATTTATGGACACATTTTATCTGAAAAAATAAGTAATTTATTTGAAAATTATGCTTCTTTCTAAATAATGCCTTTCTGAAAAATTTATGTTTTTTCAAAATTCAAAAACATGGACTTAACTATAAACCAAGGAATAATAATTTGATTTATACGGCAACGCCACTGGGTAAATATTAGCACAGAGGGCAGTGTAGTAGATAATTAGGTATGTGTAATTCTACGACATAAGTCATTTATTATTTATAGTGTGTTAGAAAGTAATGCCACTATTTACATATATCTGTTACACCATATAAATTAAATAGTCATAGGTCAAATAATCTTTCTCTTTCTAATACAAAATGTTGCTAAAAGCTACTGCTGTAAAGTGATGTGTACTCTTATTTGAACAAATAACCTTGAATAGTCATCTTTCGTGAATAATAGTATATCTGTAATTCTACGACATATGTCATTATTATTTATAGTGTGTTAGAAAGTAATGCCACTATTTACGTGTATCTGTCACACCACATAAATTAAGTAAAAATAGGTAAAAGAATCTTTCTCTTTCTAATATAAAATGTTGCTAAGCTACTGCTATAAAGTGATGTGTATTCTTTCTTCGAACAAATGACCTTGAATAGTCATCTTTCGTGAATAATAGTTTACTTTTTATTCCAACATACTTCTTTCGCCTACTCCAAAATTTTATATCTTTCAATGTAATGCGTAGGTAGGTCATTCAAATATATTATTAATTATTATTTTAGGAAATAAAATACAGTTAATAAACGATATAAATAAGAGTTGCGGATTCCTCATAACTACATACGGAACTATTATCAAATATGCTGGAGTATTATTTGAAAAAAACTGGCATTATGTGATATTAGATGAAGGTCATAAAATTAGAAACCCCGGTGCTCAGGTACAGAAATTTTGATAATTCGTTTTTTATAAATAATGTTCATTATATATCTCAATAGATAACTGTTGCCGTGAAACGATTTCGTACTCCTCACAAATTAATTCTAACTGGTTCACCAATGCAAAATAATCTCTTAGAATTGTGGAGTTTGTACGACTTTATTGTCCCCGGAAAACTGGGAAGTCAGCAAGCATTTATGGATTATTTTGCCACTCCAATAACACACGGCGGCTACGCTAATGCCACTCCTATGCAAGAAACCACTGCCCTCCTCATTGCTACCTCATTGAAAAATATGATAAGTCCTTTTATGTTACGTAGAACCAAAGACGAAGTGAAAGATTGTATTTTTTTGCCCAATAAAAGCGAACAAGTTTTATTTTGTTCATTAAGCGATGAGCAGAAAGATTTGTATCGTGGATATTTATTGGTAAGATAACAATTTTATTCTTTATGGAATTATTTTTAACGTATATGCTTATAGTCTGATCATATTGGTGCAATATTAGGAAGAGTTAAAGCAGCACGTTGTTCTGAGAATCAAGGCAGGGCTAATATTCTTGGTGGTATAACTGTACTAAGGAAAATTTGCAATCATCCCGATTTATATTTAGGAGAAGCTGATGACTTCAATAATGTAAGTTTGAAAAGTTTGTTTTTTCTACAACGCCGATTTCAAAATTTGTTATATATATATATATATATATATATATATATATATATATATATATATATATATATATATATATATAAATTTTTAGCCTAAAATATATAATAATGGCTGTATAACAATAATTCGTTCAATTTATTGACGGATAAATCGATCAATTTATCTTACAAGTCATTGAGAGTTTATACTTAGCGATTTTCTATCAATTTATTTTTGTTGAAAGTAGGACTACCAACTTCTTAATATTATTTTATATATTTGTGAGATTAGAGTTTAACCTAGCAGCGCTTCAGTTTTCTTGTAGTTTTTTGAACTGTAATCTTTCTTGTAGCCAACTAGTTAAAAATGAGTAAAACTAGTGAATATACGTAATTATAACCTTGGAATGAAGCACACATTAAATATAGTTTGAAATATCGAATATTATTAAGTTGACATAACAAAAGTAACCAAAAATACCCTAAAAAATCGACGGAAAATCGCGGAAAATTAACTCGTTCTATTTCATCAATTTATTTTCGTAAATAAATCGATCGATTTTTCTGTTTTGCACGTACCGATAAATTGTCGGTCGATTTATCGTTAAGAGCCATAAATTCTTAAATTTTTAATTTGGTATTTTTAAATGGTATTGTGACGTCATTGATAAACACTCGACAATTTCATGTGCATTAAAGTTCAACTTCGGACACAGCCTAAATTAATATTACAAATAATTTCACCTGATGTTAATATAACTTGCTTTACTAGGGTAGCTACCATGCATGTTGAGTTTTAATAACAAAATTATTTTTTTACCATACATAGGTATACTAGAATAAAAATCGCCATTTATTATGTAAATATTTTCTAAAAAATATTTCAAAAATAACGATTTAAATCAACCTCTACTTCGTGACGTCACATTTGCATACTACGAGAGTTGTCTTTTTAGTTTTACGTAAAGCCGCATAGATGGCATCCGTAAAGAAACGTCAAGTGTAAAAATTAACCACAATATTTAGTCCAAATCCAAAGTTTCATCAAGATACGCCAATTGATTTAGTTACAGTGAATTTTTAAAGTTGATAAGACTTCCGAAAAAATGGAATTGAATCGAGAAAATTTTCGCGCAATAACTTTCGAAGAGGATTATCCTAACAACAATGTCTCTCCGAGTTATAGAATAGGACCCAATGTTAACCACGAAATTTTAACTAAGAACACTTGCGCCTCTAGTGAGCAACGCTCAAACTAGACACTGATTGTTATGTTTAGTTTTAAATTTCCCGCTTCTATATTTATAGAGAAAAAAAACAAATTGTTCACTGTTGGTAACTCTGCTAGATACATAATTGTTTATGTATAAAAAGAAATGACTGTACGATAATTTCTAGTGTTCAATAAATAATAATACAAATAGAATTACATCTTATTATTACAATCATAACAACTGGCGACGAGGATAAAAAGGAAAATGGCAGACGTTGACGAACTTGTGTCACAATTATTAAATAAGTTGGTGGAACGACTACAAACTCAACCCGCCCAACCTGGTGCTGAAGTACCTTCTCAGCCAACACAAAGATCTATCGCTAGTATGTTGCAGGGAAATACACTACACTTCGAACATTTCGAGGAAAGTAAAGAGACATTCGAAAATTACATGCAACGATTGGAAAACTTTTTCAAAATGAAAGGTCTAACCGGCAATGATGACGAAACTAACTCTGCAAAGGTGGTTCTCCTCATAAACTGCCTCGGTGCTAAGCATTTTTCACTCCTGTCAAATTTAACCGCTCCTGATCGACCTGATTCGAAAACGTATCAAGAGCTTATTACCTTAATGAAAGACCATTTAAGTCCGAAAAAGAATATTCTAACAGAACAACACAAATTCCTCAGTCGAATGCAGGAACAAGGGGAAACTATTACCGATTATTTCACTACACTCAAACAGTTTGCTAAAACAGCTGAATTCAAAGCAGCTTGTAATGACGCTAAGTGCAATAAATCTGTAATTGATCTTATGTTACGTGTACAATTCATTCGAGGACTGAGAGATTCAGAGATTAGGGAGAAAATCCTCCAACAAGGAGAAATTACGCTTGACAAATCTAAAGAAATAGCCCTTGCAATAGAAGCATCAAAAATAGAAAATCGAGAAGTTTACAAAAACAACGTAACCCAAGTAAATAAAATTCAAGTTTCTAATACAAATTACAGAGCAAACAAGTACCCAAAATCGAAGAAAAATGTCGACCTGGAGAAACTAGGGTTGAAAGGTATTTGTTTAAGATGCGGCGAGTCTTCACATTACGCGAAAGATTGCCAAATTAAGAACAAACTGAAATGTGACAAATGCCATAAAAGGGGGCATAAAACGAAAGTTTGTTTAAAAGGGCGAATGTCAAAGGTAGGCGACATGAAATACATTTCTGACTCGGATCCAGAATTCCAAGAAACGAACGATGCAGATCAAGAAGACGATACTTTCGCAATGAATCAAATATACGATATAAATTCAAATGAAATGTCAAACGACGACAGACTCCTGGTAAAAGTTCAACTTAACAACAAACATTGTAAATTTGAATGCGATACAGGCAGCAGATTAACAATAATGGGTCTTGAAGAGTTTCAGTCTCTAAAGTTAAATGCCGAATTACATAAAACAAATGTTTGTCTTCGTTCATTTACAGGCCAAATCTTCCATCCAGTAGGCGTTGCTGACGTCAAGGCCAAGTATAACAACCAGTCCAGTGAAGAGAAAATTTACGTGGTCGATATGAAGAAACCTGCAATTATAGGTCGAGATTGGATTCGAAACCTAAAAATAGATGTCAATGACATACACCATACCGAAGAAGTACTACCAGATCCTGAGAAAGTTAAACAAATAACCTCAGAAATATTGCATAACTATGCAGATGTTTTTCAAGAAAAGGTAGGTCAAATTCCAAATCACACGTGTCGACTCAAATTACGAGAAAATGCGAAGCCTATATTTCTAAAACCACGACCAGTACCTTACGCTCTTAAAGAATCCGTGGAAACCGAATTGGATAAATTAGAAGAACAGGGAATAATAGAAAAGACAGACCATTCTGAATGGGGTACACCTCTGGTGGTGATACCAAAATCAAATGGTGGTGTTCGGCTGTGTGCGGACTACAAGATCACCCTGAACTCCCAGTTACTCGATTCACATTATCCAATACCCAGAATCGAAGACATCTTTGCAAAAGTTCAAGGAGGGGTAGTATTCTGCACCTTAGACATACACAAAGCATATTTACATGTTAAAGTTGATGAAGAGAGTGCTGCTGCTCAGACAATCTCAACACATCGAGGAACATACCGAGCAAAGCGTTTATTCTTTGGAGTAAAGACCGCTCCCAGTGAATTCCACAAATTTATTGATCAATTCACACAAGATCTGCCAGGAACTGCTGCATATTTTGACGATGTTATCGTGAAAGGTAAAACCCTTCAAGAATGTAAAGAAAACCTCATGAAAACACTCGAAAAATTCCGTAAATGTAATGTACATTTAAATATTTCAAAATGTAGATTTTTCGAAAAGGAAATAAGTTACCTTGGCCATATTATAAGCAAAGAAGGTCTCCAAAAATCTCCAAATAAGATCAAAGCTATCTTAGAAGCTCCCAGACCAACAAACGTTGATACTGTTCGACAGTTTTTGGGCCTTGTATTGTATTATGGGAAATTCATTCCTGATGCATCGACTATACTTCACCCAATTTACAAACTACTAAAAAAGGACACTAAATTCAAATGGACCGCAGAATGTGAAAAGGCATTCCAGCGCGCTAAAGCAGAAATTACAAGTAAGAGAGTGCTTATACCATTTAATCCAGAACTTCCGTTAATACTAGCTACAGATGCAAGTCCTGTTGGATTAAGTGGAGTGCTGTCCCATAAAATGCCGAATGGTGAGGAAAGACCTATTGCCTTCATATCCAAATCACTCACAGAAACAGAAAGAAACCATAGTCAGCTCGATAAAGAGGCAACTGCCGTATATTGGGCATGTAAAAAATTCTTCGATTATCTTTATGGGAGAAAATTTACCCTAATTGTTGATAATAAACCGATGATGACACTACTTCACCCAGAGAAGAAGTTACCACCCCTAGCTTCAACAAGAATGTTACGCTATGCACAATTTCTATCTGGTTTTGATTACGTAATACAGCATCGAGAGTCCAAAAACCATGGAAATGCGGATTATCTCTCAAGAAATCCTCTTCCAGTAGATGTCAAGGCGATTGATGAAGATAATCGTATCTTAGAACAGGTAGTTAATCATATTTCCTCGGAAACAATAACTGCAAAAGATATTGCTGTAGAATCTGCTAGAGATGAAGAAATTGCTTCCGTAATCAAGAAATTACGTGCAGGAACTTTACATGACCCTGAATATACCATTAAAAATGACATATTATTCCGTGGAACCAGGGTTGTCATTCCAAGAAAACTTCAACCAGCAGTATTGAAGGAATTACATAAATCACACTCAGGAATCGTTAAGATGAAAGCCCTGTCAAGAAACTACTGCTACTGGTCAACCATAAACCATGACATAGAAGGACTTGTAAAAAGCTGCCCTCAGTGTTGTGCTATAAAAAGAAACCCTGAAAAAGCTCCTTTGCATCTCTGGGACACTCCTACAAAAAACTGGCAAAGAGTTCATATAGATTATGCAGGACCATTCATGGGACATCATTTTTTAATTTTAGTTGATGCCAAATCTAAATGGCCTGAGATTTTTGCTATAAAAAACTCTCCAACATCTGCTTCAACGATCTATCTTTTAAGAGAAATATTCAGCCGCCACGGACTTCCAGAGATACTTGTAAGCGATAATGCCACCATATTTAAATCCGATGAATTCCAATTATTTAGCCAAAGGCTTGGTATTCGACAACAGTTTATTGCTCCTGGTCATCCGGCGACTAATGGGCAGGCGGAGCGATATTGCCAAATTTTAAAAAGGAAATTAACGTGCATGAGTGCAAATAACAGCTCACTCCATCATGAAAATCTATGTGAACTATTATTTCGATACAGAGCGACTCCACTCGAAGATGGAAAAACGCCAGCTGAAAACATGATCGGAAGAAAGCTTAGAACTAAATTGGACTTGTTAAAGCCAACGAAAGCACAGAAGAATAAATCATCATCCATTCCGTTCACCAAACATTTCAGACTGGGAGAAAGAATACAATCAAGAAATTATGTAGGATCAAACTTATGGAAATACGGAAAAGTAGTGGAAAAACTAGGCCGACTTCATTACCTGGTCGAATTGGATGACGGCTATACAATTAAACGACACTACGACCAATTGAGATCCTGTGAGATTGAAAAAAATCCTCCGTTACGATGCAACGAACCTATACAACCACGACAAGAAGAAAGAACTGAAACATCTGTGGAACGAGGGATCACGCAGGAAAGCATACAAGAACCAGATAAAGACCAGAAGGAGGCTCAAGATAACCGATTGGAACCTGACGTAGACCAGAGAGAACTTCCAAGACAAGAAATGGCAACAGCTGGGACTCCGCTAAAGGAAGATACGAGAAATACAGCGCCAAGTCCAGCCAAAGAACTACGTCGTTCAGCAAGAATAAGGAAACCCGTAATAAGATTAAATTTATGAAATAATGTTATGTATATCCTGTTAATTAAGGTGGGAGAATTGTTATGTTTAGTTTTAAATTTCCCGCTTCTATATTTATAGAGAAAAAAAACAAATTGTTCACTGTTGGTAACTCTGCTAGATACATAATTGTTTATGTATAAAAAGAAATGACTGTACGATAATTTCTAGTGTTCAATAAATAATAATACAAATAGAATTACATCTTATTATTACAATCATAACACTGATGCTCTACGTAGCCTCAGTGGTGACCTCTAGTGAGTAATACTCGGACTAGACAAGACATATCACTATCTTTAGTTTCTCTGTCTGGCCAGCCGAAATCAAAACAAACCAAATGAAGTTTTGTATTTGGTCGTTGGTATAAGACCCCATTGGTTTGAAAGAATGAAAAAGTGTATGAATCTTTGTTATTTTGAAAAGTAATAGAGCACTTTAAATCTGTTTACTGTTTGCTTGTATAGCTATAATGCAAAACTAAAAACACAACCCTCGTAAAAGCCACAAATAGTGCTAGTGTCGTTTTACTACGATGGTCTATCTTTGCTTATATTATAATGGAAGTTTAAAATGCTTAGTATTCTTACAGTTTATCGAGTAGATTTGTAATAGTATTTATTTTCATATTTTAGTCTTCCGATGATACACAAGTTCCACCTGAAAAAACTTTTGGTTATTATAAACGGTCTGGAAAAATGATAGTTGTAGCTGCATTGTTAAAAATTTGGAAAAAACAGGGCCACCGCGCATTATTATTCACACAAACCAGATCTATGGTAGAGATTTTTGAAGATTTTTTGACGCAGCTAGAGTACAAATATCTTAAAATGGATGGAACCACGTCCATATCTAACAGACAAACTCTTATAGAAACCTTCAATCAAGTATGATATAGTATGCAAATTTTATTAGATAAATAATTAATATATTTTTATATTTAAGAATATATCTTACAACGTATTTCTTTTGACTACTCGAGTTGGGGGTCTTGGAGTGAATTTGACTGGAGCCGATAGAGTGATTATTTATGATCCAGATTGGAACCCAGCTACAGATATTCAAGCTAGAGAAAGAGCCTGGAGAATTGGGCAGAAAAGGGATGTCACTGTTTATAGATTGGTTTCAGCAGGGACTATAGAGGAAAAGGTAAGATAAATAAAATCTTCCTTATAGCCAACCATAGCTCTGGTTACATATAAATGTGACTGCGCTAAAGACGCATTTTTGTTTGTATCATCCGTCTTCCTTAAAGGGTAGTATTCTTAGAAACATTTAAATCACTGACATACAACAAATAAACCAATTTATATAAAAAACGTAAAATACTTATTTAATTGATATGCTAAAAAATCTTGTCCATACATTTTTTTTAACGTAGTATCGTATCGTCTGTAGCGAATGTACAAAATTGAGTAGATATGTGTAATAGCCTAATTCATTTTTCCCGCGTACTATTATTGAATTTATACAAGAGATTTTTTGGGATAAATATACGTAATAATAATAACAACTGTAAATTTATCAAATAAATATTGAAAGTGATTTTTAGCAGAATAATTAATGATAATAAATAAAAAACCCCAAGAAAACCTTTTATTTTGGGACGATACTCGACTGAAAGTCGTGCATTTAATTTGACAAACAAATATAACGAGACTAAGCTTCGCCTATCTTCTCAAGACTATTTTCTTACGTGAAACGAAGTATAGTGATAATGGGGTCATTTCAAAATAAAAATTTGCCGATTTCTTATAAAATAGTAAAATCCGTCTCGTTTAATAAATATAGTAATATAAAATAATTTTCAACATGCGATTTTCATTCATAAATTTGCTAATAAACTTTAAATTTTGGCTTGATCACCCAAAGACATTTCTTTCTTCCGTTGTAAACACAAAACATCAACCTAATCTAAAATTGTGACAGAGAAAAATATTCCTTATTTGCTGTTACAAAATAAAGATTAAGGGTATGGTCAAATATAATACCTAGAAGTAACAAAAATTAACTATGAAAGACATGCGAGAAACATTTTAGTCCGGATTGTATTGTAAGAGAATGGGAAGCGCCAAATAGCACCATAAAAGTAAGTTTGTTTAAAAATTGTTTGAGTTATATAATTCACATAAAAATATTACATTTAGAATCCTTTCCAAAGATGTAAATCAGTGAAAGATGGTATTCCAACAATTTTTAATAGGCTACTTGCGTGGTACTGAAAGTCCGATATCTATCAGTATATACCTAAAGTTATGTTGAAAACGTATGTAAAAATATAAATTTTATTTTAAAAAATTAAGTCTTTTTAGTAAATTAAGAAAGAACATTTTCTGTGACGTCATTATTTTGAACTGGAGAAAGGAAAGCATATTTAAGTATGTAACCTGTAGATGGCGTAAGAGTGCGAGTTTTAATTTGAATTTGACATTAGTTCAATTTTCTCTCACACTTGTTTATTATTTGCAATTTGCGTGGTTTCTGTTACTTTTATTACGCATTTCGATTTGTTAAGCAGAATTTTGAAGGATTTTAGCTTAGCTTATACTCGTACAAGATTACAATGATTCAAATATTAACCTCCAAACTATTGTTCAAACGTCAAAAAGGTGATCTGTCATATTTAAATTCCCCCACATGCCATTGCTATGGGGCGTACCGATGCTATGTCTTTACGGCTATTCATTGGTTCGGCGTAATATACGTCATACATGGCGGTAATTTAAATATTCAAATTTTATAAAAAAAATTCTAGCCAATTAATGAATATTTTGTTAAAAGAAAAATATGGGTAACAAGTTTTTATCGTCTCTTCAAAAATATTAAATAAAAAAATGGCACGCAAGTAGCTCATTGTTCCTCATCCATCCCTGCCAGTACAATAGAACTAAAGATGTAAATAATCTTCAAACACCATCAAAAAAATACAAATTTTGTATTAGAAATAGAAGATGTACAAAATATACCGACACCTGTTACTGAAGATATAATGAATATTAATCCTTATTTAATAAAATGATCCGCTCAAAATTGGACGTCTTATAAAATTGGTAACGACAATCAAAATGAAAATTTTTTGTATTTGTGGAAATTATTTATTCTAAATAAAAATAATATTATAAAGAAATATACAGGTGTTCCACAATTTAGGACAAAAAATTAAAGAGTATATACAGTACGACGTGCTGATCATAAGACAAAAAGAATTTTATAAAAATTCTCAAAAAAATTGCATCGTATTTCAAGCAAACATTTTTTTTGCCACTGGTCGGTAGCTATTTTTAATAATTTTTTTCAAATCTTCTACAATGAAAGTAATTGTTTATATAATATCTTATACTAATAGATATCTAATATTGTGTAATTAATAATTTAATTTGATAGGTGGTAAGGAATTCTTTCGTCGACATTACTGTTAATTATCATTTATTTGCTTTGTTAAAATGGATGCATTTAGTAACAGTGAATTAGTGGACATGGTGTTAATTTATTGAGAAACAGGACAAAATTCGTTATTGGCATAACGTCTCTATGCTGAACGTTATCCTTTACGGCGATTACCCACTCACCGTTTGTGAGGATAGTCCCAGCGCCTTCGAGACACCGAATATGTGCGACCTAATCGTGGGACAGGTGGTGGCCGCCAGTATCGAGACGATAATATGGTAAATGATATCTTAGATGCTGTACATCCTGAACCAACTACTAGTACCCGAAGAGTATCTCAACAATTCAGTATGGCGAATTTTAAGAGATCATAACTACCACCCATTCCATTTTGAACGGGTACAGGGTTAACAGAATCTGACCATCAGTTTAGAGTACGGTTTGCAACTGGCTTTTACAAAAACATACTGAAAATCCTAATTTCCCCTCGTACATCATATTTTCTGATGAGGCAATTTTTTCGAGGGATGGAGTTCATAATTCTCATAACTCTCATTATTGAACTCAAGAAAATCCGCACGTTATTATACGAGGCAGTTTTCATAAATGTTTGGGCAGGTGTTGTTAATGGAATGTTACTTCGGCCGTACAATCTACCAAATAGGATGACTGGAGCTAATTATTTATTATTTTTACAAAATACTTTGCCAGAACTACTTGAAAATGTGCCTTTAAATGTGCGTCAACAGGCATGGGTTCAGCACGATGGTGCGCCACCACACTATGCTGTAAATGTAAGAGAACATTTAAACCAAGTGCTTGAGGATAGGTGGATTGGTCGCGGTTGACCTGTAGCTTGGCCTGCTAGATCCCCTGACATAAATCCGCTGAATTTTTATTTCTGGGTTCATTTTAAATCACTCGTATATGGTAACTAAAATGCGCCGGAAAACGAAAAACTTGGGCAGAGAATAGAAAATTCATCAGAAACAATACGAGTACAAAATTCGTGTCAAGGCTGTACTAGGTCATTAATTCAACGTGCTTCAATGTGTGTAGGGATGAATGGTGCAAATTTTGAACAGTATTTGTAGTTTTGTGCTTCAGGTATGTGTTTAGTTATTTCCCAAATTATCTTAATATTAAATACAATGCATTAATATTAGAAAATATTTTGTATTCAAAACTATTATTATCTCTAAATTTAACGAACATTAAATAATGTTTCTTTGATAATTAATTTCATTTAACATTTCTTTCTATGACGTATGCTACTCCAGTGATCCAATAAATGTCTACTTCAAGTAAACTACCCTTAACTTTAAGAATTTTTAAAAAATTATTTTTGTTTCATAATCAGCACGTCCTAAGTTGTGGAACATTCTGTATACATACAGCAATAATTTGGAAAATACTAAACCTTTTTATATATTCACATCCCATAAATGTCAGTTTGACATAGGGTGGTTTTTCTATAAGGTGTACAAATCGTGACCACATTTTTCCTTAACAACAGAGGGAAGTTGAATAACCTAAGTATTTTAGAAAAACTCAGTTCCAAAGTAAATCGGTAGAGCTCGACTGTCATTTCCGGCAAGCCGTGGTCGTCAGTACCGGTCGTTATTGTTGAAATATTTGAAATTAAAGATAACTATTAAAAAATCATATCTCTGATTCTAAACACTTGTTAGGTGTAAAACATACACCTACATATTTAATTTGATCTATTCTTTCAAGAAAAAAAATAAATCAGAAAATGTGAAATGACCCCATTCATTATATTGATATGTGATTCTATTCTATTAAGCGGCACACTGACAAAGTAATAGATATTAGGAAGAAAAGTAAGAGACTACTCCGCTCTAAAAAGAGTGGAACGAATTAAACCCCAAAAAAATGATTGACAGTGTGTAACTTTCAATTTGCCAGTATTAATATTTTTGAAAATTGTACACAGTTAAATCCAATAAATGGATAAAATTAATATTGTTACCTGTTTGAATAGTCAATATATTTATGTAGATATAAATTGCGTAGGATCTTGTATGAATTATTGTTAGTTTTGTTTTTATTTTTCTAGATGTATCAAAGACAAATTTGGAAACAATTACTAAGTAATAAAATTTTAATAGATCCTAAAACAAAAAGATTTTTTAAAACATCTGATTTAAATGATTTATTTTCTTTCCACGAATCTGGTGGCAATGAAACGGCAAATATATTTAAAAATTCAAAAGTAAGTACTTATAAAATTCGTAAAGTAGATTATAACAAAATGAAATTCGATTTTTTATATGTATAGCTTGTTCATTTTTTAATGGGGCATTATACCATAGACAAAGTTTAACTGTCTTAAATAAGAAATTGAAAATATACATAAATTTATGAATATTAGTAAAAAAAAAATGTTTAAATAATAATTCGTTTGCAAACTACACACGATAGAAAGTTTGCTTGATGTTTCATGTCTTTGATTGGTTGCCTGCTTATAAAAACGAGATTCGCACTCAACATGAAACGTTAGACGCCAAATTCTGAACTTTAAAAATTCATAGGTTTATTACGTAAATTTTTTGTCGTGTGTTCACTAATATTATTAGTTCATCCTGTTTTTACAGAAACAAAATTAAAAAAATATGTTTTTCGTCATTATTAATGATTTTTGGTAGAACTAAATCACATACATTTGAAATGGCGTACAAAAATCGTAGCTTTTGTAGTTTCCAAAATTCCTAACTGTTGAAAATTGGACAAACTATATCTTTTGTTGAACAATATTATTTTTTTTTATGAATATTGATTAGTTTAGTTATCTTCTTTTTATAGGTTGAACTTCAAAGTAGCAAAAATAATTCATTAACCGATACTAATGTAACATTTTCTAAAGACAAAATAGATGCTATGAAAGCTTTAGCTCAAAAAATTTCGAAAAATTTGTCTCAAGATTCTCAGAGTAGTGAAAATTCGACTGAAAACACAACTGTTTATCGACCATCACCAGTTGAATTGTTGGCAATTAATAGAAATAAATTGAAAATAAAAGAAGAACCAAAAGTTAATAAAATAGATGATTGTAAGACAAACACATCTTTTAGTGAAGCATTAAATGTGGCTGAAAAAGTATCGAAAAACTATCATAAAAAGGGGCGAAAACATTCAATAGAAGAAGAAAATAAAAATGACAAGAATAAAGTAAATAACGGTAGTAAAATTGATATTTCCGGGCAAATCGAAGGCGAAAAAATTAAAAACCTAGTTAAAAGAGAAGTAAAAGATAAAGAAAAACCCAAAAAAGATTTCAGTTCCCATAGTAATGAAGACGACTATGTATTAGAAAAATTATTTTCAAAAAAAGGTAGGAGTATAACATATTTATTAGAACGAATTAAATTTTATGATTCGGCTTTCATTTCCATTATTTTTTATAAAAATATTTGACCATTTCCATTAAGAATTTTTAGCATAATAGGTTAGTGACAATTATTTGTATTTTTTTTTTATGAATACCGATCTTACAGTATCATATTCCCTGTTGAAGGTATAAGTATATACCGAAACGACGGTTTTGTAAGAATAAATGCTGTATGACTGAGATTTCGAGTCAAACCAAGTTTTTCGGATTTTATTAAAAATAGAAATTCTGTATTTTTTTTTCTTAAAATTAAGTTTATTAACGGAAAAAATAATTTTGATGTATTCTTTCTGAAGCTGTGAAGTCTGTTTTATAGGAGTTTTTTTTATTACTGCTACCTACGTAGTTTTTAATTGTTTATTGTTGTGGATACAATTTTTGACGACGTTTCGGCCCTGTTGTAAATTACATTTAGTCAAAATTTTGAATGATTTACAATATGTTAAAAGATTTATTTGATGTCTTTTTTTATATTGTAACTCATTTAAAATTTTGACTAAATGTATTTAACGTCGTCTGACTTGATAATGGCTTTAACCAGGGCCGAAACGACATCAAAAATTGTATCCACAACATTAAACAATTAAAAACTACGTATGGAGCTTTAATCCATCATAAAACTCCTATAAAAAGAAAATAATAATTCACTGCGCCATATGAAGAGAGAACCGAAAAACGTTATCGTTCATTTGTGACAAAGGTTTCACTATAGATGTCACTTATTTCGATCTGAACTGAAATTTTTTAATAAAGACATGATTTTAGAATATAGTAATTTTTATTTTCATTTATTTGTATTCATAATTCATATATTTTATGTATAATTTATAAAAAGCCGTAGACTTGGACGAGTCTATTGTTTACACCCAAAAATAATTTTCAACGTATATTTAATAGAAAATATCATTGCAGGTGTACATACAGCTTTGCGACATGATGTAATAGTACAAAGTGGAAATCAAAATAATAACAATCTTAAAATCCACTATGAAGCTAAACAGAAAGCCGATATGGCCCTGAAAGCGCTTCGAAAATCTCGATTAAATAAATGGAGCTGGTAATTGTAAATTATATTTATTATAAGGAGACATTTCATGTATATTTTGTAATAGTAGTTACCAGTAAGTATATTTAAATTATTTTTTTTACGTCTGTGATTATTATATATAAAAATATATGATTACAATAAATTTGATATAAAATGAAATAGTATATTAATATGTATAATTTCAATGTTACACGAGGTTCGATCAAATATCATCTTAATTATTATTCACAATTAGAACGTACATTATATATTTTATTGTCAAGTAAATATTATTTACGTCTAGGAGCATATGGGTAATTGTTGTAAAAGACCTAAAAATTTAAATTTGATATAAATTGTACAATTAATTTTACTTTCTTATACTTACTTCTGTGCTCTCCGGTTCCGCATAATAAGGTACTTCATATTCCACTTCTTCATCTTGAACTGAATTAAAAAAGTGATATAGTTTATTTTCCTGTATTGTGCATAATAATTATAATTTTATACTTACCACGTGAATTCACTGGCACTGGTCTCAAAACTGTGAATTTCTCTGGTATGCGATGGTCAAATTCATAATGATCTGTAAAAATTACATTACAATTTTTATTTTAAGTGTTTTATGATATTCATAATAGGAATACACTCTAAGAAATTTTAGCTGCAAAACTTATTTAGTAAGTGGTGAAATTTATTAGTGTAAAAATCAAAACTGAAATTTAAAAAATTTCGTAACTTTTAAATACAGACGAACTTTTCTATTTCGAATCCGAAGGGAACAGAAAATGCCTTCGAATTATATGTAGAGGTATAGAAATTTCGGTATAGTTATTGAAATATAGAGGTCAAATAAATAAATTTCAAATTACATCAAATTAAAGACAGAAATAAAGAGTCAAAATATTTTAAAACATGCACGTTTTGTACGTACATGCGTAAAACAGAAATAAAAGGTAAAACTAATTTTTCTTGTATTGATAGTGAGCTTCGAAATACAGAGTGTTAAAAAACCGTTCCAAAAGTTTAGGAATATTCCCCAAGGGATCAAATATTAATGAAAGAAAAGTTCATATTAGCCACCGGAACAAATATTATTTCAAAATGTAGAGGTTTTTGAATTAAAAAGGTTCTAATTAATGAGGTTAGACTAATACAGGTGTTTCAAAGAAAGTGTAAAAAAATTTAAGGGCATATAGTACTGACCAAAATGAGTAAAAAAGCTTCATAAACATAGGTCTGATCTTCAATTGTTTCCCAGAAAAACGAAAAATCGAAGAAAAACTGATAAAGATATTGATCGAACAAAATTTTGTCTGTCAGTAAATAGCCTACAAAAAAACAACAAAATTTTATATGAATTTTTTTTCTTAATTTCTAATACGAAGTTATTTGAAAATTAAATATTGATTAAGATCGCCGCAACATTTAACTTAGTACAATTATTTGATTTAAAAAAAGATTACCTCTGGAAGGTAAACAAATAATCTCGTTTAATGATAGTCGTAACTCATAGTTTTCTAGATAGCAGAGGTAAACCCCGTAAAAACTAATTTTTCACTGCCTTGTATTTCGGAAACTATTGAAGATCGGACCCATGTTAATTAGCTTTTTTTACTTATTTTGGTCAGTGCTATATGCCTTTAATTTTTTTTACAGTATTTTTGAAACAGCCTGTGTAATGTGGCAAAATTGATACAGTATTAAATAATTTTAAAAAATATTACACTAATAAATTATAATAATAGTAATATTGAGCTGTGTTTTGTTTTTCAGTGTTCAGTGCCGATTAAAACACGTTTAAATTGGCGAGGTAGTCGTAGTCGTGTCTGGTACGCTTGCACTCGCATGACGTAGTTGTTTGCGATATATAACAGTGGACAGACGTATATTTTTGTTATTATTATATTGTTCAAATTAATATTTAAAGTGAAATATATAAACATTTATGTGGGTGTTTTGGTGACGAAGGCACCAGGGATGAAGATTTTCCATTAATCTGTAAGTACCATTATTTTTTACTCTGTGTGAAGTGCGTTCTATGATAGGTACTTTGTTTTGTTTTCAAATTCATCTTCGTACACATTTGTTTTTTACCTTCCGTCACCTTTAGGTAAGGAAGGTATTGTCTTTGGTCAAAAAATTCGGTGGTGAGTTTTTAATGAATAAGCACGTTTTAAGGTCCCTAGAATACGATTTTACTATTTTTACGATGATGTGTGTGTGTGTGTGTGTGTGTGTGTGTGTGTGTGTGTGTGTGTGTGTGTGTGTGTGTGTGTGTGTGTGTGTGTGTGTGTGTGTGTGTGTGTGTGTGTGTGTGTGTGTGTGTGTGTGTGTGTGTGTGTGTGTGTGTGTGTGTGTGTGTGTGTCCGTGTGTGTATGTAACAAAATTTTCGTCTGCGATAACTCTAATACTACAATTCCAAAAATTATAATTCTTTCGTATTCCTCTTCCTTGCATCCATATGACGAGCTGATTAGATTTTGGTTATAATTGGTCAACCGGAAGTACCTTCATTTGAAGATTTTAACAGTTTTTCTTGAAAAAACGATGTTAAATATCATTTTTTCACATTTAATGTTATTATAAATATTAAAGAACATTTTATTCTCTACACGATTTGACTGCATTTTATACTTAATATTAAATGGATATAGAGTTAAAAAATTATAAAGAAATTAAATTTTATAAAGTAGACATAGCTATGAAAACAGCTACTATATTATGAAAATTCTGATTGAAAGATGTCAGTGTCAATTGACATATTCGTAGTATATTTGTGTTATATTATAATTTTACTCGAAATTTAGGATCTTTTGCTCGAAACTTTCTGTATGGAATTTTTATAAACATACAACTGTCGATAGGTAATGTACGTATAAGAAATTTAGAATCTTTTACAAGGAACTTTCTGTATGGATTTTATAGAAAATACATAGGCATTTACGAAAATTCTACCGGTAGATACCGCATCTACCGACTGTGTTCGAAAACACGACTGGTAAAAAGTTACCGTGTTCGAAAATTGTACAATATCTACCAGATCCATCTACCGGATTCATGAAGAATCTAATATCAAAAAAAATGTAGTGATGCAAAGCGAAGTGCACGCGCTAAAAGTGGAAATGTATTCAAAGTATGACTGCTCAGTTTGTTAACTACATCAAATTTTTAACCTGTTTCAAATTTTCAATTTTTTTTATAGGCTATGGATCTACCCTGTTTACCACTTCTTAAAATATCGATTCCGGTAGCTATAACCTGATAAACAGCTGTTTACTGATAACAGTTCACAGTCACAGGTAGAATTTTCGTAAATGCCTCATATAACTGACGGAAGGTAATGTGCTGGCCACAACAGATTTTTTTTATTTATAATGTATACATATTTTAAGATTGGAAGTGATAAAATGAAAACGACATCGTGTGGGTGAAGGCCTATATAAACCAATTTTAGTGGTTTTTTTAACACGGAATTTCTTAGTGTACAAAATGTTCGCCATAAATTTGTTATTTTTTAATTTCACTTACTTTTTTGTGAATGAACTCTCTGTGCAGTTAAATGTTTTAAATTCTTATCTATAAAAATAACGATTAGATTAATATTGAATGTTAACATCTAAATTTATAAATGGGTATTTAAATATTTATATCGTTACGTTACTTACTTCTCATTGCACTGATTTGTTTTTCTTTTGCCAAATGTTTCCAATTTTGATCTATAGAAATATATTTAAATTAAAATTAGTTTTCACTGGCTATCTAATGAAAGTGAATATTTATACTTAATGTTGATATAAATTCCAAATTATTTGTTTCTTCTACTCTAGGTCTAGAAGGCAATGGAGGAGCTGGTCTTGGTTGTAAATACCCTTCTCCATCTAATTCTGTAACATAATAAAATATTTTTTATAGGAATATAGTGATGGGAAGATAGTAGCTGTTTGATCTTGGTTTTTGATTGGGTAATACTCCGATATTGTCCAATCAAACAGCAAGATCAAACTGCTCCTATCTTCTCTCCACTGTATTCTTACAAAAATAGATTATAGAAATTTTCCCATGACCGAGAGTAAAAGTTAATTTCTATGGTATCAAAATTAAAAGAATACTTCATTTCGCCTCTAGGGACGAAATGTGGTAATTTTTTCCCTATGGGAAATTCATTTTTTGCTCTTGCGGTTCTATAAAATTTTTCACCAAATATCTGAGGCACAGAATTGACGGCACACGCAAGAGAGAGAAACAACTTGTCGATACAAACAAACCCCATCCCGTTGTCTTTTTCATTTGTCATTCGGGGTTATAAACCTACCATTCTATTCCGAATTATTTTATTGCATTAAATTTAGTCTAAAACCAGAAGATATACCTGGAGCAACTAATAGAATTATCTATAATAATTATTAAATGACATTTACGACGTTTACATCGTTGAACTTGTACTATGAATGGCTGATATGATAACAGTTCTTTGTTTGTACTCCCGTAACCATAGCAACCATTACTTCTAGATGAGCTATGTGCAAATTGCACTTGTGCAACAAATTTCTGTTGTCGTGGGCAAAAAAATGTATGACTCCTCCGCCATAAACGTTCGAAATTTTTATGATTAGGTACAAGAAAACAATAAATACGTTATGTATTTATTTTTGTGAATTGACAGTAGAAATGTGATTTTTTTGACAGATCACAATCTGTAAAATGTCGCCTAGGCAGTAAAATATTTTTACTGCCTATTGTTGCTATTTATAGCGATAACTTTAAAAATTAGTATTAAAAATAATCACTAAATTAATATTCTAAAATCGGTAAAAAACGAATGTGTTCAACACGGCACTAAACACTTCAGATTTACAGCTTCAGCAGCATTCATTGCTGTAAATCTTCTAAGAAAGTAAAAATAAATAATAATTCACATATTTAAAATATTTATAAATTAAATTAGAGGTCAGATCTACGGGTTTAGCAAAATCCCTAACTAAACTTTTTAAATTTTGAGCTGCACTTATCGTATGTCTGATCCATAGACAAGGAAAGATATACAGGTGTTCATTTTAAATGGGCCATCATTGTTATCTGGAGAACTATAAGCGTTACAAAGACGGTTAAATGGGAAAACAATTTCTATTTCACAAGACAAATTTAAAGAAAAGAAAAATTATTTTTTGGACCAGTGGTTCTCAAAATACGGGACCTAACTTTTAAATTTTAAATGAGGTCAAATATTTTTATTTGCTCATTCGTTAGAGAATTTAATTCTGAATTCAGTGATATAATATTTTTAGTCCCTTACATAATGATTTTTTTGAGAAAAATGCATGTAAAGTTTTATATTAATTTGATTAAAATACAGCTATAATAAGAGTGTCATGAATGGAAAAAACGAATACGTGTTAATTTTTTTAACATAGAATTAGATTACCATGAAAGAAATATACTCTTATTCACAAAAGATGACTATTCAAGGTCATTTGTCCGAAGAAAGAATACACATCACTTTACAGCAGTAGCCTGGCAACATTTTGTATTAGAAAGAGAAAGATTATTTGACCTATGTCTATTTAATTTAAGTGGTGGGACAAATATACGTAAATAGTGGCATTACTTTCGAACACATTATAAATAATAAGGACGTATGTCGTAAAATTACAGATACCTAATTATCTACTACACTGCCCTCTGTGATAATATTTACCCAGTGGCGTTGCCGTTTAAATCAAATTATTATTACTTGGTTTATAGTTAAGACTATATTTTTGAATTTTGCAAAAACTTAAGTGAAGAACATAAATCTTTCAGAAAGGCATTATTTAGAACGAAGCATAATTTTTAAATAAATTACTCTTATTTTTTTAGTTAAGATGTGTCCATAAATATTTCATGTTGCACGCCTATGCTTACGAAATGCAATGAAGTTATCTGCAAGTATGTATAAAAATATTTCACTGAATTTTGAATTAAATTCTCTAACAAATGAGCAATGAGCTTACATTGCAAAAATATAAATTATTGACACTATTCATATCCTAATAGTAATTTCGTGGCAGTTTGGGGCCCCGATATCTGCGGGGTTTTGCGCACCCTATTTACGTGACTGAGTTGCAGGCGCCATTTTACTTACTATTTGCAGAGATGGAAAGAGATACAGGTAAATAGAAAAGGTCTATTATTGTGGACGTGCCACCTAGGCAATACCTGAGTGCCTAATGCATTACAGCGTTCCTGACCATTTCTCTAATGTTTCGTATTATTGCTTGTACTATTTTTGTTACGAATGTCCAGCCGATATACAGGCTGTTGACCGCGACACTGGATCATACGGCTTTAACATGTAAACTCATATTTTCAAATAAAAGTTGTAGAGCTTAAATTCTGCATATGAATCAATTAATCAATAAGTAAAATTAATTTTACATGTTTTGTAATGGCAGAAATTAGGTATGTTGAAAATCACCCCAAATATAGCGATAGCCATGGAATTGAAATAGATAAATTAATAATGTTTGACGTTTTATTTTGTCAAGTTAGGTTAATATATTTTTTAGGTATTCTTTGCAATATTTATTCAAATGAACTATTATTTATTAATTTAAATAAACAATTTTTCACTTTATCAGAAATTATAAATAATAATAATAATAAATTAGCTGGGTAGATAAATTGCTAACATTTGTTAAATTTTAGTTTGAATAGGGGATTCCACCATTTTTTTTTATAATTTCATCTGAACGTGTAATTAAACCTAAGACTGTCGGTGAAAATCCGGTGAAAAAATTCCTATTAATAAGCGAGTTATAGTCCTCCGAAATTTGAAAATATAGATGTGACGTCACGTATATAAGTTTTTATATCAAACTATGTTTTTGAAATATGTGCTATTTCTAAATTATATTTATAAAAAATAAATGAATATTATTATACTGTACAAGTCGACATGATTTATAATTGGAAATGTATTTAAATTATTAAGTTTAATGGAAAATATTTATATTCAAATAAAAACTGTTACACTACTGGACTGCTAGCCACGCCTCCGCTATGTGAATTTGTCTACTTCCATTGGTAGTAGGTTCCGCCCCTAACTCTGTATTCGTTATATATTTATTGGTGGTCTTTGAGTCGCCAATCAAAATAATATATAAGGATTTCATATGAGTGACGAGCTGCTAAAACAAAAACCCCCTTATTTCCGAAGTATTTCAATTATATCATTTTATTTCTTTATTAATATTCATTATTAAGCATATACTTTCACTATTTTTTATTAATTTCTTTTAATTCGATTTAGCTGTAATCCCCTGTTCCAAGGCTATTGCTATTTTTGGGGTGATTTTCGACATTTTCATACCGAATTTCTGACGTTATAGAACATGCAAAATTATTTTTTTTTGTAATTTTTATTTGAATCTTTTTTACTCAAAAAATTCGGGGAAACAGGAAATTACGAAGGTATGATTTTACATGTTAAAGTCGTATGTTCCGGCGTCGCGTCAATATTCTGTATAAGTACAAGGCATTAGCCACTGGGCTCCGTGTTTTCGGTAAACCGTGTAGCCCTTGCAAATGTACGTAATGAACGAATCTACACTATATTTTAATATATTCTTAGCACAGTAATAAGTAAAACTGCAATATAATTTTCTTGTTATTACCCACTAATTGAATATCATTGTTGTAGTGCGATGAATCCTACAATAAAATAAACATATTTTTAAATATTTGAAAACATTTAATGTAAATGTGATGTTGATTTCATGCTTTTACTTACATTGATATTTCTATTATTCCTTTCAACTTTTGATTTTGTACTACTGTGATTTTCTTTAATCTATAATGAAACAGCAACAATAATATCAGTGTTATAAAATTAATGTTATATACCTCTTTAGGGAAACATTTACAGCAAACTAGATAAGTGATCGTTTGCCACAAATAGGAAAGTTCGCGTCTAAAAAAATTAATTACACTGGTCAAACATCCAGCCATGTTTATTTTTACTATAAAATACAAATTTTCATATTAAATAGATAATAATTTATCTCATCTTTTATCAAATAATTGAAAGATAATTTCATATCACATATGTCATGTAATGAAAATATCTTCGTATTTATATTACTGATACTGATACGTATAGACGATATTTGTTACAAAAACCAAACACTACATAGCTGCGAGAATATAATGTATTAGTCACGTGTCATGTTTTCTGCCAATCAACATTCAGAATCTCCCTAGTTTCATGTCTATCACAGCGATGATAAAAACATAGAAATTATCACCTTATTTATATTCGTTACTAAAGGATTTGTTTTTACTTCCTTGTACGAAGTAAAGGAAGTATTGTAATCGCGAAAAATATCGGTTTTGAGATTTCAACGGAAATATCCATTTTGACCATCCCTGAATCCATTTTGACTAATTTCGTCGTGACGTCTGTACGTACGTACGTACGTGCGTATGTATCTCGCATAACTCAAAAACGGTAAGCCGTAGAAAGTTGAAATTTTGTATTTAGGACTGCTATAACATCTAGTTGTGCACCTCCCTTTTTGGTCATTACATAATTTCTAGAAATGATACTTTATTTGAAGCCATAATAGATTTTAATGAAAAACTATCTTAAAATATAATCTAACACTTTTGAAATTTGGTATATAAGACTTTTATGTCAATTGGAATAACATAGTGGATTTTGGTTAAAACAGGCTAACCGGAAGTGGCATATTACCTAAAGGTGTTAACAGTTTTTCTTCAATAAAATGGTTTCATTTTGATTTTAGAAATAAATGCTTCAAATTAAAATTTTAGAGAATTAAATTCTGTGTCTAGCACATCAAGTATTATTAAATTAGCCCTTTGTATAAGCGAGATATGTATATTAAAACTTATATAATTTTTGGTTATTGTAATGAAGCTTGCTATGGATTAGGACAAAAAATAACAAAAAAATAAAAAATAGATGCTAATGTCAAATTACGTCAAATATGTGCAATTATATACTTGGGTCCACAGACCATATACACTATACTTCATATTGGTCTTGTGTACAAGGAAGTCGTGTGGTGTCCACATCAGATTTTTTTCATTTACAACATTGAGAATTAATTTTGAGTATAAAAATGTGCGATAATCGTTGGATTTATATGAACAGCGATGAAAATATTAAGGCAATTGTAAAATTAACCATTTGTAATACATTATATGAAAAGTTAGGTTAGCAGCACACACAATGTGGCACAAAAATTCATTATATTCTCAATAAATATAAGTTCGTGATATGATTAATAATGGAAGATATTGCTCGTGAAACCGAAGCAGCACATTTCATTCGTGCTTATGATAATCATATCGCTTGTTATATTACGTATGACAATTTCACTCATAATCTGTCATCGAATTAAATCACAATATTTTGGTGAATTGAACCAATCACATTCGAATTACACTGACAATTTTCAGTAGTGAAAAAATTTCCGCTGTAATTTCACGACGAAGCGTTGCTTCATGCTTCGCAACATCTGTAGTTTTTTTTTTTAGTAACAAGGTATTTCAATTAGTGTTGGGCATAATCGATAAATTTCAATAATCGAATGAATTGAAATAATCGCTTTGAATAATCGAATGATCATTCAAATAATCGATTATGAATATTGCGCATGCACAAGCTTACGCGTAACTTTATTCGCCATTATTCTTTATATGAATAATGACGAATCAAGTTACGCGTAAGCTTGTGCATCAAATCATTTGTTTTTGATTCTCTGCACTGCAAGTTCCAACATTCCTAACTTCTATGCAAGTAGAGTTAATAAATTAATTAAATATTAATACTTTACCATTACTTACCTTAAAAACAATAAAAAATTACTTAATTTAATATAAATCATAAAACCGTTCATTCGCTTACAGAACGATTAGAACTATTTTATTTATTAACTTTTTTGAATGATTGCGGCGATATGTATATGCATACGATATGGGAAATAACGTAAATAAATCGAATATATTATATTTCGCGAATAATATTTCGAAAGTACAATCGAATAATTGGTTAAAGAGTGAGAGAAATGAAATAAGAGATAATTGTGTACCGATTATATTTAACGAATGATATTTGGGTAATATAATCGAATGATCGATTATTCGGTCATAATCGATATATTTCCATTATATCATTCATAATCGCCCAACACTAATTTCAATGATCATGACGACAAAATTGCCGGTAAAATTCTAGTCACTAGTGATTATGACATTTTTTTATATCCCCGTCGGTGCAAAAATTATTTCGTATTTTAATTGGCACTATAGTGAACTCTATGATTTACAATTCTATGGCTTTACGGCAAAAGCAGATATGTCCTACTTATAATTTCTGAAAACTTTTCTAGTGATTATAATTATTTTACTGTATCGGGCTCTTAAATTGACATAATATCATTGGGCGTAGAATTTTGTATAAATTCCTTAACAATACTGTCGGCGTCTATATTTGTATATAGCTCTGTGGCTTTATGCAAGAGCAACCAATGTCAATATTAACACTTCGCGTTATTTGTAATGATTTTTAAAGATGTACCAACGATAATAATTATATAATGCACGAGCCAAATGAAAGCTGCAAAACATGACTGAAGCAACTTGTCTCTTTCTATTTTAGATTGCATGTATGGCCATGAGGGCTTCGGAAACATGGATATGGCAGCAGAAAAGGGCAGAGCACCTTTAGGAGAAACAGGAGACAACGAAGTTGCTGCACTGGGGCCTCACTACCCACAAATTCAACATGAGGCCTTTAGAAACATAGAAATGACAGCAGAAAATGGCAGAGCACCTTTAGGACAAACAGGAGACAACGGAGTTCCTGCATTGGAGCCCTGCAACCCCAAAACTCAAGGGTGCTGTCTGTATGTATAAGGTAAGAAACTTACTAGATTTCATATTATTTGCTTTACAATTCTGTGGCTTTAAGGCAAAAGCAGGTATGTCCCATTTAGAATATCTGCAAATTTTGTCTAGTGATTGTAATTATTTTACTATGTAACGCCCTTAAATTGACATATATCCTTTGGATGGCCTTCTCTGTAATATTTTTTATCAAATCTGCTTTCGCAATATCAAATTAAAGCAAATTTCAAATACATTTGAAACCATTTAAAAACTGTTGAATAAAATGTCGCATGGTACACGTTTATTCATTAAATAAATCAAGTGTCTTGTCTAATGAAGACACGTTGGCTATACGGAATTTTATCCAACAGTTTTTTTTGAAATGGTTTAAAGAATACCACAAACTAACAATTATTATTTAATAGGCGAACGTTTTGGTTGGTTTGAGACCTCAAGAAATTTGGAGAATTTCGATCTTTGGATTTCAACACTGCAGAATTGCTGAGCACCAAATAAATCTTGTATGGCGTAGACGACCACCGATGGATGAACTGGTAAGATACTTTTTTTTTGTATAAAATATTTGTTCTCATGTTCAACCATGAGATCTTAAAGTCAATGGAATATTAGTATAATATATGTGTAAATATTATCTTGTACTCTAACTCAATTTTGAGTTTTGAGTGCTTCATTGAAAGTAATATATTTTTCATGGATGTCTTTGTAATATTCAAACAACTTAAAGAACCAATAAGGTTAGAAATATCTAATTTAAGCAAATTTCCAAATATATTTGAAATGATTTAAAGAATACCAACTAATAATTATGATTTCATAGGAGGACATTTGGTTGGTTTGAGTCGTCAAGAAACTTGGAGAATTTGGATACAACTTCCAAGCTTCAAGACTGCAGATCTTCTAAGCCAGCTTTTCTAAAGGATTGCTGAGCTCCAGATAAATCTTGTAGATGAACTGGTAAGAAACTTATTTTT
Source organism: Harpalus rubripes (assembly GCA_963082715.1). Taxonomy (NCBI): domain Eukaryota; kingdom Metazoa; phylum Arthropoda; class Insecta; order Coleoptera; family Carabidae; genus Harpalus; species Harpalus rubripes. The sequence goes on along the minus strand of OY720456.1, from coordinate 17,307,013 downwards.
TTTTATAAAATATTTGTTCTCATGTTCAATCATAAGAACTTAGTCAAAGGAATATGACTATAATATATGTGTAAATATTATCTATTATTCAAATTCGATTTTGAGTACTACATTGAAAGAAATATAACTGTCACGGATATCTGTATAATATTCAAACAATTTAAAATAGAAATTTCGACTATTTATCAAAAAAATCAATATCTGGGAACATATGATTAGCATATATTTTTCAGGAATCGGACATCAAGAAGACTAGATTAATATAGTAGATTTTAAGTTAGTTTTAAGTTCTTTTAAATGTATTTTCAGGTCTTAATTAAACTTTGGCTCATCGCGTCGTTGAGCAAACACGCGTTTTCTTTAAAAATGAAAATAAATTGATTAATTTGCAGTGCATTCCTTGGCGATTCATCATAAAATCGTGCGTCTACGTTTGCCACCGTGGTACGCGTACTGCGCGGGTTGTCCAGACGACACCTAGGGAGAGTGAATGTGAAAAGAAAAACATATGTATCGGGGCATGAATGATGCGAATGGGTGAGAGAATCAGTGAGAGGGTCAGGAAGGTGGGAGAGATTCGAGACTTGATGTGGGTTCGGGTTTCCTTATTTAACATCACGGTTAGTGGGATGGGTAGGCAGGGTTCGTGCGCGATTTTCCATAATTGAGTGGACTGATATGGTTAGCCATGCTATGTGAAACCAGTTGTTTATTCTGGGGGATCGCTTCGCACTTGTGCGAATGTTTCTAGGGACAGTTTAATTCTTTTGTAAAATTGCTTGCTGACCATCGTATTGGTCTACGCTCTAGATTGCTAGACTCGAATGAGAAAAGATTAAACAAACCTGAATGCTATCACAGAAAACTCTCTTATGGCGTCTATGTGCTCTCCTCATCCGGAGACAACGTATGTAATCATCATTTAATGTTAATGGCAACGAATAATTAAAGACAAAGTAAAGTTTTTGTTTGATTTAACTTTGTTTGAGCACACGGGTTGATCGCGTTCGGGATAGGTATCGCGTATAAGACCGGGCGATGTCTTCGGGAGTAGCTCTTCTTCGGCATCCAAGCCGAGAAGATTATATGTAACTGTCTTTCTTGTCCTTAGGGAGCTCGCGTTGGCAGGCCGTACATGCAGTGCATCGTGTGGGGTCGGCTTAACCCCCTCGTAAACTATATGTGAGAACCACCCCGGCGTTCTCACTTTTTGTCTTAGCTCGTATATCTCTCTCTCAAACTTCGCGTTTAGCTTAGCATAGTCTAGATATAAGATAGCTTGCGTAGACTTAAGATAGCTTAGATATAAGATAGGCAAGGGTTGTTTTTGCTTTTTGAGAGAGAGAAAAAAATTAACGTAACTTCACACTTTTAGATTTGTTATTCTTTGAACGAGATATTAACGTAAGATGTGCTTAGATTTGCGTTTTCTTTGAACGAGATATTAACGTAAGATAGGCTATTTTGCGCACTTCACCAACTTAATATGGGGGGTTCTACAATAGCTTAAGTTTGATTATAAAATATTATTGTACAAAAAAATGTATTTATTTAATAAATGGTATATATGGCGAGCGTGGGTTTGGCATTTGAGGGCGGTTGCTCTCGATATATACAATTTATTAAATAAAGAGTATAGTTTTAAGGAAGTTCTAAGTAGGAAGAATTCCCTACCTGCCCTGTCACTGTCGTCGAGATTGCAATGCCGATTGGTGACGCAGACCATGGCTTCCTCTTCATAAAAACCTGTTTAAATTGTATGTACACAATAAAAACAATCTTTTAATTTATGCTCTGTTTAATTTAAACCCGTCACATTAGTCGTACAGTAGGTAGTTTTAGTAAAAATTGTATTTATTATTAAGCATTTAGACGCGGTCAGGGTAAAGTTAGATTTTAAGTATTTATTGTAAACGAAGCTTTGTATTAATAAATATATATTTTGGGAAGTGGGCGGTTGGGTGGTAACATAAAAATAATAATTAATGCAAAGGTTCGTAAACTATCTTAAACTGAATAAGAAATTTGTACCTTTAACATTGGGAACAAGAAATCTTATTTAGGGACCCCAAGATTTAATTTGTTAAATAGTCCATAAGTATTGTAAACGGAACTCTTTTTAATATAATATATTGGCTAGTAGATACCCTAAAAATATATAAGTAGAGTTTTGGACCAGTTATAAAACTAAAATGTTTGTTACCAATTGAAATTATTACGGTTATATTATTTGTTATTAATTATTTTGCGTCTTTATTCTATAAATAAAAGTTTTATCTTCAGATAAACCATGTTTGACACTGTTATTAGATTTGTTAACAAATTTAGTAATATTTATGAACTGAATTTAACACATCAAACGTAAAAGACATTTGTGTTTAAAAATTCTGTTCATAATTATTTCTTACTAAATTTGATAACAATTTTTTATGGTGCCGAACAGGCTTTAGTTATAAAACTATAATGTTTGTTACCAAATAAAATTACCATTATTTTAGTTGTATTTCATGTAATTACCCTTAATGTACAATATTTTATAGAATAAAATATAAATTAAAATATAATTTGTCTATTCCTTACACATATGTAGTTTTTAAAACGGCCGCAAGAGTGCAGCAGTTGTCGATAAACGTTGCAATTCAAGTAAAACTGTGCCCATCATATATCTTTGCGCCTAAAATATAGGCAATCATAATTTCATATGGTAGCATCTATGCACGATTTTTTACAAAATTTGGTGCATAGCTGCTACTTTAAGGTAGCATCTATGCACGATTTTTTTACATAATTTGGTGCATACTTGCTACTTTAAGGTAGCATTTATGAACGATTTTTTAGAAAATTTGGTGCATTGATGCTTCTTTTTTAATGGATTAAAATTCCCAATAGGTATATCAAAGAAGCGTCCAGCATACGCTGTATCCGACAGGTGCTGCCCCCTGGCGGCTGTTTTAAGAACTATATACGTAATACGATCACAACTCTTAGAAACTATATACTTACGTGTGTTTGAGGGATGTATTATAAAAATTAAAACTAAAGATTAGAAAATAAGTCATTTTTAAATCAATTTTACAGTTTATTAGCAATATATAATTACAAATATATTTAAAATATACATTAACATTTTATTACAATATTTAAGTAAACTTTTTTGTTTTATTTATATAGTGACAATTATAAACAGAAATATAACAACACAAATGAAACGTACATTTATGTTTAAATTATTTCATACTGTTTGTTACCAAATAAAATTATCATTATTTTATTACAAAATAAGGATAGAAAAATACAACTACAATAATGATAATTTTATTTGGTAACTAGTTATAAAACTAAAACGTTTGTTACCAAATAAAATTACCATTACTGTGGTTTTAATTAATAACAAATAATACAACCATAATAATTCCATTTGGTAACAAACATTTTAGTTTTATAACCAATCCGAAGCTCTATTTATATATTTTTACCAGATATATAACGTATCAAATAGAGTTCCGTTTACAATACTTACAGACTATTTAACAAATTAAATCTTGGAGTCCCTAAATAAGATTTCCTGTTCCCATTGTTAAAGGTACAAGATTTCCTATTCAGTTAAAGACCGTTTGCGAACATTATATATTTTTTTGGTGTTACCACCCAACCGCCCACTTACCAAAATATATAATATTGATTAATACATAGCTTCGTTTACAATAAATACTTAAAATCTAACGTTACCCTGACCGCGTCTAAATACTGAATTTTTTTACTATATTTTAGGCGAAATTCTTTCCAACAGGTACTGCTCCTGGTGGTTGATATAAGAACTATGCACGTAATACGTTCACGACTCTAAGAGTGTATTATAAAAATTAAAACTAAAGATTAGAAAATAAGTCATTTTCAAATCAATTTTAAAGTTTATTAGCATATATAATTACAAATATTTTTAAAATATATACATTAACATTTTATTACAATTTTACAATATTTCACATTTCTCTTCTACTGCCTTTGGGGCCCTTTTAGTTCACATGTTGACAATCTGCACAGAAAAATTAATACAAATTAGATTATTAAACATAAATACAAAATAAGAGGGTACACCAAAAGGGTTAATGTTGTGGAAAAAAATTAGTAATATTTCCTGTACTATAAGAGATAACAGAGATTCTAAAAGATAAAACAGGAGTTGTTCGATAGATTGAACTTAAGAAGAAAAAATCTGATGTGGCCAGCACATTACCTTCCGTCAGTTCTATGTATTTTGTACAAATTCCATACGGAAAGTTCTTTGTTAAATTAAATACATATTCTATTTCTTGTACGTTACCTTCCGGCAGTTGCATGTATTTTATGCAAATTTCATACAGAAAATTATTATTTTGTGACGTTTTCTATATACAGTGTAACGTATCTGCAGAAATAAAAGATTTATTATTATTATTATTATTATTTCTTGTACATTACCTTAAAGCAGTTGTATGTATTTTATATAAATTCCATACAGAAAGCAAAAGATCCTATATTTTCAGTAAAATTATAAGACAGGCACACTATGTCAATTTCACTTGACACTGACATCTTTCAATCAGAATTTTCTTAATATAGTAGCTGTTTCCACAGCTATGGCTACTTTATGAAATTTAATTTCTTTATAATTTTTTAACTCTATATCCATTTAATATTAAGTATAAAATGCAGTCAAATCGTATAGAGAATAAAATATTCTTTAATATTTATAAAAACATCAAATGTGAAAAAATTATATTTAACATAGTTTTTTCAAGAAAAACTGTTAAAATCTTCAAATGATGGTTGGTCAATTGTAACCAAAATTTAATCAGCTCTTCCTATGGATGTAACGAAGAAGTATATGAAAAAATTATAATTTTTGTAACTGTAGTATTAGAGTTATCGCAGACGAAAATTTTGTTACAAACACACACACACACACTCACACACACACACGCACACATCCACACACACACACATCCACACACACACACATACAGACATCATCGTAAAAATAGTAAATTCGTAATCTAGGGACCCTAAAACGTGCTTATTGAGTAAAAACTCATCATCGAATTTTTTGACCAAAGACAATACCTTCCTTACCTAAAGGTGACGGAAGGTAAAAAACAACTTTTCTTACCTTAACAGTTTCACGTTATATCTGTCCGTCTGCTCATCTGCTCGGAGACTCCTCACGGCTTCAGGGCCCAGTTATCTTCGGGCAATCGTTGTTCAAGATGTTTCTCATGTTCAACAGCTCCAGGGTCACGACAAGCGACGTCTGTTTATCCACCCGTCTGCATAGCAGCACCTGGAACATAGGCCTAATGGATAGCCAAATCTGAGCCCATAGGGGTTGGTATTAAAGGGAGTTATTAAATTTCGAGAACTTTAATTATTAGGTAAGAAATAAGGGCAGAATTTTTTTTAGATGCGGGGTCTTAGGGACGTACACACTGTTATGTTCTCCCATTTATCTAAATTAATGTATGTTTAGTTTAAAGTTTATCAGGGACCCACATTTATTTATTTATGTTTTATTTGTATTTATGTGTATTTTTTGGTTAAAATGTTAGGAAGAATGTCTAAAAGTAATAATAATTAATAATAAATTATCTAATTGCGGTAAAACATAACTTAAACTGCGTCGAACAGGTCGAAAATTTCAGTTATCTTTTAAAAAATATATATTTCACTTTCAGAATATCTGAATTATAAAAATAAACGCCGTGTCACAAAACCGCAGCTGAATTTAACTTTAGCCTATAGATAACCATCGGCGAGGAATAATGTTTGCTAATAAATTATTTCGATATCCCTTTTAGTTTTCGAGATAATCGAGACAAAAGATAATATTTTCGTCGCCCACTTAAAATCAAATTTGTCTATCGATAGCTATCGTGAGCTCACGGGAGGTACTATTGTTCTATCTAGTGCTGATAAAAAATTTGTGACCATTCATCACTTTGATTTAGTTGGCAGGAGGTATTGTCAAAAATATAAGTGTCACCTTAGCCAGATTTTGATTGCTTATTTTATTTAAAAGTATTCCCTTCCAACATGTATTCATAAAACATCACTTAGATTAGTTTGCGGGAAGAACTGGGGTTCTATTTTCATTTTCGATTGATGGGAGGTACTGCTGATCTATCTCCACTAGTAATTAGTGAAAGGTATTGTAAAAAATATAAAGTGACATCTTAACCAGACTTTGATTGGATATTTTATTTTATTTAGATTAGTTTGCGGGAGTTACTGGTGCTCTATTCCCATTTTCAATTGACGGGAGGTACTTTTGATCTACCTCCATTTGTACTTAGCGGGAGATATTGCTGTTAAAAAATATGTCACATTTACACTTTCATTAGTTGGTGGGAGGTACTAGTGCTCTATTCTCATTTTCAATTGACGGAAGGTGCTGTTGATCTATCTCCATTTGTAATTAGCGGGAGGCATTGATTTAATTGACGGGAGGCAGGGCCAATCCTAACCTATCAGCCGCCTTTGTTCATTTATAAAAATGCGCCCCCCCCATTTTATTTTTCAGGTATTTATGTCATTCATATTGCAGAGAATTAGGGAATGGTTTTGACCTCTCTGACTGGCTGAAATTGGAGGTAAGAGACAAGTTTACTTAAAACTCGCGCTGATGCGAGCACCATCTGCTGAATGGCTTAAATGGAACAGAGCATAGTTCTAAACAATAACACACAATGAATTAGAAATAAAATCATTTACCTAATACTATGTTCAAAAACAAGTTTAGTGAATTAGGCGCAGAATTTAATTATCTACAAGTTTTATTTGAAACATTTTTGTCTAAAATTAATTGGGAACTTTTACGCAAAGGAAAACTGATTTCCAATCTTAAATGCCTATGGCCCGCTTTTTGATTAACACCCTGTAACTATGTATATCTGTATCAAGAGTGGGGTAATTTAATGAAAATATGTTCCTCTGATTATATTCCTTAGGGTTTTTTCTAAAGATTTTTGATTACAACAAAGAAAAGCTTGATTAAAACAAAGAAAATTTGATTACAATAGTGAAAAAGTTACGTAAAAAAATGATTATAACATTACTGTCACCGTATAATGTAAAAATTCATATTTATTTTTTGCTTTTAAATTTATTCTTGGAGTGTTGTAAATCAAGGCGGCCCAGAAAATTTTCTCATAGGGGCGCAAGATTTCTAGTTACGCCACTGATTGACATCATAAGTATACTCAGGCTTTTAAAAAAGAGAACCTATAAAACTATGAGGATAGATATGTTACCAGTCAACCAAACCAAGTTTTTAAAAGAACAATTCTTTATTAATATGTTTATTTCATAACTGTTTAAAAAAAATTAAATAATTTTTTTTCTATAAAAAAAGATGGCTTTGCCGCCTCCATGCTTGGCGGCCTTTGTTCTGGGAACAAAATGAACACCCGCTAGGATCGGGCCTGACGGGAGGTAAATATAACCTTAGCCAGACTTTCGTTGTTTTATTTTATTTAAAAGTATTCCCTATTCCCCTAACATGTAAAATTTACGGGAGCCATTGTTCCATCATAAAACATCAAAAAAATTGAATCTCAAGTTTTACCTCAAAGTGTTCCTCACGTCAAATATTAAACGGCGGGTGCAAGGGGTGCATATTGATTTTTGTGTGACAGAGATAGGTAAGGTGTAAGACATAGAATAATAAAGAAAGGAGTGAACACTCACTCGCAAATATTAATTTTTGTAAGAGAGAGGAGAATATATAATTATTTCATTCTAATGAACTCTTCTTTTTACTGCAATATTTGTTGGGAAACATGGTGTAAAGTCCGTGTCCGTAGCATATCTCGGTGATCATAGAGTAATAAAGATAAGAGTGGAAACTCACTTTCAAATATTGATTTTTGTTAGACAGAGAGGGGAATATATAACTATTTCATTTTAATGAACTCTTCGTACTGTAATATTTGTTGGCAAACATGGTGTTAAATCCGTATCCTTAGCATATCTCGGTGATCATAGAGTAATAAAAACAGGAATGGACACTCACTTTCAAATATTAAGTTTTGTAGGCCAATTAATTGATCTTTTTAAACCAATCTAAGAATATTTGTTGTAATCAGTGTGATTCAGATTTTCCAAAATATACTTTATGATTGAAATAATGTTTATATTTTATTAAATATCAGTAAAAGATTAAAAACGTATTAGTGATAAAAATTATTTGGAAAAGTAAAAATTAAATAAAAAAAATTTTGCTGTCGGCTGGTTTCGAACCCGACACTTTATGCTCTCTGAACCGTTGCTTGGAAACTATTTTTTCCGGGATATGAATAACAATCCTGGAAATTACATACTAGTGGAAAATGCACCACTTTTCAAACGCTTAGTTCCTCTACTATCCATTTTAGAATTATAGTCGGTTGAGTTTGAAACTCAATAACTTGCCTAAAAAGATTAAAAAATTATTAAACACTTTCAATTATTGACTATACATTTCTAAGTATTTATACTAATTTTCATATTTTTAAATTAATTAATATAAAAAAATGATAATAAATGACGCCCATTTTTTGCGCGTTTGAAGAAATGCTTAACTTTATTGATGTCCAATGTATGTATGAAAAGAAAAAATTAAAATATGTTGTAACCATAGGTTTTGTGAATATTTTGAACGTTAAATTTATTTCGATTTATTTATATTGTGTATATAAGAATTTAAAAAGTAAAAGTGTTAGATTTCAGCTTCTATTAATAATTATTAAGAATAGAAATTTGCCGTTGATTCAAAATGCAGTTTTTATATAAAATATTAATAAATTTTTATTTGAAACTGATTAGTTTAATTTTAATATTTTTTTACTGTTTTCGCGCGTGAACGCATGGTGTGCTTTTAGTCAATTTTTTTTTACTTTTATTCACTTGTGGATAAAGAAATTTACATTCGTCCTTATCATCAAAGTGTTGCTTTCGTGACTAGATTTCAATTTTCAATAGATAAAGTTTTACTTTAAGAGTTGGAGAACGTAAAATAATAATTATTGTTTACCTTTTGTGCTGCATATTGAAGTATTTTCTTTGGTTGACTTTTGAAGATTACTCGCAGTTTTTCTAGTATGCCCGTAAAATTCTCTGATATGCAGAAAAATACCTATTGAAACAAAAATATAAATTAGAAAATAAATAATAATTAAAATGTAGTTCAAATAAAATAAAATAGTTAAAATATAATCATAAAATCAATTAACAATGAAGCTATGAACATCCATTTATAAAACGTATAATTATATTTTAATTACATTATTATGAACAACAGTTGTATAAGTAAGGTACTAAACATGTTTAGATGTTTACACTTACTACATACATAAATTTGTTTATTGTATACATATTTCGATGTAGGGATTCATTACATTCATACTAGGAAGGATCCATTTTAAGAACAAACATAATATGATCATGACCTTGAGCATATTTACAGTTACCTGCAAATGGTTATGAACTGTTTTTAAATAGATTTATATGTAAACTAAATGAATGTTCTTTCTTTGCAATTTACTCACTTATACGTATTACAACGTATTTCCTTTTTTAATAAAATAATAAATTACATATTCAGGTTAAATTTCTGTTTTAAGACCCGTCCACACTGTAACTGTAATACATGTTGTATAACGAAGTTTTTTTAACATTGTTGTACAACTTTCGGGCGTCCACATCCGCTTATAACTTCTACAGTTAACATAAAGATGTCTTGTATGATTATTTTAAATAAAAGTCATCATCTACGGTCTGTAGTACAGCAGCTCTTTTACGGCCAAGGCCCAAGGCACAGTATAAATAAGCCAATGGCCCAAGGCCTCAAGTACCGTAGAGAGCCGTAGAGTCCGTATACCAAGTGTCGAAACAAGATGGCGACGTTCAAATGGGGATGTACCAGACCTTACTCATATTCGGCGGCAGCCAGCGTATCAATGCGATTTTTCTGCCATCTATGACTATGTTTAATTTCATTAAAATTGTGTATTAACATTTAGCGGTATTATGTAAGTTTAGTGATATTTACAATAGATCTACAACATTTTTTTTATTAGGTAATTTTAGGTTAGGGTTTTTTGTTTTAGAATTTTGGTACTAGATGGCATTTACTTAAATTTTTAAACGTCGTAAATCAGAATTGACATGAACTTTCTCATAATCCTCATAATGGAATAAATGTCAATCCAATATCACCAACTACATTACACATTTCTCTAAATCAACTCGGTTTACTATAGCAGTTTTTTAAAATATAAAAGACGCAATATCCAAAATAGTATATTAAAGAACGTGTTTTATAAAACATGTTTTTTTCGCACGTCAAAATTTAGAAATAAAGTCTTATAAAATGAATTCTTTATAGTATTTTTTATATTTTGCGCCTTCTACAATAACATTTACTTACTCAATTTGTGATTATATTTATACCCATTTGAACATTTTCATGTAAATAATCTTCCCGAAATAAAAATAATAATTTCGACATTATATTATTAAAATGAATTGTCAATTAACTAAAAATAAGTTAGGTAAAAATGGGTTAAAGAAGCGTCATCTAGTACTAACCGTCTAAAACAAAAAATTGCGTATCGAAATGAAGGTTATTACGATACGCAATTGCGTATCGTAATGACTTCATTATGAACGCAAAATATAAAAAATAGTATAAACGATTCGCCAGGGCTCGTTTTCTAAATTTTGACGCGTGCGAAAAAAACGTCTTATAAAACTCGTTCTTTAATATGCTATTTTAAGTGGGGACGTGTTATAAGAGGTCTGTTTTATAACATCCTTTGATCTTCATCGCTCCCAAAGCGACAAGCATAACATTGTTATAAACACATTATTTTGTTACATTTTGTTGAAATTTCTGTAGCATGTTACCTATCAAGGTTATTAGTATTACCTATCATGTTATACAGCATATGTGGACGGGCCTTTATCTAGTTTTGTATTTCCAGGTACGAAATTGAATATAAAGTATTTATTGTTGGCACCAGAGAATAAAAAAAAATGAGTTTACTAAATTGATTGCGCCGAAAATATAATTGTTATTACATGTTAATATAACTTACTAAATATAATATTATTATACAGTTGGACATATTATCTATTATGAAAAAATAATATATTTCATAATTATTTTGCACGATCTATGTATATATTTTTATGTATGAAAAATTGCTTGCAATAATTTCTGTAATTTAAATTATTTTCGTTTTTAGTATGAATATGATTCTCTATTTCATGTCGTTTGGAATAAATTATTTTAATAATTTACAATATTGTCGCAAGTAATTTCACATAAATTATTAAAATAAAATTATTATTAATATAAATATATACGACAAATAATATATTCATGACTCACATACTTATAGGGTTAACTGGAGTAAATATGAAACACTGTCTCAATTTTATTAAAATCTTATGTTAGCAAACATATTTCATTAAAAAGATATTTAGTTTTTATTGAAATTGAAAGTAGTTTTCCGATTTATTTATCTTTAAATTTAGGGGGTGGAACATGATTTTGGGAAAAAGTGAAATAAATCGCTAAAATATCGAGGTAGACATAATAAAAATAACAAATTGTGTAATATTTTAAAACCACACTTTTCTAAATATTTTTTTTTGTGTATTTCTAAAATTAAAGATATCTTGCACTATCCACGCCAGCAATGAGTGCCCGAGAGGTGACGCCTGGTAAGCTCCCGAACGGTGCAAATATTTCATCATTACCGATATCTGTGTACAAAGCAGATTGGCACACCCAGCTATGGGTTTATTTGAAAATGAAAATAGAAACATCGATATTCTGATCATTCTATATCGTATTAGAAATTATTAAGAGTAAATATGTTCATGAAATTAATAATAAATTGGTTTCCATATGTTGCAACCAAAATCATTCACACTCATACTACACTGTTAAAGTATATATATTTTTTGTCTGGGAAATGTGAATCAAATATAGGTATAGGTGAAAAGCTGTATAAATCCGATTAGAATTTTGCCTCCCGTTTCATTTTTATCTTTGTTTTTGCTAAATACGAGTACACTAGTAAAAATAAAAAGTTGTATTTCACTTTTTTCCAGTGGTATTTAATTTTTAACGCAATTTTTGTATTGTTTATTAATTGAATGACAATCCTGATGATTCTGATATATTGCAGATAATTATTAATGATCTTAGTTCATTTTATTTTCGTTGCATTTTTACTCCATTTGACTCTATACGTATTAAAAAAAAAACATTTGTGTATAGTTCTTTCCCACCTTTGATTGCAGCATTAGTAAAAGAGATGAAATGATCAGTAAAAGATGATGTTAGTAATGTTACAAAATTAGCGTTACTGAAAAGAAATGTTGATAATTTTCTCATTGGATAACATGTAATCTAATGTGGGGTAAACTATAATTTATCGGGGACATTTCATAATTTTTGATTTTATTACATATTCAGAACTTGCAACAGCAGGGTCGATTTAATATTTTGTGGGGTGATGAGGAAGATTTTGATCACGGAGCATTTGAAAATAAATTCGTATAACATAAAGTGACTTTATGAATATTACAAGAATCAATAAAAATAAATTATTCTTTGTTTTGTGTTCTATGTAGAATATTTTGGATAAAACACTATTGAATGTTGCAGGGGCGCACACAGGATATTTTTTTGGGGGCGGTCCAACTGACGTCCCAGGAATAAAAATCCCCTTTAGTGCTATTTTTTAAAATTCGTGACTGTGGCATAATTTTTGGTGAAAAGTAAAGTAGGATTTCGTGGTTTTTTATTATTTATTTATACGAGGGATGCTCTGTTAATAGTTAGTAGCAGGCCATGGAAGCTCAATTGGCTAGAAACAATTATAAAAATTTAATGTCGCATTAGTTGACACGTGAGTTGACATTTGTTACCCACAATTCTCAAAAGTTTCGATTTCCTTGTGAAACGTAGTTAATTTTGTAAGTTAAGTAGTTTTGCATTTTTAATTCAGTTAAAATGAGCATTCCGCGAACTGCTTTTAGAGCTATGATTTTCTATGACTATAAAAGACAGTTAGGATACCAGCAAAGCCATGAAAATTTGAAAGCAGCTTTTGGTGATGCTGCCCCTTCATTATCCGTTGTTAGTCATTGGTTGCGCAAATTTCGACGATGGCGAGAGCTGCTAGAAGACGAAGCAAGACCTGGAAGACCTGCAGATGCTGCCTGTTCAGAAAATGTTGATCGTGTGGCAAGCTTGATTCAGTCCAATCGAAATATTACTTATAGGGAGATTCAGGAGGAAGTGAAGATTGGATCCTCGGCGATGAATGCTATTTTGCATAAACATCTTGGGGTAAAAAAGCTAGCAAGCCGTTGGATACCGCATTTGCTCTCAGAAAATCAAAAACAGGATCGAGTAGACTGGTGTAAATTTATGTTGCAAAATTTTGACGGAGGAGCTTCCAATCTTGGGTATTCAGTTACGACCCTGAAACTAAACAGCAGTCTAGTGTTTGGGTATTCGAAGATGAAGACTTGCCCACAAAAGTAATTCGTGGCAGAAGCGTCATTAAGAAAATGATTGCTGTTTTTTTTTCGCCGAAGTGGTCCTGTTGCTGTTATTCCACTTGAAGATCGCAGAACTGTTAATTATGAATAGTACTGCGAAGTGGCTTTACCACAGATGTTTGCAAAATTACAAACAGGTTGCCAAAGGACCGGTTTACGTAACATCTTTGTCCATCATGACAACATATCCTCTCACACTGTTGCCAGAACATTAGATTTTTTGAAGAATTCGGGAGTTCAATTGGTAACTGATCCTCCATATAGTCCAGATCTGGCGCCGTGCGATTTTTTTTGTTTCCGACTGTTAAGAAAATTATGAGGTAAAAGATTTTCCAGCGCAAATGCAGCAGTTACAGAATTTCAAAGAATTTTTGAGAACCTTTTAGAAAATGAATATTCTGAATGTTTTAAAAAGTGGTTTCAAAGAATGCACAAGTTTATTAGTCTGAATGGAGAATATTTTGAAAAACAATAAAGATTTTTTGTTTAAAAATGCAACGGTCTTTTAATAAGTAACAATTTTCAGCGCAATCCTCGTAATTTGCTTAGCAGTTTTCCATGTGTATTTGTAGTTTTTATATAATAGTTGTCAATTTTAGGGGCGGTCCGGACCTACTGGACCGCCCCCCTGTGTGCGCCCCTGGAATGTTGAAATTATATACAGGTGATTCATCGGTCTGTCCTAACTTTATAACTCTTTTATTTTAAGTCAGATATAAAAACTCTTCAAATATAATTTATATGATATATTATTGTCTATCTACGTACCATATGCATTTGTATGCAGGGTGCTCCGTTTAATCGCAACAATATATGACTTTATAATTCTTAATGGAACACCCTATATTTATTTATTTATTTTGATAGTAAATTGGATTCCCTTAAAAAAAATATTAAGTAATAAGGGGTCTAAAATTATAAATTAAGAAGTTATTTACGTTCATATAAAATAGTAGTTCAGAGTGGAAAAACCATAATATAATACAAAATTTTGGTCCTTTTTTATTAATACTTATTTTAAACATTACACTAATTCCAAAGAAGCTATTAAAATTTAGTGACAGACTAAATAATGCAAAATTATTATAAATGCTCCAAAACTTGTACTTCAACTTCAATACATTTTTCTATTATAAATATTATATTAACCATCTCATCTTTACTAAAATTTGTTTTATTCATTTTCACATCAACACCAACAATGATAAACTACGAGTATTTGGACAACTTGTTTGTTTAAATTTGAAACAATTGATCAAATTATCCATAGCTTACTTTGTTAATAATAACATGATAGAAACATATCATTCAACGAATAAAGGTAAATAACTTCTTAATTTATAATTTTAGACCCCTTATTACTTAATACTTTTTTAAAAGGAATCGAATTTACTATCAAAATAAGTAAATAAATATAGGATGTTCCATTAAGAAATATAAAGTTACAAATTGTTGCGCTTAAATGGAGCACCCTGTATACAAATAGATATGGTACGTAGATGTTAATACTATATCATATAAATTATATTTGAAGAGTTTTTCTATCTGACTTAAAATAAAAGAGTTATAAAGAGAGGACAGACCGATGAATCATCCTGTATAATACTTGTTCGGAATCTACTGTCTTCTTTGACTTTTCTTCTACGCGGATTTGAATTGTTATTTTAATCTGCCTCAAATCGCGATACACGACAACTGGGCGATGGTTAAGTGCGTGCAGAAACTGAAAAAATTGATGTAGATGTAAAAAATTACTCGAATTCTGTCATACAGCATTTACTTTTGACCAACGTTTTGGTACAATCTTGTACCTTTATCTACGGACTGCGGGTAAGTAAGATCTAACAAAATACATCGAATTTGAAAGTAAACTGATGAGGTATGTGCTTTTTATAAATTTTTGTACGATGTTGAAAAACTGAATGTAGAAACGAATGTATTTTCTTTGTTTCGGAATTAGAATGTCATATTCTAGCACGAATATTGATGTTATAGTATTATTCACGAAAGATTACTATTCAAGGTCATTTATGAGCCGTATAATATACTATTACTTGCAGATAACTTCACTGCATTTCGTACCCATAGGCATGGAACGCGAAATATTTATGGGTACATTTTAACTGAAAAAATAAATGGAGATATTTTATTTGAAAATTTTGTTTGTTTTTAAATAATGCTGTTCTCAAAGTTTTATCTTCTTCACCTACCTTTTGGCATTATACAAAAATATAGACTTGACGTAAACCATAAAATAATAATTTGATTTGAATGTCAACGCCACTGGATAAACATTAGTACAGAGGGAAGTATAGTAGCTAATTACATGTCTGTAACTCTACGATGTATGCCACTGTTATTTTTAGTGTGTTAGTAAGTATGTCTGTCATACCATACAAATTAAATAGACATACATCAAATAATATTACTTTTTCTAATACAAAATGTTGCTAAGTTACTGGTATAAAATGCTGTGTATTCTTTCTTCGAACAATTGACCTTGAATAGTCATCTTTCGTAAATAATAGTTCAGAAGAAGCTTTATTCTTAAACGATTTTTGGTGATATTTTGTTATTTGAGAATAGCATCACTGGAATAAATACACTAAATATCAATGCAACGGACAGAATAAAAGGTACAAATCATTGTCACCAACCTAATATTCTACCAAAAATATCCCTTAATGGAAATTGTCAAATATTTTTATAAAAAAATGATGTAAATGATAACCTCAACAGAGAAAATAGTATAAAACACACGTTACAAAAAACAATTCAAACACTCGTTCGTTTGCTCACTCGCCGCTGCGCGCTCATGAGCGAATTTGTAACTCGTGCTCGTGCTGTAACTTATGTTTTAATATACTATTATGCACATGAGAGTAAGTAAGATTTTACTTCTTCAGATCCAGATGAAGGTAAAAGAGAAAAACGTCAAATGTGTAAGAAAATTAATTTTGTGTGACTGAAAATTCAAATAATTGTTAATACTTAAAAATTTGAAAAATTGTTAAAAGTAACGTTCTAATTTTTCTAAAGTTAACCTAACGTAGAATATTGTAATTCTACATATCTATTATTTTAATGCCCAGATGTCTGGCGCTTATTTGGCTATCGCCCAGTTGTCTATCGCTCAATCGCCTTCGGCCAGTTGACCGTGTCAGCTCCAGCTCAAACCGACCCTACAGAACATTGTATCAACCTTTCAGTTTTGTTTGCAAGATTAGAGACCATATTATGGTCTATAAATTCGGAATATTGAATTTTATGATATTTACACAAAATTTTGTTATAAATTTCATGAAATATTTTCATCTTGTTGCAAGTTGTTAGATTCAAACATCAATATACAAAATACCACCCACCATCAGTCAACTTACGCATTCATTCTAGGATTTGTAATTTACAAGTCTAATCTGCTATCTAATATACTGTAATATTATTTCACACACAGCACTCTAAAGTAGGTAATAGTTCCGTACTCACAGGTCTTTAGTTCATCACAATTGTGTTTATCAAACATCATTTTGTCTTTTTTACTTTAAATGTTTCCTCTACTTCCGGTTTACACCATCACGCACTATCTCAGAGAAAGAAGAGCTAGGATCACTAAACAAGCTGCAGTAGTCAAAGAATGGGGATTCCTTATGATGGCACGTTGGGAACCGTTGTATTCTGTAACAAATCACAAAAATTAATAAATGGTTAGATGCAGGACCGGAAACTGAAGAATAATGGGTTCGGTTTGGGTTCAGGTTTAGAAATGAAAATAAAATTAGGTTCAGGTTCGGTTCGGGTTCAGAAAATTTATTTTTAGGTGGTTCGGTACCGGTTCAGTTCCGGTTCGAAAAATAAAGAAATATGTATCTAACATTAATAGTTATTTGTATATCAAGGCCGCGAAATCACTCTTTAGCGTACTGAGAGAAAAATTGTCGCCGAGGCCGCTTGCGGCCGAGGCAAGCCAATCTCGAGGGCGCTAAAGGTGTACACAATATTTTTTGTGTAACCGTAAAAAATATGTAATTACAAATTTTATTAATTTTAAACAGTTTCATTGTAAATAGAAAGTTAGCTTTCAAGGTGGCTATGGAATTAACATTTGATAAATAAAACCATGCAATTCTCAAGTGATTGTTTACCTAATTTCGTGGCCGCTACCATGACAACGGTCACGAAATTTAATTTCGTGACCTGTATTGCGGCTGCGAAATGCTTATTTCGCGTCCGGTTGCACAAAAACAATTTTACATACTAGTAAGTATGGTAAATAAAAGACGATCTGTACAATAATAAAATAATATTACTCTATTTGTTAAATAGTAATACTGAAAAAGAAAAACCATTATTTACATTAAAAATATTCGTACCAATAAATTTATTTTCTAAATAAATTTTCATTTAATCTTATATTTCTTCAGACATATTTGGTCGTAGAAAATGCCCGTTCCAGGCTAACTTGTGTACCTATAACTTCTGACTCAATTTGCGCAACGTCACCGAGTGTAACAATTTTCGTTCCTCTCAAAGATAATTAGCAGTATTTGAAAGTCTTTGGATCTTCATAATTTTTAAAAACTGTGTACTTGTAAGTTGGGTTTAATTTAATTTTAATATTTCTGGTTGGGCTTTTTCATTATCTTTCACGAGATTTCTAATAAATTTTCCTCATCTTCAAATAATGAAATAAAATAATAAAAATGTAGGTTTTGTTTAAAGGTAATTATTTCAGTACAAAACTAATCCTATTTGCAACTATATGACACAGAAGTAAAAACTTGTTCAGTGAACCCGGTTTATTGAACCCGAAAATAGTGGGTTTAGTTCCGGTTCGGATTCATGTCGGCCAAATTAACTATGGTTCGGGTTCTGGTTCAGGTTCACAAAAAAGGTGGGTTCGGAACAGTTTTCGGTTCAGTTTCCGGTCCCTGGTTAGACAATTATTTGAATTCTCAGTCGAACAGACTTATAAAACCGACATTTCGGTTTACACCTATACCTTACCATCCTTATTTTGGCCAGAAATTGATATTGGTTGTTCTGGTATTAAGCCAATGAAATATTATGCTACATAAAGCATATTATACGACCAAAATTTGTTTATACAACAATAATTTTCTTTCGCACCATAACTAACAGTTATGTCAACTATCAAATTCCGTTTTCATGAAATGATAATGTCCGAACGATGATAGTGGCATTAACATTATAGTCGTTGGAGTTTCTCATCTGATAGCACATGAGCTATACAAGTTGTTATTCTGCGTCATTTTATATTAATCAAATGAACATTACAGAAGATTTAGTTTCCAGCATAATCAGAATACTATAATATTTTGTTACTCTATACTTTAAGCCCTAATTCACAATGCAAAAGAGCTACATAACATAAAAATTACGTTCTGCTTATTTGTGTTCACAATGAGAATAAAATCTGATGTGGCCAACACATAACCTCTCGCCAGATATTTTACGGTTGTACGCATGAAACGAAAAATATTTTTAAATACAAATACATAATATGTATTTGTATTTATATATGAATATATTATATTCATGTCTCACTACAAAATAGTTCTCACATATATTTGCAAAATCTATGGGATATTTTAATATACATTATGTACAATACATACATTTTCTTTATATTCAATATCCTGAAATTTTCTTTTTCTACTTTCCTTTTCTTTTTCTTTATATTTGTCATTTTTTCGCAAATTCCTTTTATTTTCTTTTTTACGTATATTCTTTTGCGTTGTTGACTTTTTTTTTATTTTCATAATCTTCTTAATAATGTACAAATATTTTTGACAGAGGCATACAAATATTTTTGACAGTGACATTTATGTGTCAATTACAAACATTTGAATTTCTTGCCTTGAAGTAGTTTGATCTGAGAATTTTTACATCAAATTATTTTATATGCATTTCTTTATTTATAGATAAATAGATAGAAACCTTACTGAAATCTCACGTCATATAATTTACATGTGAAATTGTGTTGTGGGGACCTTAATTCGTGTTTATTTACTGACAATTCATTATCGAATTTTTGGCACGATTACATTACCTCCCTTACCAACGGTATGACGGGAGATAAAAAGAATAAAAGAATGTGGAAAACGATTCGAATTTGTTCATTTTATTAAATTTACTACGGAACTAAATTTAACTGGCCGTTAACCGAACTGTCATCATCAGGATCACGATCTAATATGGAACTTTACGGGCCCTAATGAATTTACAATATGAATTTATTTTTTTCACTACATTAAACAGAATTATTCAAATTCCGAATCGCAAATCCAGAAAAGGTTATTCGGTTCTATCATGATTCAGAATTTGAATATCCGGTATCTAGTAAAATACCCCATTTATTTCTTCTCACCTCCTTCCTGGTATATGAAGTGCGGCTGGGTGGGCCCCACGACGAGGGCGAGCTGCGGTGTGTCCTCGCCGACCTCCGTTTCGTCGGACTTGCGGTACAGCGTGAACATGGTGGCTAAGCAACGCAGTCGCAAGCGTCCGTCTCGAAATAGTGAGGACCGAGCGTCGGCCTCAAGGCGAGACACTGCTGATTCCAAGCCCGCGTATAACTGCCCATACCGCGATACGCTGCTGCTGATGTGGATTCCGTCGCCTGGTCGCAACTAAAAAGAGATATTATTATTGTTATTGTTAGTTTGTATTTTTAAGGATGAGGCATGAGGCCTTTTTACAGTATGTATAAATAACTGAGGATGGATTCCGGGCTCACAAGGTCACAAGAGATTCTTTTTGCTGTAGCCAGTCCAAGTTTGGATCATATCTGTTGCATTGAAGGTTAAAGATGATGTTCGCTATTTTATGTGCCAGTTTAATTAATAAATATTATTTTTGCACGATCGGGTTTTTTAATGTTTACCGATAGGGTTTATTTTTTATCCTAATCCATAACAAGCTTCATTACAAAAACCAAAAAGTATATAAGTTTTAAATTTACATATCTCGCTTATACAAAGAGCTAATTTAATAATAATTGATGTGATAGACGCAGAATTTAATTTTCTAAAACTCTTATTTGAAGCATTTATTTCTTAAATCAAAATGAAACCATTTTATTCAAGAAAAACTTTTAACAACTTCAGGCAATATATCACTTCCGGTTAGCCTGTTTTAACCAAAATCTGCTGTTATTCCAATTGACATAAAAGTCTTATATACCAAATTTGAAAAGTTTTGGATTATATTTTAATATAGTTTTTCATTAAAATCTATTATAGGCTTTAAATAAAGTGCCATTTCTAGTAATTATATAATGACCAAAAAAACTAGATGTTATAGAAGTCCTAAATACAAAATTTCAACTTTCTACGGCTTACCGTTTTTGAGTTATGCGAGATACGTACGTACGTACAGACGTTACGACGAAATTAGTCAGAATGGATTCAGGGATGGTCAAAATGGATATTTCCGTTGAAATCTGAAAACCGATTTTTTTCGCGAATACAATACTTCCTTTACTTTGTACAAGGAAGTAAAAAGAGAGATAAAATTTTTTAATATGTCAAAATAATTTTCAAATCTTATTTTATTAAAACTTTTGTGTGTCGATCTGCAAATGTTACAAGCATCACGAACGTTAAGAAATTACCGATCTCAGACAAAATTGGGGACTGAGCGATCGGTAAACTGTCCTTACCGTTCTTAATACTTATGGGCCAATTCTGTTCACATCTGTAAGTCTTACAGATCTGTAAATTTGTAAAAAACTAACAAAAACGCATCAATTTTTGTTGATTAATATAAAATTATACATAAGAGTGCAGGTTTCGTTGCGATTTTGTTCATTATTTACAAATTTACAGATCTGTAAGATTTACAGATGTGAACAGAATCGACCCATTAATATACTATTTTGCACGATCGGGTTATTTTTTATGTTTACCGATAGTGCTTCCAAGACAGTAGGTCTTATTTGCAAATTACTCAACGGTAAGTGATGTGACTCTCGTCGATAAGTGATGTCCTTCACTTACCGTTCAGGAGGCGAGACGGTAAATAAATAAAAACAAAAATGAAAGCTTACTTCAAAAATGATGACTAATAATTTTTAATACCTATGTCAAACAATTTTCAAATCTTATTTTTCTTTTCGCTCAGTCCCCAAACAATGTCTTCGATCAGTAAACTGGCCTTACCGTTTTTAATACTTAATATACTATTAAATATTATAAAAATTAGTAATTAGATCATGAGGAAAAGTAGGCCTTAGGTTCCATTTTTATATAAATGATATAATATAATAATTATATCATTTATATAAAAATGGAACCTAAGGCCTACTTTTCCTCATGATCTAATCATCGTCACAGTTCCCAAATTTCAAATTAAAAATTAGTAATGTTTAATTTTTATAAATATTTATATTGAATAATAATCACGAAGAAAAAATATACAATATGCGAATGATCCACTTGACATGTTTTACCCTTGTGTTTGACTTTCATTGTGACAGATGTGAGGAGCCGAAGTTGAATTGGCTGAAGTAAAACTCATATCTGACCCCACAATGCAGCAATGGATATGATGAATGTACGATTTATACCACAATTGAATTCCTTGAATTGTAAGAAAATACCAATCATTCATAAAATTTTTAATTTAATGCACGATAAAGACCCGCCAAGTAATGCGCATCTTTTAAGATAATGACTATTGTATATAGTGCATAAAAATGAGGTGAAACAGGTGGGATGTCTATCCCGTTCTCCACAAAGAACTCATATAAAATGCTAATAGAATCACTACCCATGTTTTTAGAATGGAAGTTTTCGTGCTAACAAGAAGTGATATTTTTGCATTGATGTTCTCGCCAAAGGAAACTACATAATTTTCAAATTTTATCGGTCCAGTAAAGAAAATCGGACACTAATAAAACAGTGATCTAAGGAAACATTGTGGGATAGAATGACCGGAGCTAAGAAAGAAACCAATATGTCGAGAAACGGTCGCGAAATGGTGTCTTTTATATCAGGGTTTGAATCTTTTATATTCGTTCCTACACTGAAAATAACCAGTAGATTTTATGCTTCTTTCTTTTTATTTTTATAGTTTGTTGTAAGAAGACTTTCAGCTTGTTTCAACAAAATATTTATTATTAAAAATAAATTTATTTTATAATTCATTTTATTTAACTAGTTTTGATGAGAAGTTTCTGAAGCTGTGAAGTTTACTCGATAGGAACGTAATTGGATAGAAGCTTCATAGGTTGTTTTAATTGTTTATTGTTGGAAATACAATTAGACGTTTCGGCACATGGATATGGCCATTTTCAAGTCAACAATGTTATTGTTAATAAATATAGTTCTTGCTGGGATGAATGAATTAGTTTATATTTAATTACATATTATTTTATTACTATTTCTTATTGACAACTCTAACAATTGAATTACCTTTTTCTATTATTTAAAACAACACATTATCCATACTTTTAAGTAGGCGCGTGTCGAAATATTCTATCTAATATAAATGTATATAAATACAGGGTGTTATATTTTAATGGATCCAGCAAATATCTCGCTTATTTATTAAGTTGGTAATTTCTTTCATATAACATGATTTATACAGCAACATGTAAGCTACTTGATGACGGATGTACATTCCTGATACCACTTCCGGTTTATTAGTAATTAATATCTACTTTGAAATTTCAAATGGAACATACTTTATTTTTTTACAAATTTGAAAAGTACATGAAATTTGCTTTCAATCATGTAAAATAATCCATATGTTACATTATTAAAAAATAAAATGGCGGGCACTTTTTTATACATCTAATTGGAAAGAGAATAGTGAGCCATGACTGTGGCTTGAAATAAAACAATTAACTAAAACAATTGTAACTATTATTATTAAACGAAATAATATTTTACAGTGTTACAATTGTTTTAGTTAATTGGAAGAAAGAATACACAGCACTTTACAGCAGTAGCTTAGCAACATTTTGGATTAGAAAAAGAAAGATTAGTTGGCATTTCGCGTGCATAGGCGTGCAACGCGAAATATTTATGGGTACATTTTAACTGAAAAAATAAATGTATTTTATTTGAAATTTTTATTTCTTCTTAAATAACGCTTTTCTCAAAGTTTTTACTTTTTCATCTACGTTTTTGTATAAAACAAAAATATAGACTTGACGTAAACCATAAAATAATAATTTGATTTGAATGTCAACGCCACTGGATAAAAATCACCGCAGAGGGCAGTATAGTAGATAATTACATGTCTGTAACTCTATGACATACGTCACTGCTATTTTTAGTGTGTTAGAAAGAAATGACACTATTTACATACATCTGTCACACCACACAAATTTAATAGACATACGTTAAATCATCTTTCTTTTTCTAATACAAAATGTTGCTAAGCTACAGCTATAAAATGTTGTTTATTCTTTCTTCGAACAAATGACCTTGAATAGTCATCTTTCGTGAATAATAGGGTACCTTTATAACCAGGGTATGGCCATGGCGTGGCTCACGTTTCGTCCGCCATTACCGGGACATCTGATATATGTGTTGTTCTTGCGTAAATTATTATGTATTTTCGTGGATATTTGTTTTATTTTAATGAAACACACATTTAATTATCATTTTAATACGTATTTATAGTGTAAGTAATATATTTTATTTTATTTACTTGTGTAGTTGTTTAAGATTCCCACCACGATTACTGACATATTGAAAACAACTATAAATTACCAATATTAAGCACAATCATTTAAATTTTAAAAGGTAAGTTTAGAATATACAATTATTATGTAAATAAGAACTACAGATATTAAATTGGATGTGATAATAACAACCCATGTCATATATTCTACATAACCTCTAAATGTAAATATTAATAATAATTGTGTATCTCTTAAATTAATGAATTTTTATTACCTTTATAAATTCACAGTGTGATAATTTAATATTCTTTTATAATATAACACCACATTTATTACAAATAAATAGGGAAATGAATTACTGATAATGGCGGTGATCTTGGCCCATGGCCATACCCTGGTTATAAAGGTACCCTAGTGAATAATAGTTTACACTGCCATCTATACTAATTTTTTATTCAGTGACGTTGACATTTATATCAAATTATTATTTTATGGTTTACTTTAAATCTATATTTCTATTTTATGCAAAAAAACTTTGAGAAAAATATTATTTTAAAAGAAACAAAATTTTCAAATAAAGTACATTTATTTTTTCAATTAAAATGTATCCTAGAATATTTTGCGTTGCACGCGTATCGGTATGAAATTGAGTGAAGCTATCTGCAAGTAATATTATATCAGACTGTTCATAAATGACCTTGAATAATCATCTTTCGTGAATAATACTTTAACAGTAGTATCTTATGTACCCTCATAAAAACTAAATAAACGACACTACTGAATTTGATAGTGCTAAAATCTTGTTTCATACAATTCGTTCGCTCATCTTAAAAAAAATGCCTTACCTTCAGTGGCGAGAGGTAAAAAACAGTCTCATTATTTTATTTACATGTCTCGTATGCCCGCATGTTTTTTCTGACCGTAAATAAAACCACAAACAGTTAAAATATTCTGATTCATGCATTGCTATGCATAAAAAACTAGGACAACTCATCACACATTCTGCATATAGTGAACAAATTTGTGAGGATGTTAACGATAAAGGAAAGCAGGCGCACATGCGTAAATCACAGTGCCAACCGTCCCACTTGGGCACAGCAATATTTTAATTAAGATTAAGTGTTTAATATTTAAAACGCGATTACCCCAGGGTGGAATACTCGCGCAGAGAAATAAGATTAATACAAAATGTCCTATGAAAAGCAATTCTAACCCCCAGAATTATAAAAAGGTCAGACTTATAACGCAACAACGCGATATATAATTAAAAATTGAATAAAATATTGGAATATAATGGAATAAATTTAATTAATTTCTCTCAAAATGTTTTGGAGGTCATCATGAATAAAATCGTCAACAAATTTTGTTGTAAAATATAATAAATTGTATTCAAAGTACCCAAATTCGGGTAGGTGCTTTCATCTTTTTAATGAATATATTATATACAAAAAATGATCAGGAATAAGGGGTTAATTTATGAGTGATAACGAACCGAAAATAACAAAATTAAATTTTTTAAAATGGTAACATAATTTTTACTCTACTATATAGAATTTTTTTTTATTTGAATGCTGTAAATAATGCACTTGTTATATACCAATTATTTCGAGGAAAATCGTACTAAAAATTAGAAATAATGTGACAATATTGAAGTAGGCACAACTATTGATACTATTGTTGCCTAGGTTACGCTAGTACCTATACAGAGAATTTATTTTAACGTGCAACATATGGTCAATCACTTCCATGGTTACTACACACTACTGTCAAAAAATGACAACAATGTAATATTTGTCCATTTTAAAATGCAACATACACAAATTTGTAGTGATGTATTTTCATTACTAATTTCCAATAAATTAGCCTATATACTATTAACAAAAATCAAAACTTCAATGTAGCACATCTTAACAAACTTTGGCTTACAAAAATTCATAATTTTAATGTAATAAATGTTTAAAAATACCTCCATTCACACTGAGACAATATCCTAGTCGCTCGAAGAAAGAATTGACACTATTTGTGATGTGTTCTGGAGGTATCTCCTGTACTGCAATACTATTTATAATGTTGCATTTTAAATTGGACAAATATTACATTGCTGTCATTTTTTGACAGTAGTATGTAACCATGGAAGTGATAAACCGTATGTTGCATTTTAAAATAAATTCTCTGTATTGTAAAATTATAACTAATTTTAAATATCATTTTCTCGAAATAATTGTTATTGTAACGTATAGCGTCCGTCATCGCCGGCGCTGTCGTCGTCGCAGCCGTGTCGACGTCGCCGCAGCAATGAGCGAGTGTCTATTTTTAGCGATGACGCAATAGCCGCGGACGGTCGTGCGATGTAAACAGACCTGTCCAGACTTGTTTAATTAATCGGGTGACGTGATCTGCATTTGATGTTTTTCATCTAGAATTTCTTGAATACAAACACCGGAGTATATAAGCCCTGTTTAAGTGTTTTATAATATTCTTTGTCGTTAAATTAGTATTTAATATTTGTTTAACCATAGTAATATTTATTTTAATTAACTTTTTAATATTTCTTTATCATTTAATAAACATTGTTTTAATTAATAATAATTGTCTAATATTTGCACTTCACCCACATAAATAAAAACGTTACATTATATACTTAAATCTATACAATATTTATATTGCTGAAATATAGGTTACCATTTACAAAAATATAATTGTGTTTCATTGGAAATAGTTATTTTTGATTCTAGATTGCGAAATGTCACTTTTTATTCTAATCATTTCGTAAACAATTATTTTTCCAAAACTACGCGAAAATGGACCTTTCCAATTTAAGGGCTATCTCTTTCTATCGCTGCAAATAGTAAGAAAATGGCGCGAACAACTGCCAGTTGGGCTGTCAAACGAAACGTCTAAAATATTGCAGTCATTAAAATACCTGTATTCTCAGTGAAAATTTGCATCGTTAGACATTTTACCTTCAATAAAAGCTTTTGTAACTTATTTCGATAAGATTTTTTAAAGTTATCTTACATTTTACGTCTAATTTTTTTAGAATCAAACGTCATAGATCTCAGTTGTTCTTACTATGCGCAGATCCCCATTGCGCATATCTTCTATCTCTTTAAATTAGAAAGGTCCATTAATAAAAATGTAAATAGAAAATTTTGAGGGTTCGTTCAATTAATGTGACATCCAAGGAGGATCGTGACATATAATGTCACAGTGACAGCAATGTATCTAATGTCATGTATATAAGCTGGATTATTACGAATAATTGCTCAATTGGGACATTAAATATAACTAGTTTTCGAAAAACAGTTTTTTTTAATATAATCTGTCTCTTAGTTATTTATTTATTATATAAAAAGTTTTAAAGAATAAAATTTTGAATTACTTATTTTCGAAGTTTTTAAATTCGCGGCTTTAGTGACAGAGTAAACTTAATATAAAGACATAGTAAAAACAAATTTATTATGCGTCATTTCAAGAAATCCGAAACTTGTTTTAATAGTTTACTCGACGTTCATTTTTTGAAATAATCGCATTGTAAACTAGTTTTAATCACGTTGTTAAATTAAGTTTATTCAGGCACCAAAAGCCCATAAAGTGTTATTTCTTTATTTAAAAGGTCATTATGGCGGGATTTTTATTGTTTGTCCAGTACTCGGGATTTAACTCGTATAACTCAGGACTAAAGACACTCCTACGCAAACCAAGTAACGCAATAAATAAAATAAATATATCATCACAGCATATGAGGGCAAGGTGAAAAGTTCTCGACCTGGCAGTGAAAGGCTGTATTTTTAGGTTCAAAAATACATTTATTTTTCTACATAGCCCCCCATAAGCTCAATGCACTTTGTCCAACGTTTTCTCAATAAATGGATTCCATCCCTGAAGTGCGATTCCGGAAAGCCTGCAAAATACCTATCTGTTGCTTTCACTTCTTTATTTGAATTTTCATTTGAGTCAAAACACTTTTCACCCAATTTTATTTTAAATTTGGGAATAGGCGGAAGCCAAATCTGGTGTATAGGGTGGAAGTTCCAACAATTCGTACTTAAAATTCCGAGTTCCCATTTCGAAATCACCTTTGTGAGCAGGTGCATTGTCCTGGTAAAAGATTATTTTTTCTTTTGTAATCTAGGCCTCTTCTCACGATTTTTTTTATCTTGTTGGTCCAAAAAACATGCATAGTACGCGCCAGTTATTGTTGTACCCTTTTCTAGGTGGTTAATAAAAAGAATCCCCAGAAAACACTGGCCACGATCTTTCTGGCAAATGACTGACTTCGCCTTTTTTGGTTCAGAACCGATTTCCACCCATTGCTTTGATTACTATTTTGTTTCTGGTGTATAGTGGTGGACCCATGTCTAATCTATACTTATAAACCAATCTATATTTATAAACCGGTGCACAAAATCAGTTACATTTTCTTAAAACGATATAAACATTGTTTGGAATTTCGTTTTCGCATTTGCTTTTGGCCAGCATTTAACAAGTGCGGCACCCATCTTGCCCAAAAGCTTTTTCATATATAATTCTTGGTGTAAAATGTATCGTACCTTTTTTCCTGCAATACTTACGACCTCAGCAATCTCATACAACACCATATTGGGCATCTTCTCGATGATTTCATGTGTAGTTGCAGTTTCTGATCCTCCTTCTCGTGGATCAACTCCAAGATATATTTAACCAAGTTTAAATTAAGCCGCCAATTTTTTCACCGTTGAAAATTAAGGAACAGACTTCTTGTAAATCTTTACCAACTTTGGAGGAACTTCCGTTGGCTATAAACCGTCCAAAACGCAGTATTGCTGACGGCTCGATATTTCAATTTATCCATTGCAAAGAAACACACACAACACATCAACTTCAAAAAGCCGTATAAAAAAAATTGCAGATCAAGTTTATATTGGCATTTGTTATTGTGACACTTGAAACAACATCAAAACAAAATATTTAATTGATATCAAAGCCTATATTAGGCCGAGAACTATTCACCTTACTTTCGTATTACCCATTGCTGGGTGTGCTATTCTGCTTTGTACGCTGATATCGGTAACGATGATGACAACAAATTTGTACCGTGTGGGCGTTAACGCAATCATATTTGTAAATAAGTTTTCCAATAAATACTTGTTAAGAGCAATGGCATAAGGCGAAATGGATTCGCAATGAGATTTGTGGAGTTTAGGGAAATAAGAAGTTCCTTTGTGAGGTGTATGTAGTGTGTGGAACCCCGAATCCATCCGCTTCGGGTGCGAAATGAGAGACAAGTCGACGAACCGTCGCTGTTCAAACGAACAGCAAGCGAAGGGCTAAGCAGGATGGCAATAATCCCAAGGCATTTGTCGATATCTGAAAGTGAGAATGAAATTGACGCCTGTAATCCGGGATCCGCTCTCTTTTACGGCGAGACGTGCCACTTAATCCTGGGTTGGCTGGAAATATTGACAACGGGAAATACGAACATGTACCGCTAACGCTAAACGCAGCGCCAGCGACACCCCAGCCGAAGCCCGCAAACGAAGCGAATCAAACCTCTTTTCTTATTACACTGATCTTTCCTACCCAATTACAGACCGTAATTACATTGTCAAAATAGAATTACTTACTCTCTTTCCTTATATCACGGATTTTAATGAAGTTTTGTACGATTACGTACTATAGAGGATATTGCATCAGAATTTGCACCATAGCGATTTCACTAATAATATTGAAAGTTCCAATATTGTTTCCCCTAATTATTTTAAATAGTTTCGCATCTAATGATACATTAGATTTGTCCCTACAGGTAGTCCAGACTGTCATATGTACGCAGCGCCGATCCTAACCTATCAGCCGCCTTTGTTTTTATATAAAAATGCCCCCCACCCTCTCCCCATTTTATTTTTTCAGGTATTTAAGCTATTTATATTGCAGAGAATAGGGAATAGTTTTGACCTCTCTGATTGCTTTAAATTGGAGACAAGAGACAAGTTTACTTAAAACTAGCGCTGATGCGAGCACCATCTGCTGAATGGCTTAAATGGAACAGAGCATAGTTCTAAACAATAGCACACAATGAATTAGAAATAAAATCATTTACCTAATTAGGCGTATAATTGAATTATCTACAAGTTTTATTTGAAACATTTTTGCCTAAAATTAATTGGGAACTTTTATTTCCACTGTTAAACGCCTTTGGCCCGCTTTTTGATTAACACTCTGTACCTATGTATATCTATATCAAGAGTTGGGTAAATTAATGAAAATATGTTACTATGATTATATTCCTTAGAGCTTTTACTAAAGATTTTTGATTAGAAAGAAAGAAAAGCTTGATTATGATATTACTGTCACCATATAATATAAAAATTAATATATATATATATATATATTTTGCTTTTAATTTTTTTTGGAGCGTTTTAAATCTGCTTATTTCATAAATTGTTGATATTTTTAAAATTCTTAAATAATTTTTTATCTATAAAAAGTTAGGATAGTTTTGCCCCCCCATGTTTGGCCGCCTTTGTCCTGGGAACAAAATGAACACCCGCTAGGATCGGGCCTGTATGTATGTCAGACGCATGCGAATTTCAAAAATATCGTTCCAACCGACTGTTGTACAGTCGATCGGACTGTTGGTATGTTTGTTCCTACACACTTCGGACGAATACATAAACGCATACATGAACGCATCTGAAGGCTCTCAGATCTATCCACTGATCTGTACTAAGTATGATTTGTCAACACATGCACACCACAATTTTCGGGCGTTTCGAAAATAATATCGAAGCATAACCTGTGGTTGTTTATCTGTTTTCTTAATTGAACATAATGAGTGATTTGGAATTTGAATCTAATCCAGAATCATTGTTATATGATTCATCTGATGAAGAAATGGATTTGATATTTGGCCAACCTCAAATAAAAAACAGTAATTGTTTAGGTATGTAATAAGATAAATAATTAAAATTTGTTTTTAGAAATTTATTGACTCATACTTTTTCTGCAGAGGGTAATTTATTATGATGATATGACAATTTCGTTGTCCGTTCCAACCATACAAAGTTTCTTACATATGTCTGAATGAGTACATGAACAAGACATGCGCACAAAAGGGTTCATGAATGCGTACATGAACGCATCCAAAAAGTCGTGTAGTAACAAACCTATTAATTCATAATTTTCTGTTATCTGGAACAGGAAAAGAAATTTAAATGTTAATGTTAATCAAATCAGTGGTGCCATGAAATAATAAACAGCAACTAATAAAGTACAAAAGAATAAATATTTTATTTTGAATAACGAACAAATAATAAAGATAAATATACATAAAATGCCAAATAAAGAGCAGCTTTCAGTACGCGCATTATGTTTAGGATATTTAATTGTTTTGCTGAAAAATAATTGGGGGAGAGAATAATTTAACATTTCAAATACCATAGCCAGACACCCGCCCAACTATAGGAAGACCGCAGAAAAGGTGGTACAAATGCTGGACATGTATATCTCAAGAGGGTTTACTTAACAGAAAATGACAGGGCAAAGTCCTATTAAAAGAACAAGAAGAAACCCTATAGGAGTGTATCATGAAGCAAAGATGCTAAGCCTGTTTTATATTGTAGGTATTCATTTTTTTGGTATTTTGATATTAGTTTTTAAATAAAAATTTTAACCAGAAAGTATGTATACTAGTTCTCATCCAAATTAATATGGCGCCCTATTAACTAATCAGATGACATATATGAAAACAGTTTAGTCAATGATCAACTATTTTCAAATTGATCGCATAAAATTAGTGAGCAAGGAAGTGAATATATGTTAATTTTTATACATTATTACAGAGAAAACATACAAAACAATTCATAACTATTGGTTCCGCAGAATAGCATTGGAATTTTAGGAAACCAAATTAGTAGAACTTGTCAAATATATAAACATCGAATACCAGCGTTTCGTTTAACAGAAAAAAAGTTCTCATGCTTTGATTTTACAATTTCATTTGAAAATGTATGAATTGAGCCCATTGAAGTGCTAAGTTAAAAGGTGTATACGAGTTCGAAAATTATATCATAATTTTTGGAAAATTATAATTTACTGGTCTAAAATTAATAATAAAGAAAATAGACATTTGTTCCTATATTTTTTATAATCATCCTGTATGTAAGCAAAATACTAGGGTTAAAATATAACGTAAGTATAATTACCCCTGTATTATCACATAGGTCTGTAATACAATATCACTATCACTCTAAACTGATGCATCGTCGTGTCTAAATCAATACTGATACTGATGAATTCATACAAATCATTTATTTAATTGTAGTTTTTTATTTTATTATCGTTACATCACACCTCAAGTAAGTAATTAAATCAACAAAACATTAAAGGCCAACGCGCACTTAAGCGACGCGAAGCGAAGCGAAGCGAAGAGAAGTTTTTTCATTCAATGTATTCTTATGTGAATAATCGCCTCGTTGCTCTGCTCTTCGCTGCTCCAAAGTGCGCGTATACACATAATAATACATTGAATGAAAAAACTTCTCTTCGCTTCGCTTCGGTCGCTGAAGTGCGCGTTGGCCTTAACAGACATCTAGGTAGTTGAATTTGTGTTTAAGATGACAACTATTTTATATCAATTAATTTATTTAAGTGTAAATAGAACGCTTTGATAAATTGATTGATTTATTGATGTAAAAAAAAAATGGATTAAACAACGTACCTATGAATATGCAAAATATAACTCACCAGTTCTCCATTGGCGTACCACGTTAAATTTACAGAGGGATATGCACCTGGAGCTGTACAGTTTGCTCTGATTTTTGAACCTACTGATACTTTTCTTCCCTCAGTAGTAATCGTTGGTCCTTCTTCCGGAATATCTACAAAAATAAATATCTTTAAACTTGAAGATTGGAACTTTACTAGAAGACGCGAGAATGAGAATAACAACGAGGTCATTCACTATAATAACAAATTAAAAAATAATCAGTTATAAAATTGTTCTGAAATGGCTATCAAATTTAAAAAAATTATTAGGGTCTTCTAAATATTCGAGTTTTTTTTGCCCATAACAACTCTATTCCAAATTTTTAGAACTATAAAGTTTTCTGCTATCATCTTTATAAGATCCGGAATCTATTTTTAAGTACATGAATGAAGAAAATAACGAAACAACTATACAGGAGGTTCATTTTATTTTGTCCACTATTGCTATCTTAATAAGCACAAGAGCTATGAGGTCGGTTAAATTAGCAAACAATTTCTATTTTATTAGACTATTTTAATGAACGTAAAATTTTTTTTTTCACCCAGTGGTTTTAAATTGTGGGAACCCACTTTGTTATTTTAAATAGGACCATATATTTACTTATTAAATAGAGGATTTTATTCTGAATTCAGTGATATAATATTTGCGTACCCTTAGATAGCTTTCTTTTTGCGAAAATTCAAATAAAATTTTATATTAATTTGATTAAAATATGGCTACAATAAGCGTGCCGCAAATGGAAAAAAAGAATACATGTTATTTTTTCTACATAGAATTGGAGTGTCCTGACAGAAAGATTATTTTATCCTTTTAATTGATCAAAAATGTCAACCCCAACAAATATTCATGTATTTTTTTCATGGCATTCAAATTCTATATAAATAAATTAACACGTATGTCACAGATATTATTTTGCGTAAGTTTATTTTTATTAAATTTATTATGTTTTGTCTCTAATTAGCTATTTAGGTACGTAACCGATGCTGTTGGATAAGAGCTACATTTAATGAGACTGGTATTCACGTATTTTATTTCAGTTTATTTCTAGATTTCAGTGTGAGAACATCGATATTATAGTGATTCAGGTGAGAGAGTTAATCTAGCATGTGTATGATTGTGAGTGTGCGTGTGAGCAGTACTGGGTACTGTAGTGGCCGCATCGTGTGAACCCGAGGGTCGCCAACGGTAGCAGCAGGGAAGGCTGTAGTGAGTGACCCACATCTGTGGTCGCCAACGGTAGCAGCAGTTAGGGCTGTAGTGATCTGATCCAGTTGGTTAAGAGGAATGTCTCCGGATCACCACCGAAGCGGCAGTGGTTCCGTAGTGGCCGTTCGTGTGAACCCGAGGGTCGCCAACGGTAGCAGCAGGGAAGGCTGTAGTGACCCACATCTGTGGTCGCCAACGGTAGCAGCAGTTAGGGCTGTAGTGATCTGATCCAGTTGGTTAAGAGGAATGTCTCCGGATCACCACCGAAGCGGCAGTGGTTCCGTAGTGGCTGCTCGTGTGAACCCGAGGGTCGCCAGCGTAGCAGCAGGGAAGGCTGTAGTGACCCACATCTGGTGTCGCCAACGGCAGCAGCAGTTAGGGCTGTAGTGATCTGATCCAGTTGGTTAAGAGGATTGTCTCCGGATCACCACCGAAGCGGCAGAGGGTCCGTAGTAACTAGCGGTACTGCCCGTAGTTGCCAACATGTGTGTACGATGTGTGAATGCCTGAACCTTTTGTAAATGATTGCCTCCTCACTGAGTATTTCTCATGTGTTAATTCTTTTACAGAAATAATCACGGCGTGAAGGAGGATTCCGCGTGGCCGGGTTGGGCCAGGCGACGGTCATCTAGATTTGTTATTATTTTTGTATTAATACTGTATATATCGGTTTGATTATAAATGTGTTTTAATATTCTAATTTTCAGCGCTAACATTTAATCGTCATTTATAACACGTATTCATTTATTCCATTCGTGGCACTCTTATTATATCCATATTTTAATCAAATTAATATAAAACTTTATATGCATTTTGTTCAAAAAAATCGTGACGTAAGGATATAAAAATATTATATCACTGAATTCAGAATAAAATTCTTTAACAAATAAGCAAATAAAAATATATAGTTCCATTTAAAATAACAAAGTTAGTCTCCATAGTTTGTGAACCACTGGTTGAAAAATAATAATTTTATGCCCATTAAAATAGTCTTGTAAAATAGAAATTGTTTGCTAATTCAACCGACTTTGTAGCTTTTAAAGTTCTCGAGATTGCAATAGTGGACAAAATAAAATGAACATCATATAAATAACACTTATTGAATTTATGATGCCACACCAAATAGAAGCCAAGTTCATTTGTATGAATTGTATGAAAGATGAAAGAAATGTTGAATGACATACGAGCGGCAATCAAAACTTGGGTTATAAAATACGAAAATTTTATTAAATGGTTTATTATCCACACATATTTCCAATGTTGACCACAAAAGTTATTTTAAACAAATTAATATACTTCTTTAGGAGTTGAAAAAGATCTATTTATGAAACTCCAATTATTAGCGAATTCCAGTGTTTGGGAACAATATGACATTAACATCTACTTACGTTATAGAATGTTAAAAAAACACAAATACCAATTAAATTTGCTAGGACTATACATAGCTTTCAATTTAGATAAAGTTAAATGAGATTTTTTTAAATACTTTAAGTGCCATATGGTGCCTACGTGGTCTTACACTTTTTTGACCGTTCTGGCCGCGTGAGAGCTTTGTGGACTCACAATGTCAAATTATATGTTCGGCTACGTGGTGTTTTACTGTTCTAAAATATAGCATTGCAACTTATGTTAGAGGGTACAGTGCGGCCTGACGTGTCAAAAATCGTGTTTGGCCCACTGACTGTGAGACCAATGTGACTTCACGCGGCCATAAATTCATAGGTATACAGATAGTAATTTTGGAAGTATATTTATTCATATTTTGTGAAAAAAATATTTAATATATAAAATACATTCAGTCAAATATTTTTATGAACATGGTTCAGACATGAAATGGTGAGGTGTATTTACAGAGCATATTGAAACGTCAAAAATATGTTTTAAACCTCAAATATGATATATTTTATATAAAAAATTAAACAAATATAGAAATGAAAAGCAAAAGTTAACAAGGTAAGTACACATCCTACCAATTTTTATAGAAATTTATGTTTAAAAAAATAATATTATTATTATCAAAATCTGTTCAGTTCAGTCTACCAGATAATGAATTACATTACTAATTCAGAAATGTTTTTATTCAAACTCATTGTAATATTTTAATTTAAGTGACTTTTTTTCTTTAATACAAAGTTGAATAATTTTAAATACCTATACGTAAGAATTTGTCAAAATTATTGATTGAAAGCTAAAGGCAATAAGGGCAGTTCCTCCCAGTCAAGATGATTTGAAGAAAACCATATACCTAATGGTACGAGTACGAGTACTAACGGTAGAGAACTTTAGTTTCATAGAATATTTAAAACAGTCATTAAATGATGACTGCATAATTAATATGAATAGATCACAATAGCGAGGATAATAGATTACAAAAATTAAAACACAGGAGATAGAAAAAATTATTAACAATGACAAGCATTGATTACAACAATGACAAACATTGATTACCTGCAAAAATAAAAACATAATGTATTTTGATTCAATAATTTAATTATATATTTCTTTTAATCTTAACCCATGTATTACATGTGTAAATCTGATGTATTTATAGAAATTAACCTTGGTGCAAAATCTTGACGGAATCTATTGCTTATTCTTATTCAACTACATAAATATATTATGGAATATGTATCTTTGAACCTATATATCTACCTTTTTATATAGTACGAGTATTATTTTTATATTAACAATCGGTTCTATTTCATATTTTCAGAATGCCTACTAAATTACTGTCAAATATACTGTAGCGTATTTGACAGCTAGACAGGAATGAAGTTAGTTATTCTATAAGAATAACTCTGTAGGCAGACTTGTTACAGAGAGAATTACAGAATACACTATTATTCACGAAAGATGACTATTTAAGGTCATTTGTTCGAAGAAAGAATACACATCACTTTATAGCAGTAGCTTAGCAACATTTTGTATTAGAAAGAGAAAGATTATCTCACCTATGTCTATTTAATTTATGTCGTGTGACAGATATACGTAAATAGTGGTATTACTTTCTAACAGACTATAAATAATAATGACATATGTCGTAGAATTACAGATACCTAATTATCTACTGCACTGCCCTCTGTGCTAATATTTACCCAGTGGCGTTGGCGTTTAAATCAAATTATTATTCCTTGGTTTATAAGTTAAGTCTATGTTTTTGTATTTTGCAAAAACATAAGTGAAGAGCATAAATCTTTCAGAAAGGCATTATTTAGAAAGAAGCATAATTTTCAAATAAATTATTCTTATTTTTCAGTTAAAATGTGTCTATAAATATTTCATGTTGCACGCCTATGCAAACGAAATGCAATGAAGTTATCTGCAAGTAATATTAAATCAGACAGCTCACAAATGACCTTGAATAGTCAGCTTTCGTGAATAATAGTTTAGGTAATTTTACTACTCTGTAAGCTGTCGTCTTTTAGAGCTCTATAGCTTATAGATAGAGTCTATTGAGTTACAGTCTTACAGAGCAAAGTTACAGAATAGCATCAGTATTAATTAGTCGGAGACCCAATTGTTTATGTATTTATTAAAAAGCAAATATATAATTTAATATGAATCTTTGCACATATTATTTCAACAATGATTGAACCAATAAATGGACATGTTTGTATGAAAGTTCCACTTTAGTTTGGAATCATCAATTCCCATCTATCATCCATGTGATGACGTCGTTTACGTGCTGGCGGTTATGATTAAACCAGTTTTCATCGGCAATGAAATAGTGATTGCGTAGTGACATTTGCTGACTGATCAAGTGACGTATTGACTGAAGTCCAGTGAAACCATTAGCTTTATACATACACAGTGTGTACCTCTGCTTAAGCTTTGTGTGCGTGAGTGTATAGCCACAGATCTGCATGCTGAGCTCTAAATTGCACACTGCAATCAAGATAATTAGCTGCTAATTGCTGCAGGGAGCGCGAACCACTCACATAGTTCCGAACACGTATGAGCGGTTGGATAGCAGCGGCAAGGACCGTACACACTAACGCAGAGCGTAGAGGATTCCTGATTTTACACCAAACAGTTTTTAAATTATATATTGCATAAATAAACGTGATATATGTATTCGCAAATGCTGTGCTTTTTAATTTATTACCTTTATCATGAAAGTTCTTGATTACAATGGTGAAACAAAGATTTTAACACAAAGGAAAACAGAATGCGTTAGGTTGAATTGGTTCTAGAATAGATCCTTTGTTAATAGAGCAAAATCTTTACAGGAGTATTCTATTCAAGGAGAACTACCTAGAATTTTTTATTTCCTGATTTATGTACTTTTATTTTAGGTTTTTAAGGAGCTTACACTAGACTATTTGAGGGGTCCAATGCAATAACGAATAACGGCGGATTTGTTAATAGGAGGCAGATTTTCTGCCATGCCTTAATGGGATTCGAACCCAGTGCCCTGAGGGCACTCATGCCTTGAGGCGTTGCTCTAACCATTGAGCCTCCGGAGCTATAATAAAATAAAGATTAAATTTTAAATACCGGGATAGAATAAAATTCACTAATCCAAAAATGAGGATTAGCTTAAACATTTTTGAGAATCGTTAATTTTTATTATTTTAAATACATACCTACATATTTACTTATGCTGGAAACTGTATTGAATTCCTTTTCTATTGTTCTATTTACTTTTTTCTTTTTAAAACGTTACTAATATTATTTTGAAATGATTATTTCTTTGATACTGATATTTATCTGTCCATAAATATATAAAAAAGTATTAATGCAAATCTATAGAAAATTTAATAATCTTTAATTTAACATTAATCTCAAAAAAATAACATTTAAAGGTATTTTTCGAAGAAAAACTATTTTGAGCTTCTTGTAAAGTGCCATTTCCGGTTATCCGATTTTCACCAAAATCTAATGGGCTCTTTCCATTACAGAAAAAGTTCGAAGTACAAGGTTTCAACATTTTCTGAATGATAGTTAGAGTGAAGGATCCAGACATACACACATACATGCAGACATCATCGTGAAAATGTTAAAATTGGATTCTAGGGACCTGGTCATTTACCAAAATCTCGATATGCGATTTTTAGCACGATTCCTATACCTCCCTTACCAAGGGTAGCGGGAGGAAAAAAATCTGATGTGGCCAACACAATACCTCTCGCTATTACATTTTCATTAATTTAAATATACATACAACATACATATTATTTAGTTATGCTGGAAACTGTATTCAGATTCATTCAGTGTGTATGGTCGTTGGATCCATTCCATATAACTATGGTTCTATTATTTTCTATTTTCTTTTTAAACCGTTACTATTATTAATTTGATTAAATGATTAGTTCTTTGACAGTGACATTTATCTGTCAGTTACATACATTTGTGATATGAACTGTGTAACCAAGGAGTTGTGCTTGTTTAAGCGTAGGCTCCGGGATTTAAATTATAGATAATTTTATAAATTTATCCATAAAATATATAGAAAAGTATTTATGCAAATCTGTAGAAAATTTAATAATCTTTAATTTTTATAATAACACAAATCTCGAAAAATAACATTCGAAGGTATTTTTCGAAGAAAAGTTATTTTGAGCTTCAAGTAAAATGCCATTTCCGGTTATCTGATTTACACCAAAATCTAATGGCTCTTCCCATATTAGAATAAGGTAGAAATACAAGGTTTTAAATTTTTTTGAATGTTAGTATTTGAGACACACACACACACGCACACACACACGCACACACACACGCACACACACACACACACACACGCACGCACACACACACACACGCACGCACGCACGCACGCCCGCACGCACGACCGACCTCCCTCCCGCCCACACACACACACACACACAAACACACACATCATCGTGAAAATGTTAACATTGGATTCTAGGGACCTTAAAACGTGTTCATTTACCAAAATCTCGATATGCAATTTTTAGCACGATCCCTATACCTCCCTTACCAAGGATAGCGGTAAGTAAAAAAAGGACGATAAAGTTTGCCGCGCTTTTTATGTTCTCCATGGTTCACATTTGTAATTAGGACAAACCGATATTAAGAGGCATGTATAAGGTATAAAATGAAACTGATGATAGACAATAAGCTCGTTGGTGATAAGCTGCAAAACGGAATCAATTATTAGCGCCGTTGAGCGTGATGCGCGGGGCAAATAGCTCGTTAGCTATATGATGAGCGAGCGTGCGTGTGCGTGAATGCGTGTGACGGCCAAGCGCCTGCGTTAGACGTTAGTTATGTCGCCGTCATGCTCCTCAACCACATAAATTCCACATCAGAAAATCACAGCCCAAATAAAGACTGTTTCATGACCTTAAGTATGATCATTATATCATACCGACGAAGATTTTTGTGAAAAATTCATAGACTTTCTGGAGATATGAACCCAGGAAGATGCTCTATCAGCTGAGCTATGAAGTACCGTTGAAGTAAATATATTTTTCACGAAAAATTTTGTCTGTATTTAATATGTATATAGCATAAGTTTTCGGAATTTTTTTTAATGGACGATTTGTGGTTTAAGGAAAGTAAC
Organism: Harpalus rubripes; assembly: GCA_963082715.1. Lineage (NCBI taxonomy): Eukaryota > Metazoa > Arthropoda > Insecta > Coleoptera > Carabidae > Harpalus > Harpalus rubripes. The sequence continues at coordinate 17,266,285 of OY720456.1, read as the reverse complement.
ATACATGTTGAATATAACTAGTGATCCATTTTATTACATATGACGATGTTTAGTTCTGAATTGCCCCATGAGTCTTTGGCGGGTTTTATAATTTAATTTGCGTATTTTTTAAAAAATCCTGCACCTTAATTGTTTATATTTTTATACCAAAATTTAATTTCTTGGTTTAAATGATGGAATTTGATAATATCAAGGAATTTAAGCTGTCAATTTGTGTATAAACCTCGAACGCAGGGGTCGCTAATCTTTTCAATGTGTTGACTTACTTTTAAAAAAATTGAACAGAGAGTGAGCTACCTGCACTAGGTAAGACAAGGAATCCAGAAAAAATTTGTTGTGGTCAACACAATACCTCTCGCCATTTACAGCCCGAGTGACAAAAAAGATTAAGCTAATCCTTATTTTTGGACTAGCGAATTTTACTCTAATTTGGTAGTTTATTTCTTAAAATATAGTCTAAACTAATCTACGTAACTATGTTTTTTGATAATAAAATGAAGAATAAATTTTAAATACCGGGATAGAATAGAATTCACTAATCCAAAAATGAGAATTAACTTAAACTTTTCTGTGAATCGTTAATTTTTATTAATCTAAATACATACCTACATATTTACTTATGATGGAAACTGTACTGATTTTTAAAAAGGAAATAGAACAATATAAAACGAATTCAATACAGTTTTCAGCATAAGTAAATATGTAGGTATATATTTAGATTAATAAAAATTAACGATTCACAAAAAAATTTTAAAGCTAATCCTCATTTTTGGATTAGTGAATTCTATTCTATCCCGGTATTTAAAATTTAATCTTCATTATATTATAGCTTCGGTGGCTAGTGCCCTCGGGGTTCTGGGTTCGTATCCAACCACGGCATGGATATGCGTGAATGTGAACCCACTCTGTAATTGGAATTTAATCCTGTTGAGGGGTTTCAAAAATGGTAGTTACTTGGATTAGATTAGACTATATTTTAAGAAATGAACTGTCAAAATTAGAGTAAAATTCGCTAATCCAAAAATAAAGATTAACAGTATTTTTTTTGACTCAAGTTGTAAATGGCGGGAGATATTGTGATTTTTCTTTTTTAAACGTTACTATAATTGATTTGAAATGATTAGTTTTTTGACAGTGACATTTATCTGTCAGTTTCATATAATTGAATAACTGCGTAACCAAGGAGTTTTGTTTGTTTAAAGCGTAGGCTCAAGGATATGGGCTCTTTCCATATTAGAAAAATCTGATGTGGACACCACACGACTTCCTTGTACACAAGACCAATATGAAGTATAGACCCAAGTATAAAATTGCACGTATTTGACGTAATTTGACATTAGCATCTATCTTTTATTTTTTGTTATTTTTTGTCCTAATCCATAGCAAGCAAAATCCACTATGTTATTCCAATTGACATAAAAGTCTTATATACCAAATTTGTAAAGTGTTAGATTATATTTTAAGATAGTTTTTCATTAAAATCTATTATAGGTTTCAAATAAAGTACCATTTCTAGAAATTATGTAATGACCAAAAAGGGAGGTGCACAACTAGATGTTATAGCAGTTCTAAATACAAAATTTCAACTTTTTACGGCTTACCGTTTTTGAGTTATGCGAGATACATACGCACGTACGTACAGACGTCACGACGAAATTAGTCAAAATGGATTCAGGGTTGGTCAAAATGGATATTTCCGTTGAAATCTCAAAACCGAAATTTTTCGCGATTACAATACTTCCTTTACTTCGTACAAGGAAGTAAAAAGGTCGAAATACAAGATTTCAAAATTTTCTGAATGATAGTATTTCAGTTACAGCGGAGGATCCAAACATGCACACGCCCACGCGCGCAGGCACACTCGCACATACACTCGTACACACACACACACACACACACACACACACACACACACACACACACACACACACACACACACACACGCGCGCGCGCGCGCGCGCGCGCCCACCCAAATCATTTTACCAAGACTGCATCTCCAAAAAAAAATTCCCCTAATATCATACCAACAGTCAAGAAATACCAGTAACTATGAATGTTAAAGTTTAAGGTAGGTATGTAAATTGTTGTAATAATAGTTCAAAAAAATTCCGGGAACTTATGTTAATTTAATATTTATTTTAAACAAGAAGATGTCGAACGCTTTTACCGTTCTATATAAAAATATGTTTGATTTACTATGTGTGTGTACTTATTATAGATACTTACCCGCAATCATCATATAAGCTGATCGAATATCTGTGTGGAAGAGTGGTGCATCTGCTGATACTTCACATTTGTAGAAGCCCGTGAGTTCACGTTGAACGTCTCGAAGCGTTACGTTGCGACTATCTGACCGAGATACCTGAAACATTAAAACCATATTTTATTTAAAATCGTTACTAAAGTGTATAAAAATCGTCATTATAAATTCAGAAATCGGCAATAAAGTAATCCATTATACGGCGATTTCAGGCAAATGCAATGTTGCCAACTTTATGATAATTATTGTACAAAAGATAATTTGGGTAGGTGTAAATTTGTACGTAATTTTAAGTACTTATTACAACACTGAACTTTAAGTACGTTTATTTGATTGATAGATTTGCCAACATAACCTATAAAAATAAATATTTCTTTCATTTTCACAAAATTTTGATTTCAAATAAAATTTAATATGGTTTATTTTCCTCGGCCCTACGGTCTCAGCAACTAAATTCAACATTCGTGATAAAAAGTGGAACTTCAGTACCTTGATAAATAAAAAACTATTTTCTACAGTCTATATACAAAGTAGCCATTTTCGCTCTCTTTTATCAACGTAAAATGTCACATTGCCGCTCATGCGCGACAAAGTAGAAAAAACGCTCGCTGTCCAAATTTCTAACTATACAATGTTGAGAAATATTATTATTGAGCTAAACTCTATTCCGAAAGAGGCTTTCTCGGAATGCTTCCACCAATAGCGGCACTGTTGGGAGAAGTGTGTGGAGTAGAAGTGGGCGTGTGACTAACTTTTTGTTCACGATCACGCGCGCTCACGGAACTAAACATGTAATCACGACCAATCACGCACGACTTTTTATGTTTGATTCACAATCACTCACGCTCACGATTTTATTTTGGCACTCACGCTCGACGGGTCACGTTCGTGTCACGTAATTGTTTCTATGTACATTTAAGCCTGTAATAAGTTAAGTAACAGATTGGTTTCATTGGAAACGAATGTTTATAAACAAATAGGTTGTTCTATTCCATCACAAATATCATTATAAATTTGGTAACAAATTTGTTAAGAAAATTATGAGCGTGTCAAACGGGCTTAAAGATTTGTATATCTTTAGTGAAATCGGAGCAACTGTGTATACAATTTTGGGTGCAACAATAACACTATTTTTATATAATACTGTTGATGACATATTTGGACATAATAATAATAACAAGAATGTAAAGTAAAAGATGGAAATTGACAATTTTTTAAAATAAAAAATAGAAGAAAACTTGTACTCACGCCCGATTAAATTTCAATCACGCCTGATCACGGACGATAATTTTTTAGTGCCTCACGCAAAATTTAAATTATATTCACGATTACGCGGGTCACGTCGTGACCCATCGTGACCCGACAAAATCACGGCCCGCTCCCACCTCTAGTGTGGAGTCACAAGGAGACTACTTTGAAGGTGATTAGGTTTCCAACGCTCCAGGTGTGTCAGTTTTTTCCCCGGCCAAAGGTCGGATACTTTTCTAACAGACCTTGTATATCGTGGTCACGCTGTATATTTGGGTGGTTGCTAAATTTTTTTTTTAAAATGGTAGTGGTTACAAAAAAATAATCTGTACAACCTTGTATTTTTTTGATATATTAAATAGTAAAATAAATTGTTTCTCATTTAATAAAAAAACAGACTTTCAATCTTCACTTTATTTTAAAAAATTAATTTAATAGGTACGTAATTACAGAAAAATAAAAAAAATACCATTGTATTTCTTATATGACAGATTTGAAGTAGACACTCGCAATAGATATAGTTTTTGACAGCAAACTATACTCACAGACTCACACTTCACACGACTTCTACACTTTCAACAAACATAATTATAGAACATACTCAAACAGTGAGAAATTTCTACAAATTTTTTTCGACTAGTTTAAAATATAGATTTTAAATTTACAAAAACTGAATGTGTTAGTCAAGTATTCCCCCATTTAATATTGGGTTACATCGCCTTTATTAGTAATACCAGCTTTAATTCTATTAGGCGTTATACCCTTAAGCCCTGCAAATTTTTCTTTGAGTATTGTCCCATATGTTTTGCAAGGTAGGTTTTACGTACGTATTGCATTTTTACAAAGTTGTTTTTCTTTGTGCCAAAAGTAAAGGCTATCGGTAGAAGCTAAATCTGTACTAGAACATGACCTTTAAAATGTTGGTCGAACTATTATCACCAATTTTTTGGCCCACAGTTTTTTAAAGTTTTAAGCGTATATTTAAAGTAGCCGAAATAATTTTTTGGATATTTCTAACAATTTGTATAGGGCGCGAGCAGACACGTGACTCGAGCGACCTTGAAGTGTTTTTAATCAGCTGATTTGTGTGCGCGTGTCATTTTGACAAGAACAATGTCACTTTGACAAGACCAATGTTTTGACTTTTTCTAAATTTGAACTGCTAAAATATTATTTTACAATTTTCATGTAGTGAAACACATGAAATTAAAAAAAAACTTTTTAACAGTTCAAAATTAAAATAAATCAAAACATTGGTCTTGTCAAAGAGACATTGTTCTTGTCAAAATGACGCGCGCACACAAATCAGCTGATTAAAACCACTTCAAGGTTGCTCGAGTCATGTGTCTGCTCGCGCACTATAGGTTTTATAATTTGTTGAAAATGTGAACCGGTCGAAATTATATGAGTTTAGTACACAAATATTTCACTTCTCCCACGCGTCTGTAGATACATTTAGATAATTAATTAAAATTGTAAATATGGTTTCATAAATTTAGGAATGTCAAAAATAAATATAAATCAATTCCGGTATTGCTTTACACAACATCAATGGATATACTCGTAACATACTAAATAACTACTATTAGCTGAGTGGTAAAAGCACATCCAGAGAACACGAATTGTCATTTGTTTTAATGTAATATTAGTTGGAAAACAAAACAATAATGCTAATGCTGGAAAATGTTTACACACAGAGCAACAAAAGCAAATACACCACTGTATTTATTTTAATTTAATTACTGTTACTATTAACTGTTTAGATTAAAATTTGAAATGCGTTCAAAATTTAATTTTTCATTACACGTAAGAAAATATAAAATTAGGAAAAATGCCACAAATAACGCTAACGCTACAATAACAAAATCATAAACAATGGTTAAAGTTTAAAGTTGTAATAATATAAACATTGTTATTATCTATATTGTTATTGTAGTAACCAGGGACGCCCCTAGAATTTGACAAATATATGTATAAGAAAAATAAACATTTCATTTGCAAAACAAACAGGCAAATTCGCCGTCGTTGTTATTTAACCATAGAAAAATAAAATATTTATAGGATTAGAACACTTGCCACCCTAATGTAAAATGTAAAGCATACGATTATGGTTATCCACTACTGCAATAAATGAAATATTAATAATAAAGAAAAATAAAAGAATCTCAGACAAACAAAAAGGTAATAAAAAATTTGATATTGAAATATTTACTGTATACAATTTTTAATTCCCTGCTTATTGTTTTGTACTATAATTTTTATTTCTTCAAATTTAAATATGTGATATACCAACTTTTATATTTTGTAATATAAAATAAACTCGCATGTGGTGAAGTAAAAAACCGAAATTGGATACACCTCCCCCACCCTTCACCAACCAATTTTTTAAAAAAGTCAACTGGACCGCCCCTAAAAATAAATCCTGTGTGCGCCCCTGGTAGTAACGTATGTACACACCTACTTATGTTGATGCATTTACGTTCTCATAAATAAATTACAAATGAAAATTACATACTGTAAATGAGTTGTACCAATATACGAATCAATGTATTATGTACCTACTCGAACAGAATAAACAATTTATTTTGAAAAGGATTGTCATTAAGTGATTTATTAAAAAAAGATTTCTACACTTACCAGGGCGGAAAATGGGTCATTCTTTTCTTTTAAGAAAAAATACTAATACGAAATATTAAACCACTAGCCCTAGTCTGTGTGAATGTCTAAACACTACTAAATCTACCAATTTACTCAAATAAATTCAATATTTATATGTATAATAGCCTCACACGACGATCCACAAACAGCCTCAATTATACTGCAGACACATCTACATGAAATAGAAGAGTGGCTAAAAAAGTGGAAAATCAAAGCCAACGCAACAAAATCAGTTCACATCACTTTCACAAATCGAAGAGATACATGCCCAACAGTCACATTAAATAACCAACCATTGCCACAAGTTAGAGAAGTCAAATATTTAGGGCTACATTTGGACAGACGATTAACATGGACCAATCATATTAAAACGAAAAGAAAGCAACTTAATATAAAAGCGAAACAGCTGTACTGGTTACTGGGCCGAAACTCTAAGCTCTCAATTGAGAATAAGCTTTTAATCTATAAAGCAATATTAAAGCCAATATGGACATATGGTGTTCAACTCTGGGGTTCCGCCAGTAATTCGAATATTAAAATAATTGAAAGATTTGAAACTAAAACCCTAAGAACGATACTCAACGCCCCCTGGTATGTGAGAAATACTACCATATATAATGACTTAAATCTAAAAACTGTCAAAGAAGAAGTCATGAATTACAGTGAAAAATATATCCGACGTCTTGAAATTCATCCAAACCCGAGTGCAACAAATCTACTAGACAGAGCTACGGAAACCAACAGGCTTAAACGACATAACCCACTAGACCTACCAAACAGATATAATTAAAATATAATTGTATGTAAATATTGAAGGAAGCGCCAATGGGCGCTAACTTCCTCATGTTATTTGTAATATATATACTATTTACTTATTGTTATTTCTTAACAGATTGTAAATATATTAAGACAAAATTTAAAAAAAAAAAAAAAAAAATATGTATAATGAGTTGCATCACTTCATTAGTAATTACGTCTCGTTTTTAATGGTAGACGGCCGGTCTCCACAGTTAGCTAAGGTTCGAAATTTTATACAACTTTAAAAAAAATCTCTTGTACGATCTTTTCCGAAAGGGTTTATTTTATTTATAATTTAATTTTTTGTGAAGTAAAATAACTTGATACTGTTTTCCTCTTTGTAAAGGATTTTGTTATTCCAGTTTAATTTTTGAAAGATATTTGATCAAGGTTATCTGTATCATGAACGATTTAACAAGTTGGAATACATTTTTTCTACAAATCTATTAAAAGTGGGCTTTTTAATGTTTGTTTTTAGCGTTAAAAATGTCATTTTGTGACACTAGTGTTAAAAGTGACAGATCATTGTTACTTTTGACACTAGTGTTAAAAGTGAATGTCAAAAAATTATAAGAAATATAAATTTAAATTAAAAAATAGTGTTTGTAGAAAAAATAGTGTATGATATACGTGTTAAAAGTGATTTTATTTTGTTCGAAGGTTAGGATCACTCCGCTTCGCGTCGTGTTCCAAATTTCCTTCTCACAAAATAAAATGTCACTTTTAACACTTATATCATAAATAACTATTTTTTCATATTTGCATTGACAAGAAGGACGCGCTTTAAGTATGGAGACTTGTTTAAAAATTATTGTTGTTGATTCATAGCAATGCGTATAGCGTTATTTTTGTAGGTTATACACATTAACGTGTCCTTTTAGACACAGCCTTCTTGGTATTCCATTTTAGAAGAAATGAACTCAAAATTTTCGAAATAAAATCTGTTTGTAACTAAATAGTAGATAGATGAATGAGCCGGTTTCACATTTTTTAAATAGTAGTTTAAATGAAAGTTTAAACAATATTTTCATAAAAATTTAATAAATAATAATAATTTATTGTCATTTTTGTAAATAATTAAATAAAAAGATTGGTGCCAGAAACAGTCATGAAAAACAACCCCCCACTCCTGTAACGTCGGAGCACATACAGTACGTCATTCATAGCCAATAGAAAAACAGTTTACTTTATTTATATAAATAAAAAAAGGGGATAGTTTGTCACATCTTAAACTGTATGTGCTCTAACGTCACATTCTGTTTCAGATCACGTGAATTTTTCAAAATATTACACAAATTTATTGCAAAATATTTAACGGATATTTCGTGATATTTTCAAATTTGAGGCTCTTTAAAGAACAATATCTTTTAAAATTTAGTACTTAGAAGTCATATAAAAATTCCTGCAACAGCTTTATTCAGGGTCGGCAGAAAAAAAAATTATAAAATTCAAAAACAATGTACTTTTTCCTAATTGAAATCAAAAGGAAACAATAAATAAAATAGAAAAACAAAATAAAAACTGCAAAAAAGTATTTCTTATTTAAATTTTTATTTTCTGGTGAATTGTAAAAATATCTTCTACTTTTAAACTATTGTTTAATTGTTTATCATGTTCGATTGAAATTAATAACAAGTTCACAAGTCGTTTTTGGACCATCGATGAGCAAAACTTTGATTTATTACTGGAAAAATACCACCAACATTAAAAAACTGCAACAAAAGCTTTTACGGATTTTTGTATACAATAATAGGTACACTATTAACATATCAAAAGTCGATGTTCGGCGGGAACCTATTTTGATTTGTCATTTTCTCAAAAACAGTAGTTCGTATCGAAATTGATAAAATAACAAAATTGAAGGGTGTCAATTTTTGTACAAAAAAATATAAGCTAATATTTACAAATCTTCAAATCATTTCCAACTTTTTATTTAAAATTTCGCCGCGATTAAAGAAAACAATATTACGTATTTAAAATGTGTCGAAGTGCTAGTTGTGGCGCCTCTAAATTTTGGCGCCCTATAGGCGACTGCCTAGTGCGCCCATAGTTTGGGCCGGCCCTGGATGAATATGTTACCGATAATATCCGAAATACGTTAATACGTATAATAACTAAGAAGAAGTTCAGAAATTATGCGAAACTACGAAACAATAATATTCTTACATTGACGATCCGCCGGAAGTCAATCACTCCGGTTCGCTCTGTGTTGGTTCCCATCGATGTTTAATACAACATCCGTAACTTTTCAGGGATGGCAAGAACCACATTACCGTAGTTTTAACTGGAATGAATGAGGGGCTGGAATTTAAAGTTGGACAAAAGTTGTTTCACATAATTCCTGAACTTCTTAGTTATTGGGTACATGCGTATCAATGGATTTGGGGTATTACCGGTAAATTATACAACATTGGAGCGAATGATATTTTTCCCTCAGTGCTACCTGGCCCCCAAGCTGTGCACCTAGATAATAATTATGCATTTTTCTCCTTTGATGTACTACCATAATAACATCATGTTATTAATTGTTCTTTTCATTAATGCCGTTATTATTGTTGCATCCATTTGCTGTCTAAATATTTTTCTTGTATCCTCTAGTGATTAATTCAATAGTGGTAATTATATCTGCACAGTAGTTAACATATTTTAGCATTCAAATTAATTACCGTTTTTGTCCACTGCCAGTTATATTAAACCGTTTACAATTCAAATATTTATGTTAAACAGGCTACACGATGAAATGCACCAACATCACCACGACATAATGGAATTTATATCGTTCTACATCCATGTCAACAATATTCAGAATTGCTTTAAAGCAAGCTCTGCATATGAACTACAATAATGCGATACTATGAATTTAAAATACTGCTTTAAACATAGATTTTCTGTACGGAGCAAAGAAAAAAGGCAGAAATTTCGTTCATTTCTCAATATTAAGTTCAATAAAATGTCAACTCTCCTATTATTTCCACGAGAGACATAAATCGGGGCATCAACATTATAATTTCGTGTGGTAGTAAATTCATTAGCTCACATCTAAAAAATCTGATGTGGCCCACATATGACCTCTCGTCAATTCCATGTTTGAAATAGCAATGAGCTTTAAGTAAAGTATCACTTCCAGTTAATCGTTTGTAAGCAAAATCTAATTTGTGATTCCAATAAATATAAAAGTCTGTAATACCAAATTTTGGATTATGTTTTATAATTTTTTTCCTCGAAAATCTGTCAAGAGCTCCATATTAAGTACCACTTCTGGATTATCATATAGGTATAATCAAAATCTAATGTTGTTTCAAATTATACACGAGTTTTAAATACCAAATTTGAAAAGTTTTGGAATATATCATATATTTTTAACGAAAATCTGTTGAGAACTTCAAGTAAAGTGTCATATCCGGATTATAAATTTTAGCCAAAATTTAATATGTTGTTCTTCTATATATAAAAATCCTAAATATTAAATTTGACAAGTTTTGGAGTATATCATAATATATTTTTCACGAAAATCTGTTCAGAGCTTCAAGTAAAGTGTCATTTTTAACCAGTTATAACCAAATTCTAATCAACTCTTCACATGGATGCAAAGAAAAGGATTCGAAAGAATTATAATTTTTTCAATTGTAGTATTTGAGTTATCGGATCGTAAAAAATGGTCACACACACACATACATACAGACATCATCGCAAAAATAGTAAAATCTTATTCCAGGGACTGTAAAACGTGCTTATTCATCAAAAACTCTCCACCGAATTTTTTGATCAAAGACAATACTTTCCTTGTGGAAAGTAAAAAAACTAGGTACTACGAATAGTACTCTTGGTTGTCCAATTGTTTTTAAAAATTAATCATTTCTTACTGTTCCTATTATTATTTGCTAGTAGTTTTATAGTATTTGACAGGGGCGTAAACTACGTGGGTGCACGGACGCACATGCACCCACAATAATTTCGCTCTAACATTTTAGTTATATTTCATACATTGTAAAAATGAGTTGTCAATCTTTTTAAGTTGTTTAAGAGTAAGCTGACATTATTTAATCGTGTCATGATAATGGCAGTAAAATACTACTATTAAGCCGAATAAACGGATATGTTAATAATTATAGCATATTGCGAAGAAAATTATTGGCAACCTATAAAAAAATGTTACTGTCATAAAAAAATTGTTGTTTGACATTTGGATAGATTGCTAGACCAAATTTATTTTAAAATTGCACTGTGCAGTGTCACTCATATTTAATTTTTTCTGCTTAAATCGTTACAGATATCACAACTTACGCAGAGACAGAAAAGTTTACCATTGAAAGTATCATTGTCGTGACACCTAAGTTTCATTCAAACCGAACAAAGCGTTCTGTTATTATAAACAAAAAATTTTTTTACTAAACGATACACTTTCGGTTTTTCGGATATTGGTAAATTAGGTTAATTCGTGTTATTTTGGGCCCAGGAATTTGTGTTTAAGCCATGTCTACGTGTTTTAGAGATACCCTGTATATTAATATTAGGAGTATTATTTTATTTTTTTGTAATAGATATTAATTTTATTTGTGTTAAATGAATACATATATGTATAATAAAATAAGTATGTTATTTTTATTGTATTCTTTACATTTTTAAAAACATATAGGTACCCATATTTAAAATAAAAATAGTGCACCCACAGCCAAAATAAAAAGTTTACGCCTCTGGTATTTGAGAAATCCTTCTGACAAACACCCCCACACACACTATTATTGAAATCAACGTACGAGAAAGCGTCATTAGAATATAATGTAATAGCTTGCTTTTATTTAGCCCTGCTATTATAAAAGCGTGCTCAACATGCATATTTTTATATTCAATAATTATTTTAGAATTATTATATATTTAAAGGTAAAAATCATGTGCAATAGACATTTTTTAAAAAGTCGTTTCATTGAAAAAACCCTATGTAAGAAATTAATTTTTTCGGCTGATTATTCTGTTAGAATTGTAATGCAGCATACTACTCATATATGTAGTTTGTGGCTGTGATTCACGCAAGCAGAGCGACGTGGCACCTACGGCTGCTTGGGTAATATGAGCTGGTAAATTTGCCGCCACGTGAACCCGTAATTTGGGATGGGGAGACTAAAGTTGCACGGAAGCACAACTTGCACTGCTGTAGGTGATTATATGTAGATTACGTATCCGTTTCTGCTACAAACTTGCAAATATCAAAAGCAGCTGAGTTCATTCTGCTCAAACCAATGAGCACGACCAGATGGCTGCAATACGAAACTGATAACAAATCGAAAGATTGTTCCTGTTACATAATAAATATACAGTTACCCCGTTATTACATTTATAGACTGGAAACTGATTTATTTTGCGTGACCGGATAAATTTTTATGAAATCTGAACTGAAGGATTGCAGGAATTTTCGAGTGACTCTGAAGCTGTTTTTAAAACGATTCTTTAACCACTACATTATTACCGAATATATAACTATTTAAATAGAGCTATTCAAAACTTGAAACTAAATCCTGGATACGCCAGATCCACCTTACAATACTATAAACACGGCTTGGACACGACACACTTGTGAACAAAGCCCAAATACTAGTATACCCATTTTCCCCAATTTTTTTTTTATATATAGAGGTACATCCAAATATTCAAACCGCAGGTTCAGGTTAGTAGTTATCTGTTTTTACAAATTACATAAATTTACCAATTTTGATACAATTTTTCCCATTCGTTCAGTTTCTACTGCCAAAAAACTGAAATACGTGATAATGGTTAAAATTTTGTAACGTGAGAAAGAGTACATTTGGTGCGCGAGCCCCGGCCAGCGTGTGCGAGCCGACGCCTATGATAGAATCGTTTCTGGAAAAATAGGAGGAGCCTAGATAGGCGATCAATAACACAGATGCGGCGTGCGTAGGGAGGCGACGTAAGGGGACTAGTGTGTAAACCAGAAGGGAGATAATTGTAATTACTGGCGCATTGTTATGACGTTAGAGAGTTTTCCAGAAAATATTAGAGCAACTATATAAGCGACGTACTTGTGTGCGAAGTCAGAAAATTACATAGAGTGTTAGTTCGTCAGAAAGACAGTTACATAGATATTAAGAAGTCAGAAGTAACGTGGTGAGCGTATGCAGTTTAGTGTCGAGTGGTGTACTCGGGAAGTTATTGGTACACTGGGATATCTGTGTAAGTGAATACTCGGTAGTTTTGAGGAGTATTGTGAAGCTAGGTATACCGGGACAGTAACGGCGAGTGAAAGTGGATACTCGGCAGTGGTGTTGAAGAGTTGTGGCTTCACCCAAATAAATAAAAACGTTACAATTTCAAGGGGTTCACTCAATATTTTTTTTGAGATATTTGGTCATTTCAGTTGTTTTGCACTCGAAATTGTAGAATCGAATTGCGAAGTCGCCAGGTAAGATCTCCAGCCATTTTTGGGTTATTGCTCAAAAATATAATTTTTAGGGTTCAAGTTTGTACGCCAATATCTCAGGAATTAAAAGAGGTATTAAGTAATTAGCAGTTTGAAAATTTATAATCACCGCGTTGAATTTGTATCTAAACGTAAGAAAAGTAGATATTTGATAATAGGTAGATATCAGAATTTTATCACTTTCTTACCGCCCAGTGGCCCTCATTAACTAATATAAATCTGGCTGTGCCGTATCGCCTGGCGATCGTATGACGTAATAATGACGTCACTCTAACATTTTGGTACTCGTTGCCCTATCACCTGGCGATCACATAACGTCAATTTTACGTCATCCAATCGCCAGTCGATACGACAAAGTTCTAGCACTGGTCACAAGAAATCACTTGAAGACTTCTATAAAAAGTGGTGTATAATATATTATCTCTTAGGGACGTATGGACATGGATGTCTGAGCTGTTTAGCAGTGGTTGTTTTCACAGTTACCAATACTATGTTATTCTGTAAAGATCACTCTTTGTTGACTTCGGAGGAAGTCTACATAGGAACTGCAAAACAAAAAACAACCATTCGTCAACATGCAAGCACATGCACACAGGAAACCAGTGCCGGCTCTAGGGTTCCTTGCGCCCCGATGCAAATATATATTAATGTAGAACTGTGTACTTCAGGTAGGTATTAACAAACATATGTACATACTAACAACAAAGCAAAATATATAAAAGTTCACATAGACTACACACACTAGTATTATAGATACACATATTATATGTCCACTATTGGAAATGGAGATTACAATTTGTAGTTGAATTTACGCAAGAAGAAAATTTCATTCATGATTTTATTTATTATTTTATTTGGTTGCTATCGAATTTCAAATTAGGCGCCTTCGCAAATATTTTATTTTTCGAAAAATTAGTAAAGTTGAAGTTTGGCGTTTGTAAACTAAACTTTTAACTTTAGCCACTAATTTTAAATGAACATGTCAGCAATGTAAAAGTTTACATCCATTCTTGAAAGAATGCAGTGGCCGCTCCTTGCGCATTATAGCCTAAGAATATTGATTACAACAATGTATCAAATATATAAATACTAGCATTTTGCGATGAATGAAATGCTTATGATTTACAATTCTGAAATCGTGAGAGATAATTTTATTTTTCTTTTCTGCCGATTGCCGATATTGAATTTCCCTTACCTATTTAGGTACTATTCAAATTTAGAAGAAAGAAAGTAAAAAAAAATCTTGCCAAATTAATAATTTTCTGGCATTGGCATGTTGCAAACTATAAATTATAACTGTAAAATTATTGTTGATCACAACAAACGATTTTGTTTATACCAGTAACTAAGAGAAGGGAATTTCATCAATATTTTTAATCTAGCATTTTTTGAAGAATCAAAGGTATCAAAGTATAGATTTTAAAGCGTGTGTTAATTTGTAAATTATACATTGTGGAGGGCGCTGAAATATAATTTTAAACAAAGGCGCCTTTTACTTACGACATGAAGTGGCACTGATAGAATGAATTACTCGCGAATTTTTAAATAAAAGTATGTTAACTTATTTAGTCCATATATTTGTTTAATATTTGTTAATATTAAATTGTAATTTATTTCCACACTTCGACGTCACTTAAGGAAGGCGCATGCAACGCATCGTCTGCTTACCGCCTGGAGCTGGCACTGCAGGCAACTCACCTTTCAAGTTATACAAATGTAATTCTGTGCATATCTGATTTACTTACATATTATTTTTGTTTTTATTATGTATGGAAATATATGTTTTAATTATTCATTCAATAATAGTTTACATCAATAATTTGTTTTTTTTTAAATTATTTTACCTACATATACTTGAATCATTAAAGGATCACTTCCAATTTTTTTAGAAGTTTATTTTTGATGGATTCGCAATCTATCTTCTGAACTGAATTGAACCAACACATCATACATGTAAGTGTATTATTACTATTACAATATCATCTTACAGCAATGAGAGATACTGTTGAATGTATTCGGTTAGATAAATTTCTTGGCAGTTTGAATACATTAGGAGTGAAGGCGTTGCCTCGACAACACGACCACGACAGGGGGCCACCGCACCGCTGAGAGCTCCTTTTGTGTGCTCATGACGTTTAACTCATCCAATTAAAGCTCTTTCCTAACTAACGCGATATTAACAACCTCTAACATCTTCCCTAAGATCATTCATATTAAATAAGTTTCAAACATTGTACCTACTACAAATCTGTGTCATTAGGGTTTTATTTAAACACAATTTTTTAAAAGTATATAAAAGGTTTTTCATTTTCAATGCCCGGATTTTGAAATTAAATAAAAATCAAACGAATTCAAATGTTCGTACACGATTTCTTGGATGCGTATGGTATGACTAGCGAATGAAAGTTTATTAAATTATTTTATAGATGTGGTTTCTTTTGAAACCCTGGAGAAGAATAAAATTGCACGAAATACTGGACTAGGAAAGCACAGAAATACATTACTATGTCTGGCTGAAAATAGATGGCCGACTAGGGTAACGGAATATCAAAACAGGGGTGCGTTTAAAATATTTTAAACATTTTGATCTTTAAACTATTTAGTTTGGCAAATCTATGAAATAGGATTATTTTTAATTTCCTCTACCAGTAATTCCGACTTGAGGGTTGCTTACACCTGAGACGACCGAACTAGAATTTGCGATATTCAATTTTTTAAATACATCCCTGAATCCTGTTGCTAAGGTCATTTTAAGTGCCTCCTGGTATTGAGTGCAATTCTAATCTTCTATAACGGAATACATAAGGGTCAGTTTCCTTTCCAATGAAATATAGGGAAATGTTCTCAAAAGAAACCACATATATTAAATAATCTAAACGTCAACTTTCATTCGTTCATACTATACATGTACGCATTCATGAATTCTTTTGCGCTCATGTCTTGTTCATGTACTCATTTAGACAAATGTAAGAATGTGTATGGTGAATATTTCCAATTTTATATGGCACAAAATTGACCCCTGTGGTGCACTCTCCACGCCAGCAATGAGTGCCCGTGAGGTGACGCCTGGAAAGCGCCCGCACGGGGCAAATATTTCATCATTGCCGCATCTGTGTACAAAGCAGATTGGCACACCCAGCAATAGGTAATAAGCCCTGATGATATATTTATTTTATTTTTGTATGGTTGGAATGGTCAACGGATTTGTTACATCATCATAATTAATTACTGTTTCCTCTACAGAAAAAATATCATTCAATAAATTATCAAAAAAACAAATATTAATTATTTATCATATTACATACCTAAATAATTACTGTTTTCTTATTTGAGGTTGGTCAAATATCAAACACATTTCTTCATGAGATGAATCAGATAACAATGATTCTGGATCAGATTCAAATTCCAAATCACTCATTATCATATTACATACCTAAATAATTACTGTTTTTTATTCGAGGTTGGTCAAATATCAAATACATTTCTTCATCAGATGAATCAGATAACAATGGTTTTGGATCAGATTCAAATTCTAAATCACTCATTATACTTATCACCACGGCTGGCTGTGTTTAACGACTCGTATACAAAAAATACAATTTACTTTCACAATTTAGCATAGTTGAGACTCCACACTGGTTATTTCGTGTCGTATTTTTCTATTTAGCTCTCGAATTGTCCTTAGCTTATAGGCATACACGAATGACTTCAAATTACCACAGAAAAAAGTGTAGAGATGCAGGGGCGTAAACTACATGGGTACACGAACGCACATGTACCCACAGAAAGTAAAAGCGTGGGTGCACGGCACCCACAATAATTTCGCTCTAACATTTTAATTATATTTCATACATTGTAAAAATGGGTTGTCAATCTTTTTAAGTTGTTTAAGAGTAAGCTGACATTATTTAATCGTGTCATGATAATAGCAGTAAAATACGTCTATTAAGCCGAACAAACGGATATCTTAATAATTGTAGGATATTGCAAAGACAATTATTGTTTGACATTTGGATAGATTACAAGACGAAATTTATTTTAAAAATTGCACTGTGTACTCTCACTCATATTTAATCGTTACAGATATCACAACTTACGCAGATACAGAAAAGTTAACCATTGAATGTATCATTGTCGTGACACCTAAGTTTCATTCAAACCGAACAAAGTGTTCTGTCATTATAAGCAAAATTATTATTTTTTTACTAATTAGGTTAAATTGGGTTTTTTTGGGCCCAGGAATCTGTTTTTAAGCCATGTCTACGTGTTTTAGAGATACGCTGTATATTAATATTAGGAGTACTATTATTTTATTTTTTTGCAATAGATATTAATTTTATTTATGTTAAATGTACACATAATTTAATATATGTATAATAAAATAAGTACAGAGAATTTATTTTAACATGGAACATATGGACAATCACTTTCATGGTTACGCACTACTGTTAAAAAATAACAGTAATGTAATATTTGTCCATTTTAAAATGCAACGCACAAAATTTGTAGTTGTGTATTATCAATACTTATTTCCAAAAAATTAGCCTACCTACGTTTAACAAAAAATCAAAACTTTAAGGTAGCACATCTTAACAAACTTTGGCTTACAAAAAATTACAATTTTAATGTAATAAATGTTCAAAAATACCCCCATTTACACTGACACAATATCCTAGGTGATCGTAGAAAGAATTGACCCCATATGTGATGAGTTCTGGAGAAGTTTCCTGTGATTGTGATGAAATACTATTTTTATATTTTGCGTTCATAATAAAGTCATTACGATACGCAAATGCGTATCGTAATGACCTTCATTTCGATACGCAATTTTTTGTTTGAGACGGTTGGTACTAGATGACGTTTCTTTAACCCATTTTTACCTAATTTATTTTTAGTTAATTGACAATTCATTTCAATAATATATTGTCGAAATAATTATTACTTTTTTTTTATTTAGGGAAGATTATTTACATGAAAATATACAAATGGTTACAAATATAATCACAAATTGAGTAAGTAAATGTTAATTGTAGAAGGCGCAAAATATAAAAAATAATATAAAGAACTCATTTTATAAGACTTTCTTTCGCACTTGTCAATTAGAAAACTCGCTAACGCTCGTTTTCTAAATTTTGACGAGTGTGAAAAAAACATGTCTTATAAAACACGTTTTTTAATATACTATTATAATGTTGCATTTTAAAATGGACAAATATTACATTACTGTCATTTTTTGACAGTAGTGTGTAACCATGGAAGTGATGAACCATATGTTGCATTTTAAAATAAATTCTCTGTATGTTATTTTTATTGTATTATTTACATTTATAAAAACATATAGGTACCGATATTTAAAATAAAAATAGTGCACCTACAGCCAAAATAAAAAGTTTACGCCTCTGTAGAGATGTTAAATCACACGATCTTCGCGGGCAATTCGTATCGCAGTTTTGTGAAATTAGGCGTCCAGGGAACTTTTCCCACTAAATAGCAATTATTTCGCCACTTATACGAAACGTAGCGCCATTTTATTGAAAAAAAAATTGTATTGGAGATACAAAACAAAAAAAATCTGATGTGGCCAGCACATTACCTTCCGTCAGTTCTATGTATTTTGTACAAATTTCATACAGAAAGTTCCTTGCTAAATATTATATTTCTTGTACTTTACCTTCCGGCAGTTGCATGTATTTTATGCAAATTCCATACAGAAAATTATTATTTTGTGACGTTTTCTATATACAGTGTAATGTATCTGCAGAAATAAAAGATTTATTATTATTATTATTATTATTTCTTGTAAATTACCTTAAAGCAGTTGTATGTATTTTATACAAATTACATACAGAAAGCAAAAGATCCAATATTTCCAGTAATATTATAAGACACACACTATGTCAATTTCACTTGACACTGACATCTTTCAATAAAAATTTTCTTAATATAGTAGTTGTTTTCATAGCTATGGCTACTTTATGAAATTTAATTTCTTTATAATTTTTTAACTCTATATCCATTTAATATTAAGTATAAAATGCAGTCAAATCGTATAAAGAATAAAATATTCTTTAATATTTATAATAACATTAAATGTGAAAAAATGATATTTAACATAGTTTTTTCAAGAAAAACTGTTAAAATCTTCAAATGAGGGTACTTCCGGTTGTCCAATTCTAACCAAAATCTAATCAGCTCTTCACATGGATGTAACGAAGAGAAATACGAAAGAATTATAATTTTTAGAATTGTAGTATGGCAGTTATCGTAGACGAAAATTTTGTTACACACACACACACACACACACACACACACACACACACACACACACACACACACACACACACACAGACACACATACATACATACACACACACACACACATACAGACATCATCGTAAAAATAGTAAAATCGTATTCTAGGGACCCTAAAACGTGCTTATTCATCAAAAACTCACCACCGAATTTTTTGACCAAAGACAATACCTTCCTTACCTAAAGGTGACGGAAGGTAAAAACATAAAAAATCGTTTATCAATGTTCTATACCTCTCTCCATTGACTGCCAATCCTCTGTCCTCAACTGTTTTAAACAATTAAGGCCGATGATGCGTTTAGCCTACAATCCGCACTAAACAGTTCTTTTTACCTTCCGTCACCTTTAGGTAAGGAAGGTATTGTCTTTGGTCAAAAAATTCGGTGGTGAGTTTTTGATGAATAAGCACGTTTTAGGGTCCCTAGAATACGATTTTACTATTTTTACGATGATGTGTGTGTGTGTGTGTGTGTGTGTGTGTAACAAAATTTTCGTCTACGATAACTTCCATACTACAATTCTAAAAATTATAATTCTTTCGTATTTCTCTTCGTTACATCCATGCGAAGAGCTGATTAGATTTTGGTTAGAATTGGACAACCGGAAGTACCCTCATTTGAAGATTTTAACAGTTTTTCTTGAAAAAACTATGTTAAATATCATTTTTTCGCAATTAATGTTATTATAAATATTAAAGAATATTTGATTTTCTATACGATTTGATTGCATTTCATACCTAATATTAAATGGATATAGAGTTAAAAAATCTGATGTGGCCAGCACATTACCTTCCGTCAGTTCTATGTATTTTGCACAAATTTCGTACAGAAAGTTCCTTGCTAAATATTATATTTCTTGTACTTTACCTTCCGGCAGTTGCATGTATTTTATGCAAATTCCATACAGAAAATTTATAGCAAAAGATCCTATATTTCCAGTAAAATTATAAGACACACACTATATCAATTTCACTTGACACTGACATCTTTCAATAAAAATTTTCTTAATATAGTAGCTGTTTTCATAGCTATGGCTACTTTATGAAATTTAATTTCTTTATAATTTTTTAACTCTATATCCATTTAATATTAAGTTTAAAATGCAGTCAAATCGTATAGAGAATAAAATATTCTTTAATATTTATAATAACATTAAATGTGAAAAAATGATATTTAACATAGTTTTTTCAAGAAAAACTGTTAAAATCTTCAAATGAGGGTACTTCCGGTTGTCCAATTCTAACCAAAATCTAATCAGCTCTTCACATGGATGTAACGAAGAGAAATACGAAAGAATTATAATTTTTAGAATTGTAGTATGGCAGTTATCGTAGACGAAAATTTTGTTACACACACACACACACACACAGACACACATACATACATACATACATACACACACACACACATACAGACATCATCGTAAAAATAGTAAAATCGTATTCTAGGGACCCTAAAACGTGCTTATTCATCAAAAACTCACCACCGAATTTTTTGACCGAAGACAATACCTTCCTTACCTAAAGGTGACGGAAGGTAAAAATTATAAAGAAATTAAATTTCATAAAGTAGCCATAGCTGTGGAAACAGCTACTATATTAAGAAAATTTTGATTGAAAGATGTCAGTGTCAAGTGAAATGGACATAGTGTGTTTGTCATAATTTTACTGGAAATGGATATAGGATCTTTTGCTTTCTGTATAGAATTTGTATAAAATACATACAACTGCTTTAAGGTAATGTACAAGAAATAATAATAATAATAAATCTTTTATTTCTGCAGATACATTAGACTGTATATAGAAAACGTCACAAAATAATAATTTTCTGTATGAAATTTGCATAAAATACATGCAACTGCCGGAAGGTCATGTACAAGAAATAGAATATTTAATTTAGCAAGGAACTTTCCGTATGAAATTTGTACAAAATACATAGAACTGACGGAAGGTAATGTGCTGGCCACATCAGATTTTTTCTGGCTGTAATGAGCGCTCCATAATTTATGTGAATTATCTTCCTTCAGCTCATATATAGCAATTTTGCGTTTACAAAACCTTTTAGCCAAAAATGAGCCTCGTCGCTGAACATTAATTTTTGGCTGAAATTACAAATTATTCGCGATTCAAGAAAAATTCTCATCAACTACCGGCCAATTCATGAAGCTCTTAAAAATGACGTCAAATGCGACCAGCATGAAGTATGGCCGATGTTACTTTACCATGTAAACGTCAATATGAGTAATTCTGCTTTAAAAGTTGTTAAAAAGTGATCACTAAGTTTGAAATAAGAAAAAATGTAGTTTTCTCCTTTCAAATTGTGCCCGAAATTAATAATTTATTCTCAATCACTATAATTTCAGGACTCAGCCGTTGCTTTTTAAACTCAAAACTTCCTTTAATTTCTCTTTCAATGTATAAACCGTGAGAAAATAATAAACTCTCTTAATCATAGCTGTTCGCAAATAACTAGGTTAGTTTTTAGTTCACCTGTCACTTGGTTGGACCGCATTATGACGTCACAAAACATGGCGGCAAAACTAACTTGAATTGCGAATAGAATGCGAATTTTTATAATTTCACTGAATAATTTCTTTGAATTGTTGGACTGTGAATTTTTTCATAATTAATTGTCAAGTATTAATGATTGTGTCTGAAAATTAAGATGTTTAAAAATTCCTAGGGTTGTTGCATGACAGAAATTTAAAATCCGGACATGCGATTTGAAAATCCTTGTATTTTGGTTACATGTAGCCGATGAGACACGCATTCAAGTAATATATGATGAGATTGAAAGTGTTCGGTTGTGATTCGAACGACCTGAGTTCGGTATCAATTGATGTCTATCTTGAAACTTGAAATATATGTCCAATTTTCAAATAGCACAATAGTGCCTTCTGTTGTGCTTTCGCCCACGACAGTGAAGTGAAGCCAGGGAAACGCCCTCTAGGAATGGTACAGATATATAATTTTTTTAAAAATAAACGTGGTCAAAACGATGACCCACGCAGTATGACTGCGTGGGCCATCATTTTGACCACGTTTATTTTTTAAAAAATGTCTCCATTCAATGTAGAATAGAACTAGTCAAGTATGGTTCATTTTTTTTTTTTTTTTTTTGTAATAAACACAATGTATTTTAAATGCCGATGATGCCCAGCTTCATCTGTCGAAACGAACAAAAAACAATAAAGAAATGTAATTTATATCATTTCCTTACAATTTGATCCTGATAGTCAAAATTACTTTCCCACATCATTTATTTTAAATTATTTAAAAAAAGCCTCTGTAGCGAACTAAAGTCTACCTTCATCATGCCAAATTTCAATAATTTATTATATATAATAAGTCACAGGACTAGGGAGAAGAAGTCACATTACGAGTAAAGGGAGATTGGCACATCCAGAAATTGGTAATAAGTTGTGATGATATATTTAAGTTTATTTATTTAATATTTAATTTTATTAAATTTGTAAATAATAGTTTTAAGTACCAAGCCTTCGGAATATTTCTTTCTTTCTTTTGGTCGTTGATTACAAGAAAGATGTACGACAATGGGTAAGAGGCCAAAATCAAGATCATTTAGGACGTAGAATTTTTCAAAAGCTATGCAAAATAAAGTTAAACTTGCCAAAGACTCAAGGGAAAGTCACAACAAAACTTCGCCGTGTAGAATAAAACAGTCCACTACTTCTATGTATGCAGGTCCGGATTGATGGTATTAGGCGACCTGGGCAGAGTGCATTTTGACGCCCGCTCCTATTTATAAGAAATACATTTTGACGTTATTTGTGCTCTCCAAAATTTTGGGCCCATATATAAATTCAGTATTGTTTTTATGTTAAAGTTTAAGCTTTGTTAATTATTGTACGAATAAGCAGATTCAATTACCTTAAACTACAGTATTTTTTAAAATCTTTAATATGTAATAAAAAGTAGTTATGTTTACCATTTAAAAATATCCATTTATTTAAAATACTGGTAGGACAATTCGGATTATATTTTCATAATAATAATTGTTGCAAAATAGTAACATTAAGAATGAACAGATAAAAGTACTGTTGGTTGCGAAAATATGAGTAACAAAATGCAAATTAGATTATTTAACATTTATTTAAACTTTGTTTCATATGAAAACACAATTTTTGTTTGTAGTATTATTATAAATAGAACATATGAAGAGATTATAAAAGCCGCTGTTGTAAAACGAATGGTGCGTATATTCCGGTAAATATGTGAGCAAAATGGAAATAGCGGTGACTGTTATCCTGTTAACCATATCACACGAAGTTGACAACGCATCCCTTAGGAGGGCTTTTAAAAATGCATATGTTTTTATCTGGTAGAAACGGCACAGTTCGTGGAAGTTTTGTTAGTGATGTTCCTAGACTACACAAAGCAGTGCTTCCAGCAGTGTGCTACAGTATAATCTTTCCCAGCTCATCTGTCTGTGTTCGCAGCGACGAGCATAATTCTGATCAAATGATGGAACACCTCTAGCAAGCAAATTCACTTCCAAGTTTTTCTTTTTCTTCATTTTGTATCAATTCACCACAATAAATGTTATTCTTTTCTCTTTCAATAAATACAGTTATTGTTAGCAATAAATCCTTTTCATTCAATAATAAATCATAAGTCATAGTCTCATTTGAAGGTCACGAGAATGGAGAAGTAAAATATTTTATATAAAAATCTGTTATGATCAGCACATTACCGTACCTCTCACCAATTACAGTTTTTTTTACATAAGAGATTACAGTTCCATTAAAAATTAAAAACACACTATTTATTTTCAGCAAAATTATATCACGAATTTAGAGTAAATCAGGAGGAATTTACCATAATTTGGTGGAGATGAAAGTAGTACAGCAGCGTTTCTTAACATTTTCAAGACGCGACCCAATTTTAACTAATGTATTACTATATAGAAAATTATTTAAAAAATTAAAACGCATGTCTTAATATAAACAATATGCTATTTATTAGAATAAGATGAATATTTACGAATACCACATACCTATTTATAAACAATATAATATAAACTTATCACCATAATAAGATCAACAAATTCAAATAATACGAAACTTATTATATCACAAATTTGATACAATTTTAATCTTGTCTGATAATCAAATGTTTGAAAAGTAAATATTACTTTACCATATTTCATATTTGTCTAATTTGACTTACGAACATGATTGAAAATGTATTTCTTTAAAATTTAAAATCAAAAATACGAGTTGGCAATGTAAACAATGACTTGTTCATATTAGATAGGTGTAGCAAAAGGTAATAATATTTTCAGTTATTTGTTTCCAAGTTTGGTTTTTCTTTTTTGAATGAAATCAGGATCTAGGTAGGGTTATTAACAGTAGCAATTCTTCGTTGTATTGCTAACATTAACATGATTGGCATTTAGTAATCAAAATTATAAAATTCTGAATAGTTCACGCGACCCACTCATAGCTCCTTCGCGACCCATAGGTTAAGAAACGCTGATATACAGGGATGTTAATGAATACGTGTTATTTGTAGGGTTTTCGAGCTACAGGCTTTTAAAAGAGTAATTATCTAACTTAATTGTAGTTGGCTTGGGCTGATTATTTTAAATTCTAGCAATGAATTTTTTTTTTTTTTTCATTTTTGTAATACATATTAAAATTATTGCTTAAAATGACCACAACCAACTTGTACATTGTACCTTTGGAGAATATTTTGATATATTCGTTAAAAACGCCAGGATTTAGGATTTGTTTGAATTTCTTGTGGTGTCGAAGTGCCGAACACTCGGGCGTACATTAATAACATTTATGACTTACTAAAGTATTATGAACTGTTTATTGCAAGGATACGATAGATATAAACATATCTATAATAACCGGGGCATTATAAGAGGGCATAATAGGTCATTGTGCCCTCATTATAATCCGCTCATCGTTTATAGCCTTTAAATTAGAAATAATATGAACGGTATATAATGAAAATTATTTTCTTTTTAATTATAACTCATTAGAATAATAAGGATTGATTACAATTAACACATTAATTGATTACAACAATTAATATAATAAGAAAACAGCTTTGAAAGCACAACACAGAAATCATTTTTAATTTAATTATAATACGTAAAATTGATTATAAAAAGGGCCTTAAAAAGCAATTTACTTTCACCACAAATGTAAATAGTAACTACGTCGAAATGCAGACTGCAATGTTTCGCATTGATTTTTGATGGATGACATATCACTAAATTTTTTAGGGACGATTTGTATCCACGTTTACTTCATCTTTGATATTATTTACCGTCACATGTGACACATCCAAAGTAGTACAAACTCTGTAAAATGTAATAATATTCAGAAATAAGTGCCTAAAAAATAAAGAACTGAGATCTGTCATGTGAAAACGAACCTCAAAATATAATACTTACATCTTCTACAGACGAGAATGGAACAATTAGGAGAACATTTATGCGTTTCTCTTCCTCAAAGTATGCAGAAGCATTCAATATAATTTCTTTACACCGTTTCGATAAAATATCATCCGAAACATCAAATTCACCCATTCCATCATCTCCAACGATGTAGAACGTTGATGTTTTAAAAATAAATAAATGTTGATAATAAACAAAACAATTAAACAACATTCTTAGCAACGTTAAAGCTTAAGCATTATTGTAATCAAAATTATTATAAACGAAAACTTATTTCCCATAGTCTAGTGAGACATAAAATATGCACCAACACGACGAGCGTTACTAGATGATAATGCCCATCGGACGACATCTATCCCTCGGGCCCAAGGCCTTCGGGCTAGATCCTCGTCGCCCTCCTGGCATTATCATCATCGTAACGCCCTTGGTACATACAATACTATTTTGCGTAATCGCGAACAGTATACTCATTGATAATGCATCTACAATTCAATGCTAAAAGTTAAAAAAAAAAAAAACTGAAGTGATAGGGTACAGCCAACTAAAATGAAGGTAGCTAATTACTCAAACGGTGCGTTTCCGGATATGAGTTTATTAGTAAAAGTTAATCTATTTGGTATCCCTTACATGCCTTATAAATTTGTTATTATATTATTATAGATTAAGACAGTAACTTGAAAACGATAAAATTCGGATGATATACCTTTTGGGTGTTTTAGACATATATTTATGTGTAGTAGTGTAATATATCTTCCCGAAGTTTGGCAAATTCTCCCTGACTTACCCTGTATAACTCATGATTCTTGACACTGAAATTTGTCAATTATAAACATTTCAATTTCTCAATTATTGGTGTCTTTGAAAAATGAGTGTTTATTATAGATATTATTTTATCTGTGCCGGCCCTGTTGTAGTCATTCGCAATGGTATAGATACTCACTACATTTGCAACTAAGTATAGATTAATGAAAATATACATAATTTCAATTAATTCTTCTAAAAATGGAAAGAACAGTTCGTGTCTCGTGTAACGCAAAATCTATTTTGGAAATTATTTTCATTGCCAAAACTAGCATAAAGAAAAATAACACGAAAAAATATCTACTAGCTACATACAGCAATAGCAAATGTATTGAAAATATTCCATTCGAAAATGTATTTGTATAGCAAATGGAAACTCTGTTTGCCCTTCCGCGTTCTGTATAATTCAAGATCAGGACAACAGAGGACTCTGAAACGTAGCATGCGCACTGTGACACACAAAGGCATTCGCATTTTGCTTTGTACGAGTAGTCGTGCTGGAGAGAAGGCTACGGCCTTAACATACACGTTTGTCTTCATTGTGAGGTTCGTGGTGTTCGGCCCCTGTCTGCTTTGAATTCACATTCAGACAAGCCCCCGGCTATCGCAAGGTCTTCTTTGTTGGAAATGGTCGCCATGTTATTGTGCTAGATTCACTTTTGATTCTGTTATTACGTACGTACTCATAGATCAGAATTAGATATTAACTATCTCATTCCTATGAATCTCGCAAGAATTTGAAAGTTTTATAAATAATATCATTAATTTTTTTAGGAGAATCAAGCTGGATATATTTTCAAAATTTTAATAATTATAAACCACGTGAAAATGAGCCTAAACAAAAGTAGTAATTAACCAAATATTAATTGATGATATGAAGAAGTTAAGAGACAAAAATTGCGCCATTGGCAGGCAATAAGAAAGAATTCGACAACAAGGATATATTCTGCGTTAGAATATTTTTGTAATTTCTATTTACTGGATATTTTATAAAATAATTTAATAAATACGAATATTATGTGGTACATTGAAGGAAGGAATAATTTTTACAAAAATACCGATTTTTCGAATTTTTTAGAAGTAAAACGAGGAATAGATTATATATTAAAAAAAAACTGAAAAAAATAATCTAAGATGAAAATTGTTTTAGGTTTCGATATTTTCTCATTGTAAAAGACATCGTAAAATAGAAATACAAACAAAAGAATATGTCATTGTATCTACGTAGATCAAGGGTCTCCAAATTTTTTTGACTGTCGATCCCTTGAGAAATTTCTCCACTTTTTCGGTATTTAGAGATTTAATTAAGTCTAGTCAAAGTTCTTAATATGTGCGACAATATTGTGCTCGTAATATCACAATGAGCAAGGAGACTTCTATTATCACCTATATCTTGTTTCACCTTAATAATGAAGTAGATAAACTTGCCAATGAGGACCGGTTTACAATGATAAAAAAATCTGAAGTGGCCAGCACATTACCTTCATTCAGTACTATGAATTTTGTATAAATGTCATACAGAAAGTTCCTTGCAAAAGATTCTATATCTTGTACACTACCTTAAGGCAGTTATATGTATTTTATACAAATTCCATACAGAAAGTTTCTAGCAAAAGATCCTATATTTCCAGCAAAATTATAACAAACATACTGTCAACTGCACTTGACACTGACATCTTTCAATCAGAATTTTCTTAATATAGCAGCTGTTATAGCATAGCTAGCTAATATTTGATACTCAATTTATATATTTTTTAACTCTATATCCATTTAATATGAAGTATAAAATGCATTCAAATCGTATAGAGAATAAAATATTCTTCAATATTTATAATAACATTAAATGTGAAAAAATGATATTTAACATCGCTTTTTCAAGAAAATCTGTTAAAATCTTCAAATGAGGGTACTTACGATAAACCAATTATAACCAAAATCTAATCAGCTCTTCATATGGATGTAACAAAGAGAAATGCGAAAGAATTATAATTTTTGGAATTGTAGTATTAGAGTTATCGCATTAGAAAATTTTGTCACACACACACACACACACACACACACACACACACACATATATATATATATATATATATATATATATATATATATATATATACATACACACACATACATACACACACACACACACACACACACACACACACAAACACACATACATACAGACATCATCGTAAAAATAGTAAAATTATATTCTAGGGACCCTATAACGTGCTTATTTATCGAAATCTCACCACCGAATTTTTTGACCGAAGACAATACCTTCCTTACCTAAAGGTGACGGAAGGTAAAAAACAATAAGGGAAACTATATTTTATATTATATAAAAAAAACACACTATATACTTAATAAAACTATAATTAATAAAACTTTTAGTTAATATAACTAAAATATACAAACCACAAAATTATTCTGTGAGGTGTCAACCTATTGGTTGTACATACAAACATTCTAAAGTCCATTCACGATAGCACGAGAATTTTGATCTAATTCGCGGGCAGAGAAAAGTAGTTCTATTGGTTCGGCTCAAAAATGATCCCCATCCGACCAATAGAACGACTTGTCTCTGTTTGCGAGTTAGTTCAAAATTCTCTCGCTATCGTGAATGGCCTATATCATACATTCTAAATTAGCAATTAGCCAATCACTGACTTGAAAATTCTCGTGTAAGTCCTATCTTGCGCAACGCTTCATTCTTTACGTGGAACAAGGTATAGATCCACAATATCCATATGCGTATAAGACGAATAGTGGCCTCTAGATTTTATTTTTGACTTATAGCTAGATCCAATAATTTGTATATCGCTAGGCTTCAACACCGGTTTTAGAAAAATCTTACACGTAAAATAACTAATCATACAACGATAAACATTAAATTACTTCGAAAATGTTCTCCAGATGGCATGAAACTAGAGAAATAATTCAAGTAGATCTAATTACAACTATGTTAATCACTCAGAAATTCAACGATGGAGATGCAGTAAAAAGTAGAATAAAAAATATATACCTACAGTGAAAAATTCTTGCAGCAAATAATTGAAAGTTTTGTTGCGCTAAATCGGTAGAACATTTCACAGCAATATGCGGAACAAGGAACAGGCAGGCTATACGTTTACGGTGGCTAAGCTTCAGTTAGTTCAACCGTTGCAAGCGAGAAAGGAGTAAGAGTAAGAAAAGGAAGGACCAGCAAATAGAAAAGAGAACGAAAAATAACACAATAGACTGTTATCGTTTCTCGTACATTTACTCTGTACTTATTCAACTGAAGAACGTGATGTAAAAAACTAAGTGAATTGGAAATAAAAGTTGGATTGAACTTTCACTCCATACTAACCGCATTTACATTTACATTACACTGATGGATATCAATTTTACAAATTTGATCGTTGTGTCTACAATATACGAGATAGGTTCATACGCTCACAACCACTTGCTGTTTTAATTATTTATAATGAAGGATAAAAGCCTGTTGAACATTGTTGAACAACATTATTGAAATCACTTTTTTTAGTAATAAAGTATTCCATTGATATAATCAAAATCCGTTTAAAAATAATTGGGGGCTCTAATCAGAGAGACATACTATATTCACTCAATTATACTGGGTGTGTTAGGCCGGTCGACACATAGGATATTAACATGTTAAATTAGTTAATTGTGATTAGTATCTACCTATTGCAAGATATTAAGTTGAAATTCTGTATATTGGAGGATTCTAATTATGTGGACATAGACTACAGTTCAAATTAGTCAATTTAATGTGTAATACAATAAATTAAGCAAATTTGTAAAATATCCTGGATTGTTGTTCATATCCCGGAAAAACATAATTGGTGTTTCACCTGTATCAACATCTACAAATTTCAAAAGAAAGACAAGATAGGTGTTGAGAATCATGAGATACAGAGCTAATTAATTACAAAGATACAGGTGTTTCAATAACTGGACAATATTACGCTGACATGTTAATTTTAAAGAAGTCATTAAAAATAAGAAAATGACCAAACATGTGCTGCTTTTTGGACAACACAATAGAAATATTGTTCTTTACGGCCCTGGCTTCCAAACTTAAAACCAACCTTCGAACAATCTAGTCATGGGCCTCGATTTTGTAACTTTAAATTCTGTCAGATTTTATATTCTGTCAGAATTTCGTTTTCCCCACTACGAATTTTACTGCTCCAGACCAAAATTTGAAATCTATCTGGGGAAAGAATGGGGGAAATCTCAATTCAGTTAGATTTCAAATTCTACTGGTCTGGAACAGTAGAATTCGTAGTGGGGAAAACCCAATTCTGACAGAATTTGATATCAGACAGAATTTAAAGTTACAAAATCGAGACCCTGTTTATGTATATCAGTATCATGCCTAAACTAAAAAATAACAGCTTTGGGAGAAGAAATTTAAGGACATTGAGAAAGTGAAAAGTCCAAATTTAGGACTATTTTGAATCAAGAAACAAAACTGTTTGGTAGAAACTTTTGATACAACTAGAAAATATACTAGAGGTTTGGGGAATATAATGAAAAGGAAAAATAATAATTACACCCCGGGGGCAATTTTTGAAAAGTGAGATGTCAGTGAGATTTGACAGAAGTGAGAAAAACGTCACGTGACTTATATGTCACGTAGTGAGATTTTTTTTTCTTTAATTATTGAAATAATTTTGTCGTCTCACTACATCACATTTCATTTCACTACATGAAAATTGTCTCCCCAATTTTTTGGTGGTGAAAATCAATGTCACTTGCTAATGTTAAATAGAAATTTGCTTAATACTCAATTATATTGTTATTATTAATTAATATTATAAATAAAATAATAACAAATATTATGGTTAACGAAAGAAAAGTAGCTGCTGCTTTAATGCATTTGGAAAATACAGAAATTATGTTTCGAACCAAATTTTTGAAATATTTCGGCTGAATAAAATTTAGTGGGTCGCTTGGGTGACAATTTAAACCAACCAACCAACCAAGTCATAGATCAGCATTAGGGATTAAAAAAAAATACTTTACGGGTTTTGATTTGTGGGTATCCAGCTTTGTGTTGGAATTGACATACATTTAGCTATTATAACTACAACCTTTAAATATTTCACTTGTACTTATACAATACAAATACATTTATACGTAGTCAGACATTATATTTGCAGTTGTTCGATAACGGTAATAATAATAAATAGTTAATATAGAAAATTTAGCTATACGTTAGTCACTCGTAAGCATAGGGGCGGAGAAAATTTGGCCCGCGAGCTGCCTACCACAGACCGCTACACTACGGACACGGACTACGGACTCAAAATTCAATAAATCTAGAAAAAGTAGTTACGAATGGCAACATTATCAATACCACCTAAAATAAAAATAAGAATATGTAAAGGCAATCAAAGAAGAGTGCAATGTAGTACTATCAATGTCAACAATCACACTATTATGTCAAATTTTTCACTTGCTAAATCATGGCCATTAGATAGGTGAAATATATCTTACTTTGAGAAAATATGAAATGAGATGAGAGTGAGATGAAATATGTCACCTTGTGAGAAATTCTCATATTTTAAGAATCGGTATCCAGGGGGGCAATTCTTGAAAAATGAGATGTCAGTGAGATTTGACAGAAGTGAGAAAAAACGTCACGTGACTTATATGTCACGTAGTGAGATTTTTTCTTTAATTCTTGAAATAATTTTGTCGTCTCACTACTTAACATTTCATCTCACTACGTGAAAATTATCTCCCCACCTTTTTGGTGGTGAGAATCAATGTCACTCGCTTATGTTATATAGAAATTTAACTTAATAATAAATTATATTAATTAATATTTTAAATAAAATTATTACAAATATCATGGTTGACGAAAGAGAAGTAGCTGCTGCTTTAAAGCATTTGGAAAATACAGAAATTAGTTTTCGAACCAAATTTTTATTATTAATAATATTATTTAGGCTGAATAAAAATTTAGTGGATCGCTTAATTGTCAATTTAAACCAACCAACCAAGTTATAGATCAGCATTAGGAATACCAACAAAAAAATTAACTACTTTACGTTTGTTGATTTGTGGATATTCAGCTTGGTGTGGAAAATGACATACATTTAGCTGTTATAACTACAGCCCGATTTAAATATTTTACATATACTTATACAATACAAATACGTTTATACGTAGTAAGACACATTTTATTTGTAGTCGTTCGATTACGGCAATAATAATAAATAGTTAACGTAGAAAAATTAGCTATACGTTAGTCACTCGTAAGCATAGGGCCGGATAAAATTTGGCCCGCGGGCTGCCTAACACAGATCACTACACTACGGACTCGGACTACGGAGGCCCATGGATGGACTCAAAATTCAATAAATTTAGAAAAAGTAGTTGCGTATGGCAACATTATCAATACCAGCTAAAATTAAAATAAGAATATCACGGTAAATATGGAAAGGTAATCAAAGAAGAGTGAAATGTAGTACTGTCAATGTCAACAATCACACTATTATGTCAAATTTTTCACTTGCTAAATCATGGCCTTTTAGATAGGTGAAATATATCTCACTTTGTTTCGGGAATTAAAAAAGTGAGAAAATATGAAATGAGATGAGAGTGAGATGAAATTTTATGTATTTGTGAGAAATTCTCATATTTCAAGAATCAATATCCAGATGTCTCAGTTATTTCAGTCGGGAAATCTAAATAAACTGCGTGAAGTGAATTGTGAAAATAATTTAATAATTGAGCAATAACAAAACAATTTTGAATAATTAAATTGTTGTAGGTACATTTTTCTTTTGAATATTGGAAACAATTCAGTGAAAATAATTAACGTCTGTAACCTTGGTAGCGTAGAGGTTCAATTGGAATTGTAATGATGAGAAGGGAAACAAATGAAACTGGAAAGAAACATCATTGCATAGAAGCGGCATGTTCCAGGAATGCAAACAACTTTAATGAAAGAAAATCCAACATTTTAATGAGGGCGGTTTGAAATTGTTGAATTGTAGATAGATATCGTATGCACAGAATGGCCAAGTATTATTAAACTAGAAATACATTTTATTCTTAGATTGCTACATTGTGCAGGATTTTAATTGGTGTAACTAAAAAATCAAATAAGAAATTCCTTCATAGAGATAGAGATAAAATGTGAATTAAATTCTTTACGTTAATATAAAAAATTTCTCACTCCCGATATCGTAAGTCAATAATCAGGGCTATTCTGTAACTCAATCATTATCATTTATCGATCATTATCGAGGTAATGATCGATTGCAATTCAAATTGGGATTCTGTATGTCACTTGATCATTAAAATTGGTTAATGATAGTCGATAACACACTGATATTTATCGATCAGTAATATGCTGTCGTTATCATATTAATGATCGATAACAAATGTCATAATCAGATAAAAGTATCAGTTAGAATTATACCATATCGCCTGTACTTTCAATACAATATACATAATTGTAGGAATATACAAGTAAGCATTTTATATATCATATAATATAATTCGTAGTATTTACATTTTTATATTGTTTATAGATTTAGGTTATGTATTCACAACAAGGCACTAAGAAATGCAAGTGACCCTTTGTCCTCTAGCGATGAAAATTTTAAACAAATCTTTTAAATAATCCGAGAACTCGCCCAATTTTTAATCATAACACTTAAGCCTCATCTGCGAAATGATAGAAATGACATCCGGGGGTCGGGCGGTCGGGCCACAGCAAGAAATCGCGAGGCCCAGAGCAATTATTGTGACATGCGAGAACCCTTTGAATCTATACATTTATAATTTCCACCACAATTTTATTGTATTATTTTCTTCGCAATATGCTATTATTAAAATATTAATGAAATTTCCTTTGTTGGATTCATTCTTGTAATCAATAAAATATTCTTTTTTGCAATCAATAATTTTACAGTTATAGTTTTCAATATAACAATGCCAGAGAAATATGCGTTTGTAAGGATATTTCTTTTACTTTTTTCTACTAAATTTTAATAGTACTCTCATCAGGGGAATATCGGTGGAAAGAAAAAAAAACATAAAATCACTTAGCTTTCAAAATTCTACCGTAGTTTTTAAATGAATATATATGATAGTAAATCATAATTATTCTTCGCAAAATACTACATAATAATTTTTTTGTTGGATTAATTTGTGCAATGAGTATTCTTTAGCAAAAATCAAAATATCATTTGTTGTAATCAATAAAAAATAATAGTATTAAGGGGTTCAATATAACAATGTGTCTATATAATTATTTATGGGGTCTTGTGGCCGCGTGCATGAGTGTCTGGTCGCGAATCTGGGGAACCGGGTTCGATCCCGACCGACGCCAAATATTTCGAATTTGAAATGGCACAAAATTGACCCCTGTGGTGCACTCTCCACGCCAGCAATGAGTGCCCGTGAGGTGACGCCTGGTAAACGCCCGCACGGTACAAATATGTCATCATCATTACCGATATCTGCGAACAAAGCAGATTGGCACACCCAGCAATGGGTAATATGCCGTGATGATATATTTATTTATTTATTTATATAATTATTTAAAACTAAAAAACAATTATATTACTCTTTCTTAAATTAGGTACTGTTTTTATTTTTTGGAATATTTTAGATAGATACATTTTATACTGTTAAAACTATTTTTCTTTTGGAATTCTGTGAGTGAATATTTACTTATATACATATACAATATTACAATACAACGCAATAATTAAAGAATTGAAATACTGCGAAGTTCATATGAGCGCGAAATGCGTAAAATTGTCAAATAAATGACTAAGGAAATGATTGTAGTTATAGAATACGAAAATTGAGACAATCGATAACTTGATCATTAAAAATAAACGATTGTCATTAATTTAACGATCGATAACAGATAATGATAAAGTTACAGAATAGCACCGAATATCAGGTAAAATTATATAAAAAAGTGAAAGAGCTCATTTATAGTTTAAAAACGTGGACAAGGAATTTGAGTTTTGAATTTTTTATTTCGGACTTATTGTTCCTAAAATTACAGGCAATTTCATTTAACTAGATGTGATAAGTTAAAATAATGAATATGAAGGAAGATCACAGAAGCCATTATTGATTCTTCTCATGTTTAACAGTTGACAAGATACGTCAAAAACAAATGCGCTTCTCTTGTCAATTTTAAAAGCCTTTTAGTTTACGTCGTGGGAGCAATAAAAATTTGCCTGTGTCAAACTTTGTACCGTCTATCCAAGAAAGAAAACCTTTTTATTAAGATAAAAACAATGACTTTCTATATATTGTTTTATGTATAAAAATAACTTCCAACGGGTGAAATAATGTTGAATTTTGATTTCTTTTTTTATGTCTTTCGTAGTCGAAAGTTACAGCATTGACAAGAAAATAATTTTTTGCTTTCTAACGATGTATAACTTATTTACCGTATGACTACTTTTTCCTGATAGAAAATACATTGTTAAATTATACATAAATAAATATATCATCACGGCTTATTACCCATTGCAGTGTGTGCCAATCTGTTTTGTACACAGATTTCGGTAATGATGAAATATTTGTATCGTGCGGGCGTTTACCAGGCGTCACCTCACGGGCACTCATTGCTGGCGTGGAGGGTGCACCACAGGGGTCAATTTTGTGCCATTTAAAATTCGAAATATTTGGCGTCGGTCGGGATCGATCCCGGTTCCCCAGATTCGCGACCAGACAAACAGGCACGCGATATATTATTATCATTAACTATTCATTTTAGAGAAAAACTTGTGGGTACAAAATTAAAAACTGCGTCTAATGAGCTCAAAATTATTGGTTAAATATCTTTGTACGGGGGTAGAACCGAAAGTTTCTGCAAACTACTGATAGAAAACGAATTTTTCCAGAAATTATTTTTCGAAATACTCTGCTCTTAACTCAACACATTTATGCGTTTGACAAAACCAATCGTTAAAGCAATAAATCCATTCTTCTTGAGACACTTGAGAGACCATGTTTTCGAAGCCTTCAATCGCTTCATTTGTACTTGTATAGCAGAAAAAATACATTATTTCCTTTAAAATTTAGGAAATAGGAAGGTTCAAGGTCAGGACTGTATGGTGGGTGCTCCAGTAATTCCACTTTTGATTGTTTTAAATAGGCTTTAGTTTGCGCAACAGTATGTGAGAATGGATTGACCTGATGTAATACTAGTTCCGTTAGAGGCCTGTTTTCACATCTAATGCAATATTGGCAGTAGGACCAGATTTTGAGAAAAAGGAGGCAATCATTTTTGTACCAACACTTCGAACTCGTTTTACTTTGACAGTTTTGGGGTCTGCTCGAAAGACCCATTGAGCTGATTGTCGTTTTGTTTCAGGTTTAAATGCGTACATCCATGATTCATCACCTGTTATAATATCATATACTGCTTTAGATTTGCCTTCGTTGTACTTTTTAAATGTTTTAATGCATTATTCCACACGATGTTGCTTCTGACCATTATTTAAATTATGAGGTATCCAACGGTAACAAACTTCCTGCCTTTGGTGATTGAGCAAAATTTTATTTATAGCGGTCATTCCAATGCGCAAAGTAGCCCGTTTAATTCTGTATGTGACACGTTTGTCTTCTATAATAATTGTACAAATAGCAGCTATGTTTTCATCTGTAACTGCAGAAATTGACCGATCTTCGCGTAAATCGTCATTGAGAGAAACTTGATGAAATTTAAATTCATTGTAACAGCTATGAATAGACCGGATACTAGGTGCTTTATTTCCAAAAGCATCCCGAAGCTTTTCGATGCACTGTTTTGGAGAGAGCGAACTTTTAAAATCGTAAAATTTATTGGCTAAGAAACTTTCTCTTGTTAACTGCATTTTCAGAACGACGTGCGTACTTTAAAACTGCATGGAAAATTACTGATAACAGATAACAAATTGTAACAAGAACTGCCATGCTACCTAAGGATGTATGTTTGTTTTGCCATGCATTTATTTTTCGTAGCTACCTTGGTTATATTTGTTTGCAGAAACTTACTGTGTTACTCTCGTATCTTGTGAAAAATGCTAAGTAATTTTAACAATTATAACTAATTGAATATAGTTAACGTCGGTATACTCACTTGATTCAAATTAATAAAAACAACTCCTATGGTGCTCTCTCCAGAACGTATTTGAGAGCCTCGGAGGTGACGTCTGGTAAGCGCTCATAAAGGTGTAAGTACATATATCGTCATTACCGAAATCTGAGTAAACTATTATTCACGAAAGATGACTATTCAAGGTCATTTGTGAGCCGTCTGATACAATATTACTTGCAGATAACTTCATTGCGTTTCATATGCATAGGCGTGTAACATGAAATATTTAGGGACACATTTTAACTGAAAAAATACGAATAATTCATTTGAAAATTATGTTTCTTTCTAAATAATGTTTTTCTGAAAGATTTATGTTTTTCACTTATGTTTTTGCAAAATACAAAAACATAGACTTAACTTATAAACCAAGGTATAATAATTTGATTTAAACGTCAACGCCACTGGGTAAATATTAGCACAGAGGGCAGTGTAGTAGATAATTAGGTATCTGTAATTCTACGACATATGTCATTATTATTTATAGTGTGTTAGAAAGTAATGCCACTATTTACGTATATCTATCACACCATATAAATTAAATAGACTTAGGTCAAATAATCTTTCTCTTTCTAATACAAAATGTTGCTAAGCTACTGCTATAAAGTGATGTATATTCTTTCATCGAACACATGACCTTGAATAGTCATCTTTCGTGAATAATAGTATAGTAGCCATGGTCCGATTTTACCAACCTTATTCAGGTACCGCGTTCCGAACAGAAACCGCTAAATAAATATCAGAACTAAAAGAACGCTAAACCACAAACCTGATTGAATCGGTTATGTTACGAAACATACTCTTACACAAAAATGCGTGAAGTACA
Organism: Harpalus rubripes; assembly: GCA_963082715.1. Classification (NCBI taxonomy): domain Eukaryota; kingdom Metazoa; phylum Arthropoda; class Insecta; order Coleoptera; family Carabidae; genus Harpalus; species Harpalus rubripes. Next base: position 17,227,381 of record OY720456.1, on the reverse strand, counting down.
GTAATATTAGTGAGATAGGGAGAAGAAACAAAACAACAATTACAAACAAGTCGTCGTGGAAATGATTGTTTAACCGCAAATGAAATCCGTTTTAATAACCGTGAACGTTGAGTTGACATCTTTCCTCGTGGTTAATAGTCAAACACGACGATGGCGCCATCTCTGAATGCCATCAACAGCAAGGGGAGAGAGTCTCATATCTGTCAGACGAACATGCCATATCTAGTGTTTGGTTCTCGTACCCATGTACTGTCTGTTTAATTATATTAATTACAGATAAGAATTCATTGTCATGCTATAACGAACCACGTCGTGTGAAACTGGGGGATTATTAACAGACTTGGAGAAGTGATACAACTATTCACCAATGCCATACAAGGAATTTATCTCCCTATGGAGGCCTGTTTTATCATATAATACAAGGAAGGATATATGCTCATTATATCCAACATATTGCTGGATAAATATGATTACTATTCCTACTAAGGTGATCAGATTTTAAAAGTTGATAGGATTTTATTTCATTCAGAATTTAATGAATGAAAGGCAGTTAGCTTTAGCTAGTACAATTAATAAAAATCCAATGTTTACGAAAAACAGTTTGGGCATTTTCTTTTTGTAAAATACAAGTACAATAATACAAATAAAAACTCAAGTTGCATTAACTATTTCTTAGGTTTCTTCCGATGATTCTTCGCTTTATTTTTGGTATAAAAAAATACATCGTAAAACTTAAAAATTTGAGAAAATTCTAATTTGTTTATAACAAAAGTCTGTTTGGTAAAGGTGTGAATCTTAAAGATTACTATTTTTTTAATTCATTGAATTGTCAAAGATGACAGTCGAATTTGTCACCAGTGTTTAATTCTTAAAAATTTGGAATTTGTGATATCTTTACTTCCGGTTGTGGTATACTGAACTATCATATTTTATGCGAGGTGGGATATATTTCATTACAGCCGAAGGATTATGAAACATCCACCGAGATGTGTATAACTATTTTATTCACAATCATCCTCTTTACCTTCCGTCATACCTTTAGGTAAGGAAGGTATTGTTTTTGGTCAAAAATTCGATAGTGAGTTTCTAATGAATAAGCATGTTTTAGAGTCCCTAGAATACGATTTTACTATTTTTGCGATAATGTCTGTATGTATGTGTATATGTGTGTGACGACTTTTTCTCCATCGTCAACTCTAACACTACAATTCTAAAAATTATAATGCTGATTTTGGTTATAAATGGTCGACCGGAAGTATCCTCATTTGAAGATTTAATGTTATTATAAATATTAAAGAATATTTTATTCTCTATACTATTTGATTACATTTTATATTTCATATTCAATGGATGTTGAGTTAAAAAATTATAAACTGATCATCAACGGTTTCCGAGAAAAGCGAAAAATCAAAAAAAAAAACTAACAAAGGTAGTGATCGAACAAAATTTTGTCTATGTCAGTAAATAGACTATAAAGAAAACAATAAAATTTTGTATGAAACGTTTTTCTCAATTTCTAATAGTTACGAAGTTATTTATTTTATTATGTACATCTAAGATGACCTCTGAAAGGTAAACAAAAAATCCCGTTTAATTAAAGTCATAACTCTTATAGTTTTCGAGATAGCAGACGTAAACCCTGTAAAAACCCCAAATCTTGGAAACTATGGAAGATCGGACCCATGTTGATTAAACTTTTTGCACATTTTGGTCAGTACCTACTATATGTCCTTAATTTTCTTACAGTATCTTTGAAACACCCTATATATATATATATATATATATATATATATATATATATATATATATATATATATATATATATATGTATTGCATAAGTATTGGTAAAAATTAAAACCATTTCTCAAATGATTTGTACAATTTGGAGGAGAACAACCCATCATTATGGATAATTTCTATTATTAATAATACTGTAAAGCTGATATTGAATAATTGAAGTGGTGCCAAAATGGTGGACGTTTCAACTGTAACTTATCTAGTAACTATACCCGGCACTAGTTGTTACAACTGGGAAGAGCAGAGCCGTAACTAGTGCATTGAGCGCCTGTGGCAAAATTTTTATTTGCGCCCCTACATTTCAAAAAAATATAAAAATAAACTTCTGATGAGCGATTCGCGACTTACTAACAACTTAAACGAACATTTTCTAAAATTTAAAACATCTGCAAATCTGCTTTCTATTTTCATCTAAAATGTTAAAGATAAACAATATTACGTATTTAATACTTGTCGAAATTTTAGATGATTTGAGATCTAAACTGATTTGCAGATGTTAAAAATTTTAGAGGAGTTTCATATGAGATTAAGTTGCTAGTAACTCTCATCGGCAAAAATTGTCTATTCTCTGTTCCATTTAAGCCATTCAGCAGATGAGGCTCGCATCAGCCCCAGTTTTAAGTAGCCGAAATTACATTGGGTAAACTTGTTTCTTGACTCCAATTTCAGCCAATTGGAGAGGTCAAAACTATTCCCTATTCTCTACAATACTGAATGGCTAAAATGGAAAAAAGGTATAATACATGACATGAAGGATTCTGAATTCAAATTTTCAAACCGCGTAATTATATCTTTAACCGGGTCAAAGTTGTGGATGAATTTGTAGGAAAAAGCTGAAAAGAAATATTCTAAAATCATCAATAATAAACTGTTATAAATAGTAAAAAATATTATACTCTGTTCCATTTAAACCATTCAGTAGATGGCGCTGACATCAGCGCTAGTTTTAAGTAGCCGAAATTACGTTGGGTAAACGTGTCTCCAATTTCAGCCAATCAGAGTGTTCAAAACTATACCAAATTTTCTACAATACTGAATGGCTTTAAGTATTAAATACCTAATGTTTATTTTTTGACTAATTTAATTTTCTATCATAAATTGTTATTGCGTTTAACTATTTTTTAACATAAATGTTAGAACCCTTTTATGTATAGGAAATTACAAGCTTTAATTTTTATTCATGTAAAATTTTGATACGCGCTACTGTTTTCATGAAAATGGCCCAAAACTCATTTGTTGCACTTTTGACTCAAGATGATGGCAAAATTCGGGGTTGATAGAACAATAAAATTCACGCCAGCTTGTCACCAGTTATTTCCACAATAAACACCTTGCCAACTGGCCTATCTGTAGATCATTATTTGTTAAATTTAGAAAATAGATTTTAGAAATTTTGATCTAAACCCATATAAATGATTAAAATTTTGCGCCCGTGGCGTGCGCCACCTTTGCCACGCCCTTGTTACGGCACTGGGGAAGAGTATACGTTTCTGTCGTACAAATGTTGGCGTACAATATTCTTTCTGCCTGCGAATTTAACAAAATCGAATGTAATAAAGTGATAACAATGCAAGTGATGATTATATACAAGTGCTAAAATGACGTGTTATAAAATGTCGGGACATGGTACTGGCTATGGCTACATCAGATTTTTGTAAACTTAATCTATTTCCATCCATTATCATTATATAGAGCTGTCCATTGACGGGGAGTTCCTGCTATACATACAGAAAATCCTTGCGAATCCGATTCTGTTGAATTCGTCCGAAGTTTGGTACGTGCGATGCATCAGCAATACTTTAATGAAAGCTGTAGCGCGAACCGAAAGTACAAAGGTAATTACTAACAAACACATTCGCACAGATGTATTCCTGCTGGTTTGCTACTCTGTGCACTAGATGGCACATACATCAGCCCTGTCGCGATAAACAACTCCCAAATACTCGCACTGTTTATTTACTGCCTGATTTTCATTTGTTCCCCCATCAAAATATACTACGGAAACGATATTTTCATGAGATACTGTTTCAAATTTGCAGCTAATTTGCAAATTTGGGCAGTGTGCCATGGTTTACAAAAACGAAAAATGTTTAATATGGCATCACAAAATAAATGAAATGTTATTTTTTTGACAGTAACTAGAATCCATAATTTTATAAATAAATGTTGGTAAATAAGTGTTGTAAATTAGGTGTTAATAAATATTAAAAATCGCAGTCATGTAAGAATAAACGCAAGTGTCAAGAATAATTTTTTTTATCTGTTTCATAAAAGTTGTCACATTTGGCAAATTTTATTCCGGTTATTAGAAATATTAGTTCAAATTGCGTATTCGCTGGCCATTCGCTTAAATCGAATTCGCTTGAAATAAATAAATAAATAAATAAATAAATTAAATAAATATATCATCACGGCATATTTCCCATTGCTGGGTGTGCTAATTTGCTTTGTCCACAGATTTTGGTATTGATGATATTTGCACCGGGCGGGTGTTTATCAGGCGTCACCTCACGGGCACTCAATGCTCAATTTAAAATTTGAAATATTTGGCATCGGTCGGGATCGAACCGGGTTCCCCAGATATGCGACCAGACACTCAGGTACGCGGTCATGAGACCCCATAATTCGCTTGAAACGAATGAAAATTTGATTCGAATCGTAACGAATAGTGAAAGTCTTTCGTTTCACAACTTTTTACATATTTAGAAGTACTGTTTTCCTGACGGTTTACATTATTCATAAAAATAATATAATCACTGATTTTGCCGTAAATTAATATCTATTTTTATTAAGTTTTTGGATATCTACACTGTAAAGTTTTAACGTAGCTGCAACTACCTTTATGGGTTGAAACTATATGCAACCCCAAGGTAGAACAATCCTTCCTTTTTAAAAGGTCGATGCACCAATCTCTGTTGACGGTAGTAAAAACTACCTTAGTCCCAGGTAGACAGGATACAACCCTTCATATAGTGAGATGCAAATGCCCGCAGTGGTTTATAGAAATACTTTAAAGTGATTTGAAATTTCCGTATCACAAGTTACCAGTAAATGCCTGTAAGGTTGTTAGAAATACTTTATAGTAATTTATATGAACCCCTACCTGAGGTCATTGCAAATGCCTTGAAAAGTATATTATTTATTATTGGGATTCAGGAAAAATAATACATTATATATAATAAAAGATTTATTTGCTTAAACAAAATATACATAAATAAAATAAGATAAAGTATATTGTAAGTTACATAATGTTTTATCTTTGAGGTGACTCCTGGTAAATGCCTACACGATACGAATATGTCAGTATTATTAACGATATCTGTGAACAAAGCAGATTAGCGCATCCAGCAATGGGTAATATACCTTGATGATATATTTATTTTATTTATAAATAAATTATGTATTCAAAAAAGGTTACGTTCACTGGCTATTGCTCCAATTCTTGCAGGTCCTCGAGGAATATCTTCACTTTCTTTGGATCCTCTTGTAGCAAATAAAACTAAATTAATGTTGTTGTGTCTAATAAATATTTGCGAACAAAAGAACGTTTCATTCAAAATATATGCTAGTTTTTCAATGTTTATTTTCTTGTAATTAAATAATAATATTATTTTATTAACAGGAAAATAATCATATTAAATGATAATTCAACAAAAATAAAATTAACATTTGGTATAGGTATGTACCGCGAAATATAGTTATATTATCTTTGAAAGTATGCAAATAAAAAGGAAATGAAACAAAATAAAGAAAATTACCTTTAAAGTTCTAATTTTTATACGTCGAACATGGTTTCTTTACAATCGGCACATCTTCTTCATTTTTTTGTAGAAAATAAGGTGATAACAAATCTACCTACATGTATGTTATTTTGTACCGCACTAAACCAAGAAGGAGCTAAAAAATAGAAGGATATTAGTTTTTATAATTAAAAATACAACATAATGTATTTTACCTGAGTTTTAAGTATGCTCATTGCGACTGTCGACAAGAGAATAACAAATGACAGAATGACACATAAATTTCTCACCCCTCTGTGTTCTCCTTCCTATCCCTAGAAATGCGGTACCGTTATGCTGGCCTTCGGTAAAACCCGTAGGGCCTTCAGTTGCTAGCTGGACTAACAAACAATTTCTAAGAAATGCGAAAGCTTATTCGATCACTTTTCATTTGCGAAATCTTACAAATAACTAATATCGTTTTGCATTTGTTTATATAACAACTATATAAGTCTACACATCGTCAGTTATGTTTCATTGAATATTTTAGTTTTTCATATAATTTTATGAACACGGGTAAATAATGCTATAAATCAATTGTAATCTGTTATGTTTTGCATTTCACACATTTATTTATCTATATTATAATATGCTATACATATTCAATAGTTTGTTACAAATCACTTTCAAGTAAGTAAAGTAGAAAACGATGTATGTATGCACGGAATTATAAAAAATATAATAAGATTAATAAACAATTTTAATTTGTATTAACAATGTAAGTTCAATAAGTTGGCAAATTTCAGTAAAACTGAATATTTTATATTATGTCTGCCGTCGTTTTCCTATTATTCCTTTCACATGTATGACATTGTTACGTGCTAATTAATGTCAGGTCCATAATTTTATGATAGGAACTGTACTCAAATTGAAAGTAGAATAGTCAGCTCGAATCAACCCTAAAGGTCTAAACATGTTACAAAGGTAGTAGCAACTACCTAATATACCTACAGTGCAACACAGATGCCTGTAAGCGAATTGAATCTGCCCTACCAAAATTTCCTACCTTCTTCTTACCATGTTTCGACCTTCCTACCCTAAATCAACTTTAAGGATGATTCAACAACTCAATTGGAGATTCATCTTCCCTGTTTCTACCCCAAAACTTTACAGTGTATACGTTTATAAATATAATAATAAAATTTATCAGTAAACCCGCTTTACTAACAATATACTAAAACAGAATAACTAGTATAAAACAAATTGACTTACAACATCTGCATCTTCATAAATTTCAGGTTGTTGAACTATTTTTCAATGTTACTACTACTAACAATGAACGTTATAATATTATTTACACTTAACACACACTAAAACACTATTAATAACAATATAAATAGTTAATAACATTTAGACAGATTGATAATGTTGCTACACGGCCAGAGATACCGATAAACTAAAACTAAACATGATTCAATTCTGCAATAAACCACAATAAACGAACAGACCTGTTAGAACAAAAAGTGCCGCCTAGTATGAATTTAATTTGAAATAAATCAGTTGATTTTTTACCTCCTCCTACCCTTGGTAAGGGAGGTATAGGGATCGTGCTAAAAATTGCATATCGAGATTTTGATAAATGACCACGTTTTAAGGTTCTTAGAATCCGATTTTAACATTTTTACGATGATGTCTGTGTGTATGTGTGTATGTGTATGTGTGTGTGGATCCTTTACTCTAACTCAAATACTATCATTCAGAAAATTTGAAACCTTGTATTTCTACCTTATTCTAATATGGGAAGAGATCGTTAGATTTCGGTATATATCAGATAACCGAAAACGACGCTATTTGAAGCTCAAAATAGATTTTCTTTGAAAATGTTACTTTTTGAAGATTTGTGTTATTATAAAAATTAAAGATTATTAAATTTTGTACAGATTTGTATATAGTACATTAAAACACAAGTATCATAAGGCAATCTGTTAACGTACGAGTCCAAGTTTGGAAAACGAGCCGCCAGGCGAGTTTTACAAAGGACGAGTGCGTCAACAGGCCTTATGATACATGTTTTTTATACTATTTTTTCTATTGAGGTAATTTTACAATTAGATTTTTAAAAAAAAGGACTTGTCAAAAGTATGAGTTGGTGTTTTTTTATCAGTTATGTTGGTAGCGCTTCCCGCTAAAAATTGAAATTTCACATTTTGATAGTTTGTGTATCTTGTGATTTTGCCTGATTGTTTACATTAAAACATTGTATCAAGCATTATACAATTATGAAATAGGAAAACCAATACATACAATGAACTCCAAGGTTTATTAATGAACCATCCTGATTTGAGATATCGGTGGTTCGTGTTGGTTACTATCATAAATAAAACTTGAATATGGGATTGAAGGACGTTATGTGGACCATCGAGCCTTTTTATTGAGAAAACAACATATAAATAAAACTCTTTAAATAATGAAATACTTTAATGAACAATTTATTATTTATTAATTACTTTCCACTATTTTGTCAACACTCACTGCTCAGTTGCACAGATAACGGCAACAGCTGTTCTTACACTTTTTAATACAAAACATATATGGCATATATTCGATAGTTCGCCACAACGTGGAACTGGAAATCATGGATTAACGTCAACTTTTCATATTTGTTTGCTAGTAGCCGCCACAAATTGAGTAGACAGTGTCAACATTTTCAAGTAACGTGCATCATACATTTCATAACCTGCATGGAATAACAATACATTCAATTCAAAATTGCATTACCATAAATGTAAATTGTAATAAATAAAACTTACCGTTTTAATTATTTTGACAAAGTAAACCTGAGCGCATTGTTTTTTGTTTCATAATTTTTTAGTTGAAATTTTAACTTCACAGATTCTTTTTCTTTCTTAACTAACACAGCTATAGCTATAAATTTCTTTTCTTTCTAGTCCTATCACCTAGAGAAAGGATAAAAATCCTCAATTAGAAATAATATTTTAACACAAACAATTTACCATTTTGAGGTTATCTGTCAGTTGAAAGCATGACTACCACCTCTACAATACAAAAGGTGCCAAAAACAGTACGTTTATAGATTTTCTAAACGTCGAGTTTTCAGTGAAAAACAGTGCTTTTATAGAAACATAAGAACACCGAAATAGAAAAAATACTTTTTCTATATATTTTATGGATAAATTTATAAAATATCTAATAATAATCCCAGAGCCTACGCTTTAAACGAGCAAAACTCCTTGGTTACACAGTTCATATTTCAAATGTATTTAACTGACTGATAAATGTCACTGTCAAAGAACTAATCATTTCAAATTAATAATTTTAAGTTTTAAAAAGAAAATAGTAAATAGAACCATAGTTATATGAAATGGATCTTAATACAGTTTCCGCGATAACTAAATATGTAAGTATGTATATTTAAATTAATAAAAATTAAATAGCGGGAGGTATGGTGTTGGCCAAATATGATAAGATTAGTACCTAAACATATGTATATACACTATCCCAAAACGTAACAAAACTGTATTTATCAAGCTGATTTGTCAAAAGTGAATATAGTGGTCATTTGAAATGCGAAGTATGCCAAATATAAGTCAACCCGAATGACAATAATGAATGCTCAGAAATACACACAATTAGAACTATTCGTTTCCATAATACGATAGTTACTTACGTATATAGAGTCGAAAAAAAGGTTTACGCCTGCGAACAAAATTTGAAGCTTCTTTCGGCCTGAGGTATGTATGTTTTATGCATTACTCCAATTAAATCATATGTTTTTAAATTATATTTTCAATAAATTTTTAATTGTATTTTTGACATGTTCTACCACATAACATTTTGGAATTGTGACAAGTTAAATATTATGCACATAGTTGTGTCAAGGCTACAGCTAATTTAAAAAATATTAATATTATTTAATTTTAAATGGCAAAAATTAACCCCTTGGTGCATTCTCCACGCAAGCAATGAGCGCCCGTAAGATGACGCCTGGTAAGCGCCCGCACGGTGCAAATCTTTTGTAATAAACCAGTGAATACCAATTTGTAATAAACTAAGCGCTGAATTTTTTAAATTTATGTTATAATTTTGAATTTAGAATAAAAATAAAACATGGGAAAATATGGGTTCGTAGCACAGAGTTTTATTGAATAAAGGAGTTTATCCTTACACATATAATGATAGAAATAATTATTAAATGTACTTACAATTTTAATTTCTTCTTGTTATTCTCGCAGGACTGACATTTGTATCTTATTTAACAATTATTTATTAAAAATTTCGAAACTGAATTTTATAATATTTTGCCGTAACTAAATATTGAAAAGTGAATCAATTAATTAGTGTCTAATGAATATGTGTACCTAATCTAGAGACGCACTTATAAAAGGTATGAAGCGAGAATGGTGGGCCATTCTTTTGGAAGATGATTTCTTTTTGATCTTTAATTTAAATTAATTATTAAAATTATTAGCTGGTTGTTACAATTTCATCATTACCGATATATGTGTACAAAGCAGATTGGCACACCAAGCAATTTTACATTTTAGTAGTGTGAAAAGAATTTCACCTCGCCTCAATCTAGTGCTATTAGGCCTCAATAAGTATATAACTATCTCCTTTCTTGACGACACACAATTGAGTGAAATAATTTCTTCGAGCGGCGTTGCGAGGCGAGGCAATCCTTTAGGTCGGTAGTGTTGGTGAAATGTGGCCATTAACACGCAATTGCCACACAATCTGTATCCTCGAGGGCGAGGCTGGCCGGCTGTCCGTTGCCCTGAGATCCGCAGCCAGGGACGGGTAATTGCCGCAACTCCTGTGGCCAGTGGCTTGCCATTGCCAACACAGGGCTCCTGTACTAGCCCTACCTAATTAATAGATTAGACTAGACACACAATTCCTATCCGCAGTTTGTCATCATACAACAAAAGGCCAAAAAAAATTGAATAAATATGTGATTACATTCCTAAAGCAGATATGACACTTTTTCATTCTGGAGATCAAATTTAAAGTTTGCAGCACAACAGAAATCAGATTTAAAATTTCTTTCTATAAATTTTAACAGTTGGTAAAAGAAATAATTGAAATACGAACAATAATGATAATTAAGGTAATATGATATACTAAAAATGAACAAGCAGAAGACGCACGTCATCAATAAATATTACTAGATAATTACGTCACTTATTACTACATTTACATGATGTACTAATTTATCCTAGAAAATGCAATGTTTGTTGCATAACTTACTGTATACAATACATGCAGATGAATTATCGTGTAAGACTTATTAAAACAAACCAATAATACTCAGAGCCTGGTTTAGGTCGTCTTAGCTCTAACCAAATCAAAGCGCCCAAAAAACTATAATAAAATGAGAAAATTGTGCGCCCCCAAATCTGTGCGCCCTAGGCTGCAGCCTAGTCAGCCTATCCGGTAATTGGACACTGCAGTAATTCTGTAGCAAAAGAAACAACTCACAAATACTTAACTTAGAAGAAACTGTTGTAATTAGTACAATAGGTAGATAAATTAGAACGATATATTATATTGATATATTTTATTGACAGCAAATTGACAGTTCTATATATTTTTTACAAAACAATAATACATAACTACTTTGATATTTACAATTATTTATATTAATTCAAGTCACTCGTGCCTAGATGAGATGAGTTGACAATCACTGACAATCAAGTACCACGGACAGGATCGATATTTGATCGATTTTAAAATCAATGTAAACATGGACATTCTCAGTAGTGCTACCGTTATGATACGAAAATCAACTACAATTATTTCAAATAATTTTATATTCCCTAAAAGGAATAAGGATTGACTTAGAAATAATGGCAAATTTAATTAATATATACGTTTCTTAATACTAGTATTTTTTATTTCTTTTTTATTAATAAATAACACACGGAGAGAAATGTATTGTAAGAATATTATTATAAAGTGTTATATTATAAAACGTATCACAAACATATTTAAATTTAAAATACTGTGTTATAGAATTTACAAAACCGCAGTATATCTTTTACATAACTTCTGTTGTTAAACCGTTTATTGTATATCTTACAATAAATATTTTATACTTGGCACATTAATTGTACCTTACAACAAAATTATTTTAAGTGGTAAAATAATATATTGTTTAAAATTACTTATAACTTAACATAGCAAATAATACAATAAATATTGTGTACCTTTTATACAAACTAAATATTTCTATAATGTATGTATTAAAAATTACAACGTAATTTTGTATACGCAAAAGTAAGTTGCAACTTATATGGTTCTGTGCCAGTCATCAGTCGTTTCTATCCCTAGACAGACAGTCGTCTCTAGCCTATTACTGATTACTGTGCTGCAATACGTATATTTCTTCAACGATCAACGAACAAGAAGATAGATATTTAATAATCAAGTGCATTGTGTTGTGTAGTTCGTGGCAGAATGGTACACGAATTTGTTAGACATGTTGTATTAATAAATTTACGGTGCATGCGGTTCGAAGCAAAACATCAAGAGTTGAAAAAAATATCAATAACATTGCATCAAGAATAAATATTAGTAATTCTCTTGCGATAAGACATCAACTAAAAGTAGCTAACAGATTCCTAAATAAAATTGGCTTTGAAGAAGACATAAAATTTTCAAAACATAGTTGCGCAGTTGTTAATCTCAATGATATTATCAGTGATGTAGAAATAACAGAGAACTACAACAGTGTAAATTGGGTTGATGTTTTCGGAAAAATATCTCTTATACTTACTTATTAAAGAAAATATTGTAAGATACAGATACAGTATGCTTTTTTTCTCATATTTATGGTTATGAACTAGAACCAACGGCTAAATGTTAAGTATGTATCCAGTAGTAGTACATAAAACATACAAAAATGGAAAATTATATCTATGTATGCGCTCAAATTAATTCTTATGTATACGTAATGTATTTTTATTTATATGTATACTAAATTATTCTTTTACATTTTTGACATGTACTTATTTTCTTATTAATAAATACTATAAGTAATAATCTTTTTTGATTTATTTTAACATTTTAAATTATTAAAGGTATATACCTACACAGTACAAGATATATTATAAAAGTTATAGTATACTTTCCTGTGTTAAAAATAACAATTTTTAAATTTTATCGGATACAATTCAGTATTGTAAAACTTACAATTTAATATAGTACTAACGTATACTATTAAATTGTATCACTTATAATAACATTTATTTTAAGGTATACAATGGTACATAGTACAAATTTCTATAATAAAATATTATAAAATTTGTATAATATTCATGTTGTATATTGTACAATGGTTACTTGTTGTCCCTAACGTATTATAATTTATTTTATGGTATATAATATTTATTTTATGTGGTACAATGGTTTTCTCTCCGTGCACCCAGTAATTTCTACAAGTTATATTTCATTTTATAAGGATTTTTTCAGGTTGATGACGTGCGTCTTCTGCTTATTCATTTTTAGTATATTTTCTACGTCTGTTAAAAAGAGTACACTTTTTTTTATAAAAATGTGTTTATGGAGTAGGTACGTCTTTTTAATGCAAACGGGTGAAATAATTAAATTATCACACTTTTATTATAAAAAAAAATTGTATGCAACTAGAGTAAAAAGAGTCTTCTTATTGTCTCATAGGATATGATATACTCGCCCACAGCTCGTTCGGTCAAACTTTCCTATGCTACTTGTTAAATAACTATTATAAGTTTGGTAGAATGTTTACACAAAAAAATTAGATTCGTTAAGTAGCGTAATAATAACAGAATATACATTATTAAAACTTACTGCATTAGAAAAATAGTTACGACGTCCCGTAGGTATTTTAGTCTTCTACAACACGCACTAAATTTTGACACTCAAGCGCACGCACCGGTCTGAGGAACCATTCGGCTAAGAAACGAGGTATATGTCCTTAATCGACAAAATAAGCTTCAGTTAATTGTTAAAATTAAAAAATTATAAATTAACTGTAAATTATGTTTTAGTTTTTATAAATTTTAATACATTCTTTTTAATTCACACTTATGATTACAGAAATAATAGAAATTTTAATTATGGTTTGTCCCTGAGATCGGGTGCGTGTACTAAAGAGTCAAAAACTTCTCACATACTTACATATTTTTATTGACAAACAATATCCACACGGGTATCTTAGGTCGACCGATACATGGGAGGTTAACATGTGAAGGGCTGTATTCTGTAACTCGGTGGTTAATTTTTAACCACTGGTTAAAATTTTTATCCAATAGATATTGATTTGACATTTAAAAATCCCTTTTTGTAAAAAAATTTAACCAACGGTTAAAAATTAACCACTGAGTTACAGAATAGGCCCCGAAATCAGTTAATTGTGAATAGTATCTCCCCAGTGCAAGATATTAAGTTGAAAATTTGTGTACTTATTGGGGGATATCTACTAATTCTATGGATTACAATCCAAATTAGTAAATTTAAATGTATAATATCATTAAAAAATCTAATGTGGCCAACACCAAACCTCCCGCTATTTAATTTTTATTAATTTAAATATACATACTTACATATTTAGTTATTGCGGAAACTGTATTAAGATCCATTCTATATAACTAGGGTTCTATTTATTATTTTCTTTTTAAAACGTTACTGTTATTAATTTGAAATGATTAGTTCTTTGACAGTGACATTTATCTGTCAGTTACATTCATTTGAGATATGAACTGTGTAACCAAGGAATTTTGCTTGTTTAAAGCGTAGGATCCGGGATTAAATTTATAGATAATTTTATAAATTTATTCATAAAACATATAGAAAAAGTATTACTGCAAATCTGTAGAAAATTTAATAATCTTTAATTTTGTATAATAACATTAATCTCGAATAAATAGCATTTAAAGGTATTTTCGAAGAAAAACTATTTTGAGCTTCTAGTAAAGTGCCATTTCCGGTTATCCAATTTACACCACAGAAAAAGTTCGAAATACAAGGTTTAAAATTTTTCTGAATGATAGTATTTGAGTTAGAGTGGAGGATCCACACACACATACACACAAACATCATCGTGAAAATGTTAAAATTGGATTCTAGGGACCTTAAAACGTGGTCATTTACTAAAATCTCGATATGCGATTTTTAGCACGATCCCTATACCTCCCTTATCAAGGGTAGCGGGAGGTAAAAATAAGGAAAGTTGTAGTATATCCAGAATTGTTATTCATATCCCGGAAAAATGGTCACCAAGTAACAACTTAAATAGCACAGTGGTAGCGTGTGCGCTTGGTAATAAACAAAACTCTGAGAAACTGGGTTCGGAACCAGCCAGCAGCAAAATTTAATTTTTATTTTTTACTTCTCAAAATAATTTTTATTGTTAATATGTTTTTAATTTTTTGTACAAATTTAATGAAATGGATATACGTTATTTTTATTGTAAATATTTATTGTAATTATTTAACTGTATGTTGCAATCAATGTGATCTAGATTTTACAAAATACGTATAATTTATGCTGTTAATAATGTTTATATTTTATTAAAAGTCAATAAAAGATTAAAAACATATCAATAAAATTTATTTTGAAAAATAAAAATTAAATTTTCCTGTTGGCTGATTCCGAACGCAATCTCTCCGGGTTTTTTTTATTACCAAGCGCAAACGCTACCACTATGCTATTTGTACTGCTACTTAGTAACCATTTTATTCGATATACAAACAATAATCCTGGAAATTCTATAAATTTTCTACTTTTATTGTTTAATACTCGAATATTTTACTAAATGAAACAAATAATTTTTTAATATGAATTCAAAAATATTCACACTACATTGGAAAAGATTCAATTTTCCACATTTTAAATACTTATTTGAAAATCATCCACTTTGAATGTATTTAAAATAAAACAAATAGAAAAATCCATTACCTTTCCTTTTATGTAAATAGCTTAGGGCAAGCTGCCTCGAAACTGGAATATTGAAGAGAAATTTAGATATAAACAACATAACATAGACTGGACGTGGATTTCATGATGGTAAGCATCGGGAAAGAGGTAAATAAACAAAGAAACCATTCTGTTCGTTCGATCCGATAACATGAGTGCCTTTGTCGATTCAAGAACATAAATACCACAAGAAACAAAACACAGGCGAGATAGAAATAGAACAACTACTCTCACCAGTCACCACCTTGTCCCCACAAAAAATTCTCTTAAATGGTAATTATTAAAAGCACAAAAAGACCATATTAAAAATAGCTGTAATTTCGTTTGGTGAAATAGCAGAATGCAGTCTTTATCTCAGAATTTAATAAAACCTTTGCATCCTACTTATTTTCATATCCAACCAACAGAATATTTAAATAGTCAAAAGAGGTGCTCCGGCCTTAATGGTATAATTTTTTTTCTATTCGGTTGGTAACTTTGAAACTCTGGCATTTGTAATGTAATTGTTCCGATTAGTAAGATTGTGAAATCGCATTTTAAAATTGAGACTGAAACCGCTACATGGCAAATAATGCACATTACCGAAACATAATTATAGACAAAGTACAATAGCGAACTCTTGATGAAACAATAAAGTATTAGAAAAACACTCGCCATGTTTCACAAGATTTCACCATATGAATCAACCTCTCGGTCATTTTTCATAAGCTGCAAAGAAACGACAGTTACACCACACTGATCAGCTCCAATAAGAGTGAAACGCGTCTGTGGCTACGAACTTGACTCAGTAAGCATCTAAAAATGACAGAGAGGTTGATTCAGATGCTGAAATCTTATGCAACATGACGAGTATTTTTCTAGTAAGTACTTTAGAATTATAGGGTTCTTCTGGCATCAACTGGTGACATGTGGTCCCGAAGGCATGACCCGTGTGTGACGCGAGAAACAATTATTTAAGTGCACAGACAGTTCCCAAGCTATATCATCACCAGAAATGTCGACATCAAATTGAGATTTGACGGTATGCGATTTCTTTTGTGTGTGACGTTCTAAGCCAACTAGGCTAGTCGACAGAGCGTTTAAAAGATGCTATTGTGGAAATAAATGGTGGCAAGGTGGAACAAATTTTATTCTCTTAATTAGGACCTTTAAAATTTTGCACCCTCTAGCGACTCCGGATTTTACCGCCATATTGAAAAAACCACGTGTAAAAAGACATTTTTATTGATTTTCGTAAATATCTCGGCAGAGACAACTATCTAAAGAGAGATTGGAAACTCGATTCTTTTGTATTGTCATAAAGTTCGCCATCTATCAACATATGCAACTAACTAAACGACGGTAACTAGATCTTTAAACTGTTGACCGTGTGTTTTAATTTTTTTAATATTTGAAAGAAAAAGAAAAACTCATAATACGTGTTATGAAGATTTATTTAACATATATAGTGTACAAATTTTCAATTGCAAAAGAACAATTAGTAGGTATGTAAATTATATTAATAACAGAGTTTAATAGTATTTATCCAGATAATTATTTTGAGGAATAGTGTATATTTTTTGCAAATTCCACACCTCTTCGCGAGATTCAAGTCTTAATTTGTGTACTGTAATATCTGAGCCATATTTTTATATCTATGTATGTGATGTAAACTAAAAGCAACACAATCGGATATGTACATCGCCGTATTAGTGTTATTTTTTTGAAAGAATTTTGAAATCTTATTTAAAGATGTGTTGAAGAGACGTACGCATTTCATAGGTGAAAAAAAAAGAAGCGAAAATTGGGAGCTAAGGAATATCAACCTCCAACATCTTCGTAGTTCTTCACATAACTCATTTAGTCGTAACTTTATGAACGATATTGTCAGCTTTTATGTACTAATGCGGATTTTTAGTTCTTTTTGCATTGGTTCCTTTCTTTTCTCATATAAAATTCTTCCGAAGAATTGCAAATGCTCAAGTTCATTTGATGAATGTTCAACAGGATATTTATTTGTTCTCCATGAAATTCTACAGAAACATATATAAGAAAAACTAACAAATATTATTATATATAAAGTAATTAATGTTCATTAGATACCTTACGAGTTCTCTATATGTTTTAAACATATAAAAATTCAAATAATGCGGGATCAGAAATGATGTATGTCATGTCAGCTTATAAATTTTTCAGTTTGACGTTTAAATTTGCCATTATATTTTTTTGCATTGCCTTCTATGTTGTCTTCGTCATTTTTGTGATTTTGCTGCCCTCTGAAGAAATATGCAAGGAACTATTTTCCCCGTGCTCCGTTTACCCCTTATCACCAAAAACTTTGTTACAAGGCCACCCATAAGTCTGTCCAATCTCTCTTTAGATAGTTGTCTCTGTATCTCGGTTTGGATTAACTTTAGAGCAAAATATCAAATTATTGAAAATAGAGTAAATAAATTTGTCTATAAAAAAGATATTACACTTTTTTCTGTTAATTGATTGATTACAGAGTTACAGATGTTCGAAGCACGCAGCATATATTTGTTGTTTTTAATACATAGCCTACTGAAAAATAATCAAAAAGATAAGAGATTTAGAAAATTTAGAAAGACTCGCTAACGCTCGTTTTCTAAATTTTGACGCGTGCGAAAAAAACATGTCTTATAAAACACGTTCTTTAATATACTATTTGAAGGTCCAAATTTAGAGAATAAAATTTATTCCAGTTTGCCACCATTTATTTCCACAAAACATCCCTTGCAGACTGGTTCAAACAACCCACAAATAATTTTTTGAGTTCATGACTGAAATATAACTTGTTATTAATGAATTCGAGTCACATCTTTGCTAAAAACTCATTGACAATTCCATCAATAGAGTATGTGAACAAAGTCGTATGATTCATTAGAGTGGCATTAATTTCCATAATTATTGAAAATTTGTACTTTAATATTTAATAAAAATCACACTGATTACGAAAAAAATAGTTTTATTTAAAAACATGGACATCTTTATGCAGTACTGAGTTTTGTTTATTTTTTTAAAAAACTGATCTTCATCAGGGTCTAAGAGTATACCGAAACGTCGGTTTTGTAAGAATAAATTCTGTATGACTGAGATTTCGAGTAATTGTTAACATTTAATTTACATCACATTCAAGAATGAATTATTTATTATTATTTGAAATTAAGTAATTCTATATTTGTATAAAGTTTGTTGGACCCTTGGTTTAAGCTGTTGATTCCACTTAGAGTGAAGATGATTAGCGGAATTTGTAAATGTAAGTGGCCAGTATGCACTTTCGCTAAAAGCAAGAGACATCAACACTAGTTCGCATCGCTAATGTAAATAAGCATCATGATGGCGACCTGGAATAGTTTCCGACCTCTTCAATTATTCATGCGAGTATATCTCCCTTTCCGTACTGCATGGGTACTTCAACATATGGACAAACTGCGACTATTTTACATGTTTACTAAACAAATATACAGATTCAATTATGTCCTAGGCTGTTGGTACACGTACTTTAATAGTATGTATGTATATATTGCATCACATATTAAATGAATTAAGTATATGCCTCTCTGAATTTGAATCTAACTGAACAAATTTTCTTCTGCTGGGGTGGTATATTTTAACCCCGTACAACATGATTTTAGTGTTAATTTGAAAATATTTCAAACAATTCAGGAGTTATGAGCCCCTGGTGATGCACGCGAGGCGAGACGAGACAAGAAATATAAAATATCGATCTCGTCTCGTTTTCGGATCTGTAATCTCGATCTCGCTCTCGCACGAGACTTTCGCGAGATTCTCGTTATAAAAATAAGCGCTTGCGCACTAAGTATATACGTAACAGTTTAACTACAAGAGACAAGTTCGCACCAATTGCACCGTTTTCCGTGTCTTTGCAGTCGTATAAGTATAACCATAGGCGCCCACAGGGGGGGTCGAATGGGTCGACTGTATCCATTTTTAAAAATAAAATTATATTTTATTTTTTTCATTTCAATGTATCATTGTATTTTTTAATTATTGGTAATATTTTCTTATATTTTAATGAAAAATTTATTACATACTATCTATTACTAAGTACGAAATAGCTGAAGTGTCAGAATGAGGAGTGGTAAGCGGCTTAACCGTTATGGTTGAAGTTTGAATTTCAAATTGGATTTTCGTCATAAAATAATGATTTTAATTTTGATTTTAATTTTTTTAGAATTTGTTAAATTTGCTTCATTGTAAAGAACTCTATATTATCTTACTTTGCACTAAAACACGTTTGACCTTGAAAATTATTAAAAATTTGCCTGCGGCGCATTTTTTTCTTACAACAAAAATATCGACCCACCTTGTAAAAAAGTCGGCGGGCGCCCATGAGTATAACTATAATAAAGAGACGAAACACTAAATTCTGGTCACCAAATTTTCAATACGAACATAATGTTTATTCATTTACGGTCACCAGAATATGTGATAAGTTAGTAAATAATTTAATTTACCTCCAAAATATTCAATTTATCACCAAATTGTGATCTCTAAACTATTTCAATACGAACATGAACATCTGTTAACACATTCTGTCATCAGTAAAACGAACTAAATATTAAAAAAATATTTTTTGTAAATAAAAATACCTACGTATTATCATTAAATATATGTCAATATTTAAGTAAGATTTAGTCATAAAACACCGCTACACTGGTTACCCGCTGACAACCAATCACTCCGCATTGGCTCCCATTGTATTTATGAATCAAAGCTATAAAGTTACAAATACTTTTTATTGTGAGATTCTCGCGAGAATCTCGCGAGATTTCTCGCTTCTCGCAGTTATTATATCGATCTCGCCTCGAATTTTAAACTACAATTTCGTTCTCGTTTCTCGTTTCGCATAATGCAACGAGACGAGACGAGATGCGAGAGTACTCTCGCCTCGTCGTGCATTACTATGAGCCCCCAAAAATGTATGTTTACATGCTTAGTCTCGACCAAAAATGTGAGGTTAAAAATGGTTCAATATCACAATTACGGGTAAAAATAGTGTTTATTTTTGCAAAAATGAACTTTAAAGGGTTGATTTGTAAATTTCTGGTATAAAAGTGGTTAAATTTCCAGTTAAAAACTCCTCAAATCCCGGTTCAAAAATTGTACATTTTTGACTAAAAATGTCTGGTTAAAAATAGTTAATATCTCCATTTCGGTTAAAGATAGTGCTAATTCTTGCAAAAACGATCTCTGTAGGGTTGATTTGATATATCAATATCTTAAATGTGTCAAAAAGGCCTTAGGGATTGCGGAAAATAAGATCGAAATTTTGGAAAAAAAATTCCCTAAAAAATGCATTTTATTTTGCTCACAACTCCTCAACGCTTTAAAATATTTTCAAACTAACACTAAATTCGTCTTCTACGGGGTTTAAAATATAAACTACCTCAATTCCAATTCTTAAAACCGTCTGGACAAAGTCTTATTTATATATTTCTAAAATGACGCCCGTTGCAATTTTTTCGCAATCTTTCCAAAACGTTAAAACTTTTATTTGATTATGAATTCTGTTGAAATTTATGGGAAACACATAAAATTAACTTCAAATCATTTATTTATACTTGAAATATGTTAAAATGTTGATTTTTTGATGAAAATATTTGATTGACAGCAGAAAACTGTGGTTTTGACATTTTGACTCTGAGGGTAAGGTCGCTCTCGATACTAATGCTATTCTTATATAAACTTTGAAAATTAATTATAAAAAACTATGCAATATTTTGAACTCTAAAAACTTCTACGACACGTCCTGAAATTTAAAGAACATATTTACGAAATTTGATATGTAAAACGGTGTAGATTTGCCTAGCGGTTATTCTTTCACTTTTATATATAAGCTCGCATAAGTACTGAGATTAGTATGAATAAATAATAATAAAATAATATTAAAAATGACCTAAATAACGTACCCTGATGAAGATCATTTTACGGATGTATCATAATTTCATAACAAAAAAATGCATACCTACACCACTAGATGTAGACGAAAACGTAAATTGTGTAATTGTTTTATTTTTGCAAATACTTGTAAGTTTAAAATAAAATAAAATTTGGGTTAAAATTATTTGTCACTTATTATCATTTACTATTTACTTTACATATCGGAGTATAAAATTAATGTTAATATTTTCTTTAAATCAAGAATATTATTTTAAATAATAATAATATCTGTAAATGTTTCTTTTCTGTATAAAAATTAAATAAATACGGTACTTGTATATAAGTTTAATTTTTTACAATTTCTGGTCACCTATAAAATTAAAAATTGATTATCGTAAATTTTTAGACTTTACGGTGAAGAAATTGTTTAATCACAGTAATTGTAACAATTTAACTCGATATTTGAAAATTATTTAATCAAAAATAATTCGTTTAATGTTTTTTCTACAGTTTTGAAATCCCGGGAGATGACGCCTGGTAAACCACTTTAATATTACCTAGAGATTTATTATCATAATGATTAACATTTGAGTTCGCTTAATTAAAAACAGTGTAATGACGATTTTTTCAGTCACTCTCACTCTATAGAATACGTTGAATGTTGATAGAAGCTACTTGTGTCCTTGAAGGCTGATGTTTTTGAAAAACGGTCCCTACGCAGGGCCGCTCCGTGGGTATTAGGCGCCTTTGTGCAATGTTACATTTTAGCGCCCCTTCCCCTCATGATGTTAAATTTGTAAATTAAAGTTTAAACTATACTTTTTGTCCTTCAAATATGCTAGATTTATTAAATTGATGAAATTTTCCTAGATTCATTCTTGTAATCAAAAGGTTATAATGAAAATCGTTTGTTGTAATCAACTATTTTACAACAGATTTCAGAATTGTATATGCATTATAATCTTTGCAAAATAATAATATGTATTTAAATATTTGATTCATTGTGGGATTCATTCTTGTAATCAATATTCTTGAGTTATAATCAATATATTCATTGTTGTAATCAACATTTTCATAGATATTATTTCAATATAACAATACTAGAATAATAACGAACCGATTGATACGATAATTATTTTACTTATATCTAGAGCTCAAATGTAAAAAAAAATTAAATAATCTATCACGTTAATTTGTAAGTTTTATAGTAATTTTGTCTTTACGAATAAGAGCATTTTATAAAAATCTACTATTATTTACTTTACTGTCTTGAACCGGCGCTCCTCAAAGTTAGGCGTCTTTGTGCGGGGCACAACCTGCCCACCCGCACGGCGCGGCCCAGTCCCTACGTATTATACTAGGTATAATACGGTAGTTCTTATTTAAATGGTAGCTTGTGTACGGCAAAAAGGACAAACATCTAACTTAAAATGAAAGTTTAGTTGCGAAGAATCCAGTGAAACACAGAAACTTGAAAAACTTTAGTGAACTGCTTAACCATCTCAATTAGCAGTTCATTGTGAAGTGACCAGCATGGGCAAACAGCGAGTGAGCGAGTTAGCCACGGCTGTATCGTACGTAATCCCGAATTACGCATTCCACCAACGTAAGAAGCGTTCTCAAGCCTTCTCATTAACTTCAGTGTCGAAGTAAAAAACCTTCTTTATATGTAAAGCTCTAGAGAAGCTCACTGTAACCGCACAAACTTTCCACAAACTAGTTACGCTTTGCGAATCAACCATTTCCACCTATTATAAATTTGATATTATACAGGCCAAGGCAGAACTCATTACGGCTGTTCTAAGTTATCAGAATTTATGAAATAATGAACAAATTTGTGGGGTGTTTACTACCGAGTATGATATGGCGTAAATTTTGACAAAAATATGTTTATATTATAACGTTTTTATTTATATGGGTGAAGTGTGAAAATTAAAAAATTATTATTAATTAAAATAGATGTTATTAAAACTATAAATAAATATTTAAAAGATAGTAAAAACGATTATTACTATGGTTAAAGAAATATTAAATATTAATTTAAAAACTAAGAATATTATAAAACACTTAAACACTAAGATTTTTTATTTTACATACACAATATTTATCTCACTTATTTATATATATATATATATATATATATATATATATATATATATATATATATATATATATATATATATATAACTACATTTATTTAAGTTCACTACTCGTCGATTGCTTGTTTATGATTCCGGTGTTGCATTCGAAAAATTACTGGAACATTATTCTAGATAAAAACATCAAATACAATAGATCACGTCACCCACGTAATTAAACCAAACTGGACAGGCCTGTTTACATCGCACGACCGTTCGCGGCTATTGCGTCATCGCTAAAAACAGACACTCGCTCATCCCTGTGGCGACGGCGACAGTTGCGGCGACAGCGGACGCTGTACGTTACTATATACTAGTATTATCCGAATTCAAATCCAATAATAAATTAATTCGATTTGAAAATCAAAAGTAATTGGTTTTCGGTTCTAGAACTTAAACTCACGGATTCTCAATTCTGAACCCAAAACTAACTAGCTGATAGTACAAGTTTTCTTTTAACTAAAATGCTGTTTTAAGAAATGTCAAATTTCATTATTTATGAATAATAATAAATAATATCAAATTTATCAAAATATGATTTTCAAGCAAAAAAAATTGTATTCAAACAAATATTTTAAAAAATCGTTCTTTGAACATCAGGAAGGGTGAAATTAAATATTGAAATTTGAATATGGCATTTATTAAAAGAGCGTTTTAGTTAAAACAACCCAAGTAACACAATGGACCTAAAATCGACGCCACTGTCATATAGTCGTTCTGAAGACGTCTCATTGTGGATTTGTGCGACGTCATTTTAAGACGTAATTTCGACGTTTTACAGACGTGGTTTAGACGTCATTTTAAGACGCTGTTTAGACGTCATTATAAGACTTGTTTAGATGTCATTTTAAGACGTTATTTCTTCGTCATTTTTTGACGTTGTTTAAACAACATTTTAAGACTGTGTTTCGATGTCATTTTAAAACGTTGTTTCGTCTTTATTTTTATGGTAAAAACATAGATGATATGGCGGGAAAAATTACAAGGAAAAATAAATGATTTAATTCTAAAGTTTTATTTATACTGTATAAGATAAAAAATTAATTAAGTTTTTTATAAAAATCAAAACAATACACCTACAATAAAATATTAAACAAAAACATTTTTATTCATGAAAAATATAAATTAGTTAAATATTGCATTGCATCTTATTATTTTATTTTTGTATTTATTCACACACCCTATTCCTCTTGTCAGATGACAACAACCATAATGCCGTGTTGCTCTGTCACTCACCTAAAGCAATCTAAAGTCTCACCTTAGCTAGGCCACTTCTCTGCCAGTTTTTGCGGACGGTTTTTCCTCTGGCATAAGGAGAGAATCTCCGGCGAAGATACATCCTCTCCGTCCTAGTTTATGCCGGGCGATGATGCATCAGGTCTATGATATCCAAATTTGTCTATTTATATGGTTTTAACAAGTGCTCAGCAGACTCACTCCATGTCGTCCGGATACGGTATTTCGCTATCGAAAATCGGTCACTTTAGTTTGTAAGGAGTGAGAAATATTTGTTGTAATGTATTATATATATATTTATTGTGTATTTTAAATTATTTATGTACATTGTATATGATTTGGTAATTGGTAACGAATATTATTATTAATAATAATAATAATAATAATAACAATAATTGTTTAATAAATTTTGAATGAACTCTAAGAATATAACCGACCCCGAAATGTGAAAATGAACCTTGGTAACGAAACCAACATTTATTAACTAACGTTTCAATAGAATTTATTAAGCGTCCTTGTTAAAATAAAGAATCCGAAAAATGTTTGAATTTTGTAAAAGATGAAATCTGAATATTTATTTTCAATTAAAAGATAACGTGCACCAAAAACAAAAGTGGAAATTTAAATTTTCTCAATTAAAATTTTAATTTCACAGTGAAGTATTCTTTCATCAGTAATTTGAATCACTTTTGTTTTATGTCGTTTTAAAGGAATTTTTAAATTAAATAATTGATGAAGCTAAATAGTAAACCTTCTCCATTGGAACAAAAAGAAAAGTGGTATTATGATTTATCTAAAGTTAATTTCGTTTAGAAAAAGTTAAATTGACATTACCTCATTGAGAGATGAGAAAATATTTTCTTTCAAGATTTGCATTTTATGTGTGTACATATTAAAAATAAAACTTATCAAAATCTGTAGCTCCATTATACGCGTTAGGCTTTAAAGATGAAAAACAGTAAAAGGGTCCCCCAATATATTTAAAAATTTTATGTAAATTAAAAGCTATCTATAGTTCTAGAAAGTTTTAATTGTTAATCGTTAAGAAGTAATTTTTTTTAAATTTTCGATGAATAAATGTTATAAAGATAAGAATTATAATCTCATTTTGTTCTTAAACAGATAGGTTCGGTAATAATTGGAGAAACATAAATTGATCTATTTCAACACTTATAATAAAAGAACAAATGTTATAAATATTGTCATTTTATTTTGTAGGAAGGAAGTTTGGGTCGAACGAACGAATGAAAAGAGTTCTTTATAATATTCTTTCTAGGGAGTAAAATAATTCTGGCATGCAGTCATGTAATTTTTATTATTATTTACTTCGACGTTTCGATCCTACCAGGCTCATCCTAAGGAACTACAGAAAATTATGAATAACAATTTTTCACTGAAATAAAAAATAAACATTTGCTTTTAATTATGAGTATATGGACACTTACGAAATAATTATTTTTTATAATAAAAGATGTATAAAATTTTACCGTCAATGGCGTTCATAATTTGAATAAATTATAGGTATGTCAGTAATAAAATGCACACTCACTGAAGCACATGGACATAATAGCAAGTATCAGCAAAAACCATTTATTTAAAGCAGGATTAAACCTACTTAACCTTGTAAAAAGGAAGTGACGTAAATACGTGTCGCCGTTTTTTTACACATTAAAACAGAAAAAATAATGTTAACGCTAAAACAGACCTTATAGGCCTTAGTAGTATTTACAACAATATAATAAAAAACAAAATAAAATATATGTATATTTTTTTAATAAAAAAACGGCGACACGTCCTTACATCTTTTAACAATAATTATTTCTTAAGTGTACATATACTCATAGTTA
The DNA here is from genome assembly GCA_963082715.1 of Harpalus rubripes. NCBI lineage: Eukaryota > Metazoa > Arthropoda > Insecta > Coleoptera > Carabidae > Harpalus > Harpalus rubripes. The sequence goes on along the minus strand of OY720456.1, from coordinate 17,200,765 downwards.
AAAGCAAATGTTTATTTTTATTTCAATGAAAAATTGTTATTCATAATTTTCTGTAGTTCCTGAGGATGATCCTGGAAGGATCGAAACGTCGAAGTAAATAATAATAAAAATTACATGACTGTATCCCAGAATTATTTTACTCCATATCCAAAACCAGTCAAGAAATTACTTTTCCACAATAATCTTTCTATTTTGCGCTTTTTATGCAGCTTCAAATAATAAATCTTAGTTTCAAAATTTAGGGAATTTGGTGTCACTGATAATATTAATGTGACGTTGGAAAATTCAAGCTCTAACCTTATTTTTGTAACACCAACTATTTACAATAATTTTTATTTCTTTTAAACTTTATTAAATAGGTACTATATTTATTCCCTTCTTATTCTTACTTCTAAATTTTAAAATATATAAAAATAAAATTCTTAACAATCATTTGTATTTGTTTATATAGCGAGTTTTGACATATGATAATTTAGCCACCAACCTTAAACAAATAAATTGTACTAATATATCACAGCACTCGAACGAGCTATTAACTGGGTACTGTAATAGCTTGGTTACAGACTCATCATAGAAAAAAAATTACTCAAATAACTTTCGTCTTTCGTGGTTAATAATTGGTAATATGCATAGATAATAAGCATTCTAATATAATAAATAATTAATAATTTCGTTATTTTCTGCATTTATTTACTTGGATTCCGGATTCGAAAAAGACAGTAGCAGAAGACTTGAAAGTAGTAAGTAGCAAGAATTTGTTATACTTCTAGTATGTAAGTAAAACTCGAATATTTTAATAGTTATTTGTATATCAAGGCCGCGAAATCACTCTTTAGCGTACCGAGAGAAAAATTGTCGCCGAGGCCGCTTGCGGCCGAAGCAAGACAATCTCGAGGGCGCTAAAGGATTTCGCGGACAAGGTGTGCACAATATTTTTTCTGCAACTGTAAAAAATATGTAATTACAAATTTTATTAATTTTAAAATAAGTGTCAGAGTGATTGTTTACTTGCTTTCGCGGCCGCTACCATGACAATGGTCGCAAAATCCAATTTCGCGGCCTGTATTGCGGCTGCGAAATGCTTATTTCGCGTCCGGTTGCACAAAAAACTATTAAATCATTTTAAACTCGAATAGTCCCTGTCATATATTTATTGTAGATAGCGATAAAATAGAGTAAACAACACATTCGGAAGGTTATTTTACTGGTTTCATAGGTTTTCAGTCTTGCATCTTCATCCAGTAAATGGTACATTTCGGATTTGTTACGTATTATACTACCTACGAGTATTATATATACGCTGTAATGAAAACATAAAATCATATAACAGCTCCTATGTACACGCGAAGTCCTGTCCTGAAACTGACTAATAACCACATCCGTACTCAGAACTTAACTTGTAGAGGTCTTGTTGTGTTGTCCGTCTAGAGTCCTTAGTATTTGAAGGAAATGCGTAAGGGCTTATTTGAGCTGTGTGTGAGCATTCGCCGGAAATAGAAGGGTTAAGAAACGGATGTTTACTCACCACAACCTCTTGTTTCCGCCTACACGCTACCTCTTCACAACATGTCGATAAGACTCATTCTTATAAGTAGTTCCTATTTGTATCAGTTAGGGAACTAGTGATTGCAAGGGTTCTCAAGAACTCAGACACAAAGGATTTTTTTAAACGTATTCTCAATCGTAGATCAAATTTGCATTCTGGCGAAGCAAATCGGTACTATGGAAACCAATCGTACAAGCGCCATATTCAATAAGTGACAGCTGAGAGTGTAGTGTAATAATTAATAATTAAACTTTTAAACGTATCACCTTCATCGAAATAACTTTTTAAAACTCGGTTTGTATGTACAGTCTACAGAAAGTCATATAGAAAGTCCCTTGCAAAAGATTCTATTTCTTGTACATTACCTTAAGGCAGTTGTATGTATTTTATACAAATTCCATACAGAAAGTTTCTAGCAAAAGATCCTATATTTCCAGTAAAAATAAAATATAAACATACTGTCAATTGCACTTGACACTGACACCTTTTAATCAGAATTTTTTAACATAGCAGCTGTTTCCAGAGTTATACCATTGCTGGCTAATATATAATATATAATTTCTTTATAATTTTTTAACTCTATATCCATTTAAAATGAAGTATAAAATGCATTCAAGACGTATAGAGAATAAAATGTTCTTTAATATTTATAATAACATTAAGTGTGAAAAAATATTTAACATCGTTTTTTCAAGAAAACCTGTTAAAATATTCAAATAGGGTACTTCCGGTTGACCAATTATAACCAAAATCCAATCAGCTTGTATGTACAATGTCATAAGGTTGGCAACACTGCATTTGCATAAGATCGTCATATAATAAATAGATAACTTTAGTGTCGATTTCTGAACATGCAATTTAGTGACGACCTCAAATAAATACATTTTTTTTTGCAAAAGTGCTTAAGGTTCTATATTTTCATCTTTCGTTAAAGTGTTTGTTAACTTAGCTATCTGGTAAAACGAAGAAAAAATATAGCATCGATATAATAACATGAGTTGTAATAATTACACATGTGTCAATTTTTCAAAGGACACTTTTCGTTTTAACTAACATTTAACAGATAGTTTAACCAGAGTTGACAATACCGGGCTTAAGTCTACAATAGTTATGTATGTATTACGGGCATACTTAAAAGATTGTAGCACGAGGGAATTTTCCCGAGTAATATAATCTCGATAATGCCCGTGATTCATACAACGTTTTATTTTATTTTGGTTCTCGATATTCAAGGATTCAATAGGTATATTTGCAATTTCGGCATCGTTGTGCTGGCGTTGTAAATTTGAAGTATGCTGTGGTTTCTATACACAGTTTCTTGGTGTTGCTATGTTGTTTGTTACAAACAATTTTAATTTAATGTTAAATGAAGATGAAAGATGTTAATTATTCCAAAGATATATCGGATGAATCTGAAGCTGCACACGGCAACTTGGTTCCGTAGAAGTCAAAAGACGTAAACGAGAAAGAATACGAAAATTTTGCGAGTGGCTGTGTTCAAAAATATAATTTATCGAATCTTTTGTGTTGTTTGACATTTATCCATAAACCTCAATTTTGATATGTTTTAGGTTTTAATAGCTTTATAGGCCCTCAGCCCTCGAGTAATAAAAGCCAAATTGCGTTTTTGAGGGCGAATAAACAAGTTTATGATTCCAAAATAAAATAAATATATTTAATTATACATAATATCCAAAGTATATGCATAATATTACTATCCAGTTTTTTGGTAAAACAAGATATAGCTGATATACTTAAGTATTTGGTTTAACAATCGATTTTGTTGAGTTTCATAAAGCAATCTATTAAAGCATGAGTCCAAGTTTTACAAAGGACGAGTGCGATAACAGGCCTAACGAAACATGTTTTTTATAATATTTTTTCTATTGAGGTACTTAATTTTATAATTTTTTAAAAATCCTTCCTTTTACGAAGTAAAGGAAGTATTGTAATCGCGAAAATTTTCGGTTTTCAGATTTCAACGGAAATATCCATTTTGACCATCCCTGAATCCATTTTGACTAATTTCATCGTGACGTCTGTACGTACGTGCGTACATATCTCACATAATTCAAGAACGGTAAGCCGTAGAAAGTTGAAATTTTGTATTTAGGACTATTATAACATCAAGTTGTGCACCTCCCTTTTTGGTCATTACATAATTTCCAGAAATGGTACTTTATTTGAAGCCTATAATAGATTTTATTGAAAAACTATTTTAAAATATAATCCAAAACTTTTCAAATTAGGTATATAAGACTTTTATGTCAATTGGAATAACATAGTACATTTTGGTTAAAACAGGCTAACCGGAAGTGATATATTACCTGAAATTGTTAACAGTTTTTCTTGAATAAAATGGTTTCATTTTGATTTTAGAAATAAATGCTTCAAATAGGTGTTTTAGAGAATTAAACTCTGCGCCTAGCACATCAAGTATTATTAAATTAGCCCTTTGTATAAGCGAGATATGTAAATTTAAAACTTATATACTTTTTGGATTTTGTAATGAAGCTTGCTTTGGATTAGGACAAAAAATAACAAAAAAATAGATGTTAATGTCAAATTACGTCAAATACGTGTAATTTTATAATTGGGTCTATACTTCATATTGGCCTTGCGTGCAAGGAAGTCGTGTGGTGTCCACATCAGATTTTTTATCAGTTATGTTGATAGTGGTTCTCGATAATTTGAGGGTATTCATCTATCAGTCATTCCACCATCTCTAGAAAAGCGTCTAAAACAGTGTATTCATAGATTTTCTTAACGACGTGCCTAATTTTGAAATTGCACACATCTATTATTTAATCGCCTAGACGTCCATTTGATCATAGTCTAGTTGCCATTGTCTAGTTTAAAGTGTCCATTGCCCATGCTAAATAAACTGTACAGCTACATGTGAAATTATCAGTTAAACACAAAATTCTTGTCCATTCTTCGCCAAGGAAAAACTGAAACTCATCATCTATATGATATTTATATTTATCTTGTTAGAATCTGTCCACTAATCAGATCGTGTGTAACATTCAGGGGTCGTTTAAAATTTATGAAAATGAAGGCGAGTAGTTGAGAGAAGCTATCGTCGCGTGTGCACTTGCGATAACGTGAAATTTTTAATTAAATTTTTAAAGGGCTCTGACGAGCTCCACATTTTTGCAGTTCGGACTCTTACCCTTGTTCAATAACGGCGTGTAGAGATAAAAGCCTGTGATACGCATCACAGCCCACCTAGGTAATGAAAAGTGCTCCTGTGCTGATATCTGACGCTGCTGGTGACTTCTAACATTCCATACTTATCGGGCTCTATTTTATTTTATTAAACGTTCACTATTTCATATGGAAAAAGGATTTTTAGCGGTACAGTTCGAATTGTGTAAGACTGAATAAACAGTAAAATTAAATTAAATTTAAAATGAAATATTTTTTTCGTAATTCGTTGACAGATCAAAATAATTAAAAACAAAAATGATACATTAGGTAAACACTAAAATATTTCTTGAAACAAAGACAAATTACATAACATTTTATTTTAGAAAATACAAATGAAAATTATTTATTGTATTTTATTTAACATGTGGCTAAACAGTGCTTTTTTGTCATGAGTGAGCCGTTTAAAGCACGAGCGATAGCGAGTTATATCGGAGCCTCCGAGATACTACGAGTCTACAACCGGCGCGCGTGACGTCACACTAGTGGCCCAACTTTTGTACAGTGTTTAATGGGAGATACACAGTTTTTTCAAAGTATTGCGAAAACTGTGGCAGATATGAAAAAATGTATATAAACAATATTATAGATCATAAAATTATTTATCAAAATGCGTTAACAGAACATATTTATGTTCTGTAGTTTAGCTGTAGGAAGCGTATAAAATAACAAGGTCAGATGACACATCCTAACTTTTTTCAAAATTTTGCGAAAACTGTGACAGATATAAAAAAATGTATATAAACAATATTATAGAACATAAAATTCTCTAACAAAGTGTATTAATATAAAATATTTATGTTAAGTCATTTAGCCGTAGGAAGCGCATAAAATAATATATGTAAAGATACATATTGACTCTTTGTTTTCCCACTTAGAAATTTGTAAAAATTCTGCCTGTTTCGGTGCTAGAATGTAATTACAAAATAAAAATAAACGTAAATAATTGAAAAACATTTATTTTTACCAAAATAAGCCACAGGGAACTTGAAAATTAGAAATAAGTTACAATTTTGACTTGATTAAAATATAATGCATAATTACATAAAATAAAACACTAATATTGTTCTAAACAATGGTAATTACATACATTTATTTTGTTTTCTAGTTTAATACGGCTACGGCTAAATGACTTAACATAAATATTTTATATTAACACACTTTGTTAGAGAATTTTATGTTCTATAATATTGTTTATATACATTTTTTTTTATATCTGTCACAGTTTTCGCAAAATTTTGAAAAAGTTAGGATGTGTCATCTGACCTTGTTATTTTATACGCTTCCCACAGCTAAACTACAGAACATAAATATGTTCTGTTAACGCATTTTGATAATTAATTTTATGATCTATAATATTATTTATATACATTTTTTTATATCTGCCACAGTTTTCGCAATACTTTGAAAAAACTGTGTATCTCCCATTAAACACTACAAAAGTTGGGCCACTAGTGTGACGTCACGCGCGCCAGTTGTAGGCTCGTGTTATATACATAATTTTTTGCAACACCACAATCTTCAGTTAAACAAAATTAAAATAAATTTTAAAAGAAAAATGTCAAAATACTTCAATGTATTCATTATTCACTATTAACTTACAACTTTTTAAACTACAACCTTGAGAAAAACAATGAACTTAGCAAGTAGAAAAATATATGGTCTGAAATCATATTGTGACGACAGATGTCACTAGTGGTACTATTTCGACACAACCTGAAGAAAAGGAAATCCCACACCCGATTATGTGTAACAAGGGTATGGAGAAGAAGAAGAATAAGAAGAAGTTAGGGTTATTAACAAAATATATTTTAATAATTTTTGCTATTATTTAGTTCTTCAAAAAAGTATAAAATGAGCAAAAATGAGAGTACTAGTGATACTGGTGATTTTTAAATTTAATAGTTATTTTTTATTTTACAATTATTTTTTTATTTCATATTTTTCTATAATGACACATTTTAGCCATTGAACAGTGTGAAATAAAGACAACTTTAGAAGGTGGTGTTGCAAAAAAAAAAATTTTCTTTTGTTTAAAGTAATAAAAGTGTATTCTGTAACTAAGTGTTTAATTTTTAACTACTGGTTAAAAATTTTATCTAATAGATATTGATTTGACAACTAAAAAATAATTTTTTTGTTATACGTTAACATACTTGATTGGTTAAATAATATAATCAATGGTTAAAAATTAACCAAGTTAGAGAATAGGCCCCGATATCAAAGATGAAATCGTAAAATAAATATTAGAATATAGAAATACCCACCATAAAACGCTCTTGTCTTTTCTTATATTACATAAATACTCTGAACAATCTAAACTATATAATTGTAACGCTTTTATTTATCTGGGTGAAGTGTAAATATTAGACAATTATTACAAAATAAAATTAAGTGTTTATTAAACTATAAAGAAAGTTACTAATAATTATATTAAACAATTATTAAAAACTAATTAAGATTAAAACTATAATTAACTATATAACACTAACACTATTTATTTAACCAATTAAAACTACTATTTATTTCTACGATATTACAAATTATTTATTTCACTACGCGTTCCAATCTTAGACTGCCGGTCTGTTGCAGACTCTTGTAGACCGTTTACGCGATATTTATATCACTATATTTATATCACTATATACTTATATCATGTTCAACTGTCCGCCTACCGACCTCCACAGCGTCTATATACTCAACTGACTCAACAGCGACTGTATATTCAACTGCTCGGACAGAAGTCACACTTTTCACCTCACTGTCTGTTTATTTATGTAACTCTCTCTCTTTCACAGCCTCAGTATCACCAACTATCTGTATGCCACAATTCTTCAAAACCAATGCCGAGTATCCACTCCAACTCGCTGTTACTGTCCTTGTATACCTAGCTTCACAATACTCGTCCACACTGCCGAGTATTCACTTTCACAGCTATCTCAATATACCAGTAACTTCCAGACTCCCCGTTACTGTCCTCATAGCTTCGTAATACTCGTCAACACTAGTATTCACATCCACAGCTATCCCAATATACCAGTAACTTCCCGAGTACCTACTCGATACCAACTGCATACGCTCACCATGATACTGCTGTGCTTCTCCAACTCACTAACACTCTCTATGTAACTAACTAACTGTCGAGCATAGCTACGTCCCTTATATACAGCTGCTATTATTTTCTAGAATGTTATAAATGACGATTTAATGTTAGCGCTGAAAATTAGAATATTAAAACACGTTTATCACCCAAACCGGTATATACAGTATTAATACAAAAATAATAACAAATCTGGATGACCGTCGCCTGGCCGAACCCGGTCACGCGGAATCCTCCTTCACGCCGTGATTATTTCTGTAAAAGAATTAACACATGAGAAATACTCAGTGAGGAGGCAATCATTTACAAAAGGTTCAGGCATTCACACACCGTACACACATGTTGGCAACTACGGGCAGTACCGCTAGTTACTACGGACCCTCTGCCGCTTCGGTGGTGATCCGGAGACAATCCTCTTAACCAACTGGATCAGATCACTACAGCCCTAACTGCTGCTACGCTGGCGACCACAGAATGTGGGTCACTACAGCCTTCCCTGCTGCTACGCTGGCGACCCTCGGGTTCACACGAGCGGCCACTACGGAACCACTGCCGCTTCGGTGCTGATCCGGAGACATACCTCTTAACCAACTGGATCAGATCACTACAGCCCTAACTGCTGCTGCCGTTGGCGACACCAAATGTGGGCCACTACAGCCTTCCCTGCTGCTACGCTGGCGACCCTCGGGTTCACACGAGCGGCCACTACGGAACCACTGCCGCTTCGGTGGTGATCCGGAGACATTCCTCTTAACCAACTGGATCAGATCACTACAGCCCTAACTGCTGCTGCCGTTGGCGACACCAGATGTGGGTCACTACAGCCTTCCCTGCTGCTACCGTTGGCGACCCTCGGGTTCACACGATGCGGCCACTACAGTACCCAGTACTGCTCACACGCACACTCACAATCATACACATGCTAGATTAACTCTCTCACCTGAATCACTATAATATCGATGTTCTCACACTGAAATCTAGAAAGAAACTGAAATAAAATACGTGAATACCAGTATCATTAAATGTAGCTCTTATCCAACAGCATCGGTTACGTACCTAAATAGCTAATTAGAGACAAAACATAATAAATTTAATAAAAATAATCTTACGCAAAATAATATCTGTGACAAGAACAGTCTAGAATATTCGAACACATAATAACAATGAACACAAAAGGTTCAGGCGACCGGAAGTAATTAAACACGTCGCGACCAGTCTGTTTACATCGGCCGGCTACTAGCGCGATTACGTCACCGCTATAAATAGACACTCGCTTACAGTGGCGGCGACGGCGGGCGTCCAATGTTACATAATGATATCATCAGGCAAATCTGACTACTCTTTCAAAGATAATAAACATAAACGTCTAATATGGTATCGCTGTGAAGCTAATTTTATGTATTTTTTGAAAATAAAATATAAAAATACCGATTCTCTACGCTAAATTTAAAGTTATAACCATTTCCGCTAAAACTGGAAAAGTGATATTTTTTTTACTAGGATCGTTTATTAGCCCACATGATACCGGGCCTAAGTGTAAAATTAATAATAAAGATAATAGCTATTTGTCCCCGTTTTTTCCATCACCTTGCATATTGATCAGTAAGAATTTAAGAACATTATTTCCAATCCTATATGGAAATGGGGGAAAAAATGTGAAGCGGTAGGTCGAGTGCAGAACTTCCCAAGTATCTTCCTCCGGTTTGGTTAAATGTTATTGGTTCGGAGACGGAGTGAAATAGCAAAGAGTGGATCCTGCGATGAGGAAATGACATCATCAAGTCAAAACGAATGTGAAATAAAACATTAGGCGGAGGTAGGCGGCCGTGAGCCACCCGGATGATAGAGTACATGAGGCGTGAAAAGCTTTTCACGGAAGAAAAAATTACCTAGTCGGGAATAAGCGACGGTGGGAGTGAGAAACGCGCAGGGAAAGGAAGGAACATTAGGCGAAATCATTGGAAAAAGTATTATGCGATTATATCAAAGACAGACCAGGATTATTTTTATTTACAAAAAATGGAAAATATGTCGTAAGACTCAGATTTGTATTTTGTATTAAATATATCATATTTTTTGTATAAATTTTGCATATCTTATATTTTGTATAACATTACCGCAATATACTCATATAGGCATCCTACAACTTAGGTATGCGAGAATGAATTAAAATTGGTAATAATATTAATAAGAGTTAAAAAAAAAACAATTAAATTCAAAGTGTATTCATACAACAGAAAAGTTATGAGCAGATTGTAGGTAGGTAGGTAGGTAGGTAGGTATATAGTATTTTCTTGTTCAAATAAAGATAAATTTACCTTATTTATTCATTTATTACAATGCTTTACATATAGAAATTAGATTCAAATATTCTTCTTATTTTGTTTCAAAAAGCATGTGAGTATACCTTGTCTATTGAAATTATAACGTAGTTGTGTTAGTTTCTCATATCTACATGAAGATATTATACAGAGTGTTAAAAAGGATTTTTTTTTGAGATTATAAACAGTCTTCCTGTCTTCCACAAACTTTCAGCAATGTCACCTCAAAATTTTTATTTTTTTTCGAATTTCAAGTAATTCTGCGTCAGTTAACGATAACAAATGTAAAAAATCTGATGTGGCTAGCACATTGCCTTCCATGTATTTTGTATAAATTCCATATGGAAAGTTTCTTGCACAAGATTCCGTATTTCAAGTACATAACCTTCTGTCAGTTCTATGTATTTTGTACAAATTCCATACATAAAGTTTCATGTGAGAAATTCTATCACACCTAAACGGTTCTATATATCCTATAAAATTATAACACAAACATACTGTGTCAATTGCACTGGACACTGACATCTGTCAATCAGCTTTTTCTTAAGGCGATTTCGGGCGACATACCCGTTCACTTCGTCGGATTACTTACGGTTAGTTACGGTATGATATGGTTAATGGTGGCGCCAAAAATTGTTGGTTCACTTGTTGACACCGTGCTTGGTGGTTATGTATATTCTGCGACATTTAAAACTGTCAAAAATAGTGTCTGACAATTAAAATGCATTAACGGACAAAGATAGTTTTGTCCAAAAAAGAGTCAACGAAAATAATGTCACACTGTTTGACATAAGACCACGACTCCGACTGCTTTGACTTTTGACATTTCAAAAAAAGACATGATAAAAAGAGATAGAAATAGTGAACAGAGAACTGACCCGACTCGCAAACCCGTTCAGCTGTGAGCACTGAACCAAGCATACCGGGTATGTTGTTCCTAGCGCCCGAATATGTGAACGTACCTGAACGCAACATACCGCAAGTGAACGGTTGTCGCCCGAAATCGCCTTTAATATAGTAGCGGTTTCCATGGTTAAAACATAGTAGGCTTCTTTATGATATTTAATTTCATTATAATTTTTTAACTCTATATCCATTGAATATGAAGTATAAAATGTAATAAAATCTTATAGAGAATTAAATGTTATTTAATATTTATAAAAACATTAAATGAGGAAAAAGTATATATTACAGCGTTTTTTCAAGAAAAACTGATAATCTTATAATAAGGGTACTTCCGGTTGACCAATTAGAACCAAGATATAATCATCTCTTCACATAGATGTAAAGAAAATGAATACGAAAGAATTATAATTTTTTGAATTGGAGTTATCGGATCTGAAATAATTGTCACACACACACACACACACACACACACACACACACACACACACACACACACACACACACACACATACATACATACATACATACATACATACATATATACATACATACATCATCGTGAAAATAGTAAAATCTTACTCCAGGGACTCTTTTCATCAAAAACTCATCACCGAATTTCTTGACCAAAGACAATACCTTTCGTACCTAAAGGTGACGGAAGGTAAAAACAACATAAAATATACCAAGTACTAATCCCTCAAGAAAGCAGAATGGAGGTGATCACATTGATGTTGTCAAAAAAACCTGGATTCATGGCGGAGCTTTATGGGCAAACAAATCCAGAACACATCGCAAACTAAACAGTAAAACAAATTCTTAAATATATTAGATTGCTGAAGATGAAGGCTATTGGGCCATCAAAACGTCCAAAAATTGTATAAAAGTAAAAGTCAAACACAAAACTCTTCCTTAAAAGGCCGAAAGAAATCTATCTCCTTATTTTCCGAAGGGAAGCAAAATCTACATAACAAAATAAAAAAAATCTGATTTGTATTACCAGATTAATGAATTCAACAGACACCACTTGCCCTTAATTTATATAGTCCCACAAATCCTTATTTTATCCCATTACTACCGTTTCAGGGAACGGTAGCAAAAGTTAAAATTTTAAGTATTTTAACAATTTAAAAAAAGAAATATTTCATTTTGAAGCAAAAGAAAACAATTGAATTCAATTAACAACAATAGTTAAGTTTGGAAGTGTGAAAAACTTGCAAATTTATACTTAAATTTACATATTAATACCCAAAACAGCGTTATCAAAAACAAGGGTGTTGGGACAATGGGAAAGAGGCGAGAAAGGTCGCAAGAGACCGGACGTAACTCACTCGGATGGGAACGTTAGGAGTGAAAACAGTTTGTTGCTACGCAAAATGCGAACATTTCTATTCTTATTTTGTCAACTTGGATACACATGCACGCCATCTTACTCTCTTGATTACGGAAGGTAACACACAAAGGAAAAGTTATTATTACACCGTTCCCGTTTATTATGAAACCTACTACGAATTTATAAATATTGATGGAATAAATAAAATAAATATATCATCACGGTATATCAATATTAACAATGAGTTAACAGTTTGTAAACTATTATTCACGAAAGATGACTATTCAAGGTCTTTGTGAGCCTTCTGATATATCACTTGCAGATAACTTCATTGCATTTCGTATGCATAGAAGTGTGACATGAAATACTTATGGACACATTTTGACTGAAAAACTAAGAGTATAATTCATTCGAAAATTATGTTTCTTTTCTGAAAGATTTATGTTCTTCACTTCTGTTTTTGCAAAATACAAAAACATAGACTTAACTTATAAACCAAGGAATAATAATTTGATTTAAACGTCACCGCCACTGGGTACATATTAGCACAGAGGGCAGTGCAGTAAATAAATAGTTAGGTATTTGTAATTCTACGACACACGTCATTATTATTTATAGTGTATTAGAAAGTAATGCTACTGTTTACGTGTATCTTTCACACCACATAAATTAAATAGACATAGGTCAAATAATCTTTCTCTTTCTACTACAAAATGTTGCTAAGCTACTGCTATAAAGTGATATGTATTCTTTCTTCGAACAGATGACCTTGAATAGTCATCTTTCGTGAATAATAGTGTATATTTGAAATAAATTGTGAAAAATTGTCAGCCATCGGGATTCGAACCCGAGACACCTATCTTGCCCGGATAGTGCTCTAACCAACTAAGCTATTGGCTGCTCTCCTCTTGATGGCTGAACAATCTTTCACTTTTAAAGTCGTATAACTGTTGAGGACCCAATGCTTGGTGTGCCAATCTGCTTTGTACACAGATTTCGGTAATTATTGACATATTTGTACCGTGCGGGCATTTGCCAAGCGTTACCTCACGGGCACTCGTTACTGGCGTGGGGACTGCACCACAGGGGTCAATTTTGTGCTATTCAAAATTCGAAATATTTCGCGTCGCTCGTCGGTCGGGAACGAGGTCCCCAGATTCGCGACCACACTCAGGCATGCGACCACTGATAGAATTATATTCGTATACGAGTATAAATTCCGCTAAATATATTTCTAGAGGCAGCGAATAGACTCTCGAAAGACCTTAATTGTGCTTGGAATCAGTTGATTTGCGTAGGTACGCTTGTCATTTCGACACGAACAATGTTTTGACTAATTTTGTTTTTGAACTGCTAAAAAGTTTATAGTTCAGACTGTAACAGTAATTTACAAAAATAATTTGGAAAAAAAGAAATATACGTGGACCTATAACACAATACATTAAACTATTTGATCGATATAGTCTTTGGAAACATATGGCGAAGCGAAATAATAAATAAATATATCTGTATACATGTTGCTATGGTTTTAACAGCCCGTAAATTTTTTTACGTTTACGATTCAGTGGGACGTATTCTGTAAGGAAACTGTTAATTTTAAACAGTATGTTAAAAATAAACTTTCTGTTAAAATATATTTTCTATTCTGTAACTATCAGTTCTGTTAAAATTTTAATACACGTGTTAAAATTAGGTGTTAAAACTATATATTTTAACGTCATTCAAATTGATGCCTTTTAAATTTTAACATTTGTTTATACATTAAAATTTGAATATGTTGCACTTCTAATTAATGAAAATGTAATAGAAAACGAAAGAAAATTACTGTGGATGATGATAAAAAATATCTAAGTGATATTTTAGTACAATATACATCTGTTTTACGAAATATTTTATTTAATACGGTCACCCGTTCCATCGTATGTCTTTGTATATCACAACTTTGAATGGTATTTCGAGAGCACGATGGCACGATCTTAACATTTTAGAACGCCATTGCTGAGGGTCGAGAAGAAGAAATTTTTACATACCTAAATGATAATTTGTTACAATTTCAATATAATTCATTTTTAATATGGTACCTAAAAATGAGACATGATTATGCAGTTGATTTTTATTTATTTTCAGAAGAATTATTTCCATTCGTTTTTATAAAAATTCAGTGACAGATTCGTTGTCTAAAATTTCAAAGTGACAGATAAATTGACAGTTGTTTACTTTTTATTATTTTTATTTATTTGTGTTATCGTTACTAACCACATGACTTAAGCAAAGACGTGTCTTTTTTATGACTTGTTGATCACTTCATTCTGGTGTTTAACAGACATGTTAAAAGTTATGATTTTAACAGCATTGTCAAATTTTCGCGTAGAGAATATCAAAAAATGAATTTATTTTTAACAGTCATGTTACAATGTAATTTTTTAAAGGCATGTTAAAATTAACATTTTTTTACAGAATACACCCCAGTATAAGGTAAAACACATGACATTGAAAATAACAAGGTTTTAGTAGTTCAAATAAAATCGAATTTAGTCAAAACACTGTATTTGTCAGAGTGACAAGCGCACATTAATCAGTTAATTCTAAGTTCTAAGCTCGTCACGTGTCTTTTCGCAACCTATTTAAATAGAAAGACTGTTACCATAAATAAATACAAACAAATCAACACGCTTTTATTTCTGGGTGTGCCAATTTATTTCTATTTGCAAATTACCTGACGTCACATGAAGGATCACGGGCTCTCAAAGCTATCGTGGAGAGAGCAACAAGCACCACAGAGGTCACTTTACCCTTTAGAACTATTTCATATAAAATCCTTATTTGTAGTTGTTTATAAATTAGATTTTAGTTCACTCTGTAATTTGTGACGTAGAGTTTTAAAAAGAGAAATTGTTAATGTTTTGCAATGGATGAGAATATTATGAATTATGATCCATATATGTACATAGGTACCTTTCGATCAGTTTATCGTCTAAAGTTCAGAGTTTGCACGTATCAATTTTTTTTCTTTATATTATTTTTGCTTTTTCTTTAATGTGGAGTCTACCACGTCCTCATTTACATAACTTTTTATTAAATTAAAAAAGTTTTTTTTTGCTTCTTATGGCTTCTTAATGAATTTGGTGAATTTATATAAACCTCGTTTCAAGGTTTTATACAAATTAGAAAGCAATTTTCACGATGACAAGCGACACTGTTGATCCTGATTATCAAAATAAGAATTTAAATAATGAAAAACTATGTATCTAGTAGCAGGGAATATACATATCAGATGGACCAATTCCCGAAATTGAAAGAATTTTTTTGGGAAATTTCCCAAGGAATTTCAAATATGAATAAAAATTGTAACTGTAGGCTTATTTAGTTTTATTTTTCAGTGAAATTATGAAGTTTGTTCCAACAAAAGTTCAGAACCGTTTAGAACTTTACTGAGTTTGCGCAAAGCCATTTTACCGTTGCCACAAGTCGAATTTAAAATTCAGAACTTATAGTGCAGTTTTCCAAGAACGAGTGAATTGTGTTCCGAACCGATTCTGAACCGTTCTTAAAGTTCCAGGATTTTACCAGAATTTCTATTTCTCAATAAATTTGACGTGCTGTCTAACCTGACTTATTTTGTTTTTGTTATTAATGAAATTAGCAATTGAAGAAGACAGCGATTTTTCCGAATTGTTACAATTTTCTAGCGAAAGTGATGGATAATTCTTGGACGATGTTATGGAAATAAGGCAAAACAATGAAAATTACCTATGGATGATAGTGCCTCAATACAGCGAAAAAGTTTTTTGGAATATTTTCGAATTATATACGTCTATTATATATATATATATATATATATATATATATATATATATATATATATATATATATATATATATATATATATATATATATATATACGAAATATAATTGTAAACAAAAGAACGCAGCTTACAGCGCACTAGTAGAACATCATTGCAATACAGGGCATAACTACGATTTAGACAGTGTTCGTATCGGTGACAAGCTAAAAATAAATACAATAGACTACTCAAAGAAACCCTTCACATTAACTTACAAAAACGTAGGACCAACCAGAATTTAAAAATAACCTCACTCATGCTACACGATTCCTAGGGAATTTTAAGTAATTCGTAATTCTTCTTGAGTTGTGCGCAAGTACAAGTTTTATTTTTGAATCCAAATCTATTGTTCTTTATGCTTACTTTTTTCAGTCAGTTCTGCAGATACACCCATAAATTTAAGATTGGTTTTCATCAAGATTCATTGTAGTTCACTTATTTTTATATTATTAAATAAAAAAATTTATCGACAATTTGTTATTATACAATGACTACTTTTTATATCACAATTTGTAATATAAAACAATAAATAAATATATCATTACGGCTTATTACCCATTGCTGAATGTGCCAATCTGCTTTGTACACAGATATCGGTAATGATGAAATATTTGTAATATGGTAAGTGATAACACTTTTTCTGTATTAATTTTATCTATTATTCATAAATTTGTGGGTAACAAATAACTATTTTGTAGCTGAAGATGAACCACTACGGTTCGACACGTCCGTTGTTTTGAATAAACAAATTCTGGATCACCAAGGCCTTTTTCATTTTTTCCCGTTTTCATTAAGTCTTGAATCGTTTACGCATTGTTGATCTAACACAGACATTTGATTTAACCAAACCCCAAAAAGTCTAACAATGTTATGTCTATGACAATAGTTATATATGGCTGCTATGAGTGTAATCGTTTTTAAATGGCGGGTAATTTAAAATT
This sequence comes from Harpalus rubripes, assembly GCA_963082715.1. Taxonomy (NCBI): domain Eukaryota; kingdom Metazoa; phylum Arthropoda; class Insecta; order Coleoptera; family Carabidae; genus Harpalus; species Harpalus rubripes. The sequence goes on along the minus strand of OY720456.1, from coordinate 17,183,569 downwards.
CCTGTTGATATTGTTTTGCCTAATATGAGAAAAGCTTTATTTTGAAAAAAGTTCCAAACGAAAACGACTACTTCTCTTCAGAATAGAAAATGAAGAAAATTGTGGATTGAAAACATGATCCGATATATGGGAAACTATTAGGAAAATGCTTTAAATTGAAATATCACTACTCCCATCTAAGTTAATGACAAGTGTAAAATTTGGTGCAGGGAAACTCGGTGTCAGAGTAGAATCTAAATGGCGAGCACGTAACGGATTTGGGTTAAAATTTCAATAGATCGAGAAAGACAGAGAGACGTGGAAAGAATCGTCGGTTGGACGGGAAAATCCCAAGCTGCGCTGGACTCGACGACCTGCGTGAACTCCGGCATCGCAGGCCGTCGAACCGGACTCTACACTACGACTGACAGCTCCAAAGGCAGGTTAATAGAGTCCACTCCCCGAAAATCAGACGACAAACATGCACCGACTATTTCAACGATTTTTGGCGACACTTTTTTATTTGGGGTTGATATGGCCTCAGTAAATACACTAAATATCTAGGCAACGGACAGAACAAAAGCTACAAATAAATGTGAAAGAATAAAGAAATTATTTAATTGAAAACCTAAACAGAGAAAATAGTAATATGTCTAATCTAATGACATATTACAAATGTCAAAGTTTCAGAGATACCAACCAAATATAAGAATCTGATGTGGCCAACAAACACTATAGGCGATTTCGGGCGACAACCGTTCACTTACGGTATGTTGCGTTCAGGTACGTTCACACATTCGGGTGCTAGGAACAACATACCCGGTATGCTTGGATCAGTGCTCACAGCTGAACGGGTTTGCGAGTCGGGTCAGCTGTCTGTTCACTATTTCTATCTCTTTTTAACATGTCTTTTTTTGAAATGTCAAAAGTCAAAACAGTCGGAGTCGTGGTCTTATGTCAAACAGGGTGACATTATTTTCGTTGACTCTTTTTTGGACAAATATGGAAAAAACTATCTTTCTCCATTAATGCATTTTAATTGTCAGACACTATTTTTGACAGTTTTAAATGTCGCAGAATATACATAACCACCAAGCACGGTGTCAACAAGTGAACCAACGATAACCAAAGCCAATAAACCTTCCAATTAGCAAAATCTAATGGGTTCTTTCCATATTAGAACAAGGTCGCAATACAAGGTTTCAAAATTTTCCGAACAATGGTATTTGAGTTAGAGTGGAGGATCCACGCATACATACACACAGCATCATCGTGAAAATATTAAAATCGGATTCTAGGGACCTTAAAACGTGGTCATTTACCAAAATCTCGATATGCGATTTTTAGCACGTTTCATATACTTTCCTTACTAAGGGTAGCGAGAGGTAAAAATTAGGAAAATAAATTCTGGGATGCAGTCATGTAATTATTCACTTCGTTTCGATCGTACCAGGATCATTCTCAGGAAGAAATAATTATTTTTTACAATTACAGACTACTCTGTACAGTATTTCTTCTTGAGGGTGATCCTGGTAGGATCGAAACGTTGAAGTAAATAATGAAAAATTACATGACTGCATCCCAGAATTTACTAGAAACTACTTTTCTACAAATTTTAAAAATTGCGCTAAATTTAAATCTGATGTTCATATAAGGAAATTTTTGTAAGTATACCCAGATGTTGAGTTTGTAAGAATGCTGACTGCTGATTGACTGAGATTTTGAGTAATTGTCAAATCTTAATAATTTTTGAAGGTTCTTAAATTTATTGAAGTGTAAGATTACTTCTAATGGTTGGACAGAGACAAATAAGCATTCGGTAAGTTGGCTCCAGTCGGATGAATTACTGGTTTACCTGTTGCTCTCAAATTACTCACTTTTTCACTTGAACAAACCCAACTACTGTCTGACCAATGCGTCTATTCTATCATTATTACACTGCAGATCTAATATCTATCATAAATTTCTTTTTACCTTCCGTCACCTTTAGGTAAGGAAGGTATTGTCTTTGGTCAAAAAATTCGGTGGTGAGTTTTTGATGAATAAGCACGTTTTAGGGTCCCTACAATACGATTTTACTATTTTTACGATGATGTCTGTATGTGTGTGTGTGTGTGTATGTATGTATGTGTGTCTGTGTGTGTGTGTGTGTGTGTGTGTGTGTGTGTGTGTGTGTGTGTGTGTGTAACAAAATTTTCGTCTACGATAACTTCCATACTACAATTCTAAAAATTATAATTCTTTCGTATTTCTCTTCGTTACATCCATGCGAAGAGCTGATTACATTTTGGTTAGAATTGGACAACCGGAAGTACCCTCATTTGAAGATTTTAATAGTTTTTCTTGAAAAAACTATGTTAAATATCATTTTTTCACATTTAATGTTATTATAAATATTAAAGAATATTTTATTTTCTATACGATTTGATTGCATTTTATACCTAATATTAAATGGATATAGAGTTAAAAAATTATAAAGAAATTAAATTTCATAAAGTAGCCATAGCTGTGGAAACAGCTACTATATTAAGAAAATTTTGTTTGAAAGATGTCAGTGTCAAGTGAAATTGACATAGTGTGTTTGTCTTATAATTTTACTGGAAATAGGTATAGGATCTTTTGCTTTCTGTATGGAATTTGTATAAAATGCATACAACTGCTTTAAGGTAATGTACAAGAAATAATAATAATAAATCTTTTATTTCTGCAGATACATTACACTGTATATAGAAAACGTCACAAAATAATAATTTTCTGTATGAAATTTGCATAAAATACATGCAACTGCCGGAAGGTAATGTACAAGAAATAGGATATTTAATTTAGCAAGGAACTTTCCGTATGATATTTGTACAAAATACATAGAACTGACGGAAGGTAATGTGCTGGCCACATCAGATTTTTTTATAAATATTGTTGGTTTTACCATATGAATCATTTATTAGATCAAAGATATTTCGGCGAATTTATTCCTTCTATTCGACATATAAATTGTCGAACTTATGAAATAGGGTTCGATTAGAATACAATTAGGCACAACCATAATAATAAATTAAATACATTTTGCACATACATAATATTTTTATCATTAGATGCAGTGTTACGCGATGAATGCCACAAAATGTGTTCTTTTTTTCAGTACGCGAATTTGAAAGTTTGGAACCTTATTTTTAAAGTAACACTGTATTTAATTTTAGCCCAAAACTTAGATGATGCCTACACACGGTTCGAGTATCAACTTATGTGAGACCTAATAGAGTTTTACCAGTTTGACTAACGAATCTACTAAGCAAAAATTTTTGGACTACCAGCCTTTTTAGCGCCTGTATATTAGGATTGTTACCGTTTTTGCGTTCTTTAAATGTACCTTTTGAAAGTCCCACCTTCAATCTATTGGTAGAACCAATCATCTCAATTTGCTAGAAAATGGACAATTATCCATTTTTCTCCTGGCTTTACGATTGACAGAACGATTTAGAGTGCAAGTTAACTTCAAGCAACAAATTAACACTTTCCTCTTTAGACACAAATAAGTATTGTAACGTGTGAGCCCCGCTCCTACGCTGAACAAGCGTCTAAGTATAGCGATGACGCAATCGCGTTAGCAGCCAGGCTACGTAAACAAACAAGTCGCAAATAAATAGTGTTAGTGTTATCTAGTTAAGTATAGTTAGTCTTAATTAGATTTTAAATTAGTAATTTAATATTAGTAATGGTTATTACTAAATACCTTTTTAATATTTGTAATAATAATAATTGTAGTTTAATAAACCTTTATTTTAGTTAATAATAATTGTCCAATATTTACACTTCGCCCAAATAAATAAAAACGTTACAGTATTATACTACTTCGTTAACAATGACCATGCAGTAATATTGCAACTGTAAATTAAAATTTTATTATATTAGAGATAACTTTATCTGCAAGCAAATTAATTAGGATTCGAATGTTTCGGTTTATTTCGAATGCACTTCCTTGTAGAGGTTATCTCTAACAAAATAAAAAACTAACAATTAGTTCCTTAAATCCTCGTATGTGAAAAAGTACAATTGCGCTTCGCAATATTGATTTGCAGTGAAATCCCCGTTTGTTTGTTCATTTTGTGAAGCACCCTGTATATGTCAGTTCACTTACCGTTACAAAAAAACTACAATGAAAAAAACGCAAAGAAAACAAAAATACTCGGAAACAATGATACCCGTTTAACTACGAAACATTAGTCGCTTCAAGCACAAACCGGGAAACGTTTTTCTACTGTCGAACATTCTTTTGTTTCCTTCGAACAATTGACCATCTTGCTATCTTCTTTCTTATACCTAAACGTCAATATTTAGCTACGAAGCCAACTGTATTGTTCCAATTTAAAAGAATTTCTTCTATAGAATGGCCAAATATAAGTTGTTCTCAATATAACAACGGTAGTCTACAAAAATTGGTTATTTAATATTTCCCATGCAATTGGCTTAATATAAACTTTTGTGGAATTTAATATAAATATGATTCATTTTCTTATGGAAAGAATATTATTTATTAAAATAAATTCAACGGTTTTGAAATTTATTTGTGGTCTATCAAAAACTTTTCCATTAATTCCATTATTTTTCAAGCAAGATCTGCACAATAAACTTCCGAATAAACCTAAATAGAGTTCTCAAAGGAGCAACGATATTCACAATGTCAGAAAACCTGGCTGCTTTAAAGACATAGGTATCCTAACTTATTAATCAAAGTCAGACTAGAAATGCAAGGAAACCTTTCAGCAGCTGGCAAAATACAATCACGTCATATTGTCGTGTGGAGCATGAGGGAGTTTTAGGCATTGAAATTGCAGATGAGTTTGCTGAAATGAGAACAAAACGATCGCCTGAATTTTCTTGTACGAGTAAATCTTTAAAACAGCATTTGAAGAAGGAAATCAAAAACTGGGAAGAGTCAGCCACAGCCATAACTGGGAGAGGCATTCCGGGCATTAGTCAGACGAAGACATTCATTTTACCCTAATCGACAAACGCCAATGAGCTATTAGATCTCACTAAAAAGACCTTAGTCTTATCCTCTGTATAGTTAAAAGAACAATCTTTCAACTCAGCTGGAGCACGTCATTCGGCCTCGTTACACAACAGGCAAGTTGCATTATACACAATAAAGGATTCCACCATTTTTTATATAATTTCATCAAAACGTGTAAGTAAAACTAAGGCTATAGTTGAAAATCCGGTGAAAAAATTCATATTAATAAGCGAGTTATGGTCCCATGAAGTTTAAAAATATAGATATGACGTCAAGAATATACGTTTTTATATAAAACTGTTTTCTTCGTGGATCTAAAATGTTCTTGAAATGTATGCTATTTTTAAATTATATTTATACAAAATAAATTAATATTATAACACTGCATAAGTTTTACATGCTTTATAATTGCTAGTGTATCAAAATTATTAAGTTTAATGCAAGAAATTTATATTCAAATAAAAACTGTTTGAGAATTGTAGTACTCGACTGGTAGCCATGTCTCGGCTATTTGAATTTGTCTACTTCCATTGGTAGTAGACTCCACCCCCTAACTCGGTATTCGTTATATATTTATAGGTGGTCTTTGAGTCGCCAATCAAAAATATATAAATGGATTTCATATGAGAGACGAGCTGCTAGATTAGAAACCCCCTTATTTCCGAAGTATTTCAATTATATCATTTTATTTCTTTATTAACATTCATTATTAAGCATATACTTTCACTATTTTTTTTCTAATTTCTCTTAATTCGATTGAGCTGTAATCCCCTATCCCGTTCGGTCTAAATTTCGGTAAAGTTCAGCTTAAGTTCTGGTATATTTAGAAAACTAATAATCCTCATAATTGGAACAAATTTAAAATTTGACATTCAACAATTGTCACTTGTCTATAAATCTTAATTATGTGATACGGGTTTTATTTACCTTTTGCTCCGGTACTTACTAAACGAATCGAGCTCTACTGTCGCCGTTTTGTGCCTAACGGGAATTATGTGTTGTAGGAATTGGATGCAGCAGTTGTAGCCGTAAATATGAGGCGACTTTATCAAAATTAACAATGTATCATTTTGTTTTGATTATAAATTAATTTGTTTTTGAAGATATGATACAGTTTCCACCATTGTATTAGTATTCTTTTCTTTAATGTTGTCAATAGCATAAACTGATTGGAAAAGTTTTTATTCTGATGTTGGGTGATGGCGTTTTATATCTGGATCTATATAATTTTTCCGCGTGGATACTTTTGTTAGTAGACACCGAGTCGAGGGGCTCTTTCACTTGAAACAAAACTTTGACACTTGACGTTTAATTAAAGAATAATTACGTAGTGCACGCTCGGGTGACAGCAGGAAGAGAAGGTAGAAAGTGAAGTCGAAGCGATAGGAATGGGGAAAAGCGCAACTCTACACAATTTACTCGCTAATTTTCCCCCCTTTTACTCACAGACTAATTATGACTTTTCTTATTTTATTTACACCAATTAAAAAAAATTGTAGGCCGATAGTTACAATTGTTAATAATTCTGTGGTTACATGCCAGAGCAGATATATCAATATTCAGAGGTTTTATATTTTTACATGATAAATGTAAAAAAAAAAAACTGGCAAAATATATCCAATATGAGGATCTCGACAACAATAAGAGATACGACGTCAGTTAATTTTGAATTTAGACAAAAAAAAAATGCCTAGGTCACTAGATATAGATGATTTTTTTTTAATAACTTCCAAGTATGAATTTATACAATATTATGGTTACACAAATGAAAAGAAAATATATTTTCCTTTGCAACGATAAATAATTATTGTCTAAGTTTATTTATTAAAAACGGCTAAAACCCTACAATTATTAAATTTATGGGTACCTAATACTGTTATGAATCAGAATTATTGTAGGTACATTGTTTCCATGACAACTGATCTATTTGAACGTAACTCTAAACAAGGCTTAAGAGTTTAGAAACAATAGTCGATAGCACAAAAACGAATGTAACGTTATATAGAATACGAAATTTTTATTGCATTCGACGCCTCAAAAATAAGTAAATACACTGATTGACAGTATTGGAAAACTATAATTTTATACTTACACATGTAGACAACAAGTACTGATTAATTTTTTTAAGATGTCTAATCAATGTCATCTGTATAATGAATGAATTAACAATTTGGCATACATTGATCTCTCTCATATTTGCATTGACAAGAAGGGTGCGAAAGTATAAGAGTCTATTCGTCAGAGCGTCGAGGACTCCGAATATACACGTTGTCTGCCGAGTGGAAAATTACTCATTTTTAAAGAATATTTTAATTAAATCCTAATAAAAACAATAACTAATGCACAAAACTCGAGTCCTTATATTTGTTTTTTAAACTTATATTCAAAATTAATATAACAACCCGGGTTTTGCGGGCGCTTGGAAAATACATTGTGTTGCTTTGGGCTCCTCGGTGTTCTGACGACTAGATTCTTCTCGCGAAATAAGGATGAATATAACAAACTTGTTTTTCAAAAATTCATAAATAAATAAATATATCATCTCGGCATATTACCCATTACTGGGTGTGCCAATCCCTTTTGTATGCAGATATCGGTAATGATAATGTTATTAAAGTTACGGCAGGCCATTTTAAAACGATGCTCATTGTTGACAATGGCCGCGTTCAGCACAGCAAAGCGCTGGCAGCGCTAAGCATCGAAGTATACCGAGTAAAGTTGCCGGACCAGTCGCAGTCGTCCATTCATTGCGTTCGGCAAACTTCGGCACTCAGCGCTGCCCGCGCTTTGCCGTGCTGAACGCGGCCAATACTGTCACTGACACTGTATCAGTAACTTATTTACCTGTTGACTTATTTTTTAATGCTTTCACTGTAACAAATATTTTGATAATAAAAAAGTAAAAGGCACTACTGAATTCGATAGAATGGGTGGAGCTCTTAACTTACAATTCGAAGATGACCTTCGTCAGACATGTTTGAAAAATGCACAAAATTGATTATGTCGAATTATTGTAGATATGTATATCAACACATGTAATTTCCAGATGACAATGACAGTCCTGAAGTTGTTAAATTTTAATAATTAGATTTAACGTTAAAATTTGTTTTCATCTTACAATTCAATGTACTTTTTATCAGCTTTTCGTACAAAAATTGAATAATTTCCTATTAAATTTTAATGCCTTGTTCCATCTACATCGTAAATTTATATGTGTTGCAATTTTTTTAATTTAAAATATTAAATTTGAAATCTGTAAACATTGAAAGAAAATATAGAAATTGCATATTTTAAAATATGTTGCTAGTGCCCTTGGATATGTTATTATTATTGAAATACATTGTGCATATGTACTCATATAAGAATACGAGAAAAGAGGTTATTGAAAATACAAATATGAATACTTTATATTGCAAGAAAGCATTACATATTGTATGCAGTATTTCGAAAAACCAACTTCACACTTTTCGCCGAACGTTTCTCTAAATCAAAAATGTATATTTGTTGGCTTGAATCTGAATTATTTATTGGTTGGCAGCACATGTGAGAAAAAAGGGAGTCTCCCACTGAGAATTCTTCTCTCTTAATCTTTTTATTCTTTCAAATTCGGTTTGTCGAATGATTCGCGTATTTTCTGCCAAGCTTCCGTCCCTCGCCGCAGAACACTCTGGCGCTATACTCGCGAACAAATGCCAAAGGGGAGCAAGTGCAAATCCGGATCCGTCCCGTGACAAATCACTACCCAAGATTTATATATTTTATTTGATTCACCTTGTTACTGATTACATTTAATTGGTTCTGTATTTTATAGTTTAATGTATGACTGATTTACATAAATATTTAGTCAAGCACGAGTACTTATATCGGACCGGTGAAAATAATACGAATTTACCAAATATTATAATTTTGATAAGCATTTGGTAAAATTATAGAAAATTTCATTCACCTCAGAACTGAATAAAACCTTTTTCATTTTTATTCATTTACACATCCTACAACAATAAACATAGTCAAAAACTGCAGAAATTAGTAGCCGGTTAATATTGATTACTACTAGCGTTTTCCATTTACTTATTTACTTTTGCACTCAGTGCAGGCAATGACGTCATGACCGGCACTAGTTGTTGGTACTACACATGCGTAGTGCATTTTAAATGGGACATGTTTCAAAATCCCAGTTTTTTAGCTGTCACTTTTAATAGAGAATTTATAAGTTATCTAGCTATGGATATCAATACAAAGAATCGGTCGGTGAAGAAGTGAAATATTCTGGTACGTCTTTCTCTTTGGTTATTATTTATTTAATCCTATCAGATGCACTATTAAACATTGTATAAAATAATAGGGATAAACAAACAATTGAAATTTTGAATATACAGTGATTAGCAAATATGGAATAATAATAACAACAACACTAACAAGTTTTTGCCCAAAATCTAGCTACATCTAAAGCGTTTTGCGTGGCCCTCATAAGATCCTCTGTTGAGCATGTATTGGGACATAGTTCACATACCATGAGATGGCTGGTAGTCTGTATATTGTAATAAGGCGAGGGTAAGATCAATAACAGATAAATAACTTTTTATAAACTTTTCTACATTTTAGTTTCAATAATCATATTTTAACTTTGTTTATCTATTTAAGTCAAAATTTAGTTTAGAAATTCTTATCATATTATGATAGTCACGACGTTTATTTGTTGATCATTAAGTTTAGAAATTATTATGTATACGTGCGTGACTTTGAATGCCCCAGCCTATGCACCCTGTACCCCTAAGAAAATCCTGTCCTGAAGATAGCGTGTTTTAAATTAGTCGACATTGTTTAGTCATGAAGTAAACGTGTAGCAGAATCTAGATTAGTTCGTCGCGTCGTGCAGACGTCTTGTTGTTGACGAAAAATGTAGTGTCTTTTAGTTTTGGGACGCGTGCAGAACGTCCGCCCGCTGGGTTACGGAATGTAACATGTCAGGCTATGTTTAATTAATAATAATGTAATCATTTAGTTAAAAAGTTTAGTTATTAAAACCCAAGTAGTGTCCATGTCCATAGTATTCATCAAGTGGAAAGTGTAAGTATATGTGTGTTCTTCCTTCTCACGAGTTCCTTCTCACGAAGTCCTTATCACCAGTCAGTCAGTGTGTCATCGTTGCAGTCATCAGTATTAGTAGCATCATCATCTTCCGCACCCCCCTTGTGTTACAATATGGCCACAATCACACAGAACCGATTCACTGGAAAGACCCCATTTCTGCATGTTACTTCTACGTCTAGTAACCCAGAGCGCGTTCTGTTTAACGATTTCCAAGCCGTCCAGTTCTCGTTATGCCCTTGGGGAAGTTTTTCAACAGAGGACCAATCCGAGAAGTGCACAGTCCTCACTTTCCATAAAACTTTCCTTGTGGTTTAGTGAGATTCTCGATGGTATAATATTCTTTATTATAAGTTGATAAAATATTATTGTTTTGGTCTTATTGTTCTCCATATATACTAGTTATAATATAATCATCGTCGTCCAATACTTCTTCTATTAATAATAAACTCTCCTAGCCGTGTGCCTGAGTGTCTGGTCGCGAATCTGGGGAACCGGGTTCGATCTCGACCGACGCCAAATATTTCAAGTTTTAAATGGCACTAAATTGACCCCTGTGGTGCACTCTCCACGCTAGCAATGAGTGCCCGTGAGGTGACACCTGGTAAACGCCCGCACGGTACAAATATGTCATCATCGTTACCGATATCTGCGTACAAAGCAGATTGGCCCGCCCAGCAATGGGTAATATGCCGTGATGATATATTTATTTATTTATTAATTGTATTTAACAGACACTTTTTACTACTCCACATATATGAATTTGACAGATTGCATTGGCAAGAACTAACGACCGTAGTAAGTGCAAGAAAGTGCGCACTAAGTAACGTTCAGTTCACTCGAAAAGTATAAATAGAACGCGTAAAACTCAGTTAGTGCGCACTGAGAATAGAAATGGAAAACGATTTATGCACTCAGTGCAAAAAGTACGCACTAAATATACAAATGTAAAACGCTATAAACGTGTTTAACTATCTAAACGCGTATTGACCATGAAAACAGGTTAATCGAGCCAACTGGCTAACTATGAGTAAATAAACTTTATTAAAACAAAAAAAAAAAAAATTACTTGAGTTTTGGGTTAAGAAATGAATGTCTTCGGCAATTTAATTAAATTTAATAAAAAAATTGATATTACGAAGGTCGCGTTGGAATTATTAAGAATAAGACACATTTCATATTTTTTAGAATTTTATTTAAATATGTGAAAATGGTGCCCTTCAACAATAATAGACTTTACCTTTCTTTCCTTACACTTCTTAAAAGATCCCAACCAATCTTCTTTTGAAATTCTTTCTAAGTAATTTCTGGGTGATTTAAAAACTGACAAAGTTATCATACATAATTAGAATTATTGGGGGACTTTAATCCGGTATTTTCATTTGTGGTTAAACTGTCTGTTAATTGTCGGTTAAAGGAACAACGTGGCATAGAAAAACTGACAGATATGTAATTTTAGTTAACAGACTGTATAACCGGAGATAAAAATACTGAGCCTTGAACTGTCAAATTAATATCTGGCTAACTTGAAAACTGTAAAAACTGCGCAAATTTATACATATGATTCGAAAATATTCTCTGACTAATTCACATGTATTCACTCACAGCTATACCTTAAAAAAATGTTACTAAAGTTCTAACAAACTTAACTTTCGCAACTTAATTTAAAATAGTAGATTTTCGTGTTCTAAATAATTATATCGTGATCCTCATAAACTTTCTGAAAGAGACGTAGGAAGAATGACAATTCGGAAATAATGAACAGGTAAATAGAAACATTCGTGTGTAAAATGAATTTGGCCACGTCCCACTTCTTTCTCTATGACAGGAGAATCAAAAAGCTATCAATTCGGTGGAACAAGTGTTTAGATGTGCAATAAAATTAGTGATGCACGACGAGGCGAGAGTACTCTCGCATCTCGTCTCGTCTCGTTGCATTATGCGAGACGAGACCGAGAGCGAGATTGCAGTTTAAAATTCGAGGCGAGATCGATATAACTGCGAGAAGCGAGAAATCTCGCGAGATTCTCGCGAGAATCTCCCAATAAAACGTATTTGTAACTTTATAGCTTTGATTCATAAATTCAATGAAAAATTCACTATATTTTTGAGTCTATTTAGAGTCTATTGGTATCGGTCCCAGAGCGAGGAAATGCAAAATAAGGACAAAATCGGTTTTGCATCTAATAGAACTAGTTTTTCTCTAACATTTCAGCGCCTAATTCATCCCAGTTAAAACCACGGTCAATAAAAATTTTACCGTCCCTGAAAGTAAAGGATGTTATATTAAGCGTCGATGGGAGCCAACAGGGAGAGAAGCGCAGTGATTGGTTGCCAGCGGGTTACCAGTGTGGCGGTTTTTTATGACTTAATCTTACTTAAATAGTGACATATATTTAATGAAAAAGTGTAGGTACTTTTAGTTACAAAAAATATTTTTTAATGTTTAATTCGTTTTACTGATGATAGAATGTGTTCGTATTGAAATAGTTTAAAGATCACGATTTGATGATAAATTGGATATTTTAGATTTTTAGATTAACTTATCACATTTTCTGGTGACCGTAAATGAATAAACATTATGTTCGTATTGAAATAATTTGGTGACGAGAATTTAGTGTTTCGTCTCATTATTATAGTTATACGACTGCAAATACATGGAAGACGGTAGTATTGGTGCGAACTTGTCATATATAAATTAGAAATGGTTTAACTAAATAAAGAGTTTTTGACTGACATATTATAACTAAACCAAAAGATACACCTTGATTATTCGTATATTGTACGATCTACATTGTTTTATCAATAATTTAATACGTATTAGTAAATTATCCTCTTAACCATATTCAATTCCATTATGTGAAGTTGGAGGAAAAGCGTCGGTGACATTAAATCCGGCATTATGAAATAACTCGCGAACTGTATCTCCCATTCATCTGTAGTTCTTCATCTGCAGGAAACGTGGCGGAGCCGGAGTGGTTTCCGGTTGAATACGACCACGCGCAGCGCAGCGTTTTTCTACTCCGCGGCTGTGGCTGGGCTGTAGCCCGATGGATGAAATAAGGAGAACGCTTCCGTTTCCTGAACGTCTCCAGGAAATCGTTCAGTGGCGATGTGTCGCGCTGTCGCACGCACGACCGCCTCACTCACGGAAAATCTTCATTCACATCCAAATACTTTATTGCTTTGTTATTTGATTGAACAACATCTTTCAATTTTGACTGCTTTTATTATTATTAGTTTTGCACTCCTATACTATATTGTTTTTTTAAACCATATTTAGTTATTCCTAATAATTTACTAAATTAGTATATTTGTGGTCTCTTTTTACCTCTCGCTAAGAGAGGTATTAAATTCATGCTAAAAATCGCATATTCAGATTTTAGTGAATAAGCACGTTTTAAGGTCCCTAGAATCCGATTATAACATTTTTACGATGATGTCCGTATGTGTGTGTATGGATGTGTGGATGTTGGATCCACGATTTCTCAAATACTATAAGACTTAAGACATTTTTAACTACAGATTCCTCAATCTAAGAATAATGGGAAGAGTTGATTAAGTTTTGGTAACAATTGGACAACCGGAAGTAGTAGTTACAAGAAAAAAATCATCTAAATATTATTTATCGAAAATTTATGTAAATAAATTAAAGAACGTTAAATTCTTTATTCGATAAATATAAATTCATTATCATATTTTCTATAGATTTAGAGATAAATAAATGCATATAAAATAATTTGATGTAAAAATTCTCAGATCAAACTACTTCAAGGCAAGAAATTCAAATGTTTGTAATTGACACATTAATGTATGTATTGTACATAATTTATATTAAAATATCCCGTAGATTTTGCAAATATATGTGAGAATTATTTTGTAGTGAGACATGAATATATGTATTTGTATTTAAAAATATTTTTCGTTTTATGCATACTCGTACAACCATGTAAAATATTTGGCGAGAGGTTATGTACTGGCCACATCAGATTTTTTGAAATATATTAAGAGGGCAAATTTAAAGTTTGTCATTTTATATAAAATCAGATTTTAAATTTATTTCTGCAAATTTTGACAGTTGGTAAAAGCAGGAATAGAAATACGGTTAGTAATGATAATTACTTTACTTTGTTATAAAAATAAGAGCGTCGATTGTCATTACTCTTTTTGGCGTGGAATTTTTCATATAATGGGGTCCTGAACCATTACAAAAAATAATAAAATGTACACTTACTACTTAAAATATTACTCAATAAATAGGGATTAAGATGAAAAAACTATTTTTTAATAATTACTTTGCGATATATTTGAGGTTTATTGGCACTGTGACGTCACATTAGTGCTACCTTTCTCTCGCTGCCTACTATAGAGCTTATGCGAGAGAAAGATATACCTAGAAATGTGACGACGTGAAGTCATGTTGACTTTAAAAATCAAATGTAGTTAAACTAAAAACAATTAAGACTTTTTAATACTACGAATTGCTTAAAAATTAAAAGACCTTTCATTTAAAATAATAAAAATTCAGAGTGTAGGACCCCATTGATATATACATTACTTATTTAATGTTAACATAGTATTAGCAAAGAATGGGTGCACTTTTGGGTCTAATTGTATAGTATCTACCTAACTTATTCCAAAATTTTAAGTGGACCGGTCATTATTTGCTACTATGAATAATGAGAGGTTCCAAAAGGAAAAATGATCGGACTAGCAGTCTACTGATGAAATTATTTATTTCATGCCAACGTTTCGACTAAGACATTCAGTACTACTCTTGCCCTACTGCAGGTCACCCCGAAAAATAATGTACTACTCTTGCCCTACTACTGGTCACCCCAGTTTTTTACTGAATATAAAAGTATATGGCCTCCTTAATATTCAGTTAAAATTTGAAACAGAAAGTATTGAAATTAATGTACATAAAGATGAAAAATTATATACTGACATTAGTCCTCATCAAAGCAAGAAACTGTCTAATGATTACAGATTTGTGGCAACCACCCATAAGGAACAATTGTGAATAAAATTATCACAGAGTTGATCGTCGTACAGATTCAACTTAAGGCTACTAACGCAGTAACACGTCTTATTTTTGTTAAAAAAAATATGTTTATTCTTTGACTACATTTTTTACCTCTCGCTAAGAGAGGTATTGAAATAATGCTAAAAATAGCATATCCATATTTTAGTGAATAAACACATTTTTAAGATCCCTAGAATCCGATTATACCATTTTCCCGATGATGTCCGTATGTGTGTGTGGATGTGAGAGTTTGTGTGTATGTGTGGATGTTGGATCCACAATTTCTCAAATACTATTAGACATTTTTAACTACGGATTCCTCAATCTAACAATAATGGGAAGAGTTGATTAAGTTTTGGTAACAATTGGACAACCGAAAGTAGTAGTTAAAAGAAAAAAATCATCTAAATATTATCTATTGAAAATTTATGTAAATTTTTATATTAAAGATCGTTAAATTCTTTATTCGATAAATATAAATTCATTATTATATCTTCTGTAGATTTAGAGATAAAGAAATGCATATAAAATTATTTGATGTAAAAATTCTCAGATCAAACTACTTCAAGGCAAGAAATTCAAATGTTTGTAATTGACATATAAATGTCACTGTCAAAAATATTTGTATGCCGCTGTCAAAAATATTTGTGCTTTATTATGAAGATTATGAAAATAAAAAAAATCAACAACGTAAAAGAATATACGTAAAAAAGAATATAAGAGGAATTTGCGAAAAAATTACGAATATAAAGAAAAAGAAAAGGAAAGTAGAAAAGGAAAATTTCAGGATATTGAATATAAAGAAAATGTATGTATTGTACATAATTTATATTAAAATATTCCATAGATTTTGCAAATTATGAGAATTATTTTGTAGTGACACATGAATATATGTATTTGTATTTAAAAATATTTATCGTTTTATGCGTATAACCAGGTAAAATATCTGGCGAGAGGTTATGTGCTGGCTACATCAGATTTTTTTCTTTTGGGACACCTCAACCATTCTATAGTCGACCATCGCTCAAGTCCATCACTATGAATAATGTTTACCTATTTTCTAATAGTAACATTTTACTAAATAAATATTAAATATGTCAGTTTACTTTTGTTTTTGAAATAGGTACACATACGAGTATTATCATTGTTATTATTTATATTGAAATATCATATAGTATAAAATCACAAAATGATCTTCACAAACATAATATTAATTACATAAAGAAATAATTACAAAATTACAAGTTAGTCATGAGAAAAATCATTTATAATTTAACAAAAAAATTTGTTCAAGTTCAATAACAGATTTAATTCAATATTAGCTAGTAGGTAGTTTCAATTTGTTTTCTATGATTGATATAATCGAAAAATTGTTTAAATATTCTCTTTATTGCAAAATTTGTTTACATTTCTGATTATGTATTTTATTCATTTTTACTTCCTTGCACATAGTAAAGGAAGTATTGTAATCGCGAAAAATTTCGGTTTTCCGATTTCAACGGAAATATTCATTTTGACCATCCCTAAATCCATTTTGACTAATTTCGTCATGACGTCTGTACGTATGAATGTTTCTCGCATAACTCAAAAAAGGTAAGTCATAGAAAGTTGAAATTTTGTATTTAGGACTGCTATAACCTCTATTTTTGGTCATTACATAATTTCCAGAAGTGGTACTTTACTTACTAGATTTTAATGAAAAACTATTTTAAAATATAATCCAAAACTTTTCAAATTTGGTATATAAGATTTTTATGTCAGTTGGAATAACAGTGGATTTTGGTTAAAATAGGCTAACTGGAAGTGATATATCACCTGAAGTTGTTCACAGTATTTGTTGAATAAAATGGTTTTATTTTGATTTTAGAAATAAATGCTTCAAATAAGAGATTTACAGAATTAAATTCTGCGTCTAGCACATAAAGTATTATTAAATTAGCCCTTTGTATAAGCGAGATATGTAAATATAAAATCTATATAATCTTTGGTTTTTGTAATAAAGCTTACTATTAGAATAAAAAATAATAAAAAACAACAAATTAATGTTAATGTAAAATTACGTGAAATACGTGCAATTTTGTAACTGGGTCTATACTTCATGTTGGTTTTGCGTACAAGGGAGTCGTGTGGTGTCCACATCAGATTTTTAATCTAAAATATCGCAACTTTTACGTACTACATACAATAGCTTCAGATAAGTATATAATTGTTACGGGTAATTAAAGACAAGTACGTTATTTTTTCTGCGGACCGGTAAAATACTTTCGCGGACCGACGGTTGAGAAACGCTGAGTTAACTTTGCATTTATCGTTACTTTGGTTAAAATGGCCCTACGCGATCATTTTAATCAGGTATCATTATAAAAAATCTGATGTGGCCAACACCAAACCTCCCGCTATTTAATTTTTATTAATTTAAATATATATATATATATATATATATATATATATATATATATATATATATATATATATATATATACTTACATATTTAGTTATGGCGGAAACTGTATTAAGATCCGTTCCATATAACTAGGGTTTTCTTTACTATTTTCTTTTTAAAACGTTACTGTTATTTATTTAAAATAATTAGTTCTTACACAGTGACATTTATCTGTCAGTTACATACATTTAAGATATGAACTGTGTAACCAAGGAGATTTGCTTGTTTAAAGCGTACGCTCCGGGATTAAATTTATAGATAATTTTATAAATTTATCCATAAAATATATAGAAAAAGTATTAATGCAAATCTGTAGAAAATTTAATAATCTTTAATTTTTATAATAACATTAATCCCGAAAAAATAACATTTAAAGGTATTTTTGGAAGAAAAACTATTTTGAGCTTCTAGTAAAGTGCCATTTCCGGTTATCCGATTTACACCAAAATCTAATGGGCTCTTTCCATTACAGAAAAAGTTCGAAATACAAGGTTTCAAAATTTTCTGAATGATAGTAATTGAGTTGGAGTAAAGGTTCCACACACACATACACACATACATACGCACATACATACATACATACACACAAACATCATCGTGAAAATGTTAAAATCGTATTCTAGGGACCGTAAAACGTGGTCATTTAGCAAAATATCGATATTCGATTTTTAGCACGATCCCTATATCGCCCTTACCAAGGGAAGCGGGAGGTAAAAACCGGTCTCTAGAAATAATAAAAATATGAGTTTTGCAGTTTTTTATTTTCGATGATTTTTTTTTTATACTGTTAGATTTCGTGTTATGATGTCAAAGTTACAATTCACATTTAAATCCAGTAAAAGAAATTTGTTTAGCTTTCTAACGATGTGTATCGTATCTATGTTCATTTGTTTCAAACAGCAAAATTGCAATAATTATTATTAAATTTATGGCTCAAAACAATAATGTTTACAATGAAACTCGTAAAATTACACACTCGACTGCTGGCTCGTGAGAAACTTCCTTTACTCGGGCGTACTAAGCAATGTACGATTGTCATAATGTAATATACTACCACGTTATTTTATTGTAAATTCCATAACAAAAAATCGATTTTAACGTTTACCGTATTTTTAACGTTTCCAAAACTCCCTTGTGTATATCCCCAGAAATTTGTTATTATATATGTCACGTTACATTTTCATTTTGATATTACAAAAACTCTATTTAAAAATGCAAAAAACATGAAAGCAACAACTCGTTTAGCCGTCAAGTCATGCATGTTTTTGTCGAAAGAATTGAGGCGCAGGGACGTACATTCCCCAGCCTGCCTTGACACGAACATCCCTTATACACTACCCCCACGCGCAGAATATATTTAAATTGGCGCTGTGCGTACACACTGCGTGTACGTGTTACATCGTAAATAAAACCACACATGCGAGTTAAGTCGGAATATAAAAATTAACGTTAATTAATGTGGCAGCTTCCGCGTGCCTTTTGTTCTTTGTACACAGGATTCTGTGATCATACAACCACGTACTCGAATTATATCTGCACACAGTTCTACAATGTATTTTGCTGATTTTATCAGTGGTTCTAAAGGTCGTAGGATCTTAATTATATAATTAAAGTTAATTCTTTTTTAACGTAAAAAATATTTTATATATACTTACATTTGGGAGATATAAAAGGATTGTGTAAAAAAGATACTCACCTGAAACAAAACGAAAAAAATTATAAGTTACAGATATAAGTAGAAAACATGATAATTTTGAAATAGATAAAGTTTGAATAGAAATTAATAGTATATTATGTTATAAGGAGTAGAAAGCTGTCTTTTTGTGTTGAACCCAGCTTTTGCGGCCGAGGCGCTAGCCGAGGTCTGGCAAGCTGGATAAAACACAAAAAGGGCGTTCTACTCCGAATGACATATACTATTTTTTCTTCAAGCGTTTCAAATAATTTTTTGACATTTTTTTGGAATTTTTTTATTTGTAAAATTTGCAATTTTAGTCAAAGCTGGCTGTGTACACTACAAAACACAAACGATTCAACTGTCAAATAACAATTTTCAATATGATCTGTGTTGCTGTGGCTACTGCCGCCGCCAGCGGTGAACTAAGAAACTAACATTTTTTTACTAGTACAACAATAACAACATTTTTGTACTAGTAAGACAATGAATATCTTCTACAGCGTGTGTACAGTAGCGTAATATGCATATTATAATACGCTTGAAGAAAACAATAATAATCTTTAAGATACCATTCTTGTATTTAAAAAAATCATAAAATTAATATATTATTAATTAATGAATATATATTTACTAAATTTGTTTCAACCTGAAAGGCAAATACAATATTCAACAACTTTGAATTTCATCAAAATCTTTGCTTCTTTTTTCTTTTCAAGAAAATGCTTTGAAAACGCTTAAATATTTAGTTACGTTGATGCAAAAGGTCATAAATATAATTCCTTTTTAAGTACCTATGTACGTAGAATTATAATGCATAATTCAAATAATTTAGTTTTACAGACATTCATAAATCTTTATAAATATTATGAAATTACATATTTATTATAATTTTATATGCAATATGAAAAGTTAATGGTATCAAAATTGCCTGTCAAAATGTAATGGCTTAGTTTAAATGTAGAAACTTCAGACATTTTTAAAAGTAATTTCTTGTCAACAAATATGAACATAATAAACCAAGTCGATAACTGGATTTATTAAATTTGACAAATTTGACATATTAAACTATTTTTGAAGGAAATTTGTATAATTGTGTCTTATTGCATTAAAAATTTAGTAACTAAGATAGGTACTAAATATTAATAAAAGATGGAGTCTAAGGTTAAATTTACTCAACATGTCAACCATGCCAGAGGTTCATACAAATCCGAAAAACAAGGGAGAGAACTGGGATTATATAGGGACAGGAGTCACGGGTGAATGATTACCCTATAAACTAAGATTAATTTTGTCCAATGATAATAAGTCATTAAATTTTAAATCGTCCTATAAAATTTATGTTTATATAGTTTGAATAGTTTTTAATTTAGTATGTGACCAAGATCAGCATTCATCAAATTTATATTTATTTATTATTAAACACTCGTATGCATCTAAATATCTATCTGTTTATTAAAAAAATTAATGAAGCTAATTTATGTTGCCAAAAGTGATTGGAATCCCAGTTATAAATCTGTTAGTGTTCGTGGTCATTTTCAAATCGCATATCTAATCCAAACTGTAGGATTGCTGTTTTCCTTAAATTCAACTTCGAAAATACTCATAAATAAATTAGCCAAAAATGGTGATAAACTATTTCTCATAAACTGTGCCTTCTTTTTGGTGGTAAAATTGATTATTTTGGTTCTTTCCCTTGTTTTTCAGAGTTGTTAGTTCCTCTGGCATGGTTGACATGTTGAGTAATCTTGATTACTCTGTTGAACTTTCCCTTGTTGCACTATTGATGATGAGAACTTAGTTCTCGAAATACGTATTTATATTTTATTAAAATTAAATTTAAGGTTAAGGCATAATTTTATTAGTTTTAGTAATATAGGTACTACTAATATTAATACTGGTATTTATAAAAATAAAATAAAAAAGGTATATCATCACAGCACTACCCATTGCTGGGTATGCAATCTGCTTTGTACACAGATTTCGGTAATGATACTTATCACTGAAAACACGACGTTTAGAAGATCTATAAACGTACTGTTTTTAGCGCCTTTCGTATTCTGGAGGTGGTAGTCATGACAGATGAATTACATATAACCTCAAAATGGTAAGTTGTTTATGTTGAAATATTACTTCTAATTATTGATTTTTATCTTATTTCCAGGTTATAGGACTAGAAAGAAGAGAATTTTATAGCTATAGCTGTGTTAGTTCAGAAAGAAGTGAAGTTAAAATCTTTCAACTAAAAAATTATGAAACAAGAAATAATGCGTGATTTGTCAAAACAATTTAAACGGTAACTTTTATTTATTACAATTTAATTTGATGGTAATATTGCAATTTTCAACTAGTTGTATTTTTATATCAGGCAAGTTTTCAAATGTACGGTGCACGTTACTTGAAATGTTGACACTGTCAACTCAATTTGTGGCTACTTGCAAGGAAATATGAAAATTTTACGATTCATGTTTTCCAGTTCCACGTAGAGGCGAACTGTCAAATATTAAATTTTTAAATATGATTTAGACATAAGTGCCCTATACAAATACAACATATGTCTTGTATTGAAGAATGTAAGTAAAGCTGTTGCTGTTATGTCTGCAAATGAGCAGTCGATGTGTTGACAAAATTGTGGAATGTAAAAGTGTAGATCAATAAATTGTTCATTAATGTATTTCCTTATTTAAAAGGTTTATTTATGATAATAACTAACGCGAACCAGCGATCCCGATTCGTTATTTCATAAATTTACCATTATTACAAGATATGTCAAGTGGAGTACATTGTAAGTATTGTTTCTCCTCTTCCATAATTATATATTGCTTGATACAATGTTTTAATGTAAACAATCAGTCAGAATTACACAATACACAAACTGTCAAAATGTGAAATTTCAAATGTTAGCGGGAAGCGCTACCAACATAACATAACTGACCAAAAAAACATCAATCATATTTTTTACAAGTCCTTTTTAAAAAAAGTTAATTATAAAATTACCTCAATAGAAAAAATACTACAAAAACATGTATCATAAGGCCTGTTAACACACTCGTCCTTTGTAAAACTCGCCTAGCGGCTCGTTTTCCAAACTTGGACTCGTACGTTAACAGATTGCCTTATGATACTTGTGTTTTAATATACTATTATGATCTAAAAGATCGTTAAATTTTCTTAATAGGTAGTAGAAATAACGAGGCTTTAAAGTTACAGGTTACCAAGTTATACTATTATTCACGAAAGATGACTATTCAAGGTCATTTGTTCGAAGAAAGAATATACATCACTTTACAACAGTAGCTTAGCAACATTTTGTATTAGAAAGAGAAAGATTATTTGACCTATGTCTATATAATTTATGTGGTGTGACAGATATACGTAAATATTGGCATTACTTTCTAACACATTATAAATAATAATGACGTACGTCGCAGAATTACAGATACCTAATTATATACTACACTGCCCTCTGTGCTAATATTTACCCAGTGGCGTTGACGTTTAAATCAAATTATTATTCCTTGGTTTATAGTTAAGTCTATGTTTTTGAATTTTGCAAAAACATAAGTGAAGAACATAAATCTTTCAGAAAGGCATTATTTAGAAAGAAACATAATATTCAAATAAATTACTCTTATTTTTTCAGTTAAAATGTGTCCATAAATATTTTATGTTGCGCGCCTGTGCATATGAAATGCAATGAAGTTATCTGCAAGTAATATTATATCAGACGGCTCACAAATGACCTT
Organism: Harpalus rubripes; assembly: GCA_963082715.1. NCBI lineage: Eukaryota > Metazoa > Arthropoda > Insecta > Coleoptera > Carabidae > Harpalus > Harpalus rubripes. Next base: position 17,160,598 of record OY720456.1, on the reverse strand, counting down.
GAATAGTCATCTTTCGTGAATAATAGTTATATATATATATATATATATATATATATATATATATATATATATATATATATATATATATATAGGGATCGTGCTAAAAGTCGTATATGGAGATTCACGATGTGT